>OZ014519.1:642681372-643378872 GCA_963966055.1 Lathyrus aphaca
ATAGTTCGTATTCAAAGACTGTTTTAGATATATGAAAATGTTTTGCAGTTTATGGTACAATGAAGATATGAAACCAATCTTAAATAGTAAAGGGAAAAACATATTTTATGTTTATATTTAGGGTTCTGAATTTATGTGAATTAATGTCTCATAGGCTTATCTCCTGCACCATATAGGCTTATCTCCTGCACCATATAGGCTTATCTCCTGCACCATATAGGCTTATCTCCTGCACCATATAGTCTTATCTCCTGCACCATATAGGCTTATCTCCTGCACCATATAGGGCTATCTTCTGCACATATAGGTGTAGGTATTGACATTAATGAAACCATAATATATATATATATATATATATATATATATATATATATATATATATATATATATATATATATATACATATATATATATATACATATATATATATATATATATATATATATATATATATATATATATATATATATATATATATATACATATATATGTATATGTAACCTAATTAATCTAATTAACTTAACCCTAACTAATCTAATTAATCTAACCTAATATATATATATATATATATATATATATATATATATATATATATATATATATATATATATATATATATATATATATATATATATATATATGTAACCTAATTAATCTAATTAACTTAACCCTAACTAATCTACTTAATCTAACCCTAACTAATCTAATTAATCTAATCTAATATATATATATATATATATATATACATATATATATATATATATATATATATATATATATATATATATTAATTAATCTAATTAATCTAACCTAACTAATTAACTTAACCCTAACTAATCTACTTAATCTAACCCTAATATACAAATAATCTAATATTGATATAACCTAATATACTAATAACCTAATATACATATAATCTAACCTAATATACATATAACCTAATATACATATAATCTAACCTAATATATATATATATATATATATATATATATAACCTAATTAATCTAATTAACTTAACCCTAACTATTCTACTTAATCTAACCCTAACTAATCTAATTAATGTAACCTAACTAAGTAACTTAACCCCAACTAATCTAATTAATCTAACCTAACTAATTAACTTAACCCTAATTCAACCCTAACTTAAGTAACTAACTAACTCCTAGAAACTAATTAAAACTAAACTTAACATAACTTATGATACATGCATGTTCGCCAAATGATGTGGCGAATCAATACAAACTTCAATGCTTTTCGCCAAATGGATTGGCGACTGAACTAGGGCTTTATGAAACCTGCACAAAGCAGGAAACGCATCAGAGATTCCTCATGGTTTCAATGCACTGCAACCTTGACCATGCAGAGAATCTTTTGGGTGTTTGTGAGGTGAGTTGGTGATCCACAACTAAGTGCCTTCGCCAATCAAAATAGAGAAGTTGAATCCTCATTCAAGCAGACGAACCAATCACAGGGCATGCAGGAAAAAGTTGTTCTTGTTCGCCACATGGTATGGCGAATGAGTGTTGGTGTTTTAGTTGAATTCGCCACATGGTGTGGCGAATATGCATGCATGTTTTTCTTACCATTCGCATCATGTAACTGAATAATCTTATAAATACCACTCTACTCAAACTAAAATTTCATACAATCACAATTTAAAACAAGTCTTATATCACATAGTGAATCTCAAGTATCAGTGCGAAAAAAAAATGGCTTTACTAACGATGGGAGATCAACACCGAGGCACACCAGAAAATATCGCCGCATTCGTAAGTTTCATTTTCGTACATTCTATTACGCATATAATTAGGGTTCCATTTATGTATATATCTATATATATATATATTTACATATATACATAAATAAATATATATATATATATATATATATATATATATATATATATATATATATATGTAAATATTTACACATAAATATATATATTATTGGGTACTTATTTCGATTAATTTTTTTACAGAATGTAAGAAGATTTCGCTGTCGGGTGCACGACTACATTGAGTTCGATCCGATCATTGAACCGTGTCTACAGTTGTGCGGGTTTGGGGATGTTATTAAGGTTCACAACAACTCAATAGACTCAAAATTCATCTTGGCACTCCAAGAGAGGTGGAGGCCAGAGACACACACATTTCACCTGCCCTTCGGTGAATGCACTGTCACCTTGGAAGACGTATACATGCTCTTGGGGTTACGTGTAGCCGGCAGAGCCGTCTTCGGTAAGGTCAACCAGGATGTTTCTATAGTTGCGGATTTGCTGGGTGCCCCTCTAATTGACGAGGAGCAACCATCAAATACTCGTAGCCGGGGTTCAGGTATAAATCTAGGACTCCTTAGAGAGCACTATTCTAGTTTTATTTTAACTGAAGATTCTACCCAGATAGAAATAATGCAAAAAACTCGGTGTTATATTATGCTTTTATTTGGTCATTTTTTATTTCCCGACGGTACCGGGAACACAATAAACATGATGTATTTACCATTGTTGCGAAACATCAACAATGTAAATACATACAGTTGGGGTTCAGCTGTTTTGGCACACTTGTACAGTAGCCTTTGCAAAAATGCCGCAAAGGATACTTGTACCTTTTATGGGTGTGCATTTTTGTTACAAGCTTGGGGGTATTCCAGACTGCCGATGCTTGCCCCACGCAACATGAATCCATGCCCGTTCCCCTACGCAAACCAGTGAGTCCACTTTTAATTTTTATTTCCAAACATATTAAATTTTAAATATTTAAATTGTTATTGTATCTAACTGTGTTTAAATTTGTTGTGCTTAGCTGGTCCGATCTTGGGATGGATTATAGTAGAAACCCAAGAAGTTCTATAGTTCTATATCGGCAGTTGTTAGACCACGTGGGGATCGATCAGGTATTGTCACATATAAAAAATATTTTTCCGTTATATTGCATTTTATTAACTAAAATAGTTTTATACTAACAAAATTTTTTTTTCCCGTAGTTCGTCTGGCGCCCATATTTAGCACTCGACCATGAGCCTAACCCGGAAGATGCTGAAATTTGGACGGCGAAAACTCCAATCATCCGCTTCACTACAATTGAAATGCACCAAACAGATCGGGTCAAAATGCAGTTCGGAATGCAACAGGATATTCCGAGCCCTCCTACATGTTTGGGAAATTGGCATTTGAAAAGAGTGAGTGACATGTGGAACATGGAAGATTGGAGAGACTTTGCAAGGGAGTTACGTCAACAATGGAGGGATCGACGCCAACATGTCCTAACTGACCAAGTGCTGCAAAACGTCAGACCAACTAGAGAATATTTAGTTTGGTTTAGGTCGGTTACTATGCAACAATGGGTGTCTGATAACCCATACTTGATCGACCCCCGCGCCCAGGCCGCAGCATACGCCCAACCACCAACTCCACAACATGACTGCCCCACCCAATTCCAACCATCGACTTCACACACCCAAAGGCCATTCATCCAAACACATAACCCCTTCATGCCACAAACCCAATCACAACATCAAGAGCCTTACCAACACCACTATACCCCCGACAACCCCTTCATGTCCACACCAGCCTATAGCCCCCCACCTTTGTTTCGTTCTCAAAACGAGGCAATATCCTCGTTTGGTCAAGCCTATCGTCCTCACCCAACCCAATCCAACCCAGCCCAACCTATCCGACCCAACTTTGAAAACATGGGCACACAACTCAGTTACGGCAGCGCCTTTGGCAGCAACCTTCCACGTAATTGGGGACAGGCTGAATCATGGACTCAACAACAACCGCCTCCACCAAACACACAAATACAAGCGGAACCTCGACAACCTGGTGGTAGGGTTCGAAGACGGGGTCATCCCCGTGGATGTGGTACTGGGGGGCAGTTAGATCGGGCGGGAAATTAATTTTTGTAATGTCGTTCTTGAATTATTAATAAGAATTTTCTTTTAATATATATTTCGTTTTCTCATCTCTCTAATTTTCTTTTATATCAATAATTTTCTTTAGATATAATTTTATTTCATATTGTAATTTTCTTTTATATATATATTTATAAAAGAAAATAAAATATATATAAGTATAAGTATATATATATAAGTATATATATATATATATATATATATATATATATATATATATATATATATATATATATATATATATATATATAAATAAGTAAATATATATAAGTAAATATATATATATATATATATATATATATATATATATATATGTATAAGTATATATATATATATATATATATATATATATATATATATATATATATATATATATATATATATATATATATATATATATGTATGTATAAGTGTATATATACATATATATATATATATATATATATATATATATATATATATATATATATATATATATATATATATATATATATATATATATAAGTGTATATATATATATATATACATATATATATATATACTTATATATATATATATATATATATATATATATATATATATATATATATATATATATATATATACACTTATACATATATATATATATATATATATATATATATATATATATATATATATATATATATATATATATATATATATATATATATATATATATATATATATATATATATATAACAAAAATATCAAAAACCATAAAACCAAAAATTCAAAAATCAAAATGTACACATACAACAATCCATTTGGCGAATTGGTACATCAAAGTACACTCATTCGCCAAATGGTTTGGCGAATACATTAAAAAATATGCATGATCTTCATTCCATTTGGCGAATTGCTCAACAAATCCATATGTTCTTCATTTCATTTGGCGAACATGTTACCAAACTATGTTAGTTTGGTAATTTTTTTCAAATATATGTTATTTTGGAAAATAATTTTATAAAGTGTGTTATTTTAAAAAAAAATTCTTGTTTTGTAGCTATTTTTTATTTCATTTACCTTTGAATTTATTTAAAGTTGTAGAAATAATTTGATAATTTAGTTAGTTTCTTTGGAAAGAATTAGTTTTAATTTGCTCCTTTATCATGTTTATATGAATTGATATTGTTTTTTAAAATGTTTTTTTTAAGTAATTTAGTAGTTAAAATTCATCATTTAAAAGTAGACAAGTAGAATATCACGGAGTTTGAACTCTTGATTTATATTTGATGTCTCTATACAGATATCAATTAAGATAGTTTATCATGACATTTTTAAAACATTTTGATTTGTTTATTTGTTTTCTCAGTTGTTGATTATGGAATAATCTGTTTTTGCAACATTCATTTCATTTATTCATGAATTCATTTTAGTCTCTAGAAAAGATGTCGAAAATTGTTATAGTTTGTGGTTACTTGTGTTTTATGGAACGCTAAAAATACAATCTTATTTAAAGAAAGCATTTGAGTTGTAATAAGATTTTGTTTTGGATTAGTGTCGTGAGATTCATTTGAGATTAGTTGTAGAAGTAATTTAGATTTCTGTTTTGAGGATTGAAGTTTAAACCCCAATCTTGGTTAATCGAGTTGGTTTGGACTAATCAATCTTTTATATCTTTTCCTTTTTTTCTCCCTTATATTGGGTTGAGTGTATTTTTTTTAATATAGTTTTTTGCTTATAAAAATTAGGCAAAATAGTATTGGAGGTCCTTCAAGTTATTTTAATTACCAAATAAGTATTTTAAGTTTTTTTGTAACGATTAGGTCCTTTAATTTTAAAATTGTTTGCACCGTTACACTTTTATTAAAGTTCCGTTACTAAAATACAAATGTGGCAAAAACGGAACTGAGGTGACCTTTAATTGAGATGATGTGTCATTTTATTTTTTAATTACATGTGTATTTTAATTTTACTTTATTTTTTTTTATTTTTTTAAGTAAAACACATGGGACATGAGTGTTACAAATTAAAATATAATTAATATGTTATTTATTTGTACATCAATCAAAGTGCTTGCACATTTTTCAAAAGATTGAAGTTTTCAATGGCTCAAAAAATGAATCGTTCGTTGATCATCCTTTTCAAACTATATAACAAGTTGAGACCTACTAATAAATAACACATGCAGTTGAATTGAGAAGTGTATTACTCCCTCTAAAAGAGAGAGTTACAAACTGGTTCACCAAAGTCCCAATTGGAAAAAATATAGTAAGGGTGGTTATTATGTTTAAAATTGACTTGGAGGGTATACTACTAACATGTAGAGAGTGTTAGATTAATTATTTAATTAATCAATTATGAATTGACATAATTAATTATTAATTAGATATATTATGGTCTATTGTTATTAAACACTAAAGAGATGAATTGTTTGATTGGGTTTTATGCCTGAATGGATCGTGATGGGTTGGACTATTCAGTTAAGCTCAATGAGAGGTTTCTGCCCTCAGCCGTTTAGCTATTTAAGTGTCGCCCCATTAGACAATTAACATATTCTGGAAACTCATTATCATAACGAGGATAGTAATCCTCTCGTATCTACTATCTCTGACAGTAATCTCTCCGGTCTAACAAAGTACAACGTTCTTATTATTTTTAATCATTATTGACATAATAATATGCAATAATTTGTATCTATATATTCAATTAAATTCATTAATTGGTATCAGAGCCTCTTAGATACATATTGTGGCTATTGCTAATATAGATGTCCTAATTATTTAACACTCTTGAGTTTCTTATTGTGTATCATAGGCTAAATCAATTTAAATCAATTACAAAGTTGTATTAATTTTGTTTACGATAAACAAAACCCTTAAAATAGATGCAGCGTGAGTAATTTGTAAATGAATTAATATGAAGCTATCATGTTGATGAAAGTGTTATATTTTCCCTAAATAATGAATTTCACCATTATATAAAAGTTTACATATATACTGAATAATTTTTCTTTTCAAATGACTCTGAATAACAAAAGTAATTGGTTCTCAATTTTCTCCTGAAAAAATAGTGGTATCCTCTTTATTCCTATTAAATCTCCAAGATAATAGTAATTGTGAGAAAATAGCAATATCTTCATTATTCGTATTAAATCTCCTAAATAATAGCAATGGTCAGAAAATAGTGGTAACAATTTATTAATAAAACTAATTTTATATGTGGTGGATAATACAATATTTGTATTTACAAAATTAATTTTATAATATTTTTAAAATAATTTTATAGATAGTACAATATTTGTATTTATAAAACTAATTTTATAAAACTAGTTTGTTATATTTCACTGCTAATGTTATTATAAAAGCTAACTTTATAAAACAGTATTATGTGACAATATATATATATATATATATATATATATATATATATATATATATATATATATATATATATATATATATATATATATATATATATATATCGTAGATTGTCACTATTACTTGACAATAGTTTACAAAATCATATTGTTTTATTTTGATATATATGATATTATTTTATTCAATTAATAATTATTATAAATAATAAAATTTGTCATAGTCTCTTATGTATAAATGTTGTTGACTCATATGATTATAATCTTGTCTATCATAAATATATTTATGAGTTTTATGTGTTGATTGGATAATAAATTTGTTGGTAATAATAATTATTTATATTAATAATAATTATATCCTATCGATAAATCATTGTTGATATAAATTCAGAATAAATGAACAAATATTTCAATGATAGTGATTTAAATTTAAATAAAAATAAATAAAGTGATAATATAGTTTTGTCACTCGTATGACATCATATCTCTTAGATAACATAAAAAAAAATGCTTTTAAGTTTTATTTCTTTTTATTCAAAAGTTATATAAGATAGATTGTTAAGTTTTGGTTAATAAATATAAATTCTAAGCGATTTCCGTATTATCTACAAGTTTTTCTTTAATTCAATCCATTATAGAGGTTTGAATCTCATTTTATTGCCTAAATATTTATAGAAATGAGTTATGATTTTGAATACCGAAATATGTTAAGAATGTTAATATTAAAATATCATATTATCATTTGATATATTTGTGAGATAAATTTGTCTATTATAATGTGTAAGAGTTGTTGGCATACTTGTATCATATCAATTTTATTATTCTTGAGTATTAGAGTTTGTTTTGAGTATTAAGTTTGTTTTGTTATAATGGTTTATTTTAATATGTGGATCATTTGAGATGACATTGTAAAATCTATAAGTTGTCAATATTCACCGACTCTATTTACAAAGATGAATGTCACACTCTTTAAGGTTAATCATGATTTATTCTTGAATCTCGTGTGATTTATTATATATATGCACTTAAGGAGAAATTTATTTATTATTTACTCCTTTAAAAAAATATAAAATGTGCATTTATATAAAGTTATTAATTTTAAGAATATTCTGAATTAAAAATTCCTCATTTATTGTTATAAATTGATTCCTTATTATATACTCAAATAAAGAAAAAATAAAATCTAGTTTTATGAGTATATTATATATCTTATTATTTTGAGAGTTTTATTCTAGAAAAATTAAATAATCACTATTAATTTGTATGAATGTAATCTCACCTATCGTGGATACAATTATACAAATATTTCTATTTTGAATCAAATATAAGCATTCTTAATTTGTATAATTGTAATTCAGCTATCGTGGGTACAATTATATAAATTTTGTTTAGTAAAATAATTAAATTATTTTAATTATAATAAATATTATATTGATAATAGATATACCCTATCGGTGTGTTATTATTAATATAATTTATTTTGTTCAATGTACTTATGATTTATGATTATGTAAATTATAATTCGAGTACCCTATCGGTATTAGAATTTATTGGTGACATAATATTTGTACATTGTTATATTTTGTTGAAACAAGTAATTGATAAATAAGAAATTATTTTAAAGACATGTAGTATACTTTATGAAATTCAATATTGTTTTATTAAAATGAATTTCAATTCTCTAAGTATTATGTATGTGATGGATATACCATATCAGTATGACGTTACTTGCCATGATCATTTGGTGATAGAGAAAATAATTGAATATTTATAAACTCTTGAATTAATAATTCAATTATTAGTCTCTATCAAGTGGGAGAATTTAACATGTCAATTATATAAAAATGAGAAATAAATATTATTTGTTTAAAATAATATTATTTATAGAGACTTATATTGAGGATGTTGTAGTTTTATGTTATTCATGAAAATCTTTTATTACTTGTGATATATCCTCAATATTAATTAAATTAAAAATGTGTGTAGTTATACTTGTAGCATTTGAGTTTTGAGTGAATTATTAATATATTGTATATAATCCTATATTCTATTTAAAGTTATATGGATTTGATCTCACTCAAATGATGATAAATCTTTTTATATGATCATCATATTCTTTCATGTGAAATTATTTAAATTATATATATTTTATTTACGTGCAAAATATGTGGTTGAGTTTGTAAACTCTAATGTTGATATATTATAGAACCACTTCTATGTTAGTTTTGCACTAAAAAAATAAAATAAAATTATTAGTATCCCATTGTATATCAGAGTATTTAATATTGGTGGACTCTGATAAATCTCTATCCTATTGGATCAGTGGGAGTGCATGTGTACACAATAATGTAATCTGAGATTTTCAGATTATAATTCTCATATGGTCATATATTCTTGAGCACATTATAAATATGACATATTCTAAGAAGACTTTAAAATGTACAATAACTCTAAGAAGTCTTATTCTATTATACTGAGAGATATATTATTCTCTTAATCTCAGGAAACATTATAATTTGATGTTTAAGTCAATATTGAAAAAACACAATAATTCTTTAGCATGCAATAATATTGTGTTATTCAATATTCAATAATCCACATTTGTCAGGTCATAATATGAAAGTACAAGTAAATATCAATACTCTTATTAAGTATGATATTGTGTTATGAAGATACTTATGGTTAAATATAATTACTCTCGTAATATGGCGTGCTTATATGTAATTACTATTCTAAGACCTAAGTGGATATTCTATGACCTATAATTTAAAACTCATTAGTATAAACACTAACCATAGACTTATACACACGAGTAAGTCTTATGATATTTTGAATTAGTGGGAGTTTATCAATAGCATTTTCATATGTTTGGGTCATTCTTAATAACATATTTCTCTTAACTTAAATATGTTACTCTAAATTCATCATTATTTATATAAGTTGTGAGTCTTTAACATGTATGATTTGTTTTCCTATCGGATACAATTTTTGTAACGTTTAAACTTACTTCTCTTTTGAATGATTAGTGTTTTGACCATTATTGATATTCTAATATTAAAATCAATATTTTTTAATAATTAATTATTGGAGTCCAAGTGGAAGACTGTTAGATTAATTATTTAATTAATCAATTATGGATTGACATAATTAATTATTAATTAGTTATATTATGGTCTATTGTTATTAAACACTAAAGAGATGAATTGTTTGATTGAGTTTTATGCCTGAATGGATCGTGATGGGTTTGACCATTCAGTTAAGCCCAATGAGAGGTCTCTGCCCTCAGTCGTTTAACTATTTAAGTGTCGCCTCATTAGACAATTAACATATTCTGGAAACCCTAAACGGTAATGAAGATAGTAATCCTCTCATATCTACCATCTCCAACGGTAATCTCTCTGGTCTAACAAGGTACACCGTTCTTATTATTTTTAATCATTCTTAATATAATAATATGTTATAATTTGTATCTATCTATTAAATTAAATTCATTAGAGAGAGCATAAGCTAAAACAATCATCTGTACATGCAATATAGAGAGGGTGTTATTTCTTTTCATAGAAGTTATACTACTATTATTAGAAGGTCTTTCCATTCTTTTCTTTTTAACATATCTCTTTTCTATTTACATAAGCAACCTTCAAACAATTTGAGAAAACTCAAATAAAGTTCTTCCATGATTTACTAACATGGAAGAATTTTGTCTGATATTTAAAAGGAATAATGTAGTTGATCACAGATACAATGTTTGTATTGAGGTTTTGAATGAGGAAGCCATTGATGAATATTTCGATGAAGATGAGAGAAAAAGTAACAAATTGTAACAAAAAGATTAATAGCAAAGTAACTTAATGTAAAAGAAGAATAGAGTTCTTGATCATAAATAAATGTATAATATTGTATTAATTTGGATAAGTGTACAAGTGTTACACAATGGTATATATACAACAAATGTACAAGAGTAAAAACTAATAGTGTAAATTTGAAAAACATGAGACAGAATAATCTAAAACTGGAATAGATTTGATGTGATATAGAAAACAAAATATTAGTTACATTTTTTATCACTATCAATTCGCAACTTGTTACTTAGTTTTTTTTTGTTCAACTTGTTACTTAGTTGCTATCATGAAAACATTTAAATAACGAATAACAGATATTACCTCAGCCGTACAAGAGCTTTTTTTATACTGGTATACGTAACTCCAATGGGTCTTCTCTTAATTCACGCGAATTTGCTTTTTGAACATTTATAATTCAAGCCTAAATAAATAAAATGATAGAAGTTGGCCCATAAGATTCACCAATGAGTTATCAGTTTAGGGTGTATCTTACAAGACAAATACAATTTGGGTATTAGTTTAGGGTGTGTCTTACTGTAATTGTCCAAAATTGTCACCTATTTAGAATAATGGAATTAAGATGTCAAGATATTAAAACATCTAGTTCCTTAAAAATCATTATAGGCTCCTTAAAAATCATTATAGGCTCTCCTACTCTAAAACCAAGTTATTTTTACTGACATTTTATGAAGAAAGAAAGTTCATAGTGTAAAACAACGTATCAGTTTATTTTAATATTTAAAATAGTGTAAAACAACGTATCAGTTTATTTTAATTTGTAATACTCACGTCCCATATATTTTTAAAATGTAACAATCAGGTCTTTCCAGTCTTGACTAGTGTGCAAATAAATAAAAAACAAATTCAAAAAAATAATAGTAAAAAAAATTTCAAAAAAAATAAAATAAAATAAAATCCACGTGAAATTAAAAAATAAATAATAAAATAAAATGACACATCATCACTGTTAATTGTCACTTAAGCTCTGTCAATACCATATATACGTTTTTTAACGAACTTCTTAAAAAAGAGCAACGATGCACGATTTAATTAACTTAAAAGACTCAATCGTTACAAATAAAACTTAAAGGACTTTTTTGATACTTTAAAATAACTTAAGGACAAAAACATAATTTTTGCCTAAAAAATATAAGTATATTAAATAATAGAGTAGGGTTGTTCACAGTTCAATTTCGTGAGAAAACCAAACTGAACCGAATTGAACCATAGTAAAAGTTTACTTGAACTGAACTGAACCGTTTGAATTTACTCAGAACCGAATCAAACCAAAATAATTGGTTTGGTATACCATTTAGAAATACTGAACTGCGTTGAACTGTTAGAAGACAAATTTTACTGAACCGAACCATTTGTTAAAGAACCGAATCATTAAACTATTTTTCAATTTTAAAAAAAAATTAAAACTAATTTTTAGTATTTTTCATTTTCAGTTATGGTTCGGTTTTAGTTTCGGTTCAGTTTGATTATAGTTTCGGTTCGGTTCTAGAACCGTTTTATACAATATGGTTTGGTTCACTAACCAAACATAACAGTTTGGTTATTTTAACTTCAGTTCAGTTCGGTTCGACAGTTCGATTCAGTTTATGGATTTTTTGAACAATCCTTTAATAGAGTATACTCAATTCAGTTTTCTTAAAAAGGATAACATATATTAATAATATTTGTTCTATATAATGTTTAACAAAATAATATTTTGCATCATTCTCACCAAAATAGTAATTTAGTTTGAATCATTTTTTAAATGTATTTTCTTGATTAAATTTAGGATAAAAAGAATTGGAATATAATTTTGGGTGGAAATGTGAGTGATTTAATCACTTAAGAATGAGTTTGGTGAAATATTAAATTTATATGAGAGATAGCTCATATATCTAATGTCATAAAATTTTAGATGAAGATGTGATGTTTTCTTTTCTAGTGGTCTAATACATTAGATTTGTTGTTGGATCTTGTTATATGTGATTTAAAGCTTGTCGGGGATTTTTGGGTCCAAATGTCAAATTGGTTTGTTCATATTTCTTGTGATACTCTTCCTTGTTATACCCTTATTTTTTTTCTATTTACAATAAATGATGAGTTGATCTAAATATCCTCATTGTCATTGTTTTGCATATCAAGAATATCATATATGGTTAGATCAATATCAAGTGATGTCTTAATGAAATGATCATCTTCATTATTAATATTTTCACATTCTTGCTCGTACTGATCATTAAATATGTTAGTTAAGAGAATAATATACTATATTTTATGAATGATATCAGTGACATAAAACACTTAATGAGCATGTGATGCTTAGACAACTCTATTAAAGTCGACCTGAAAAAACATGTAATCATCACTTTAAATCTCATTATTGTTTTCAACTAATTTGTAGCCAAACACATATACTTGGAATGATGGACAATCCAACTCCCATAAACACTCAATAACCCTAAAATATGGCATAATTGAAAGGGAAATTTGTGATCTAAACACATTGGAAAATAAAAATTTCCCTTTAGCGATCCTTACGAAAGATCATGATCTGTGATAGAAAAGTTATCTCTTGTGGCGATATATGAATCAATGGAATGATCACGAGCAGTGTACGATGAACAAGGTCTCTACTTAGTTCACATGAACAACTTCCTTCAGTCACAGTGCTAGTTGATTACGATTGAAGATTTTGAATGAGGGAGAGAAAATGGAATACGGCCAGGGTTTTTTCAACAACAACTCTTTTTGCTTCTGCACAAGGGTTATATTTATAAAACTACTTGTGTGGACTACAAGCTAAAAAGCCCACTTAAGTACACCATATAATAATATTATTATATTATTATAATAACTATTATTATAATAAACATATTTAATATTATTATTATTATTATATTTTATAACTATTATAAAAGAATAATAATAAATATATCATATGATGTTTCATATGTCACTTAAGTACATGGTACCTTATCATATTTCGTATTCCAGTTAAGTGTATCGTACATTGCGGTATTCCTTATTTACTTCACCTCTTCTCGAACTGTCCTTATGTGTGTGACCCTGTAGGATTTCGTGACATTGCCAATTATTTTAAATCATGTATTTAACATAATAAACAGTGATCGGTATCTAGCAACACATCGCTGCTACCCAAGTCACAAAATTGTCATGTGATTTGACAAAACCTTTTGTGATAGTACTTGTGTGTACAATTACCCTTTTACCCTTATGTCTATATTGAACACAAGACATATATCGTGTCATCCTTATCCAGTTCAATATTGGATCCTTATACATTTATCTTGTTATGCAGAATGGACAAGTTCCATCTAGGTTACTCATGTTCCTCATCATGCTTTCTAAAATACCCATCAACTGTCTTTATGATCATCCAATTATAGACAATGTTTGATCATCAATAAAGTACTTGACTCTATATTTAGGGTCCAAAGTAGTTTCATGGCGAAGGGTGGTATACACCACTATCACCATGGGAGTAACTTATGACACCTTGCATAATATTCTATGTAGTGCTCTCATAGTGGGTCAATTCAGTATAAATATTACTCCAAAATTCATACCTATGTTAAGACTTGATAACTCATTCTTCATGATCCATGAGATATGATCATCAATCTATCTACATAATAGACTTAATGATTTAAGGCTATCTCATTTCACATTAAAGCTCGACTATGGATACTTTAAGAATATTGTCCTTATGTTTAATAGAATCGCATGATTAAGTCACATTTAATATTTCATTAAACGAACTAATTATTCTATGAATTTTATCATTTTGGAAAAACAAACATAATAAAGAAATGTCTTTTATTATTAATAAATAATTCGATACAAGTACCAAAAGTATTGGCATCTAGGACTTACACCAACAATAATAGTCAGTGTTGGGTTTCTCTTGTTGACATTTGCAATATGAATATATTTGCAAGTGTGAGACTTTTATTTTACATAGTAATTGAATGATCGTATAAAATGTATACTTATTGTGTACATATCCAAAGTAAGACATGACATATGGATTTAGGCCATTAGATAGTCTTATTGGTATTTTTGAAACTAAAAATGAATTTTTAGATAAATATGATTTTTAAAGAATGATATAAAAATACAATTGTGTTCTCTAGTTATCCGGTTTATTTTCTTTTTATATTTCAACCTATTAAGATATTTCTTGTGTTTTTACACATGTGACGCAAACTCATCGATATTGTGAGGAACATACATATGTGATTAATTTCATTTAATGGTTGAGATATATTCATCAATTTATTTCTAATAATCCATTCACCTATTATTTTCTCTAAAGCGCATGACATTTGAAGTCCTGAGGCTCAACATTCGAGAAATATTTAGTATATAATGTTGGGACGAAAATCGATGTCGTGATAATTGTGTCAATAAAAAGCACAACGTGACAAGTAAAATTAAAGTAACCATGGATATTATAACAACAACATACATACATAATGTGAGTGCACTTATGAATTCAACATAATGTGTGAGTAACATAATATAAGGTGCACAAAGCGCAATTTTTCTTATGTAATTGTAAACTAGAGAATTATTACTAAGGTTGACAAATAAATAAATAAATAACGACTAAGTCCCCCTTTTAAATCATCTATCCTTATGGGTGCTTTTGATTTGCTAAGAAATAAAGGACTGGACATGACAAATTTTTTTTGTATCCTGTTTGATACAGAAACTTATCGTGAAACAAGACAAAATACATTACAAGGGACATGACAAAAACATGAATTCTTGTTCCTCACTAAATCATGAAACAAGTTTTTGTCCCAACCACAAATTATCAAAAATATCAAAATATAATTTTTAATCTCTCTCTATTTAATGTTTTGATTTATAGATATAATATTAATATTTTATTTTTTTAATAAATATAATTATACTTTTTTTTGTTTAATACATAGATATATTAAATAAGTTGAGTACATTTTTTCTCTTATCATTTTTCTCCTCCTTCTCATTATTTAATATTTTGATTCATGAATATTAATATTTTATATATCAATAAAAATATTATAGTAAAAATTATACTAACGCATAGATATATCAAACAACATATTAAAAAAGTTGTCCAGTGCATCAATCATCAAACAGAATACATAACAAAAAATTGTCTTGTACTGTTATGTAATATCTAGTATTGTTTTGTCCAATACTTCTTATTTTACAAATCAAATGCACCCTATATGTGAGAATTTTTATGATTATTCCTATAATAAATCTGATTTGATTATCACCTTTTTACAAAGCCTTCATATGTTGTGAGATTTCAAACGCAATGACGATGATTTTATCACACGAAAAACATGAAGACAATTTTACAAAACACAAAATTACACCCCACAACCCCCCAAATGCATGAAGTCTTCAATATCAAGGATAAATGCTTCTTCAAAACAATCCCCAGATGTTGGGAGCCTTCAATCGCCAAGACATATGTCTTATAGCATGTAAAAATAGAATGATGACCAAGATTATTCACGTCACAATACAAACTATCATTATAATCTCATAGTTTTACCAATTAGATGAACAAATCATTGTTGTGTTGTGACAATCGTCGCACCAGGAACAAAGCAATGATGTGAGAAAGATAGAGTTTCTTGAATAAAAACAAGAAGAAGAAAAATTCTATTACAAAGAGAGAGAATGCAGAAGAAGAAGAAGAAGAAGAAGAAAAATAAGAAAAATAAGAAATGTAACGCTCGTATTTAATTAAATATTTTAATTAAATATTATTGAATATTTTCCGTATATATGTTGAATATGTTGAATAAGTTGTTTGAGCTGATAAGTTGATAATTAGGAAAATAGTCGATTTAGTCGGGAGAAATTAATATTAGAAATAATATTAATTTTAGGAGAGTATTAATTAAATTGGTTGAGTTAAGTTGTGTGTGCGAAATAGCAAAGTTGGGGGTATTGTGAAGTAGGCTCATTAAGAGAATTAGTAGACCCATTATTTCGTTAAGTGATTGGAATAAGATAGTGGGGATAAGCAGTTAGGTCACGTAGTTTTAAAAAGTAGTGGAAACCAGATTTGGAGGCATAAGGTTGGAGAAGAGAGAATACGAGAAGTTGCCGTCGAAAAGCCTAGTTTCAGATTCGATCGAAAATTCGAGTTACCTTCAATCCAAGGTAAGTGTGGGGTTCAAATTTTATAACCGGGAATACGATAATTGGTATATAGGATTAGGAATTATATAATTTTCTACTTTGTGGTGTTGAATTATGTTGATTAATTTACTGCGGGTTTTGTGGAAAAATTGTGCAATGTTGATTTTTTGTTGAGAATCGTTTCTGCGGTGATCGATTTTGTAAATCAGAAACTAGTATCAAACATGGAGGAATTAGGTTGAGGTTAGTGTAAATCACATCGAAAATAATACTGAAACCGGAAAGTATACTGGAAACTGAAACATAGAAGAAAAATTAGAAAATTATGGGTGGGACCATCCATTTGTGAGAGGTGGCGCAAGCCACATGGAACATGGAAGGTGGCGCAAGCCACCATGCATGTGGTGAGAGCCACATCAAGTGGTGCCAACCACCATCTAGTGTGGTGAGAGCCACATCAAATGGCACAAGCCACTGATAAAAGGGAGTGGGGGTCTTTTGCTTTTTTTTGTGGTTAGTAACATACTTATTTAATTTAATTTAAGTGTGGAATTAATGAATTAATTAAGTAATGGTTAGACATGTAATGAGATTAGTTTAATTAAATAAAACAAAATAGTATTATGTAGATGAATTAAATATAATATGGTAGAGATTAGAAGTAGCAGTAATGAACTTTTAGTAGAAAGCAGAAAACAAGTAATTATACTAGTATATTATACCATAATTGAATTTGATGATAGTAAGAAATTTGTAGCAGAAAGTGGATGTATCAGTAAGTTAAATTTAGCAAAATTAGTGGAATTTAGTAGTAGTAATAGCAGGGTATAAAGCAATACCGATTTAGTCGAATAAGTGAAATTAAGCTTAAGAAATTAGTTGTCCGAAATTAATTAAAATTTGTCGGGATAGTTCGTATAAACTAGTCGGCGATTTTGGTTGGTTTATTTTGTTGGAATTTAGTCGAATACGTGGATTTCCAGGTACTGTTGAATAAGTTGATTTGTCCCGATTTATGGGCATATTTGAGTTGTAGGTCTGATGACCAGTGTTGATTTAAGTTGTTGTAGTTGATGCATAATTGTTGTTGTTAAGTTGTAGGCCTATGGAAAATGTTGACTAGTTGTTCTCGAGTTATAGGCCTATGCCCAATGTTGATTCGTTGTTGTCAATAAGTTGCGATAGTAGGTATGTGTTGTTAAGTTGTTGTAGTATGTTGTTGTTGCTATGTTGGGATAGCATATCGTTGTTGAGTTGTTATATAATTACTATTGATGTTGTTATGGTATTGGAGTCGAGTCACATCGCATACATTGCATTTTCTAAGTTGGAGCTAATGCTCAACCACGTTGGTCTGGATTGCCAAAGAATTATAAGTTAAAATTGAAGGCTTATGCCTTGTTGTTGCCTCGATAATCTTGAACTTTCTAAGTTGGGAGTTCTGCTCCAATGGTACCACATGCATATGCATAGTTGAGTCGCATTTGAGTTGCATATTATACGTATTTTGTTGATTGTTATTTTGTTGTTGTTGGATAGTGGTGAAGTTGTATGATTCTAGTCTAATGTATTGATTATCATACTTTTGTTTATATCTTTCAATATCTCACTCATTTTGTTTGAATGTTTCCCTCTGTTGGTAACATGCAGGTAATCCAGAGATAGAGCTGAATACCTTAGTAGATTTGAGTCAGTGTTGCTGCTCTGATATGTAACACTCAGGAGGATAATGCTTGTTGGTATGATTGATGCTTGCTTCTCTGAGAAGAGAGGGCATTGTGATGAATAATGATTTGCAAGTGGAGCATAACTATTAAGGTCTCTTGAAGATGATTACGACTTGCCTCTTGAGTATAAATTGGAGTTGAAGTCGGTTGAAAATGGTGTTTTATCTGCTAAGCAAGTAAAATACCTCGTAGAAGGTGAAAATTATAGGAATGTGTGTGTATGTCGACAATTTTATGAGTTATGTTCGAAGTATTGACGGTGGGTTAAGAAGGTGATTGGGAATAAGAATCTATCCTAAGAGAATTATCGATTTGTTGGATCAACTAATAGACTTGTATTCCTTGACCATAGTCGAATTAAAGTCGGGTGATTTTTAGAGTTGGGTGAAAAGCAAGGATAGTTGGAAAAATTTGGAAGTTGGAGAAAGAGGTTGAACTCATGTTCACCAATTTCGATTTATATTTTTTTCGTATTTATGGAGCAGTCGTCAGTAAAAGAGGCATAACTTTTTTACTTGTGAATCTGATAAAAGCGGTTCTGGACTTTTCGGAAAGCTTGTGAAATTCTCTATAGTTTGCATATAGATTTTGTCTTCGAAATATTTGCAAAGAGAGAGAAAAACGTGTTTGAATATTTGGGTCTGATGCTGATTTTTGGTGGAAGTTTGTATACGAGATTTCTTGACTAGTCCCATTGCGAGGACGATAACTTTTTACTCGTAACTTAGATTTGAGTGATTCTTGAAGTTCTGGAATCTACCTGAAATTCCCTTCCAATTTGGAATATAATTTTGTGATTTGGAGGTCTGTATTGAAGAAGATAATCATGTTTGAAGTTGGACAATTCTTGCTGGAAATACTAAGATGAAGTCAAGTATAAAATGTGTGGTAATAGGAAGAAGGTAATAGTATCAGAGACGCAAATGGAAGTGTGGCATATGATGGTTGATAATGATTAAAGCTTAGAAATATTTTAGGAAGGTTAAATAGTAAAGTGGATTGTGTGTTATTGACGAGATGTGTTGACATGAGTCGGATTTTTTTTAGAAGTTCTATCACCAACCAGATGATGAGATGGTATTGTTGAGATTGTGATTGGAATAAGAATCAAGTGTGAAACTATATGGATCATTAAAATTATGATATTAAGAAGAAAGACGAAGGATTTGTTAGTGTGGTTAAAGCACTTAACTTGGAATAAATGTTTCGAGTGAAGTGAACCGATCGGGATGGTACTTGATGTGGTAGTGATTCCGGTATTAGAAGGATAATTAATGATTGTGATGTGCGACTAGCTGATATAAGAGAATATGTGTTGGTTTTTGGATGTTGTGTATCACTGACAAGGTTGGAAATAAGTAAATTAAGAGAATGTTTGTAAGCCTTAGAAGAATGGTGGAGCAGTATGCTTAGGTAACCTTGAGCACAAGGTAGATGATGTTATTATAGTTGGGTAATGATGATTTATGCCACCATTATGGTTGTCGGCTGTCTATTGACAAATTGAGGAACTGATCACCCTTAATCTCTTGTTGATAGTAGACAGAATCATCTTGGATGGAATGGACGTGTCTTGCCAACTAGAATAGTATGCACAGTGAATTGTTTGGAGTTGAGCCAAGTGTTTATAAGTTTTTTTGATTAGTTGATGCAGATTCCTATATAGGAAAATAAGGCGGACTTGAGGATGGTAGTATGAGGTTACGAGTTGACCGGTGAGTAGTATGGAAACTCTCAGTTGTGTTCTGGATAACTTGAACTTTGACTTGTCATGGATCGAGAATCCAATTGACATGAGACTTGAAGCATTGTAGAGATGATCCAAGGAGTAAGTAGATGAAAATGTAAGACCATGAGTTGACCAAGGATGTCAGATAGAGATTGGTAGTGGTTGGTGTGCCTTAAAGTGTATGTAAGAAATATGAACTGTATTTCAGTACTTGTTTGGATAAGTTAGAACTGGTGTTCATTGTGAATGTTCATATCTGTTATGAAATCAGAAGGAAAGTGCATAGAGTATTTGAGATTTGAATTACAAGTATTGAAAGAAGTGAAGTTATATGTGAGTTAGAAAGGTATGATTTTGAGTTGTAAAGATGAATTTGCGTGGTTGTGTTAATTCAGATGAGGAATGTTTGAGCATCGTGCTAGTATAAGTAGGACTTGATGAATTAGTTGTTTGATTGGTTTGGTTGATATGCACATGATAAGTGTAGGCTATTGATGTATAATATGTGGTTAATGGGTTTTAAAGACTGTTTGGAAGATTACTTTCTTGTTAAGATTAATTGGACAATGTATCCTTATGTTGTTGTAATTTTGTTACGCATTGAGATGAGTTGGACGATATGTGAATATAAGATGATAAAGTTGTAGCTTATGTTGACGATAATTGGGGACTCTTGAAAGTATCTATCCTATTCAGTATCTAGGAATGGTTGTAGTTGTAGTTGTGTTGAATATTCAGAGGTATTATTTTATGGATCTAGGTTCGAAGTATTCAGTAATCACAAGAGTGTAGAATACCTGTTGGTCAGAATTTCTAGTGAATTAAGTCGAAAGTCATTTCTGCGGGTTGTTTTGATGGTCGAAAGTTGATATGAACTTGGTAGAATTGATGGTTGCTAGTACTCAGAGTGCACAGCGAAAACAAGGTGTAGCGTAGTTGTTCTGGTGTGGGTAACAACGATGCTGGTAGTTGGTCTGTTGATGTTGTGTTGAGAATATTGTGTTCTTATCCTTGTTGTTGCCTCGTTATCTATGGTGATGGTTCAAGTGCGAGTAGCTAATTCCTATAATGGAGAATTAGGGGAGTGTTGTCATGGTTATGGTAACGGTTGTATTGTGTTCTGGTTCATAGTGAACCTGTGTGTTTCTAAGTTGGTTATTCCTTGTGTTTTGAGTTGGTCGTCGAGCGCGTTATGTGAGCATTGTGTTTTGTTGTCATTATCGTTGATAGAGTGTATTGTTTGTTGTGTTGTGTTGTTAGTAGTATTGTCAGTCGTAGCATGGAAGTTGATTGTTTAGTTGTGAGAACGTATTTAGATTGCTTGTATTGGGTAAAACAATTCGAGGACGAATATATTCTAAGTGGGAGAGAGTTGTAACGCCCGTATTTAATTAAATATTTTAATTAATTATTATTGAATATTTTCCGTATATATGTTGAATAAGTTGTTTGAGCTGATAAGTTGATAATCAGGAAAATAGTCGATTTAGTCGGGAGAAATTAATATTAGAAATAATGTTAATTTTAGGAGAATATTAATTAAATTGTTTGGTTAAGTCATGTGTGTGAAATAGCAAAGTTGGGGGTATTGTGAAGTAGGCCCATTAAGAGAATTAGTAGACCCATTATTTCATTAAGTGATTGGAATAAGATAGTGGGGATAAGCAGTTAGGTCACGCAGTTTTAGCAATTAGTGGAAACCAGGTTTAGAGGCACAAGGTTGGAGAAGAGAGAATACGAGAAGTTATTATCATAAAGCCTAGTTTTAGATTCGATCGGATATTCGAGCTATGTTCAATCCAAGGTAAGGGTGGGGTTCAAATTTTATAACCGGGAATACGATAATTGACATATAGGATTGAGAATTATATAATTTTATACTTTGTGGTGTTGAATTATGTTGATTAATTTAGTGTGTGTTATGTGGAAAAACTGTGCAATGTTGATTTTTTGTTGAGGATTGTTTCTCTGGTGATCGATTTTGTGAAGCAGGAACTATTATCGAACATGGAGGAATTAGGTTGAGGTTAGTGTAAATCACGTCGAAAATAATACTGAAACCAGAAAGTACACTGGAAACCGAAACATAGAAGAAAAACTGGAAAATTGTGGGTGGGGACGACCCATTTGTGAGAGGTGGCGGAAGCCACATAGAACATGGAAGGTGGCGCAAGCCACCATACTTATGGTGAGAGCCACATCAAGTGGCGCAAGTGTAAACACCCCAAATTTTCCCTCACTAATTTCACACCATGGCTTGTGATCTTTTCATTTGCATTTGTTCAATCATATCATCTCATATTGCATTTTTGCTTCACTACATTGGTTCAAAGTCATCTGCATCTAGGGTGTGTGATCTGAGCCATCCATGAGCTATTTGAGCAATTCCAAAGGTCTTAAATCATCTCAAGAGGGTCCATGTATGTTCAAGCATCATATTATATCCTCCCAAGATCAAGAAAGTCAGAAAATCACAAGAACTGAGAAAGGCATGGAAGCAGACCCAAGCTTAACTGCACAGATGACCTAAAATTAGGGTTTTGGTTTCAGAGGCCATAACTCCAATTTTTTTGTTCATTCTTGTTTCTATTGGTCTCTATGTGTTATAAGGATCATACACACCAATTTTCATGAAGAAATTCAATGGGGGGAGGCATCTGATCAAAAGATGACTTCTTAAGCAAGTCAGTGCAAAATCAGGACATCTGAGGCCCCCAATCACCCAGCCAAAGGGTTTTCTCCATCATTTTGGATGTGTATGATCTTTATTTGATCTTATAAGAAGTTAGAAGTTCACAAAATTGAAGTATTTCAAGGCATTTGCAAAATTGTCATTTTGGGAAAGTGACTTGTAATGCAAACTTGCCATTTTGGGAAAGTTTTTCAACCTCCTCTTTTTGATTCAAAAATGCTTCAAATGAAAAATTCTTGGTCATGAAAGTTGTAGATTGGATCATTCCCTTTTCAAAAAGTACAAGAACTTGACCTAATTCATCATAGAACTCAAGTTATGGTCTTGCAAAGTTGGGAAAAATCACAAAATTTCACTTATGCACCAAAGGGGGAAGTTTGCAAAAACACTTGCCAAAGCCAAATATGACCTCTAATTGACTTCTAAGCATTGCACAAACATCACACATGACCTAAAATTCAGAATTGCACAAAGAAATCCCAAGTTTCATGCCTTGAACTTCAAGTAATTCAAAAGGGGCCAAACTTCCCCAAAATTGCAAAATGGATCGAATCTCTTCAGCCACTTGTGTCAGCTACAAACTATGACTTCCATGGACCTCCTTGAACCAAGCTGACTCGAGCCATGCCTTGAAACAGCCACTGAATCAGCCCATATCTCAAGTACACAAGTTGGTGACATTTTTGCAACTTGCCCATACCAATCAACCTAGGCCAGCACCCACCCTCTGACCTATCCAAACATGATATGTGTACCAAAAGCAACCCAACATAACATAACACAAGCTGAAACCTCCAAGAACACAACATACACAAAATCCCCCAAATTTGCAAAAGCCTTCGAAACTCATAGCTCAACCATAAAACCTTCAAACGTTTTCCACCATTCAACTCCATAAACATCACTGATCATTTCCCACCTTTCATTTTGCCCTAAAACACTCAGAATCAAAAACACGATTTCAACATTTCATGAACTGAACTTCTTCCAACTTCCTTTTGAGGCCATTTAAGCTCCAACCAAGCATCACAAGCTCTTGGGGGGAATCATTGGAGTGGATTTGAGGCAAAGAACTGGCCAGAAAGCTCCTGTTTCGAAAGCTCAACTTCAGGTAGCCATGGAATTTATTTTTCCAGAACTCTCATTTTATGTTATAGAAGGATTCTATATGTTCCCCTGATTGCCATGATATGTTTGGTTTTGAAAATAGTTGAGAAATAAGCATTTCATAAACTTCTGAAATTTTTGAGATATTTTCCGTTTTGCTTTGATTCGTGCTTTTGATGATGAATAAATGAATTTTGATGGTTGATTCTTGTTGAGGTTGAGGAGAGGATCATTTCTGGAGAGTTTTAGGGCTTGGGGTTGCGTATTGAGTGAGATAGCTTTAGAGGCTAGCCGGAGAAGACGACCGGAACACTGTTCCGGTCACCTGAAAGTGTTTAGGGTTCAGATTAGGGCTTAATGACGTAATTAGCGTAGTTTGAATGTGAGCCGTCCATTTGCGCGCGCTGGTCAATTCCCTCCCTTTTGAGTTTGAATCTGGGCCACTGGATCAACATACTTTCATATTAATTCATTTAATTTTCATTTTAATTGCATTTCTTTCTACATTTTATTAAAAATAGCAAAACACTTCTAAAAAATTTTATTTTTTTGCATCATAACTTAAAATATTTTTCTCATTCTGAAAATAATTTTTTATTTTATTTTTTGCATAAATTTCGTATTTTTAAAATATTTAAATGCTTATTTTAATTAATTAATGATAATTAATTAATTAAAATACCATTTAAGTTTCTAAAAATCACCAAAAAAATTACATTGCATTTTGATACATTTAGAAACATTGTCAAACTCTTCATACAAATTTCTTTTTGGTTCTTGACCTATTTTGACATTTTTCTTTGGATTTAGGGTTCTTAAAAGTCAATATTTTTTCCCTAACTTAGAAAAATTCTTTCTGCCTAACCATGAAGAGTTTGATGATGGTTCTTTTTGCATTGCACCCCTCATGTCATGTAGTTTCTAGGATAAAATTGGTTTGAATTTATCTTTCATTTTCAATTTGTTGTGCATTTTTATTTTTGTAAGTGCCTTAAAACCTTAGCAAACTTGGGAAAATCATAACTTCCATTAGGTTAAGATTTAGGTCTCCCCCTTTGGGCAGTGAACTTGTATAGGTTTAGGGTACCTTTGGTTCCATTTTCAATTTTTTATCATGTCATTTGCTTCTGGTTTTGAATTTTGTATTACATGTTATGTATAAACCCTAATTTTTGCCTTCATTTGCATTCATTCTTCATATGCTTGCATACATGAACTTGCCATGACATTTTGTATATTCATATGACATTTGAGACATCTTAGGACACATTAGAATCATGTTTGATCATTGCATCATTCATTTGCCATGCTTTTGCTTTCATTACATGTCATATGTTTTTCATGAACTTTCATGCTTCTTACTTGTCTCATTTGCATTCCCATCTCTTGTATGATCATCCTCATCTCTTGACATGCTTTAATACTATCTCATAGCATCATTTGCATCATGAACATGCTTATGACTTTTGTTTTCATCTTTGATTTTTCTCATTTGCATTTCATTTCATTTCTTGTTGCTAACTTTTCAGGTGGTAAGTTATTGAGAAGTGAATTTGCCTTCACTTCTCATAACCTCTTCTCATCTCTCTTATGCGTCATTGCTGCATTTTAATTTTGTATTAGAGTGAGCTTGCTCATTCATGCTCCCTCCCCTCTTTCTTTCTTCAAGCAACTTATCTTCTTAAGTGAAGTAAGTTATTTTGCTTCTTCTGTTTCTTCCTTCCTCCATCTGCTTCTTCCTTGGTGGCTTTTCTCTTGAAGATCTTTTGCAAGCCTCATAAAACCTAGGAACATCCAAGCATGATCACAATTAGGGTTTGATTAGTCCCCCATTTAGTTCTACCTTTGTGTCATCTTTGTGTCTCCTCTTCTCATCTCATAATCAAGGACTAAACCTTAAAGGTTTTAAGGCTTTGTGATTAAGCTTATGCCCGCATCCTTCTATTAGGATGGAGTGTTTAACTTTAATCCTAAGTGTTAAGCCCTTAATGTGTTTAAATCCTTTAATCAATCCATCTAATAATCACTAAGACATCAAGCGTGTAACTTGGGCCTTGCATTAGGGTTCTAATTCTTTCTTAATTGGTTAAGAAGGACTAACCCTAGTGTTAATGGACAAGTGCCTCTCAAGTTGTCTTACAAATCATAAAATCCATTTCTCAATCTTACCATTAACTAAAATCCACTTTAATAAAGGCTTTGTTTTGTCGTGAGGTTAATCCCTAATCATGGATTAAGTTGAGGAGCCTTCCTTAGCTTAAATGTTCTCATCTATTATCCTTCTATTAGGATGGTGTAATGAGTCCATTAAATCTTTGATTATGGCTTAAACTCATTACTCAACACTAAACAAAAACAACAAAAACATCTAAATAAATACAAGTAGGTTAATGATCTTAATCATACATCTTGGTGATTAAGTGTGAGGTGTTTACCTCATACTTAAGGTATTCTCATTACCCCTAATCAGAGGGAGGATGTGATGAGTTTACTAACCCTTGGTTTAGGCTTAAGCTCATTTTCTTATGACAAACACAAAAAAATCAATAAAAGATTGAAAACACAAAAAACAAACAATAATCGTCTCCTCCGGGATTCTCTTCTCATCTCATTCACTCACAAACGAGAACTTGCTTCTTCCGTCTAATGCAAGACAGTTTGCACCTGAGCCAGACAGGTCATACACTTGAGCATAGACAAGTAAGCAGTTCACAAGTCAATTTATCTTTCAGTCTCTTTGAGTCGAACTACGGTGTTCTGACTTCCTCATTGCACGAGAGGATGCGTAGGCATAACTTAACAGTTATCGAACAAAAGTCTCTGTCCATTCCCCCCTCTTCCAGCATTACTCTTTGAGCCTCATAGTCTTGAGCTTCATTCTTTCCTTACACTGACACTCTTTTATTTCACTCCACATTTCTTTTGCACTGACACTTGCATTCTTTTCCAGCTTTTGCACATAAAATAGCACTGACACTACCCCTTTAAAACACAAATCTTTCAAACGTGGATCCCGTCGAGTACGGCGGACAATCTGGGTGCTAATACCTTCCCAGGTTGTAACCAACCCCCTTTCTCAGTTTCTCTGGTTCGCGACCGTCTTATCCATCTTTTCTTAGGTTTATGCAGCATTACCTTTCCTTCAGGATAAAAATGCCTAGCTGGCGACTCTTTTCTTTCCAGTTCACCCTTGTGTGTTCTCTCCTTTCGCCGACCGTTCGCGTCTGTACCCTATTTGACTTAGCCTCATTTAGTGGGAGCGACAGCTTGGCGACTCTGCTGGGGGCCCTTATACTGCAACCAGGGCTTCTGGTTCTTTTTGTGGGTTCCTCCTAGCGTTTGTTTGATTTGTGTTTACTGGGGTGTTATGTGTTATGTGTGTTTAATTATTTTTCTTCATTTATTGCTTTATGTACAGCTTTATTTATTGCTTTCTTTTACAGTCTTATACATATTTCATACTGTCATTATCATTGCTGGATCTGGTTTCTGTTTTGGTGGGTGGGGTTCCATTGAGAGTTTAAGGTCCTATACTTGGGACCTGAGTGACACCTAGTCTAGAGTGGTTCATGTTCTTTCCCATTCCATTTCGGTCTGGTGCGGGAATATGAAACACGGTTCAGATGTGGGTTTCTTCTTGAGAACTCTGTTCTACAGATTTCCTGTAGTGCTAGGGCTATCTGGGAAGCCTGCTAAGTCTGGATGACCTTTATTATGACCTTCAGAATCTGGGGAGAATTAGAGGAGGATCTTTTATGGTTATTATAAACACTGTACCTCCGGGTTAGAAGTGTTTACACTTCTCATAACTGATCCAAGTCTGAGGATCCTTGTTCTAGAACATTACATGTGAGGGGGTTGGGTTGTTTACAGGTTTGCAGGAACCCTTGGCCACATCATACCCTGTTACTGTATTGTTTAAGAGTACCTCATTTTGGACAGTTCTTGTGATTAAACCTTGGACATGTGACTCTTTATTTGAGTCCCCCACCTTGGTTACTGGATTTTTAAACCTCCATCTGGACTTTTGAACATACATGGGCCTTATATCAAGACAGATAATCAGATCCAGCTTGATCACAAACCCTTGCATATCATTTGTATATATCATCATTGCATCATTTAACATTTGTTTATTTGTTTTTCAGGGTATCCATATCATATCTGGTTTGGTTTTGACCCCTTCTTCTGCATAGACCTCTGCTTCAGTTGTCTTCATCAGTTATCTACTTTATCTATCTCCATCCTCACCAGCATCAGCCTGTCAGTGGCTCCTTTCAAACATCAGTCTGTGATCTTCATCAGCACTTATCTTCAGTTTCTTCAGCAGCACTCATGGCTACTCCCAGGAAGAGCAACATATCCTACCATTTCTTTGAGCCTGTGTTGACTGGTATCAGGCAGGTCCAGTCACTCATCACACCTGATTACATCCCTTTGTTTAGAGAGCATTATGGAGGAATCCTAGATATGGTTATGGACCTTGACCCTTCTCAGAGGAGCATGATTCACACATGCTTACAGTTTTATGACCCTCCTTTGAGATGCTTCACATTTCCAGACTTCCAGCTAGGGCCTCTACTGGAAGAGTTTTCTTCATTGATTGGGGTACCTATCAGGGGTGGAATCCCTTTCAACCTAGAGATGCCAACTCCCAGAAATGAAGAGATAGCAAAGGCATTGTACCTAGAGCCTGCCTTGATTGAGCAAAGTATGACAACAAAAGCTGGGATCCCAGGTTTGCATTTGGACTTCTTGATTTCTCAGGCCATCCTAAAGGCTTCATTGGGAGAGTGGAGGGCAGTCTGTGCACTGTTAGCCCTTAACATATATGGGGCTATACTGTTTGCAGATGAGCCCAAATTTGTCAGCAAAAATGCCATCCATCTGTTTCTTCTGAAGAACCCGGTACCTACATTGCTAGGAGACTTCTATTACTCCATTCATCAGAGGAATGAGAAACAAAGGGGGAAGTTGGTAAGATGTTGTGCTCCTTTGTTTTACACCTGGCTGCTCAGACACCTGCCTAAGTCATATGCCTTCTTGAACCCACACCAACAGAAGAATTAGGCCAAGAGGCTCATTGCCTTGACTTCAGATGATATTAGATGGTGCACCCAGAGCACCAAAGGCAAGGAAATTATCACCAGCTGTGGACAATACCCAAATGTGCCTCTGATAGGAGTAAAGGGTTGCATCAACTACAATCCTTTGTTGTTTAAGAGACAACTAGGTTATGCCTTGGTTCACCCTCCCAGAGGACAAGATTTAGCTGAGACCCTGTATTGTGAAGTGAAACCTAATCTAGTTGTTGTCAGACAAGCATCCTGGGCTTGGGACAACATCCAGACAAAGGGGGTAGCTATCCTTGGAAGGTGTAATAATGTTGCTTCAGCTCAGTACTATGACTGGTCCCGTACTAGAGCTCCAATTACCAGAATGCCTTTCATCTTGGAAGACATACCTGGACCATCTACAGTACAGCCAGCAGCAACTGTCAGCCTAGAAGAATTTGAGAAGCTGAAGGAAAGGAATGAGAACCTATCTCAAGCCTTGAAGAAAACTCTCTGGGAAAGAAGTGATGGTCGTCTGGATATTGAGAGATTGGAGAGGCTTAGGGTGGAGCATCTTACCAAAATTGAGAAGACAGAGGACTATATCAGGAAAGCAAGAGCTGGGGAACAAATATTGAAGAATGCATGTAAAGAGGCCAAAATTCAGAAGGCTAGGACTGAGATCTACCTGCAAGAGAGTCAGGCTAGGTGGGTCAGAATCACTGAAGCCCGTACACAAGAAGACCAAAAGACTCAAGCCAAGATTGCACAGCTAGAGGCCAATGAGAAGAAGCAGCAGGAAGCTTTGTTGGCAGCCCAGAAGGAGATTTCAGAGTTGAAGCTCAGAGCAGGAGTGAAGATATCAAAAGACCAGGACATGCATAGGAAGTTGACCACTGCCATTGCTACCAGGAACCTCCTCATTAGGACCATTACAAAGCACCCAGCCGGTCCAGTGACTGAGGCACTCCTGAAGGAAGTCAGAGAGGATGAATTTGGACTGGATGTCTGATTCTTTGTTTGTTGTCATTTCCATTTGATGTACTTTTTCTTTTGATGTATTTTGACCCTTCAAGGGCATGTATTGTAAAACAAACTATGTATTATTCCCCATTTTTAATATATTTTAGTTTGCTTCCATTTAGGCTTGTCTCTCAACAACATCAAGCATCTTCCTCGAGGTCTGGAAAGGTCAAAACCAAGAACCAAATCGGATACCTTGGAAAACAAATAAGCATACTGCATTGCATACTAACTTTGTTTTGTTTTGTAGGTTCTATTATTATCTTTGTTTCTAACTTTGTTGTGACTTCAGGAAACATTGCTCGTCGCCGAGTGTTCCCTGTCAACCGCACGCACCGGTACCCGACTCGTAACAACCTTCCCGGTATTCAAATGGAACAAGTACAGCAGGATCTGACTGAGGTCAGAAATCAGATGGCTAATGAGAGAGTAGAGATGAGAAATCAGATGTCTCAATTCATGGCAGTGATGACTGGCTTAGCCCAGAGTCAAGAAAGGTTAAGAGAGCTGGTGGAAAGACAAACTCCTGAGGAGCCTCATCTTGGAACAGGAGGAACTAGTAACAATGAACGGGGCCAACCTCATATTGAACCACCAGTATTTGGACCTCATCTGGATCCGGAAGTTAATATCCCGAGAAATGCGCAAGGTAATATTGTTGGGGGGAGAATCTTGCAAGAGGATCCTCAGGAAGAACAGTTCACTGTTATGGGGGCTGGAGATGAAGTATATGACAGGAGATTGGACGAAATTGCTGAGAAACTAAGATCTTTGGAGTCTCAGAATTCTTTGGGCTTCGATGTGATGGACATGGGGCTAGTAGATGGGGTGAGAATTCCCCAAAAATTCAAACCCCCATGCTTTGAAAAGTACAATGGCACCTCCTGCCCTCGCACTCATCTGTAGTCTTTCCTAGGAAGGCTCAAAGCTTATACTATGGATGAAAAGTTGTGGATGTTCTACTTTGAAGACAGTCTGACTAGGGCTTCAAGAAAGTGGTATTCACACTTGTCTAGGGCCACCATAAGATGCTGGAAAGATTTGGATGAAGCTTTCATCAGACAATATCAATACAACCTGGACATGGCTCCCAATAGGACCCTCCTAATGGGAATGTCTCAATCTTCTAGAGAGAGCTTCAGGGAATATGCCCAAAGGTGGAGACAGCTTGCTGCTGCTGTCCAACCACCCATGTCAGAAAGGGAAATGGCTGACATGTTCATGAATACATTGCAAGGGACCTACATTGATAGACTGGCTGCCTTCTCCTCTACCAGTTTTGCTGATGTGGTCATAGCTGGTGAAAGGATTGAAAGTCTATTAAAGATGGGCAAAATTTCCGACAGTGGTGCAAGTTCGTCCAGCAATCCCAGAAAGCCTTTTGTGGGACCCCGAAGGGCCGGTGAGACAAATTCCATTCATGCAAGCAGGGGAAGGCCTCAGTATGTGCACCGGTCAGTAGCAGCAGTTACCATCCCAGCTCCGATTCCTCAACAATCAGCATATCCTCAACAACAACAACCACAGTATCAACAACAAGTTCATTATCCGCAACAGAGAACCTACAACAACAACAATAACAACCAACAACAGCGACCTTTCCAGCAAAGGCCATCACAGGCACACAGGGTGATTGACCCAATCCCAATGTCGTATGCTGCACTCTTGCCACAACTCCTGAAGCTCAACCTAGTTGAGTTAAGGACATTGGCCCCTCCAGATCCTCTTAATATGCCAAAGAATTATGATGCAAATGCCAGGTGTGCATTTCACTCAAACGCTTCGGGGCATAACACTGAAAAATGCAGGGCCCTACAGATGAAAGTCCAAGATCTAGTGGACTCAAAAGCTCTCAACTTTGCACCTCCTCCGAATGTCACAAGGAATCCAATGCCTAGTCACAATGGGCCTAGAATTAATGCTATTGAAGAAGTTAAACTATCCACCTTAATCACTAGTGTTGCACAAATCCGAACACCTCTGGTTGAAATCAAAGCTCAGCTGTTAGAATGCCAAGTGTTCCTCGGATGTGAACTCGGCTGTGGATTTTGCAATATTGCTGTCAATGGATGTGAGAGACTGAGGAACGACATAGATGGTCTTATTAAGGATGGCATCCTCCAAATTACAACAACCGCGACTACAACTCCAATAATTCCTTCATCAACAATCACAAATACTCCTACAACGTTAGCAACCATTGTTCCAACGGATTCTACTACAACTCCAACAACTTCTCAATCAATCACTTCAACAGATGCAAGTTCAGTCACCATTCCTGCTACAACTTCAACACCCATCCAGTCAACAGTGCCTTCTACAACATCAGCAGCAATTAATGAAAGTGTCTCAACGGTTACAATATACTACGATCCTGTAGATATTCCTTCCAAAAACCCACAACAAAATGTTACTCCTATCAGGGCTCCAGTTACCATATATTATGATCCACACACCATTGTGGTCCCCTCTGCAGCTGCTATCAGTCCGGTCACTATCACAGTGTCTGGGCCAGTTCCTTACAAAAGCAATAATGCCATCCCGTGGCATTATGGCTCAGATCTATACTGTGAGGGGCGGAAAATCACTTTAGAATCATCAACTTCTTCACCTCAGATAGACAATGTGGGGGGAGGCGGAGGCTTCACTAGAAGTGAACGTCTCTTTGCTTCGCAAATTCCAAGACCCGTTGTTGAAGCAGAAGCTGCTGCTAAGGCAAAAGGGAAGAGCCTGGTGCAAGAAGAACCAGTTGTTAGAGAAGCTTTGAAGACTCCTTTTGATCAAGAAGTTGATGAATTCATGAGAATCATAAAGAAGAGCGATTATAAGGTGGTAGACCAGCTTCACCAAACACCTTCCAAGATCTCCATATTATCATTGCTAATGTGCTCCGAGGCTCATCGGAACGCACTATTAAAAGTCCTGCACGCAGCTTATGTGCCGGAGGAGATTACTGTCAATCAATTAAAGGTTGTGGTTGGAAATGTCAACGCTAGTCATGGACTAGGATTTACCAACACTGATCTGACAACGGAAGGTCGCAATCACAACAAGGCTTTGCACATTACCTTGGAGTGTAAGGGTGCAGTTCTTTCTCACGTATTGGTAGACACATGGTCATCCCTCAATGTCCTACCCAAGAAAGCCCTTGTGAAGCTGGAGTATGATGGATTGGCATTATGCCCGAGTAACTTGGTAGTGAGAGCCTTTGACGGTTCTAAAAGATCAGTTCTGGGAGAGATAAAGTTGCCAATAATGATTGGCCCACAAATTTTCAAAACGACCTTCTTTGTGATGGATATACAGCTTGCCTATAGTTGTCTATTGGGTAGACCATGGATACACGCCGCTGGCGCCGTGACGTCAACCCTTCACCAGAAGTTAAAATTCTAGTAGGAGGGCCAAGTCATTACCATTTGTGGGGAAAAGGATATTTTTGTTAGCCAGCTGGCTACTTTCAAATACATTGAAATGGATGGGGATACATGAAACCATGAGTCAGGGGTTTGAGGCCTTGAATATCAATGAAACATCTGCTGTGCTTGGGACCTCCATTACATCATATCAGCAAGCCCGAAAGGTTGTTGAGGAAGGTACCTCCCAAGGCTGGGGCAAGCTGCTGCCCGTGGAGAAGAAAGAAGACCGATTCAGGTTGGGTTACAGACCAACTCGGCAAGATCAACCAGAGGCTGCAAAGGAGCCCAAGTTTGTCAGCGGGGGGATGCTAACCCCAGATGCTGTGAATAGTTTGGAAGATGAGTCGGAGGACGAGCGCAACCTGGAAAGCTGGATACGTCCAAGGACCCCGGGGAGCCATGTCTCAAACTGGTCTTCCCAGGAAATTATAAGGGTTACTCCTGCAGAGTAATTATTATTTCCTGTGTTTTAAGCATGCATCAAGTCTTGTATCTTGCCCAAGATGTCAGGACTCATTTTGTAATCGGGTCATCTTGTATTTTGTGCAAAGATCAATTAATGAATATCAGGACATCTTTTGCAAATGAGTCTTTTATTTCCCGCTCACTGTTTTTCATTTTTCATTTTTTGTACAAAAATAAAATGGCAATGTTTTTCAAAATAATAACTTCATTTTCACTTTTTCTAAGCCAGATAAAATTGATCACTAAAATGAACAAATCTAAACCCTTGCAGAGAGTGCCCTCCAGACTGCACCGACAACAACACTGCTATGACTTCGTATGACTTTGACAATCCGATTAATCAAGCTGATGAAGGGGTTGAAGAAGATTATGAGCTACCTGAAGAGCTAGATAGGTTGTTGAGACAAGAGGAGAAGGTTATCACTCCTCATCAGGAGGAGGTTGAAACGGTTAATCTTGGTACAGAAGAAGACTTGAAAGAGGTTAAGATCGGGGCCTGTCTGCAAGATTCAGTAAAAGGGCAACTTATCGACATGCTTTAGGAGTACGTGGATGTTTTTGCTTGGTCTTATCAGGACATGCCAGGGTTGGACACCGACATTGTTATGCACAAGCTGCCTCTGAAAGAAGACTGTCCTCTAGTAAAACAGAAGTTGCGCCGTACTCGCCCAGATATGGCAATGAAGATAAAGGAAGAGGTACAAAAATAGTGGGACGCCGATTTCCTTGCTGTAACTAGTTACCCGCCGTGGGTTGCTAATATTGTACTTGTGCCTAAGAAGGATGGCAAGGTGAGGATGTGTGTGGATTACCGGGACCTGAACAGAGCTAGCCCGAAAGATGACTTCCCTTTACCTCACATTGATGTGTTGGTCGACAATACGGCTCAGTTCTCGGTGTTCTCCTTCATGGATGGATTTTCAGCATATAATCAGATCAAGATGTCACCTGAAGACATGGAGAAGACAACTTTCATCACACCCTGGGGCACATTCTGTTATAAGGTGATGCCATTCGGACTGAAGAATGCTGGTGCCACTTATCAACGGGCTATGGTAACATTGTTCCATGACATGATCCACAAGGAAATTGAATGTTATGTGGATGACATGATTGCCAAGTCCCTTACAGAAGAAGACCACCTGGTGAATCTGTTGAAGTTGTTCAAGCGTCTGAGAAAGTACCAGCTGAAGCTAAACCCCAACAAATGCACATTCGGGGTACGTTCCGGTGAACTGCTGGGGTTCATTGTAAGTGAAAAAGGAATTGAAGTTGACCCTGACAAAGTCAAAGCCATTCAAGAGATGCCTGCACCAAAGACAGAAAAAGAGGTTCGGGGGTTCCTAGGTAGATTGAACTACATTTCACGGTTCATATCTCACCTTACTGCAACATGTGAGCCCCTGTTCAAATTGTTAAGAAAAGAACAAACGGTCAGGTGGAATGAAGACTGCCAGAAGGCTTTTGACAAAATCAAGGAGTACTTACAAGAACCTCCAATCCTTATGCCTCCAGTCGAAGGAAGACCTCTGATAATGTACTTGACAGTACTAGAAGAGTCAATGGGGTGTGTGCTGGGCCAACATGACGAGTCTGGTCGAAAAGAGTATGCAATATACTACCTAAGCAAAAAGTTTACCGACTGTGAACAACGTTATTTACTGCTCGAGAAAACTTGATGTGCTTTAGCGTGGGCTGCTCGCCGACTAAGACAATATATGTTGACCCATACTACCTTATTGATCTCAAAGATGGACCCAGTCAAGTACATATTTGAGAAGCCAACACTTACCGGACGGGTTGCAAGATGGCAAATGATCCTCACAGAATATGACATTCAGTACACCTCCCAGAAAGCCATCAAGGGTAGTGTGTTGTCTGATTAACCTTCTGAGCAACCCATTGATGATTACCAGCCTATGAGATTTGACTTCCCTGATGAAGACATCATGTTCATAAAAGCAAAAGATCATGAAGAGCCTATTCACATTGAAGGGCCTGACCCAGAAGAAGAATGGACTATGATGTTTGACGGGGCTGTTAATATGAATGGTCGTGGTGTTGGTGCAGTACTCATTACACCTAAGGGAGTTCACATGCCTTTCTCGGCAAACCTCACCTTTAACTGCACTAACAACGAAGCTGAATACGAAGCTTGCATTATGGGTCTTGAGGAAGCCATTGACCTCAGGATCAAGACTTTGACTGTGTTCGGAGATTCAACTCTGGTAATTAATCAAACCAACGACAAATGGTACACTCACCAGGATCATCTGATTCTGTACCGGGACTATACAAGGAGATTACTGACTTTCTTCACAACAGTCAAACTTGAGTATATCCCTCGGGATGAAAATCAGTTCGCGGACGCTTTGGCTACCATTTTATCCATGATCAAAGTTCAAGCTGCCAACTTCGTGCCTCGGATTCCAGTATCCAGACTCGATAGACCAGCATATGTATTCTCAGCAGACCTTGCTAAAGATGATAAGCCTTGGTTCCATGACATCAAGTGCTTCTTGGAGGATCAAACATACCCACCTGGGGCATCATCCAATGATAAGAAGACATTAAGAAGGCTAGCTGGTAGTTTCTTCCTGAATGCTGATGGTTCCTTGTACAAGAGAAACTTTGATATGGTACTTCTCAGATGTGTGGATAAGGCAGAGGCAGACTTGTTGATGCACGAGGTGCACGAAGGATCTTTTGGTACCCATGCTAGAGGGCATGCTATGGCTAAAAAGTTACTAAGATCAGGTTATTACTGGATCACAATAGATGCAGACTATTGTGCTTATGCCAGGAAATGCCATAAATGCCAAATTTATGCGGATAAAGTGCATGTGCCTCCGAATCCTTTGAATGTGATGTCTTCACCCTGTCCCTTTGCTATGTGGGGCGTTGATATGATTGGCAAGATTGAACCGACTGCTTCAAATGGCCACATATTCATCCTGGTAGCCATTGACTATTTTACCAAGTGGGTTGAGGCAGCTTCGTATGCAAATGTCACCAGGCAAGTGGTAGCCCGATTTCTGAAGAGAGATATCATCTGTCGGTATGGAGTGCCCGAGCGAATCATTACTGATAATGGTTCCAACTTAAACAATAAAATGATAGCAGAGCTATGCCGGGACTTCAAAATCCAACACCATAATTCTTCTCCTTACAGGCCAAAGATGAATGGCGCTGTGGAGGCAGCTAACAAGAATATCAAGAAGATTGTGTAGAAGATGGTAGTCACTTACAAAGACTGGCATGAAATGCTACCATTTTCTTTACATAGGTACCGAACGTCAATCAGAACTTCCACTAGGGCAACACCGTATCAGCTTGTGTATGGTATGGAGGCAGTCCTACCTGTTGAAGTTGAATTACCCTCCTTACGGGTATTGATGGATGTTAAGCTAAACGAAGCAGAATGGGTCCGATCCCGGTACGAACAACTAAGTCTGATCGAAGAGAAGAGATTGGATACAATCTGCCATGGGCAGCTATATCAGAAAAGAATGAAGAAAGCCTTCGATCAGAAAGTCAGGCTTCGAGAATACTAAGTAGGAGATCTTGTGCTGAAAAGACTCCTCCCTCCTCATACAGACCACAGGGGCAAGTGGACTCCGAATTATGATGGTCCGTTCATAATAAAGAAAGTCTTCTCTGGTGGAGCACTGATGCTCAGTACTATGGATGGTGAAGACTTCCTGTCCCCTGTGAATTCAGATGCAGTTAAAAAATACTTCGCATAAATGACCCGCTGGACATAAAAACAGAATGTAAGTCCAGGCAAAAATAGGGCATCCCGGCGAGTCAAAAACAGAATAAAAGACTCGGGCAAAAATAAGGGAAAATATAAAAAAAATGTACACCCGCTGAGTTGAAAAGCCGCATTGGACAGCTCAGGCAAAAATGGGTATCCCGGTGGATTGAAAACCCGAAAGGGCGACCCACGCAAAATCAGGGAATAAGCGAACAACTGCATTCTGAATTCGTCTGTATCATTTACAACATGGTAAGCTTCGAAAGGTTCGAGCATCGATCAGAATCAGCCTTCTTCAGGAAGAAAGATGAGAAGAACGTCAATGTCATACAAGTCATAGCGAAAGGGAAGCACTGAAGCGTCATCAAAATTGCCAGCATCTTTTTGTTTCTCAATTTGTAACAATCTCCTCATTTCAGGGGATCTGTTCCTTTGACTGTACTTGCCAATTCAGGGTACCCAAATTAATAAAATCAGATTTTCAGTCACATTTCGTCTCGTACATTTTCATTTGCAAAAATGTCCGATGTCCTTAATATAATAGTTGCATAAATACAGATGCGCCTTTTCTTATTACATGTTTACAGGAAATATATTTGCTCCCGGGAGTGTCTAAACTCCTATGATGGAATCTAGTAAGGGATACCTCGGGATACTTGTACGTTTCTTTGTCATACAGGATTGCAGGTATTCAAAGTACGACATGGGGAATGAGAGCTTCTCCCCAGCAAGCTGTCAAATCATTACTTCCTCAACATGTCTTCCAAACAACATCATAAGGGGCTCATTTCCCCAGCCGATTTCATCATCCTCAGAAGGATCCTCATGGACATCCCTAGGAAGGTCATTCAGTGATCATTCCTCCCCAACCAAGTGCTAGACAGGGAATCATTTCCCCGCAGAGTTTCAGCTCCTATCCAGAAGAGCAAGGCCTGAAGATCCCACAACAGAGTGACGAAAGCTTCCACAGGCCCCAGCTGGGCTCCTCATTACCAAGATAGGTCTATCAGTGACCTATTTTCCCCAAGCAGAATCATATATATTAGATCTACCAATGATCTCACCCCCAGCTAGGATATTCTTTCAAAACAAGATCAATCAGAGATCTTCACAGAAACGGGATCCGAATCCCGGATCGGTATCTTTTGCATAAACATAGCCTTCACATCATATTTTCCCCCAAGAGCGTAGCATTTCGTCTAATACAGAGCATTACGACAAAAGTCAAACATATTGCATAATCACAAGCCATGTTTTGAATCAAAACACTTGTATATACCAATATTCCATCAGCAATATATACAAAGACTCACAGTCCCAACGCGAAATCCAAAGCATCCCTTTGCACTTCTAAAAAATACAGATACATGCTCCTTTTGGCACTCGTCCATGTCATTTTCCCCAGTAAAGTCGCCGGAACATTCTCCACAAACAGATATCTATACGCTCTTGGGACATTCGTCCGTGTCACCTTCCCTCAACATGGTTGCCTAAACACTTATTGTAAACCAAACACTGGTTTATAATACACTTCTTCCGACACCCGTCCGTGTCATTTTATTCCCCATAGAACTTCAGAATATCTTTTACACTCATAAGTTCATAACTTATACATTTTCTCTTATGATACTCGTTTGTATCATACTCTCCCCAGCAAGTTGAACACTCGTCTGTGTCTCACTCATACATACTTTACTCATACAGATACTCGTCCGTATCTTGTATACACTGCTTATCTCCCTCAGATTCGACACTCGTCCGTGTTCTTTGTTAACCAGTTGGTACTCGTCCGTACCATCATCTTTGAACATGCGTCAGCATTTGTTTCTATCGATACTCGTCCGTATCGTAGTCTTAAGGATGCTCGTCCGCATCTTTAATCCATACACAGCGTCAAACACTTATACCCTTTCTTTCTTAAAATTAGACACTCGTCTGTGTCTACCATTCCCCAGAAGAGTGTAACACGGTGGGAGAACTGACTTTAGTAATGTTGCGGATAGCAAGAGTCGCCACCGACTTTTATTTTATCCAAAAGGAAAGGATATAAAAGAACAGGAAAGACCTTAAGAGATATTTTTGGGTCCGGGGGGTAGGTTATGTAAAGGGAAGGTGTTAGCACCCTTTACATCCATGGTTATCCATGGGCTCTTAGTTACTTAGCTCACTTTAAAATGTTTTTGAAAAGTGTAGTGTGTGAATAAAAATTTTTCATAATAGTTAATAATGATCCATGTACGGATGCGTAAAAACTTGTTTTTGAAAATTTGTTTGAAATTTATTAAGTGTTTGAAAAATGGAGTGAGCAAGCAACTAGGAGGTACCTACCCTAAAGTTTTAAGTCTTTCTTGTTCTTTATCCTTTAATTGGTAAGACTATCCCTACTATTAAGGAGTAGGTAGTCATTACCTTGGATGTAAGGGACATGAGAGAGACATCTGTTTATGAAGGCAACTGTGAGGTGTATTAAGCATTTTAGGAGGGACTATCATCATTATTCGAAAAGGGACTTGATCTTTAAAGGCAACCATTAGGGACTTGATGATTTTTCTTTTAAGGGACTTGCTTTATACACCCCACTTGACCTTTATGAATAGGCAACAATGAGGGATAGCCTTAGAAATGTGAGATGGCGATTAAAAATCGACTTACGTGTGTGAGTGTTTAATATTAATTATCTTATGATTAAAGTGATCTAAATTAATTTTTAAATAGAATACATATTTGCACTCCCTAAGTTACTAACCATAGCATAAAAATTAAATAAATTTAATATTACAAATTTTACACCAAGGAGCAATTACATAATTATAATAATAATAAATAAATAGCAAAAATATAAATATAAAAGCAAAATATAAATAATAAGTAAAAATAATAAATAAGCAATAAATAAAGAAATAGGGGTTAGTAATAATAATAATTAAAAATAGGGTTAGTAAAAATAATAAAAAAACAAATAAAGTTAGTGAAAATAATAATAATAATATATAAGATTAGTGAAGCAAAAATAATAAATAATAACATGGTTAATAACAATAATTAAAATAAATAAAATTAGCCAAAATATTATAAGAATAAAAGGTTAACAATTTTTTTTTATATAGGCAATTATATTTACAAATTATTAAATTATTTTTAAATGTATTATAATTATAAAATTTAATTATTATAAATTCAATTTATTTCTAAACAATTATTTATTAAAAGATATTTATACATTATATGAAGAAAATAGGTTTTAAATATCATACTCACAAAGATTAATCATATTTACAAAATTTAATTTTTATTAATTATTACATTTACAAAAATTATATTAAATATATACATATACATAATAATTATATTAAGAATTAGAAAATAAAAATTATTTAGAAAATAAAATTATGTTTTACAAAAATTAAGGTTTATTTCAGAAAATATTTTTAGGGTTTAGTTTAACATACAAAAATTATTAATATTCATATTATGTTTATTTTTCTTTTATGAATAATAAGAAAATAACTAATTAAATAAACAGAAAAAATTGGTAAAAAAAGGAAACTTACCTTGGCTGGGTTTGAACCCAGGACATCCTGTTTGCAAGCATCAAAACTCACCAATAGGCCAGCCAGGCGCAGGTGATAGAGGAATAGGTCAACTTGGTTTTGTGCCTTGCCTTTGAAAAAAATCAGGAAAATAATGAATAAGCAAAAGGCCTGGGGTGGTGTTGAACCCAGGACCTCATGAATGTACATACGCATGCTTGACCGCCTGGATGGAAGAGCCCACCTGATATCAATCCATCAAACAATAATAATATGTAATACTCAATGCATTAATGGAGAAAACCAAAAAATATTTGCCGTGGCCAGGATTTGAACACAGATCCTGTTGCCAATACGCGTACGCTTCCTTCCACTGGGACACATGCTTCTGTGTGTCAAATAATCAAGATAACTTCATAATATTTTAAATCAACATTTTAAATATAGAATTCGCGCCAGCATTCCTTCATCTTCAACCTCCTGCCCTTCGAAATTAGCTGCGAATCTAGCTACGATATTTCCTGCGAAAAATAAATCCCAGCAAGACCTACGAAACTCAATGAGCAACAAAACTGCACAATTTCACAAAATTAAGCACAGCATTATGATCCAGACATTCATGCGATTCATCCTGTGTTTTTAGAATCTATTTATGTTCCTTAAATTAGAAACCCCTAAACCTAGGTCCAAACCCTAACCATGGTGTTTCATGAATTAGCCACGGTTCCTTTGATTTTTTTGTCCAGAAACGATCTACACAACATTATAAACAACATTAGACAAACAAAATCCATTAATTTGCAGTGAATTGATGTAATCGAAAAAAGGAAAAGCAAGAACAAGTATGGCTCGGGTTGAGCAATATGGTGCATATGGGATGCATATGAGTGATGATTTCGCTTTGTGGATGCCCAAGGAACACGTCTATGATCTTGTTTTACCTTCAAATGCTCTGGATTGAAGAATCCGAATATGAGTTTTGGATGGATTTTTGAAGTTTTGAACTTACACTTAGAGGCAGCAAATTCGTCCCTGAGTGATAGGGTTATGATCAGTACTTATATGAGGATCATTTAGGTCAGAAAAATTGAATGGTTGTATGGAGAATTTGATTCAAAAAGATTGAAATTGATCATGTCTTAAAATTCAAATATTTGTTCATGAAGGCTTGCTATTTTTGGATCAATCTCATGATTTCCTTCCCTTTCAACTTCAATCAATATTTAAGATGTTCTAGAAACCAAATCTCCATTAAATAATGTATTTTCATATTTTATATTTATTTAAAATGATTTTTTATGAATTAAATCAAAATAAATAAAAATAAAATAATAAAAATTCTGATTTTTAATCATTTGGGTCGTGCATGATGATATTGTATGGATTGGATCACAATTTGGCCAGCCCATTTGGAAAAAATTGGTTCTAGCCTCCATTTTCATCATAAACCATCACAAAATTTCCCAACTTTGCAAGGGCACAAATCCCTCAATTTTAATGCTATGAGGGTGTTCTTGGACATTTTGGAAAGCTTGAAGAGTCCTCTAAACAAACCCACTGGTTTCATGTCCATATCATTTACCAATCTCAAGTTATGCCCCTTTGAAGTTGTTGACTTTTTGTTGACTTTTGAAATGACCTATAATGTCTTAGCTCATACCTTCCAAATGAAGCATTTTTGGGCTTGACTTGTAAGATCAAAGTTGTAGAGAATTCAATTTCCTTCAAAATGAGCTTTTAGTGGAGACTTGGTGATGAAGTATGTGAAAGTTATGGCTGGTCAAAGTTCAGTTGACTTTCACTGAGAAAACCCTAATTTAGAAACTCCTGATTATTGATGATCTGGAATCTCCTTGATGAATCATGATCAACCCTTGATCAAATGATTAATTTTACTTCATATACTTGATGTTGGCAAAAAAAATCATGAAGTTTGACTTTGGTTTGACCACAGTTGACCTCAGTTTGACTTTTTAACTGCATTGACTGATTTTGACTTATCTGATCATCTGACTGAGCAAACTTCTGAGAAAAGTCTTGAAACTTGTCATGGGGGTTCTTACACACATATAAGATGTTATGAAGCTCACTTGAAGTCTTGGAAGTTCATTTAGCCTGATTAAAGTCAAAACCCTAGTTTTGGATGTACTGCTTAGGAGGTGCATTGTCTGAGGGAATTGTCAACTCTTCTGACCAATTGTGAACTTTGTGAACCTTGTGAACCATCATAAAATGTCTTGTGATACTCATGGAATGTATTGTGAACCTTGTGAACCATCATAAAATGTCTTGTGATACTCATGGAAGGTATTGTGAACCTCATAAAGTGACTTGTAGACTTCATGAACCTCATGAAAGGTTATGTAAACATTGAGAAACTTGTGAACCTTGTGAACCTTCATAAAGTAACTTGTAGACTTCATGAACCTCATGAAAGGTCTTGTAAGTGTTGTGGAACTTGTGAACCTTGTGAACCTTCATAGAACACAAAGTCTTGTATTGTGAGGGCAAATTTTGGGGTGCAACAGCTGCCCCTGTTCAATTTTCTGAAACCTGAGGGGTTAGATTGGTATATTTGCCAGTCGTGACCTGGAAGGTTGAAGGGGATTGAACACAAAAGCCCAAAAATTTGTACTCACCAGTGCATGAAGTGATTCAGATGGCTAGTTGAATATGATTGAGTGGGCTTAAAGATGCCACTTGGAGGAAAATTCTTCAGATACATGTCTTGGAGGATAAAGCAGTCCAAAATATGGAGGTATAATGATAGCTGTCAGGAGGATGAAGCAATCCTGAGGTATAAGATGATAGCTGTCAGGAGGATGAAGCAATCCTGAGGTAATAATATGTTTTTCAGGAGGATGAAGCAATCCTGATGTAGTAAGAAGCTGTCAGGGGGATAAAGCAACCCTGAGGTAAAGAAGCTGTCAAGGGGATAAAGCAACCCTGAGGTATTTGATAATATGCTTTCAGGAGGATGAAGCAATCCTGATGTAACGATGTATTCCCAAGAGGATGAAGCAGTCTTGAGAGATGATAAGTCTTCAGGAGGATTAAGCATTCCTGATGTAATGATGTGTTTTCAGGAGGATGAAGCAATCCTGATGTAATAGGAGTTTTCAGGAGGATAAAGCAACCCTGAAATAATGATAATAGCTGTCAGGAGGATGGAGCAGTCCTGAGGTATAAGAAGCTGTCAGGAGGATGAAGCAATCCTGAGGTAATGATATGTTCCCAAGAGGATGAAGCAGTCTTGAGAGATGATAAATTTTCAGGAGGATAAAGCAGTCCTGATAATCATAAGTTTGTTTGATGGATAATTAACCTGAAACAAGGTAGCATTTGTATAATAATATTAGTTTATGCATTATGTATGCATGTATAATATGATGCACTTAAGTAATGTATTATGTATCTATGGATATGTATGGTATGGTATGATGTAAATGATGTATGTATGATATGATGCTGCCGGAAGCGTCTAGATATCTTCATATAACAACTGCTGGCCAGGGAAAATAAATCCCGATTCGTTGCTGAAGAATATGAGGAACTCGTCCCCGTCTTGTTTGATAATGAGATATACATAACCTTCCGTATGCTGGGGATAGTAAGGATAGATATAACCTCCCGTCTGCTGGGGATAGTAAGGTAGATATAACCTCCCGCCTGCTGGGGATTGTAAGGTATATATAACCTTCTGTCTGCTGGGGATAGTAAGGTATATATAACCTCCCGTATGCTGGGGATAACAAGGTATATATAACCTCCCGTCTTCGTTTGATAGTAGGGTATACATAACCTCCCGCCTGCTGGGGATAGTAAGGTATATATAACCTTCTGTTTTCGTTCGTCGTACCATTATTGGAAAGTTATTTCCCGTATATCCATATGAGGATAAAAGAGATGGATATAAATTCCAGGGGAGATGTGACTTTATGAAGATGGATTTGTCCTACTGAGGGATTTGTAGCTGTATTGTTAGAGATGGACCGGCGAAGCTTCGTTGAAATCCTTCCCTCGTTCGTCCTTAGTTAATACTATTACTGCATTTTCATGCATTTCTGGTAAACATTAATCATATTAAGCATACATGCATTTCTGGTAAACATCAATCATATTCAAAAACATACATACATTCAAACACAACCAATGGACGTTTCGCTTATGTAAATAGGGTAAAAGTAAATCTGGATTCAAAAGATGGAATTTATTTATATCAAAAGTGACCCACACATGGGCAAGCTTATACAAGGAGACATAAACCCTAGTAAGAGGATTTTGTCATAAAGTTTTTACAAACAAGGAAAATCAGCTATGTGGGAAACAATCCTATTGAGTTTCAATCCTACTATTGCCATTATCTTCAAGTATCTCATCTTCTGCTGTTGAGACGGAAACGATTGGATTGAGCTTTATCTGTTCGTCCTTGAGTAAGTAGCACAACTGGTTGCAGTTTCATGGGTGATCCCAACGAGACATAGTCATACGCTTTAATCCCTAACTTTTGCCTGGATTGCCCTTTCAGGTTTTCAATCCACCGGGATACCCTTTTTTGCCCAAGCCGCCTTTTCAGGTTTTCAACTTGCCGGGTGTACATCTTTTCATATATATCCCTAATTTTTGCCCAAACCCTTTTGGTTTGCCGGGATGCCCTTATTTTTGCCTAGGCCTGTCAACCTAGCGGGTCTCTTTTTATGCGTAGTATTTTTTAACTATGTCTGCGTTTACAGGCTGTGGGAAGTCTTCACCATCCATTGTAGTCAGTATCATGGCACCTCCTGAGAACACTGTCTTGACTACAAATGGTCCTTCATATGTTGGAGTCCACTTGCCCCTAGGATCACCCTGTGGTAATATGATACGCTTGATTACCAAGTCACCAGCCTGATATACCTTTGGCTTAACCTTCTTGTTAAAAGCTTTGATCATTCGTTTCTGGTACATCTGGCCATGACAAACTGCTGCTAACCTCTTCTCATCAATCAAATTTATCTGGTCAAGTCGAGTCTGAATCCATTCATCTTCATCCAAGCCTGCATCCTTCATAATTCTCAAGGAGGGAATCTGAACTTCAATGGGCAGAACTGCTTCCATACCATAGACTAAAGAGAATGGGGTTGCCCCTGTTGAAGTACGTATTGTGGTACGATAACCATGAAGAGAAAATGGTAACATCTCATGCCAATCCTTGTAGGTAACAATCATCTTCTGTACAATCTTCTTAATGTTCTTATTAGCAGCTTCAACTGCCCCATTCATCTTTGGACGATACGGAGAAGAGTTGTGATGCTTAATCTTGAACTACGTGCAGAGATCAGTAATCATAGTGTTGTTCAGATTAGAGCCATTGTCAGTGATAATCCTTTCAGGGATGCCATACCTACATATGAGATTATTCTTAATGAACCGAGCCACAACATTCTTGGTAACAGATGCAAATGAAGCTGCTTCCACCCATTTTGTGAAGTAATCAATAGCAACCAGAATGAAACGATGCCCATTAGAGGCAGTAGGCTTGATCTCACCAATCATATCAATACCCCACATGGCAAAGGGCCAAGGAGCAGTCAACACATTCAATGGTGATGGAGGTACATGGACTTTATCAGCATAAATTTGATATTTATGACACGTTCTGGAGTGTTGATAGCAATCAGCTTCCATGGTAGACCAATAGTAACCTGCTCTCAAAATCTTCTTTGCCATAGTATGACCACTAGAATGAGTGCCAAAGGTCCCATCATGCATCTCTTCCATAATTTCTGTAGCTTCCTTCTTATCCACACAACGAAGCATAGTTGAATCATGATTGCGCTTGTACAGAATCCCATTACTCAAAAAGAACTTGGCAGAAAACCTCCTCAGAAACTTCCTATCTTTGACAGATGCCCCTTCAGGAAACTCCTGAGCTTCAAGATATCTTTTCACTTCATAGAACCAAGGCTTCTCCTCTGCCCCTTCAGTGTCAATCTCATTGCAGTATGCAGGCTTTTCAAATCTATCAATAGTAATCTTAGGAGCTTCATCATCCCAACTAATCTCAAACATGGATGCCATGGTGGCTAATGCATCTGCCAACTGATTCTCTCTTCGTGGAATATGTCCAAAGGTAATCTCTTTGAAATGTGGGATCAAAGACAACACATGCTCTCTGTAGGGAATGAGATTATCATGCTTGGTATCCCAATCTCCTTTAATCTGACTGACTACCAGGGCTGAATCTCCATACACATCGAGGAACTGAATCTTCATATCAATAGCAACTTTAATACCCAGGATACATGCCTCATACTCAGCCATGTTATTGGTACAATAGAAACAAAGTCTGGCAGTAATCGGGGTATGACAACCTTCAGGGGAACTAATCACAACACCAACACCATTACCAAGTGCATTGGAGGCACCATCAAAAACCATAGTCCATCGGGATCCTTGTTCAGGTCCGTCATATTGTCCAGGTTCTTTGGTAACAGTCATAATGTCTTCATCAGGGAACTCAAAACTCATTGACTGGTAATCATCCACTGCTTGATGAGCCAAATGATCTGCTACAACACTTCCCTTAATGGCCTTCTGAGTAGTATACTGTATGTCATATTCTGTCAAGATCATTTGCCATCTTGCAATTCTTCCGGAGAGAGCAGGTTTCTCAAATATGTACTTGATTGGATCCATCTTTGAAATCAACAAGGTAGTATGGGTCAACATATACTGTCTTAGTCGGCGAGCAGCCCATGCCAAAGCGCAGCAAGTTTTCTCGAGCAGTGAGTATCTTGTTTCACAGTCGGTAAACTTTTTGCTAAGGTAGTATATTGCCTGCTCTTTTCGACCAGACTCGTCATGTTGCCCCAACACACACCCCATTGAGTTGTCTAACACTGTTAAGTACATAATCAAGGGTCTTCCATCAACTGGTGGCATCAAAATTGGAGGTTCCAGCAGATATCTCTTGATTTCATCAAAGGCAGTCTGGCACTCATTATTCCATTCCATCACCTGATCTTTCTTCAACAACTTGAAGATTGGCTCACAGATGGTAGTTAACTGGGAAATAAATCTTGCAATGTAATTCAATCGTCCCAAGAAACCTCTAACCTCCTTCTCAGTACGGGGAGCTGGCATCTCTCGTATAGCTTTCACTTTTGCAGGATCCACTTCAATACCTTTTCCACTGACAATAAAACCCAGGAGCTTACCAGATCTAACTCCAAAAGTACACTTGTTTGGGTTCAACCTCAACTTATATTTCTTCAACCTCTCAAACAACTTGTGCAGATGATCAAGATGTTGCTCTTCATTCTGAGACCTGGCTATCATATCATCCACATATACCTCTATCTCATGATGAACCATGTCATGAAACAAAGCCACCATAGCACGCTGATATGTTGCCCCTGCATTCTTCAAACCAAATGGCATCACCTTATAACAAAAGGTGCCCCACTGTGTAACAAAGGTTGTCTTCTCCATATCTTCAGGTGCCATCTTGATTTGATTGTAACCAGAAAAACCATCCATAAAAGAGAATACTTTATGCTGAGCAGTGTTGTCTACCAGAATATCAATATGAGGAAGTGGAAAGTCATCTTTAGGGCTAGCCTTGTTCAAATCTCTGTAGTCCACACACATACGTACCTTACCATCTTTCTTAGGAACCGGTACCACATTTGCAACCCACTGAGGATAAGAAGTCACTGCTAAGAACCCTGCATTGAACTGTTTCATTACCTCTGCTTTGATCTTTTCTGACATTTCAGGACGCATACGACGAACCTTCTGCTTCTTTGGACGACAATCTTCTTTCACTGGTAAACGGTGAACCACAATGTCTGTATCCAACCCTGGCATATCTTCATAAGACCAAGCAAAGATCTCCACATAGTCACGTAACATCTGAATCAATCTGCTCTTGACACTGTCCTCTAAATCAGCCCCTATCTTGACCTCTTTTCTGTTTTCTTCAGTTCCTAGATTCACAACTTCGACTGGCTCTTCATGTGGCTGTATAGCTTTCTCTTCTTGTTGTAACAACCTAGCAAGCTCTACAGGTATTTCACAATCGTCCTCATTTCCGTCTTCAGTTTGATAGATCGGATTCTCGAAATTATAATTGGCAATAGTAGAACTGTTATCAACAGGATCCAGAGTGGATGAGGATCTGCATTTTAGTGATGTGGGTGTGTGTAAGAACACATAGCTGATAAAACAAAAATAAAAGAAAAAGAAAGACAAGGAACACAATATTTACGAAAACGAAACGTCCACTGATTTTTATTGAATGAAGTATGCAAATGAAATGACAGCCCGTAACAAGCACACCATTGTGCCCCGGGTAAGGCACAAGGCTTGAGAGTTTTAATTGTTCAAGAAATTACAAACTTAAAAGCAACAACACAATAATAGTATTTACTCCTGACTAAAGGAGATAGGGATAACATCTTCAGCTTTCCAATTATTGAGTCCAGCACCCACAGTAGGAAAAATCCAAGCATCCAGATTGTAGTCTTCATCATAGTCTCCCACAGCATTGATCTGGTCTTTCATAACCCCTTGATTAGTGATATGAACAGCACGAGCACGACGAACAGCCTTATGGGACTCTGCAGTGAAACCCAAACCAAACTTGTCAGACTTGTATGGGATATCAGGAAGCTGGCCCCAAATAGTACAACCACCTTCATCCACCACAGCTCTAGCATCATTGAGGGAGGCCATTGCCATTGTTGGAGGTTTTCTGGTGACCACAGGAACTTTCTTCACAACAGGAGGAGTTACATGATCATTAACAACCCAGGGAACCACTTCAAACGTCTGACACGGAGTTTCAATGTATTCACCTTCCACTTCTAGATACTTGAAAGTGTTTACATGGCTGACAAAGTATTCTTCTTCTCCATAGACAGTAACAACCTTTCCATTCACCGGATATTTCAACTTTTGGTGTAATGTAGAGGTTACAGCCCCTGCCCCATGGATCCAGGGACGACCAAGCAGACAAGAGTACGAAGGACGAATATCCATCACATAAAATGTAGCAGTAAAAACCTGGGAGCCAACTTTGATTGGAAGATCAATTTCTCCATGCACTACTCTTCTAGAACCATCAAAAGCCTTCACCACAATATTACTGGGCTTCAGCACAGCATCTTCAGGACTCAGCTTATTCAGGACTTCCTTGGGCAACACATTCAGGGAGGAACCATTGTCTATCAGCACATGTGACAGGGTAGTGCCCCTGCATTCAATTGAAATATGCAAGGCCCTGTTATGATCCCTCTTGGCAGGGGTCAAATCAGCATCAGAAAATCCTAACCCATTATCATAGGTCAGGTGGGCAACACAATTCTCAAACTGGTCAACAGAGATAGCATTGGGTACATGAGCAGTCTTCAGAAACTTGATCAAGGACTTGGCATGAGCCTCAGAACACAACAACAAGGACAACATAGAAATCTTTGAGGGAGTATGCCCCAATTGATCAACAATGTCATAATCACTCTTACGAATGATTTTCAATACTTCTTCCATCTGCTTAGAGAGATCATCAGCAGCTGGCACATCAGTAGATACAGGCTCAATAACAGGACCTTTGCCCCGAGCATCAGTGGTAGAGGTAGCAGCAGGAGTAATTGCATTTTTAGAAGCAACTGGAGGAGAGAAGACTCTTCCACTACGAGTGATCTTGCTAGATCCAGCAATATTATCAATGTCAACAGGCACATCAGGTAAAGGCTCCTGCTTAACACCATGGATGTAAACATCAGACCCATAGTGCCAAGGCACAGCTTTATCAGATGTATAAGGAATAGGACCAGGAGTAGTAATGATCAGAGGAGCCACTCTGGCTTCAGCAACAACTTTCATAGGGCCTTCAGCAGTGATCTTGATTGGACCCTGATGAGTGATTTTAACAGGTCTCTTTGAAGTGATTCTTACCGGTACTTTGTCAACCATATCAACCTCTTCAATCTTCCTACCTTGAGTCAGATGATCCACCATACTTTCTACAGACGACGGCCTTCTTTCAAACACTATAGTATACTTATCCATGAGACGTTGAATTCCATCTCTCAATATGAAGCAACTATCCGGCTTATAGGTACAATACAAACAATCTTCACGACAACCTGGAAAGATCCCAGCTTGTACTAACTTTTTCTTGATAACAGACAATGGTGTGGTCAACTCCATTACTGAATAGACATGTAGATCTTCATCAATGGCATTGACAGTCTTCTCGTGATTTGGCATTGGAGCTGTATTCACATTTGGAGTACCTGGAGGATCAAACTCAATTTCTCCAGCATCAATCATATCCTGAATTTTGTTCTTCAAGATCCAGCAGTTATTGGTATCATGACCCTGACAGTTTGAATGATATGCACATCGCGCATTGGGATTGTACCTGGGAGAGGTAACATTGGGATTCTGAGGAGCCTCTTTCAAAGTAATAAGTTCAGCCTTCAACAAATGTTGCAATGCCTGAGCCATTGACATGTTGATCTTCGTGAACTGTCTTCTAGCCCTCTGTTGGTTGCCCTGAGGCTGCTCTGTTGTTGCAGGAGTTGGATTTGAAATATGAACTGCACTAACAGACTGATGCCTTCTATTACGATCAGGCTGACCATAAACGGCATTGGATTCTTTCTTCCCAGTGGGAGGCTTCTTTGCAGCACCTGATGAGGAAGTACCCACTTGGATCTTGCCATTCTTTATACCATTCTCTACTCGCTCTCCTGTCATGATCAACTCAGTGAAGCCAGATGATGAGCTTCCAATGAGATAACTGTAAAACGGACCATTCAGCGTACACATGAACATATCAACCAATTCCCTGTCAGTCAAAGGGGGTTGAACTCTTCCAGCTAAGTCTCTCCACTTCTGAGCATACTCTTTAAAACTTTCTTTGGAACCCATAGACATGCTCTGAAGCTGCATGCGAGTGGGGGCTAAGTCAGCATTGTATTGGTACTGCTTATAGAAAGCTTCAGCAAGATCATTCCAGTCTCTGATGTTGACACTCTCCAACTGATAATACCACTCCAACTGAGCTCCAGATAAGCTCTCTTGAAAAAAGTGGATCCACAACTTCTTGTCAGCAGTGTGAGGTTGAATCCTTCTGACATAAGACCTCAAATGCAGCTTGGGACAGGAGACCCCGTCATAAACAACAAAGGTAGGAACCTTGAAACCTATGGGTATAACAACCCCAGATATCAGACTCAAATCCTTAAAATCCAGCCCAGATGATTTCTGCAACTCCATGGCATCCATCCTATCCACCAGCATCTTGAATTTGTCTTCGTTAGGCTCATGGTAGTAATTAGCCTCAGAATCAGAGTCCCCCATAGTGTTGTGGAGACTGCCTACCTCTTTCTCAGATTCCTCAGATTCATAGTCTTCAACCTGCTCTTTGGTCTTGACAGGACCCTTGAACCTTCTTCCCATGTTGAGCAGGCCACCTGACTTTCTGGTCTTCTTAGTCTTCTTGGCCAGCAGTGTCTTCAATTCATCCTGCCCCTTGGATAGGTTCAAGATTAGCTCTTGGAACTGTGCATTATGTGCCTGGAGATCCTTAACCGATTGTTCTAGAGCCATTGCTGAAATAAACAGCGAGAAGATGAGAAACCTGTGCACAATTATAAACCTGTGACGCAATGAAATGGTATGTGAATGTATATGCAATGTTTTCAAGGACCGCAGGATTTAAATTTGCTTAAACAATCAAGAAAGTAACTTTTTATTAGTAAAAATTTGTTTTGCCTTTTAGGCTTACAAAAATGAAAATGAAATAAGTACAAAAGATGGGGTTTTAAGTCTCCCATGGACGTTTCCTCTTTGTGTTGAGGTATGAGTTGAGGTTCCGTTCCTCATGAAGTTGCTTTGTTAGCTCTAGGATTCTTGCTTGGCTTGCGTTGTAATGAGCCTCGAAAGTATCCCTTTGCTCCTTCAGTTGGATCCATGATCTCTGCAAGTCTTCCATATCAGTAGGCATGTCTGGGTGAAGGATGGTATAAGCTGTGTCTCCTTCAGCAACAGGTTCCATGGTAACTGGTAGGACGACAGGATATGGCATCATGAGTGTCTGAGCACGAGATCGCACCCATCTGAGATAAGCTTCCATAGGAATAGTGTACTTAGGCTCCAGTGTCTTGCTGTCAACCCTGTTTACCTTTCCCCAAGCTCGTATGAATCTCTGACGGTAACCCTGAAGATCGTTGTCGTAATCAAACACAATACCCTGAATCAACATGTCATGTGGGCCATCGCTCCGAGCGTAACCAAACTGTCATAAAGCTAGAGAGGGGTTGTAGGTGATGCCTCCTCTTATGCCTAGAAGTGGCACATTAGGAAACTCCCCACAACGGTCAATGATGGTGACATTCTCCATAGATCTGGAGCACCAATGGATATCTGAGTGAGAAAGTGACATGATCCTCTTGGACCATCTGAACCCTTGCTCATTCTTCATTACTGAGCGAGGAAGGTGAGAAATAAACCACCTAGAAAGCAAAGGTATGCAGCACATCAAAGTTCCTCTTGCCCTTGTAGTACGGGTATGAAGAGAATGTAGGATGTCTCCAAGCAATGTAGGCACTGGATTGTGACTCAGGAATATGTTGATGGCATGAACGTCTATGAACTGATCTGGATTGGGGAACAATACTAAGCCATATATCAGCAAGGCTAAGATCTCCTCAAAAGCATCATGACTCATGGCCTTCAAGAACATTTGAGCCTTCTCTATCAACACCTTAGCTAGAATACCCTTGACTCCACTTCTTGTTTCTAGAACAATGTCTGACTTCTTCAGATGTAGGGCTGCAGCAATAACCTCTGGTTTAAGCTCCTTCTCCAATCCTGTGAAAGGTCTTTGATCAAGAACAGGTATACCCAGAAGTTTAGAGAACTCCTCCATGGTTGGAACCAGCTGATAATCAGGGAATGTAAAGCAATGGTGCTTAGGGTCAAAGAACTGAAACAGGACACTCATCATGTCTTCATTGAACCCTGAAGTGACTAGATCCAATAGTTGACCATGTCTCTTGTTGAATTGGTAATGATCAGACACCTGAGAAACCAACTCTTTAAGCTTAGCAGGTATGCCCACAAAGTTGATCCTGATAGTGTTTCTACGAGCTGAAGCCATGACCTGCGACAAAGAACAAAGATAAATCCTTTGGTCCTTGAAATGGTTAGGGAAAATGCTATGCTTATGATGCATGATGATGTCATGATGTTATGCTCAATCACAAACATGTGGCACACACAAACAAGTCACACAATTGCCCTAGGTTTAAAGGCTTGCATGAGGTTCAAAGGTAAGTACCCTCCCCTGAAGTTAGATGGTTCATCCTGTCCTATAAAGTAACCAGGTTCTAAGGGATCTCAATATCATTGATCCTTCACAAGGGTGGTTGATCAGAAGGCAACTTACTTGCCAACCAAAACCCTCCAAGTTTAAGATCTCAATGAGTGTAGTATCGAGTGTCAACCAACTTCAGTCTGCACCAAAGTCGGTTACCTCACTACTTTCTAAAGGCCAAGATGAGTTAACTAGGGTTCTAAAAGTTAGTTAGTGCATTGAAAACATATGGCAGCCTCATATTATCCTCAACTTGACTTAAGGAACATAAGCACCAACCAAGAAGTCACACTAACTATGGCCACCAGATCAACCGTATCGATATACGTCGTACAATTTCCTTGGTCTATTGCCATTTACCTAAGGTACACTAGATCCGGGTTAGGACCTTTCACACATAAGAGCACCCCAACAAGATAATATAAAGCAAACAAGGCAAACAATTTAAAGTGATCTAATTCCTAAGGGTACCCCTCTTTTATTAAATCCCCAGCAGAGTCGCCAGTTCTGTAACACGGTGGGAGAACTGACTTTAGTAATGTTGCGGATAGCAAGAGTCGCCACCGACTTTTATTTTATCCAAAAGGAAAGGATATAAAAGAACAGGAAAGACCTTAAGAGATATTTTTGGGTCCGGGGGGTAGGTTATGTAAAGGGAAGGTGTTAGCACCCTTTACATCCATGGTTATCCATGGGCTCTTAGTTACTTAGCTCACTTTAAAATGTTTTTGAAAAGTGTAGTGTGTGAATAAAATTTTTTCATAATAGTTAATAATGATCCATGTACGGATGCGTAAAAACTTGTTTTTGAAAATTTGTTTGAAATTTGTTAAGTGTTTGAAAAATGGAGTGAGCAAGCAACTAGGAGGTACCTACCCTAAAGTTTTAAGTCTTTCTTGTTCTTTATCCTTTAATTGGTAAGACTATCCCTACTATTAAGGAGTAGGTAGTCATTACCTTGGATGTAAGGGACATGAGAGGGACATCTGTTTTATGAAGGCAACTGTGAGGTGTATTAAGCATTTTAGGAGGGACTATCATCATTATTCGAAAAGAGACTTGATCTTTAAAGGCAACCATTAGGGACTTGATGATTTTTCTTTTAAGGGACTTGCTTTATACACCCCACTTGACCTTTATGAATAGGCAACAATGAGGGATAGCCTTAGAAATGTGAGATGGCGATTAAAAATCGACTTACGTGTGTGAGTGTTTAATATTAATTATCTTATGATTAAAGTGATCTAAATTAATTTTTAAATAGAATACATATTTGCACTCCCTAAGTTACTAACCATAGCATAAAAATTAAATAAATTTAATATTACAAATTTTACACCAAGGAGCAATTACATAATTATAATAATAATAAATAAATAGCAAAAATATAAATATAAAAGCAAAATATAAATAATAAGTAAAAATAATAAATAAGCAATAAATAAAGAAATAGGGGTTAGTAATAATAATAATTAAAAATAGGGTTAGTAAAAATAATAAAAAAACAAATAAAGTTAGTGAAAATAATAATAATAATATATAAGATTAGTGAAGCAAAAATAATAAATAATAACATGGTTAATAACAATAATTAAAATAAATAAAATTAGCCAAAATATTATAAGAATAAAAGGTTAACAATTTTTTTTATATAGGCAATTATATTTACAAATTATTAAATTATTTTTAAATGTATTATAATTATAAAATTTAATTATTATAAATTCAATTTATTTCTAAACAATTATTTATTAAAAGATATTTATACATTATATGAATAAAATAGGTTTTAAATATCATACTCACAAAGATTAATCATATTTACAAAATTTAATTTTTATTAATTATTACATTTACAAAAATTATATTAAATATATACATATACATAATAATTATATTAAGAATTAGAAAATAAAAATTATTTAGAAAATAAAATTATGTTTTACAAAAATTAAGGTTTATTTCAGAAAATATTTTTAGGGTTTAGTTTAACATACAAAAATTATTAATATTCATATTATGTTTATTTTTCTTTTATGAATAATAAGAAAATAACTAATTAAATAAACAGAAAAAATTGGTAAAAAAAGGAAACTTACCTTGGCTGGGCTTGAACCCAGGACATCCTGTTTGCAAGCATCAAAACTCACCAATAGGCCAGCCAGGCGCAGGTGATAGAGGAATAGGTCAACTTGGTTTTGTGCCTTGCCTTTGAAAAAAATCAGGAAAATAATGAATAAGCAAAAGGCCTGGGGTGGTGTTGAACCCAGGACCTCATGAATGTACATACGCATGCTTGACCGCCTGGCTGGAAGAGCCCACCTGATATCAATCCATCAAACAATAATAATATGTAATACTCAATGCATTAATGGAGAAAACCAAAAAATATTTGCCGTGGCCAGGATTCGAACACAGATCCTGTTGCCAATACGCGTACGCTTCCTTCCACTGGGACACATGCTTCTGTGTGTCAAATAATCAAGATAACTTCATAATATTTTAAATCAACATTTTAAATATAGAATTCGCGCCAGCATTCCTTCATCTTCAACCTCCTGCCCTTCGAAATTAGCTGCGAATCTAGCTACGATATTTCCTGCGAAAAATAAATCCCAGCAAGACCTACGAAACTCAATGAGCAACAAAACTGCACAATTTCACAAAATTAAGCACAACATTATGATCCAGACATTCATGCGATTCATCCTGTGTTTTTAGAATCTATTTATGTTCCTTAAATTAGAAACCCCTAAACCTAGGTCCAAACCCTAACCATGGTGTTTCATGAATTAGCCACGGTTCCTTTGATTTTTTTGTCCAGAAACGATCTACACAACATTATAAACAACATTAGACAAACAAAATCCATTAATTTGCAGTGAATTGATGTAATCGAAAAAAGGAAAAGCAAGAACAAGTATGGCTCGGGTTGAGCAATATGGTGCATATGGGATGCATATGAGTGATGATTTCGCTTTGTGGATGCCCAAGGAACACGTCTATGATCTTGTTTTACCTTCAAATGCTCTGGATTGAAGAATCCGAATATGAGTTTTGGATGGATTTTTGAAGTTTTGAACTTACACTTAGAGGCAGCAAATTCGTCCCTGAGTGATAGGGTTATGATCAGTACTTATATGAGGATCATTTAGGTCAGAAAAATTGAATGGTTGTATGGAGAATTTGATTCAAAAAGATTGAAATTGATCATGTCTTAAAATTCAAATATTTGTTCATGAAGGCTTGCTATTTTTGGATCAATATCATGATTTCCTTCCCTTTCAACTTCAATCAATATTTAAGATGTTCTAGAAACCAAATCTCCATTAAATAATGTATTTTCATATTTTATATTTATTTAAAATGATTTTTTATGAATTAAATCAAAATAAATAAAAATAAAATAATAAAAATTCTGATTTTTAATCATTTGGGTCGTGCATGATGATATTGTATGGATTGGATCACAATTTGGCCAGCCCATTTGGAAAAAATTGGTTCTAGCCTCCATTTTCATCATAAACCATCACAAAATTTCCCAACTTTGCAAGGGCACAAATCCCTCAATTTTAATGCTATGAGGGTGTTCTTGGACATTTTGGAAAGCTTGAAGAGTCCTCTAAACAAACCCACTGGTTTCATGTCCATATCATTTACCAATCTCAAGTTATGCCCCTTTGAAGTTGTTGACTTTTTGTTGACTTTTGAAATGACCTATAATGTCTTAGCTCATACCTTCCAAATGAAGCATTTTTGGGCTTGACTTGTAAGATCAAAGTTGTAGAGAATTCAATTTCCTTCAAAATGAGCTTTTAGTGGAGACTTGGTGATGAAGTATGTGAAAGTTATGGCTGGTCAAAGTTCAGTTGACTTTCACTGAGAAAACCCTAATTTAGAAACTCCTGATTATTGATGATCTGGAATCTCCTTGATGAATCATGATCAACCCTTGATCAAATGATTAATTTTACTTCATATACTTGATGTTGGCAAAAAAAATCATGAAGTTTGACTTTGGTTTGACCACAGTTGACCTCAGTTTGACTTTTTAACTGCATTGACTGATTTTGACTTATCTGATCATCTGACTGAGCAAACTTCTGAGAAAAGTCTTGAAACTTGTCATGGGGGTTCTTACACACATATAAGATGTTATGAAGCTCACTTGAAGTCTTGGAAGTCCATTTAGCCTGATTAAAGTCAAAACCCTAGTTTTGGATGTACTGCTTAGGAGGTGCATTGTCTGAGGGAATTGTCAACTCTTCTGACCAATTGTGAACTTTGTGAACCTTGTGAACCATCATAAAATGTCTTGTGATACTCATGGAATGTATTGTGAACCTTGTGAACCATCATAAAATGTCTTGTGATACTCATGGAAGGTATTGTGAACCTCATAAAGTGACTTGTAGACTTCATGAACCTCATGAAAGGTTATGTAAACATTGAGAAACTTGTGAACCTTGTGAACCTTCATAAAGTAACTTGTAGACTTCATGAACCTCATGAAAGGTCTTGTAAGTGTTGTGGAACTTGTGAACCTTGTGAACCTTCATAGAACACAAAGTCTTGTATTGTGAGGGCAAATTTTGGGGTGCAACAAAGAGTTCCCAGTAAATCCCAATAAATTATTTCCTTTCTATCTGACATTCGTCCTATGTCATGATACTTCCGGCAGCCGTCCCCTGCTAGGTGATCGTCCTTCACCTCTTGATGATCGTCCTTCATCATTTTATCCGATGGCCGTCCCCATCGTTGATCTTTTTTATTTGACATTCGTCCAGTGTCATGATAAACCCGAGAGCAGCCATCCCCTGCCAGGTGATCGTCCTTCACCCTGTTGATGATCGTCCTTCATCATGCTTATCCGATGGCCGCCCCCATCGTCGACTCTTCCTATCCGACATTCGTCCTATGTCGTGATACTTTCGGCAACCGTACCTTGCCAGGTATTCGTCCTTCACCTTAGATGACCGTCCCTCATCTTATCCCCAAAAGAGCAGCCATCCCCTGCTAGGTGATCGTCCTTCACCTTTGATGACCGTTCCTCATCATTCATTTCAAACCTGATGGTCGTCCCCATTGTTGCCTTTATCTTTAAAACCCCAGAGAGTCTTATTTCTTTGCTTGATGGCCGTCCCCATCATGATACCTCCATTTCCCCAGCATATCGGCCGTCCCCGTCATTGCTTTATCCCCAGCAGTCGTCCTCTACCCGACGGTCGTCCTCCGTCGCCCGCACTTTATAATCATACTTTACCTCCTTTTACAATCTATATCCCTTTTCTTCTTCATTCAGTGAGTGCAAATCTTGGACTGTCTTTGGTATTCAACCACAAGTTATCTCGTTTGTCTGTTAAGCCGTCGCTTACATCCTACACAGCTAACTCATGTTTGAATATGGGCAGCTGTAAACACCCCAAATTTTCCCTCACTAATTTCACACCATGGCTTGTGATATTTTCATTTGTATTTGTTCAATCATATCATCTCATATTGCATTTTTGCTTCACTACATTGGTTCAAAGTCATCTGCATCTAGGGTGTGTGATCTGAGCCATCCCTGAGCTATTTGAGCAATTCCAAAGGTCTTCAATCATCTCAAGAGGGTCCATGTATGTTCAAGCATCATATTATATCCTCCCAAGATCAAGAAAGTCAGAAAATCACAAGAACTGAGAAAGGCATGGAAGCAGACCCAAGCTTAACTGCACAGATGACCTAAAATTAGGGTTTTGGTTTCAGAGGCCATAACTCCAATTTTTTTGTTCACTCTTGTTTCTATTGGTCTCTATGTGTTATAAGGATCATACACACCAATTTTTATGAAGAAATTCAATGGGGAAGGCATCTGATCAAAAGATGACTTCTTAAGCAAGTCAGTGCAAAATCAGGGCATCTGAGGCCCCCAATCATCCAACCAAAGGGTCTTCTCCATCATTTTGGATGTGTATGATATTTATTTGATCTTAGAAGAAGTTATAAGTTCACAAAATTGAAGGATTTCAAGCCATTTGCAAAATTGCCATTTTGGGAAAATGACTTGTAATGCAAACTTGCTATTTTGGGAAAGTTTTTCAACCTCCTCTTTTTGATTCAAAAATGCTTCAAATGAAAAATTCTTGGTCATGAAAGTTGTATATTGGATCATTCCCTTTTCAAAAAGTACAAGAACTTGACCTAATTCATCATAGAACTCAAGTTATGGTCTTGCAAAGTTGGAAAAAATCACAAAATTTCACTTATGCACCAAAGGGGGAAGTTTGCAAAAACACTTGCCAAAGCCAAATATGACCTCTAATTGACTTATAAGCATTGCACAAACATCACACATGACCTAAAATTCAGAATTGCACAAAGAAATCCCAAGTTTCATGCCTTGAACTTCAAGTAATTCAAAAGGGGCCAAACTTCCCCAAAATTGCAAAATGGATCAAATCTCTTCAGCCACTTGTGCCAGCTACAAAATATGACTTCCATGGACCTCCTTGAACAAGGCTGACTCGAGCCATGCCTTGAACCAGCCACTGAACCAGCCTATATCTCAAGTACACAAGTTGGTGACATTTTTGCAACTTGCCCATACCAATCAACCTAGGCCAGCACCCACCCTCTGACCTATCCAAACATGATATGTGTACCAAAAGCAACCCAACACATAACATAACACAAGCTGAAACCTCCAAGAACACAGCATACACAAAATCCCCCAAATTTGCAAAAGCCTTCGAAACTCATAGCTCAACCATAAAACCTTCAAACTTTTTCCACCATTCAACTCCATAAACATCACTGATCATTTCCCACCCTTCATTTTGCCCTAAAACACTCAGAATCAAAAACACGATTTCAACATTTCATGAACTGAACTTCTGCCAACTTCCTTTTGAGGCCATTTAAGCTCCAACCAAGCATCACAAGCTCTTGGGGGGAATCATTGGAGTGGATTTGAGGCAAAGAACTGGCCAGAAAGCTCCTGTTTCGAAAGCTCAACTTCAGGTAGCCATGGAATTTATTTTTCCAGAACTCTCATTTTATGTTATAGAAGGATTCTATATGTTCCCCTGATTGCCATGATATGTTTGGTTTTGAAAATAGTTGAGAAATAAGCATTTCATAAACTTCTGAAATTTTTGAGATATTTTCCGTTTTGCTTTGATTCGTGCTTTTGATGATGAATAAATGAATTTTGATGGTTGATTCTTGTTGGGGTTGAGGAGAGGATCATTTCTGGAGAGTTTTAGGGCTTGGGGTTGCGTATTGAGTGAGATAGCTTAAGAGACTAGCCGGAGAAGACGACCGGAACACTGTTCCGGTCACCTGAAATTGTTTAGGGTTCAGATTAGGGCTTAATGACGTAATTAGCGTAGTTTGAATGTGAGCCGTCCATTTGCGCGCGCTGGTCAATTCCCTCCCTTTTGAGTTTGAATCTGGGCCACTGGATCAACATACTTTCATTTTAATTCATTTAATTTTCATTTTAATTGCATTTCTTTCTACATTTTATTAAAAATAGCAAAACACTTCTAAATTTTTTTATTTTTTTGCATCATAACTTAAAATATTTTTCTCATTCTGAAAATAATTTTTTATTTTATTTTTTGCATAAATTTCATATTTTTAAAATATTTAAATACTTATTTTAATTAATTAATGAGAATTAATTAATTAAAATACCATTTAAGTTTCTAAAAATCACCAAAAAAATCACATTTCATTTTGATACATTTAGAAACATTGTCAAACTCTTCATACAAATTTCTTTTTGGTTCTTGACCTATTTTGACATTTTTCTTTGGATTTAGGGTTCTTAAAAGTCAATATTTTTGCCCTAACTTAGAAAAATCCTTTCTGCCTAACCATGAAGAGTTTGATGATGGTTCTTTTTGCATTGCACCCCTAATGTCATGTAGTTTCTAGGATAAAATTGGTTTGAATTTATATTTCATTTTCAATTTGTTGTGCATTTTTCTTTTTGAAGTGCCTTAAAACCTTAGCAAACTTGGGAAAATCATAACTTCCATTAGGTTAAGATTTAGGTCACCCCCTTTGGGCAGTGAACTTGTATAGGTTTAGGGTACCTTTGGTTCCATTTTCAATTTTTTATCATGTCATTTGCTTCTGGTTTTGAATTTTGTATTACATGTTATGTATAAACCCTAATTTTTGCCTTCATTTGCATTCATTCTTCATATGCTTGCATACATGAACTTGCCATGACATTTTGTATATTCATATGACATTTGAGACATCTTAGGACATATTAGAATCGTGTTTGATCATTGCATCATTCATTTTCCATGCTTTTGCTTTCATTACATGTCATATGTTTTCATGAACTTTCATGCTTCTTACTTGTCTCATTTGCATTCCCATCTCTTGTATGATCATCCTCATCTCTTGACATGCTTTCATACTATCTCATAGCATCATTTGCATCATGAACATGCTTATGACTTTGGTTTTCATCTTTGTTTTTTCTCATTTGCATTTCATTTCATTTCTTGTTGCTAACTTTTCAGGTGGTAAGTCATTGAGAAGTGAATTTGCCTTCACTTCTCATAACCTATTCTCATCTCTCTTATGCATCATTGCTGCATTTTAATTTTGTATTAGAGTGAGCTTGCTCATTCATGCTCCCTCCCCTCTTTCTTTCTTCAAGCAATTTATCTTCTTAAGTGAAGTAAGTTATTTTGCTTCTTCTGTTTCTTCCTTCCTCCATCTGCTTCTTCCTTGGTGGATTTTCTCTTGAAGATCTTTTGCAAGCCTCATAAACCCTAGGAAAATCCAAGAATGATCACAATTAGGGTTTGATTAGTCCCCCATTTAGTTCTACCTTTGTGTCATCTTTGTGTCTCCTCTTCTCATCTCATAATCAAGGACTAAACCTTAAAGGTTTTAAGGCTTTGTGATTAAGCTTATGTCTGCATCCTTCTATTAGGATGGAGTGTATAACTTTAATCCTAAGTGTTAAGCCCTTAATGTGTTTAAATCCTTTAATCAATCCATCTAATAATCACTAAGACATTAAGCTTGTAACTTGGGCCTTGCATTAGGGTTCTAATTCTTTCTTAATTGGTTAAGAAGGACTAACCCTAGTGTTAATGGACAAGTGCCTCTCAAGTTGTCTTACAAATCATAAAATCCATTTCTCAATCTTACCATTAACTAAAATCCACTTAAATAAAGGCTTTGTTTTGTCATGAGGTTAATCCCTAATCATGGATTAAGTTGAGGAGCCTTCCTCAGCTTAAATGTTCTCATCTATTATCCTTCTATTAGGATGGTGTAATGAGTCCATTAAATCTTTGATTATGGCTTAAACTCATTACTCAACACTAAACAAAAACAACAAAAACATCTAAATAAATACAAGTAGGTTAATGATCTTAATCCTACATCTTGGTGATTAAATGTGAGGTGTTTACCTCATACTTAAGGTATTCTCATTACCCCTAATCAGAGGGAGGATGTGATGAGTTTACTAACCCTTGGTTTAGGATTAAGCTCATTTTCTTATGACAAACACAAAAAAATCAATAAAAGATTGAAAACACAAAAAACAAACAATAATCGTCTCCTCCGGGATTCTCTTCTCATCTCATTCACTCACAAACGAGAACTTGCTTCTTCCGTCTAATGCAAGACAGTTTGCACCTGAGCCAAACATGTCATACACTTGAGCATAGACAAGTAAGCAGTTCACAAGTCAATTTATCTTTCAGTCTCTTTGAGTCGAACTACGGTGTTCTGACTTCCTCATTGCACGAGAGGATACGTAGGCATAACTTAACAGTTATCGAACAAAAGTCTCTTTCCATTCCCCCCTCTTCCAGCATTACTCTTTGAGCCTCATAGTCTTGAGCTTCATTCTTTCCTTACACTGACACTCTTTTATTTCACTCCACATTTCTTTTGCACTGACACTTGCATTCTTTTCCAGCTTTTGCACATAAAATAGCACTGACACTACCCCTTTAAAACACAAATCTTTCAAACGTGGATCCCGTCGAGTACGGAGGATAATCTGGGTGCTAATACCTTCCCAGGTTGTAACCAACCCCTTTTCTCAGTTTCTCTGGTTCGCGACCGTCTTATCCATCTTTTCTTAGGTTTATGAAGCATTACCTTTCCTTCGGGATAAAAATGCCTACCTGGCGACTCTTTTCTTTCCAGTTCACCCTTGTGTGTTCTCTCCTTTCGCCGACCGTTCGCGTCTGTACCCTATTTGACTTAGCCTCATTTAGTGGGAGCGACAGCTTGGCGACTCTGCTGGGGGCCCTTATACTGCAACCAGGGCTTCTGGTTCTTTATGTGGGTTCCTCCTAGCGTTTGTTTGATTTGTGTTTACTGGGGTGTTATGTGTTATGTGTGTTTATTTATTTTTCTTCATTTATTGCTTTATGTACAACTTTATTTATTGCTTTCTTTTACAGTCTTATACATATTTCATACTGTCATTATCATTGCTGGATCTGGTTTCTGTTTTGGTGGGTGGGGTTCCATTGAGAGTTTAAGGTCCTATACCTGGGACCTGAGTGACACCTAGGCTAGAGTGGTTCATGTTCTTTCCCATTCCATTTCGGTCTGGTGCGGGAATATGAAACACGGTTCAGATGTGGGTTTCTTCTTGAGAACTCTGTGCTACAGATTTCCTGTAGTGCTAGGGCTATCTGGGAAGCCTGCTAAGTCTGGATGACCTTTATTATGACCTTCAGAATCTGGGGAGAATTAAAGGAGGATCTTTTATGGTTATTGTAAACACTGTACCTCCGGGTTAGAAGTGTTTACACTTCTCATAACTGATCCAAGTCTGAGGATCCTTGTTCTAGAACATTACATGTGAGGGGGTTGGGTTGTTTACAGGTTTGCAGGAACCCTTGGCCACATCATACCCTGTTACTGTATTGTTTAAGAGTATCTCATTTTGGACAGTTCTTGTGATTAAACCTTGGACATGTGACTCTTTATTTGAGTCCCCCACCTTGGTTACTGGATTTTTAAACCTCCATCTGGACTTTTGAACATTCATGGGCCTTATATCAAGACAGATAATCAGATCTAGCTTGATCACAAACCCTTGCATATCATTTGTATATATCATCATTGCATCATTTAACATTTGTTTATTTGCTTTTCAGGGTATCCATATCATATCTGGTTTGGTTTTGACTCCTTCTTCTGCATAGACCTCTGCTTCAGTTGTCTTCATCAGTTATCTACTTCAGCTATCTCCATCCTCACCAGCATCAGCCTGTCAGTGGCTCCTTTCCAGCATCAGTCTGTGATCTTCATCAGCACTTATCTTCAGTTTCTTCAACAGCACTCATGGCTACTCCCAGGAAGAGCAACATATCCTACCATTTCTTTGAGCCTGTGTTGACTGGGATTCTCTTCTCATCTCATTCACTCACAAACGAGAACTTGCTTCTTCCGTCTAATGCAAGACAGTTTGCACCTGAGCCAGACATGTCATACACTTGAGCATAGACAAGTAAGCAGTTCACAAGTCAATTTATCTTTCAGTATCTTTGAGTCGAAATACGGTGTTCTGACTTCCTCATTGCACGAGAGGATACGTAGGCATAACTTAACAGTTATCGAACAAAAGTCTCTGTCCATTCCCCCCTCTTCCATTATTACTCTTTGAGCCTCATAGTCTTGAGCATCATTCTTTCCTTACACTGACACTCTTTTATTTCACTCCATATTTATTTTGCACTGACACTTGCATTCTTTTCCAGCTTTTGCACATAAAATAGCACTGACACTACCCCTTTAAAACACAAATCTTTCAAACGTGGATCCCGTCGAGTACGGCGGACAATCTGGGTGCTAATACCTTCCCAGGTTGTAACCAACCCTCTTTCTCAGTTTCTCTGGTTCGCGACCGTCTTATCCATCTTTTCTTAGGTTTATGCAGCATTACCTTTTCTTCGGGATAAAAATGCCTAGCTGGTGTAGCGGTAAAATCATGAGTGTAAGCTATCGATTAACTTAACTCAATATACACAGAGTCGCCACCGCACTTTTATTTATTTCCAAAAGGAAAAAGGTAAAAAGAACGAATATTTTTTAATGATTTTGTGTTTGATGAGGTTTTTAATGCCTCATGCCTACGTACCCACAAAGTGCAATGCGAGATCAAAACCCCGTAGTTCGTGGTACAAAATTTGAAAAGAAACAAATGAGTTGAATTGATTTTAAAATGTAGAGATAAGTCGTCATCCTTTAGCGAATAATTCCGCTAGAAAAGATGAATCATATCTAAACATGTGAAAAGAAAAGGTGCACAAGGCACAAAAACAATTGAGTGAGTTTTGTGTTTTTTTTAAAGTATGTAAGAAAAAAATGGTTTTGATATATTTACATGGATTAACATTTGTTTAAGGAAATAAAGTGAAAAGATTAAAAATCGCTTGACCTAAGTCAAGGTTTATTTATGAAAGCATTTGAAGTTTAGAAAACAAGAAGATTTTTGAAATAGAGAGAAGTTTTGAAAATTTAAGAATGGGGAGGAGATGAAGGGACTATCCTAATGCTTGAATTAAAAAGGTTAAGAAAAGAGTTTACCAAACCATAATATGCACAATTCTTCAAAGTTCGGAATTCCATCTTCAAAGGCTAATGAAATAACTTGAGGCCGAGGTTTCTAATCCATTCCAACTTGAGCAAGGGGGAAGATCTTAAAGTCTAAGTCCATTCTCCAAAAGCTAGGGATAGTAACCATAGTCCGAAATTAAAGTCACATGTTTTTTAGAGGTCTAATCCTTTATTAATTTTTTGTGTGTCCAAATGGACAAATAGAAAATCAAATCAACAAACAATAAGGGAAAATAATAAACATGATATGGATGAATAAAGCAAAATAAAATAAAGGTAATAATAGTGCAAGGAAATAAATGTTAGTAACAAAAGAAATAAAAATGCAAGAATCTAAAATATTAATAGTAGTAATATTATAATAATATTCACATAATAATGGTATGGTGAACTTAATCAACCACAACCAAGAAAGAAAGTAACCAAAATCGAAGGCAACCGGATCCGCTTAGCATCTTACACTATAGCGATTAATCAAGGCAAACCGAACCGAATTCAATTAAATTTGAAAGGCGATTGGGAGACCCAAAACACCTACGCATCAAAAATTCACAAGTCTCGATTCTTGATGCAATATGATTAATCACTTTGGGATTACGCGATCAACAAGAGATCCGGTCCACGAAAGTGCAAGTACCCAATTAGATTTTTATTCCGAAGTCGGGACATATTTAGGTCTATGTTAAGCAATCGCCGAGTAATTTACGAAGTAATTACCCTACAAATAAGGCCGGCCACCACCAATTAAGGTGCATAATATTAGTACTAATGTATGCGAGATGAACGATATATAAATCGTTATCCGAACGCGACACCGTACAAAACTAAAGATGAATACCAAATTGAGTCATACTTATGGTATTCTTCCATCCTTAAGTTCAATCACTCATCTTGGTGGATTCAAGCATGAAAATGTATCACTAATGCAAAGTACCTTAAATGAATTGAATAATCCACTTAAAGGTAGTTTTGAATTAATGAACATTAACTACTCTAATCTACACCCAAAGTCCATGGAAATTAAAGAGGAATTATTCCCAAAAATACCTCCCAAGGTAAAAATAAAAAGGGGGAAGAAGAAGAAGAAAGTGGAACCAAAAAGGGGCTTAAAACAAGCCAAAAACACCATTCTGACTTGTGTCAACCGGTTAACCAATTGGTTAACCGGTTAACGCAAGCAGATTTTGAATAATCTACGTTGTTTTTAAACTGGTTAACCGGTTAACCAAATGATTAACCGGTTAACGCTGTACCAGAAGCTGAAAAATGCAGAAAATTCAGCATGATCCATTTTGAAACCTTTTCTCAAACATTGGATGATCATGATCTGAATTTGCACGAATTTTAAAACCAAAATACAGTGGAATCCCTGCAATCAAACAACAAATAGAGATCCAAAGGATATAGAAACAAAAGCACCAAAGATCTACATCTTGAATGTTGATGGTGAATATGGGTTTATGGAGGAAGATGAATTACCAAAAGCTTTTTCTTCAAATTGAACCAACACAAGCTTAGATCTACTGAAATTGATGAGCAAGAGAATGAAAGAATGAAGGTTTAGCTCAAGTTAATCAAGAATTCAATGTGAATTCTTGATAACTTCAAAAGAAAGAAAGAGGAGCTTTGGAGAATTTTGGTGTTGGGGAGTAATTTTGCAAGAGGTTTTGTGGCTATCAAAAGCTTGTGGAATGAATGAAATTGAGGTCCTATTTAAAGGCCTTAGGTATGGAAATTTGGTGGAATGGAGCTTGCTTTGGTAATTTGAATTTAGGTTTGGTAATTGAAAATTTGGTGGGAAATGGAAAAGAGTGGTAATTAGTGAGGGTTTTTGGTAGGAAATGATCAAAATGATGTAGAAAATCAGAAACCAATGGATCTAGAATATTCCAATTAAATCAATGATCTAAGGGTGCTGAATTTGAATAAAAAATTCAAATTTCGCATTGGTTAACCGGTTAACCATTTGGTTAACCGGTTAACCAAGCTGAATTTTGAATTTTTTGTTCAAAAATAGCTGCTTGGTTGTTTTGGCCCGATTCTTGTGTACGTCGAAGAAATAAACACGGGAACCTTGGAGATCCTTTGAATGAATCAATTAACTTGGGAAATTCTTGATCTGATAAATTTGAATTATTTGCGGATCATCTTCGACTTTTTTGTGAAATTTATTCGAGCTGCAGGATTGCTACATCTTTTTTTTTTTGCATTTTTATATGGTTCCTCTTCCTGAAAAAAAAAAGTTAGCAAAAGGAAACAAAATATTTTTGGATTTTGATTAAGGGTTAGTAAACACAATCAAATAAAACAATTAAAGACAACGGTGATCCTCTGCGAGGCAAAATCCTAACTCGAGAAAAACCGTGCAACCAGTGCGATCTTGTTTGTATGCGGAATGCATATGAGATGCGAAAAATCTTAGGGTCAAAAATTAGGGTATGACATATGCCCCTATTTAAGTTTCTTCAATCCAGAGATAATGAAGATTAAAATCTTCGTTTCGACAAGATGGAAGATACTTAAATATCAAAAAACCCAATTTTTGATCCTAAGATGCCAAAAACTGGAATGGAAAGAGATGAAATGAAACGAACGATATAAAATGATATGAAGCATATGAAAATATTATGAAAGCAAAATGAAAAGCTATGAGAAAATATGAGATGATATGAAATGTATATGAGATGCAGAGAAATCCGTGAGGAACAAGACGACACATGAAAAAAAAGAATAAACGTTGGGGATAAGGAGCATAAAACTCCGACGGGAAAAACAACATGCTAGAGACCATCACATGGCTCAGCCGAAGCGAAAATGTCCAAGAATGTCAATTCGACAAAAAGGATCACAACATCCAGGAATGGCACTGAATGAAGTGAGAAAAGTCCCGAAAAAGGGGACATCAGAAACATCCAAGGATGACATTACTGACTTTACTAGGGATATCCGAGAATGGCAATCAGAAAAAGGGTAATCACAACATTTGAGAATAACAATCAGATAAAAATGTGAATCACAACATTCAGGAACAGAACTGAATGAAATGGGAAAAGTTCGGGAAAGTACATCAACTCAATGATGACTCCAACATGGAAATCCGAGAATGGCAACCGGAAGGAAAATGATCACAATATCCAAGAATAGCAATCAGATAAAAATGTGAATCACAACATTCAGGAACAGAACTGAATGAGATGGAAAAAGGTCCAGGACAGTACATCAAATTAATGACGACTTCACTATGGACATCCGAGAATGGCAACCGGAAGGAAAATGATCACAATATCCAAGAATAGCAATCAGATAAAAATGTGAATCACAACATTCAGGAACAGAACTGAATGAGATGGAAAAAGGTCCAAGACAGTACATCAAATCAATGACGACTTCACTATGGACATCCGAGAATGGCAATCGGAAGGGAAGTGATCATAACATCCGAGAATAGCAATCAGATAAAAATTTGAATCACAACATTCAGGAACGGAACTGAATGAGATGGAAGAAAGTCCGGGACAGTACATCAAATCAATGATGACTTCACTATGGACATCCGAGAATGGCAATCAGAAGGAATATGATCACAACATCCAAGAATAGCAATCAGATAAAATGTGAATCACAACATTCAGGAACAGAACTGAATGAGATGGAAGAAAGTCCGAGACAGTACATCAAATCAATGATGACTTCACTATGGACATCCGAGAATGGCAATCGGAAAAGGATGCAATATTTGAGAAGACACAACAAGTAGGTGAAGAAAAAAAATTCTGAAGAGACAGACAAATGCCAAGTAAGTTGGACTTTAGCCAAAAAGTAAGAAGTTGAAAACAACAAGACTTTGAGAAATGCATATGAGGACTAAAACACTCAGTATGCAGACATTTACGACAACGGGGAATAACACACCCAAGAAAACGCATAATGAGGACTAAAACAATCAAATATGCAAGGGTTAACAAGAGAATGGGGAATAACGCACCCAAGGAAATGCATAATGAGGACTAAAACACTCAAATATGCAAACATAGACAAGACTGGGGAATAACACACCCAAGGAAATGCATAATGAGGAATAACACACTCAAATATGCAAAGATAAACAAGACTGGGGAATAACACACCCAAGGAAATGCATAATGAGGAATAACACACTCAAATATGCAAAGATAAACAAGACTGGGGAATAACACACCCAAGGAGATAATATGAGAGAAAATGCTGACAACCAGTTTAGACTCTTAGAGGAGTGAAAAGATGAAAGACTGATTCCTCAACACAGAAATCACCGCCATTCTGCTCGGATTTTAGAGATGCTACTGTTGAACAAATCTCTGTCACACCTGTAAACTATATCAAGTTGCAAATCTTTTGAGAGAAGTCATACAGAGCTACTTGGGGATTCTTTGAAGAGAAATTTGCCCCAAGTTCAATGACTGATGAAGATAAACTGATAATGGATTCAGTTCTTGACTACTGCTGGAGAAAATACTCAGATCTTTGAGATAACTGTTGAGGAGAATAAACTGATCATGGCTTCAGTTCTTGAAATGAATGCTGAGAAAATAAACTAGTATGAATCTTGCAGAGAATCTTCTGACCGATCAAATCTGATAACAACTTGCATTGAGCAACACCATCTTGAAACAATAGGAACTGAGAAAAATTGACCCTGATAAGATCACCAACCAAGTTTCTCAACTGTTTGAAAATTCCTTGATGAGGAAAGTTTATTTGCTAATAAAAATGTTTGTACCAACCTGGTAATTTTAATGCAAAAATCAATGCAAAGTTTGAAATCAAGAATTATTTTTGGAATGAAATTTATCGAAGTAAAGTAAATGAAAAACTTGTCACAACACGGCGGTTGAGACAACATGAAAGATAAAGCAAAAGTAAGAAAGCAAATGATTGGTAAAGAACTTGGGAGTCAGTTTACGCAACCTTGTTATAGTATGCTTTTCAAAAGAAACCTGGATTCAATTAGGACTTTTGAAGGTTGTAACGTGGTCTGGTTCACGGTTTATGAAACAAAGGATATAGGCTCAAAGTTTATTTGTACCCAACCCGACTTCATGATGAACTCGAGTCCTACATTCAATTAATTCAGCCTATGCATTCAAGTTCCCAGAAGTTTAGGATTGCACAGATGAAAATGGTTCATAAGCCAAAGGATTTTGAGATAGCAGTCACATCTTTCCTTTTGTTATTTCCAGTGAGGACTTTAGTCCACTCAACTTATTTTTGCTGAGGATTTTGACGACCTCTTGACAAGTATTTTTTTTTATTATCCCTAACTTTTGCCTGAACTGTATCGTTTCAACTTACAGCCAGCGGGATGCCCCAGTTTTTGCCTAAGTCTCCTTCATAGGTTTTGACTTAGCGGGCTTTGATTATTTTTTTTATATCGTTTTTTCTGAAAGATAATGACTGCATGGCTTAATGATTACGATGAACCATCATTGGCTTTTGAATTGAGAAACATCTTCAACACTTCTTTGATGTGTGTGAAGGAAAACTTGAGATTGCAACCTTTATTGAAAGGTGTCTTGAATGATTCTCTTGTACTTGAATGCACATTTGAATTAATTGAGAACTACCCATCCCCGGGTTAAAATTGAGGGTTTTTTCGAATAGAAAGAAACTCCAACTTCAAGGCTCAAAGGGGTTGACAAAGGATTAACTTCCTTATTTCTCCAGTGTTTAGGATTTGAAATAATGCCTGTATATCATCAACCAAGTCTCAATTGAAAGCATAACAACAACAGTTATGGGTATCTCGTTTTCATAATATTAGTACTAATGTATGCGAGATGAACGATATATAAATCGTTATCCGAACGCGATACCGTACAAAACTAAAGATGAATACCAAATTGAGTCATACTTATGGTATTCTTCTATCCTTAAGTTCAATCACTCATCTTGGTGGATTCAAGCATGAAAATGTATCACTAATGCAAAGTACCTTAAATGAATTGAATAATCCACTTAAAGGTAGTTTTGAATTAATGAACATTAACTACTCTAATCTACACCCAAAGTCCATTGAAATTAAAGAGGAATTATTCCCAAAAATACCTCCCAAGGTAAAAATAAAAAGGGGGAAGAAGAAGAAGAAAGTGGAACCAAAAAGGGGCTTAAAACAAGCCAAAAACACCATTCTGACTTGTGTCAACAGGTTAACCAATTGGTTAACCGGTTAACGCAAGTAGATTTTGAATAATCTACGCTGTTTTTAAACTGGTTAACCGGTTAACCAAATGATTAACCGGTTAACGCTGTACTAGAAGCTGAAAAATGCAGAAAATTCAGCATGATCCATTTTGAAACCTTTTCTCAAACATTGGATGATCATGATCTGAATTTGCACGAATTTTAAAACCAAAATACAGTGGAATCCCTGCAATAAACAACAAATAGAGATCCAAAGGATCTAGAAACAAAAGCACCAAAGATCTACATCTTGAATGTTGATGGTGAATATGGGTTTATGGAGGAAGATGAATTACCAAAAGCTTTTTCTTCAAATTGAACCAACACTAGATCTACTGAAATTGATGAGCAAGAGAATGAAAGAATGAAGGTTTAGCTCAAGTTAATCAAGAATTCAATGTGAATTCTTGATAACTTCAAAAGAAAGAAAGAGGAGCTTTGGAGAATTTTGGTGTTGGGGAGTAATTTTGCAAGAGGTTTTGTGGCTATCAAAAGCTTGTGGAATGAATGAAATTGAGGTCCTATTTAAAGGCCTTAGGTATGGAAATTTGGTGGAATGGAGCTTGCTTTAGTAATTTGAATTTAGGTTTGGTAATTGAAAATTTGGTGGGAAATGGAAAAGAGTGGTAATTAGTGAGGGTTTTTGGTAGGAAATAATCAAAATGATGTAGAAAATCAGAAACCAATGGATCTAGAATATTCCAATTAAATCAATGATCTAAGGGTGCTGAATTTGAATAAAAAATTCAAATTTCGCATTGGTTAACCGGTTAACCATTTGGTTAATCGGTTAACCAAGCTGAATTTTGAATTTTTTGTTCAAAAATAGCTGCTTGGTTGTTTTGGCCCGATTCTTGTGTACGTCGAAGAAATAAACACGGGAACCTTGGAGATCCTTTGAATGAATCAATTAACTTGGGAAATCCTTGATCTGATAAATTTGAATTATTTGCGGATCATCTTCGACTTTTTTGTGAAATTTATTCGAGCTGCAGGACTGCTACATCTTTTTTTTTGCATTTTTATATGGTTCCTCTTCCTGAAAAAAAAAAGTTAGCAAAAGGAAACAAAATATTTTTGGATTTTGATTAAGGGTTAGTAAACACAATCAAATAAAACTATTAAAGACAACGGTGATCCTCTGCGAGGCAAAATCCTAACTCGAGAAAAACCGTGCAACCAGTGCGATCTTGTTTGTATGTGGAATGCATATGAGATGTGAAAAATCTTAGGGTCAAAAATTAGGGTATGACAGCTGGCGACTCTTTTCTTTCCAGTTCACCCTTGTGTGTTCTCTCCTTTCACCGACCGTTCGCGTCTGTACCCTATTTGACTTAGCCTCATTTAGTGGGAGCGACATCAAGCCACTGATGAAAGGGAGTGGGGGGCACTTGTTTTTTGTGTGGTTAGTATTATACTTATTTAATTTACTTTATGTTTGACATTAATGAATTAATTAAGTAATGGTTAGACATGTAATGGGATTAGTTGAATTAAATAAAACAAAATAATATTATGCAGATGAATTAAATATAATATGGTAGAGGTTAGAAGTAGCACTAGTGAACTTTTAGCAGAAAGCAGAAAACAAGTAATTAGCAGATACTGGTATATTATACCAGAATTGAATTTGATGACAGTAAGAAATTGGTAGCAGAAAGTGGATGTATCAGTAAGTTAAATTTAGCAGAATTAGTGGAATTTAGTAGTAGTAATAGCAGGGTGTAAAGCAGTACCGATTTAGTTGAATAAATGAAATTAAGCGTAAGAATTAGTTGTCTGAAATTAATTGAAAATTTTCGGGATAGTTTGTATAAACTAGTAGGTGATTTTAGTTGGTTTATTTTGTTAGAATCTGGTCGAATACGTGGATTTGCAGGTACTGTTGAATAAGTTGATTTGTCCCGATTTATGGGCATATTTGAGTTGTAGGTCTGACGACCAATGTTGATTTAAGTTGTTGGAGTTGATGCATAATTGTTATTGGTAAGTTATAGGCCTATGACCAATGTTGATTAGTTGTTGTTGTTGTCGAGTTGTAGGACTATGGCCAATGTTGATTCGTTGTTATCGATAAGTTGTGATAGTAGGTATGTGTTGTTAAGTTGTTGTAGTATGTTGTTGTTGCTATGTTGGGATAACATATCGTTGTTGAGTTGCGATATAATTACTATTGATGTTGTTATGATATTGGACGAGTCGTATCACATACATTGCATTTTCTAAGTTGGAGATAATGCTCAACCACGTTGGTCTGGATTGGAGAAGAATTATATGTTGAAGTTGAAGGCTTATGCCTTGTTGCTGCCTCGATAAACCAGAACTTTTTAAGTTAGGAGTTCTGCTCCCATGGTACCACATGAATACATATAGTTGAGTCATATTTGAGTTGCATATTATATGTATTTTGTTGATTGATGTTTTGTTGCTGTTGGATAGTGGTGAAGTTGTATGATTCTAGTCTAATGTATTGAATATCATACTTATGTTCATACTTCTAGTTGAGTACCTTAGTAGACTCGAGTCGGTGTTGTCGCTCTGATACATAGCACTCGAGGGGATAACACTTGTTTTCTGTTGATGTTGGATTTTATTATAGTTGTTGAATTTTAAGTTGTTTTCATAAAAGATTGTTGCTTAATAAGTTGTTTTGAGGTTGAATACAAGTTGTGATATTTAAGTTGAATATTATGAATCAACTGCTTAGTAATGAATTATTTTCCTTTAAAGAATAACTGAGTGATTTCATATTGTTATTTAAGTTGAAAATGTATCATTCCAGTTACGTTTGTTGAAATTTTATACTCTAATTTATGATTAATTACCGGGTAGAAATGAGGTGTTACAAGAAACATAATTGGTTATAACCGTTTTTCTATTCGCTTTCTCAATTAGGGATAAAATATTACAAGTGAATATCAACAACCAACACTCTCTCTAGTAAGTGAAATAACCAGTCTATTTATAGGTTACTAGCATATGTATGTTATGTATGATAATAACAGTCATACATGACATACATAACAATTACAAACCATTATACATAACTAACTTATACCACTACATGCTTTAGCAGATTTTGACTACAATATGCACATCTTCAATTTGAATCCCTGTTGTTGAGATTGGAGTTCAATCTAATACTATAAATCTCCATCTTGGAACAAACTCCAAAATATCAAGGGAACAAACTAGATGTCATTATACAACTTTATCAACTTCATACAATGAATGAAATTGCTACTATGCAATAACTTGGTGATCATATCAACAAATTATCTTCAATCAAAACATTTAGTACTTTTACTTATCCTTTCTCAATTTTCTCCTAGATGAAATGCAACCTAACATCAAAGTACTTGGTTCTTTCATGATTGGTTGAGTTCTTAGATAGATGTATGACACTTAGACTATCACATTTAACAGTGATAATTTGACCTTGAAGTTTCAGTTTTTTAATAAACCCCTCACAATACTTCTTTCACAACTTCAATGAGGGAAATGTATTCAACTTCAGTGGTTGATAAGGTAACAAACTTTCGAAGAGAAGCTTTCCAACTAATTATTGTGTCAAACACAATGAAAACATATCCAGAAAAGAGATTTTATGGTATCCATACATCCTGCATAGTAAGAGTCGATAAATCCTTCAATTTTAACCTTTTCGTCACTCGGGGCTCCACCATAAACCTGGAACCTACTCTGGGATTCTTTTAAGCATCTCAAAACCCATTTCAAAGTTTTCCAATGTGCCTTCCCAAGATTTTCCATATACCTGCTTACAAGGATCACTCAGTATGTTATGTCTGGTCTCGTACAAAGAATAACATGCATCAAAGAACCTATTATACTAGCATAAGGGATGCTTTTCATATAGGCTCTTTCGACTTCAATACTCGAACTTTGAATCATACTCAACTTGAATTAAGGATTTGTTGGTGTCATGACAAAATTTGAATTCGAAATACCAAATTTGATAAGAATATTACTAAGGTACGTCTCTTGAGATAAGCATAATCTCAACTGCTTTCTATCTCTCTGGATGACAATCCCAAAAATTGTGGTGGTATCTCTCAGATCCTTTACTTCGAACTACTTGTCGAATTCATCCTACACCTTCATTACTTTCTCGGCATTATTGTTCCCTATAAGGATGTCATGACATAAAGCAATAAAATAACAAGTCAACTTATAAGTCAAAATATTGAGTAAACACAGTGGTCGAATTAACTCCTAGTGAAACCTATGTGTGCCATGAACTTATCAAATCTCATATTCCATTGTTGAGGAGATTGTTTTAGGCTATATAACAACCTATTCAGTTTTCACATATATTCCTCCTTACCTCTTTCTACATACCCTTCAGGTTTCCTCATCATGATTATTTCATATAGATCTCCATACAGGAAAGTGGTCTTCACACCCATCAGTTCAAATTCTAGGTCAAACTTTGCCACCATAGCTAATAACATTCTAATGGATCTATGCTTCACAACAGGTGAAAATACATCATTGAAGATAACTTCTTATTTCTTAGTGAACCCCCTAGAAACCAACCTTACCTTAATTCATTTTGACATCACTCATTTGATTCCTTCATTAACCTTGAAAATCCACTTACAACTAACTAACTTGGCCCCTGCAGGTGTTTTGATCAACTCCCAATTGTTGTTATCAGGAAGATATTCCATCTCATCATCCATGGCTCTCAGTCATCCAGTCTTATTTCGACTCTTCGTGGCTTCCTTGTAGTCTCTAGGTTCTTCATCAAGAACCTCACTTGTAGAGATTAAGGTAAAAGCTATGAAATCTTCATAACCAAGTCTCTGAGGTAGCTTGATGACTCTCATTGCCTTGTCCCTTTCCAATAGGTATTCATTACCAGTATCTTCATATTCATCATCATCACCTTATGTTTCTTCTTTAACTTCATCTAGATTATGCAATTCATCAACAATATGTTCCACATTAATAAGAAATTGTTCTTGTTATAGCTCTTCTTCATATATCTTTGCATTTCAACCAACATCATCACTTTTATTGAAAGTCATTTCGGCTTTATGAAAACCACATCACTTTTAAGGTTTTTTCAATGATTTGTCACTTGGATTCTTCAAATATTCACTTTTTTCTCATTTTTTCTTGTTAATTAGTTATTCTAAAAAAAATTGTTATCAATAAAAACGAATAGAAAATAATATGAAAGGAAATATTTCATTAATTTAAAACAAGATAACAAATAATTATTCCGCATATTCAAATTTTTGACTCCACTCAACTTCAATAGTATCATTATTTACTATCTCTAACTGAAAGAAAAATTCAGAAATAACTCTTATATATGGTATGAGGAAAGTCATTTCCTCCATAAAGATGATTATCATTTCCTTTAAGAAGTTAAAAATGGTAAGAGGGAGATTAACTCTGATGTTATTGTAAGGAATAACAATAGATGCTTTCCATTCCTGTAACACCCGGAATTCTAAATTAATTATTTGATCAGTTATTTAATTAATTTAGCGTTATTTTGTGAGTTTAAGTGATGGTTGATGATTATGATCCATGATGATATAATAATATGATATGGAAAGGTGTTGGAATGAGAATAAAATTCGAGGATAAATCATAAGTTATTATTTTATTAAGATTATTTAGATTTAATAGGGGATTAATCTAAATAATTAAATAAATAATAATAGAGATGTTTAAGGAATAATGGTAAATATGGATTGAGTTAGTGAAGATAAAAATGGAATTGTATAAAGAGGCCCAAGGAGGGTAAGAAAGGAATATATGAAATAATATTTTTGGAGAATTCGGGAGATCGATCGTATTTTGGGAAAACTACTATGAAGAACGAAGGCAGAAAGGAGAGGACTCAGAGGTTTCTTGAAGACCTCGAGGAAAGGGGATTCATGGGTTGACATATAAGGTATGAGGAGTATTACCTTTTATTACAATTTATATAAGGTTTTGGATTATATGTTAATGGTTTAGGGTTCGAGGGTTTATGAGAATCTTATGATGATTTGATGAATTCAGTATTTTGTACAGTGTTGATGTTTATTGAATTGTTGATGTGCAATTGTTATTATTAGATTAAGTTTAATCGATGAGTAACAATAATGTATATGAGTTTCATTTTGATGAAAGTTTCATATGAGGAATTGAGAATTATAATCGTAAGGGGGTTTGTAATCATTATTATTATAGCAGACTTATAGGAATTGATATCAGTAGGTGTTGTGAATTATGACGAATGAGGGTTAATAGAAGAATTTGATGAACATGAGTGATGTAAATAGGAGGCTGGATGTGTAATTGATGGTGAATAAATAAGAATAAGTAAATTATAGAGTATCTGTGTTTTGGAATCATAGCATAACCAACTGGTATAGCAGAGATGACTGAATTGGTGAACAACACTGGGAATGGTGTGACGGGTGTTACGCCCGGTGTGACGGTCGTAAGACCCATGTGACGATCGTCACAAATGAAAGGGGAACGAGGGTCATAGTCCTGGGGACGACGATCGTAACGCCTATGTATCTTTTTTGTTTCCTTGTTTGTTGATGGCTTTGTGTAACACCCCAAATTTGCCCTCTCCTTTCTAGCATCATCATCATCATAAGCATATCATAAGCATATCATATCCTTAGCATCTTTGCATAGAAAAATGAAGCATAACACTCAATTGTTCTAGCATAAGGCATATGATCAATCATTTGGGAACTCATGATGTTACAAGTCAAAGTCAAGAGTCAGGTGACCTGGCAGGAAATTCACAGGGCATTTTTATCATGGTCAAAGCCCTAGGAGGATCGAGAATCAAAGTCAGATTAGAATGGTTGGCACAGATGGATTCTTGGAGTTTCCCACCAAATGGAGGGAAAATTCAAATTTTTCCTGCGTTAACCGGTTAACGCTTTTGGTTAATCGGTTAACCGCTGCGAATTTTGAATTCCTACAGCAAGTTCAGCATGTGTGTTTTGGCTCCATTTTCTCATTTTCATATTTTATTTCATTTGAATTATTTATGAATTATGGAGAAGGATCTAGAGAGTTTACCAAGCCTAATTCCAAAGCTAAATCCTAATCACATTTCTAAGCTAACTCCAAACCAAATTTTTGGGCCCCAAACCTAGATGTTATTTATCCCATATCCCTCCAAACCAAGAAAAAAACTCTCTCATAATTCACACTTTTCATTTCTGAATTTTCACCACTCTCTCACCATTCTCTCATTTTCTCTCCCAATTTCCAATCACTCAAAGATCCTCTTCTTTGAAGATCATCAAATTTTACATTGAAGTTTGTTGATCTTGGAACTAGACCTTCATCCATTGCTTCTTTGCATCCATTTTCTGGTTTTTTACTACTGGTTCAGACCTGATTTGGTGGCTATAAGTGTTTTGGAATTAAGCTCTTGCATCAAGATCCTTTACTTGCATTTATTTTGCATCGTGTGTGAAGAATAGCACCGGATCTTCGAATTTTTCCGCGAGATTCATCATTTCCAGCTTGAACAACATTTACCAAAGCAGATCTCAGCTTTGTAGGTTGGTTAAGTTTAGATTTATCTCTGTTTTTGGCTTATTTGCATGTTTGTGATGTAGATCCACCATGTGTTTGTGCTAATTGCTTGTTTGCTTGTGTTGTTTGGTTGATTTGTGATTGAATTTATGTGTTAATGTTCATGAACATAACTGTGTTTGATTAATGTGAATTTATCTTATTCTCCCGTGCATAATTGATCGCTGGACTGTTGGTGGATTATTGAAATAAGCTGGTTTAGACTGATTTTTTTTGCAGGTTTTGTTGCTGTTCGCACAGTGTTAACCGGTTAACGCTATAGGTTAACCGGTTAACACGTCCTTTTTCTGACTTCTTTGTTGCAGGTTTAGTTTAGTTAACCGGTTAACGCTTTTGGTTAACCGGTTAACACTGAAGAAGAAGGGCATTTTTGAGCTGTTTTGAGTTTGTTTGCTTCTCATACTTTCCATAATCATCATGGACCATTGTGTGATCATTTTATATGTTTGTTTAGAGTAGTTTGCTTGCTGGTTGATGTATGTTTTCATTCTCTCGACACGTGGATTCATGTATTTTCAAAGCTTGGCATGTTTGGGGACTTTGTTTTCTTGAAACTTTGAACATGTTAATTCCATGAATTGTGTTGATATGTTAGCATTTGATTGATTTGTTGAATGTGTGCTGGAAATTTGCTAACACGTGTAGGTGCAATGGTAAGTGAAGTGTGGATGTTATCCACATTGCAACTCTTCCTCTCCTCTCTTACTTTGCTTTCTATTTTGTGATTGTTGATGTGTCTTATGCCATCTTGGGATTCAACTTCTCTTTCTTCCTCTCTTCTTCTTCTTCTTTTCTCTTCTTCTTCTTCTTCTCTCTTCTTCTCTCTTCTTCTCTCTTCTTCTTCTTTATTAGGATAGTTTAAATCTCACTAACCTAGGACCACCTTTGCATGATAACTTTAGGATTAGACTTTCCCCATTAGATTTTACCTTTGAGTTCCTCTTTTGTTCCTTTCTCTTCTCATCTCAAAACAAAACCTAAAAAACATTTAATAAGGATTGAAGTGGTCTCCTGTGCAATAGCCTTATTCCATGGGGCACTTGTAGTTTTCCCATCTTGGGACAGTACAAGTTTGTCTAGCATGATGCACGAGTCTGATCATGAGACCATCTTCATAAAGAAAACTTAAAAACACTTCTTCATTTCAATTATTAAAACACCTAATAAGTTCAACAAGCTAGTGAGCTTATGCCCTAATCTTTGGAATCAAGTTTTGGGGATCTTATCCTTACTTGGTGTGCTTGTTCTATTATTCCATCTTGGAATGTAGTAGCAAGTACACATTCCATGGAAAAGAGCTTGGGTTCACTTCCTTGTGCAACACTCATAAAAAACTCATAAAAAAAACACCGGACAAACAATAAGCGTCTCCTTCGGGACTTATTTTCTCATCTCACTCATTCCTTACGTACGAACTTGCTCCTACTTGTCATTTTGCAAGACGGTTACGCACTCGTCGTCTGAGCCTGCAACACCTGAGCATTTGCATAGGCAATTCAAGCCTTAACAGACAAGCAATCGTTTCCACCCCTAGTTAGGGGAACTACGGTGACTCTGATCCTCATGTCCAATGAGGTACGTAGATAGCGGGGTAGGGCCCGTTCGAGCACACTCTTTTATTTTCCCTACATTTTCCCCTTTCTTTTATTTTATCTAGTTCAGTTCCTTTTCTTTGCAGCAACTTTCATTCTTACACCTTTTGAAACAGTTTCTTTGCAAGCGTGGATCCCGTCGGGTACGACGGACGATCTGGGGTGCTAATACCTTCCCAGGTCGTAACCGACTCTCGAACCCAGTCTCTTTGGTTCGCAGGACCTGTGTCCTTCCTTTTCTTTTCTTATGGTTTGTGCATCATTACCATTCCCATTCCTTCGGGATAAAAATGTATGGCTGGTGACTCTACCTCTTTCCGCGCCACTTTCGCGTTTGTACCAGGATGGAAATCCAGGGAGCGACAGCTGGCGACTCTGCTGGGGATTGAACCCAGAATCTCTGGTTCCCTTGAGAGTCTTTCCTAGAGTTTGCGTGTTTTTGTTTCGTTGGGTGTTGATTGTTTGTTGTTGTGTGTATATGTTATTGTTGTTTATTTACAGTTTTATTTACAGCTTTATTTACAGTTTTCAGTATTTATTTTCATACATCATATATATTATACTGGACTGTTTGGACTGGATTTTTTCTGTTTGGTGGGACTTGGGTGATACTGTTACTGTGAGATGAGCTCATTACCAATCCTCGAGTGCACCTTAGGACTTAGAGTGGTTCCACTTTGGCCTCATGAGATCTTGTCATGGGGGTAGTAGTGAGTTCCATGCCCAGATTTGCGACCGCCTTGGAAATGTCTTGATTTAGGGATCTTCCCTTCTCATTTCACGACCTCGATAGTTATGTGAAGCTGGGGACCGATCATTGAGAACCTTTGTGGAAACATCCCTCTCCAATGGTGACAGTGGCAGGCCACATTCTGTGTCAAACCCATTCGCACCCGAGGGCCCACTAGGAACTCGCATAGGATGGTCTGGTTCTCTTATAGGAACTCAGTCAAAGTATTTGGTCGTATGACGATAGTACTATATCCTATGGGCTGAATGTACTATTGTCTCTCGATTTCAGCGCTTGAAGCTGAGAACTTATAAGGGATGCTTATTTTCCCGGACTCACGCTGAGACCTTCTTGAGTAGTACATAATTCTTAACCGATTCCCTGATTTGGTCATGAGCCATTTCTCGGAAATGGTGAATGTATTATTGCTATTCTGCTTTGAGAGTCCGTGATGTTTGACCCGAAGCACACCTGTGAGATTGGGAGGGGTTTGCAGGTTTGCAGGAGCCCTTAACCTCATCATACCTCATTATCAGTACAGTCCTATCACTTGACATGGTTACTTGAGTTATAGAGTTCTTAAGCTATGTGATATTTGAGCTGGGTTTGTTTGAGTTTGAGTTCTTGCTCATGGGGCCTTATTCAGAGAATTCTGGTTCCTGGTCACTTGGTTCTTATATTCAGTATCCAGGCAGTCCCAGAGATTGATCATATGCCTACATTGCATCATACTCGCATTAACTGTTTGTGTTTTCATTTTCTCAGGTCATTATTCGTACCCAGTTCCGATAGTTATTCCTTATCCAGATGGCAGAAGTCAAGAAAGGGTTAAAAAAGAGAAATGTTCATTACACTTTTCTTCAACCAGAGGTCAAGAGTATTCATAAATTGATGGGTTTGATGAATGATCAGGTTTTAGGTGACTTCAGAAAGAGATATGGTCAGATTTTGAAGTATGTAGACAAACCAACTGCAGATTAGAGAGATAGTTTGTATACCTTACTCCAGTTTTATGATCCTCCATTGCGGTGTTTCGTATTTCCAGATTACATTTTGGCTCCTACTTTGGAGGAGATTTCTAGCATCCTTGGTATTTCTGTTAGAGACAATTTACCTTATTTTGGTTCAGAGATGGTTCTTCGGGAGGAAGAGATAACTAAGGTGTGCCATATACCAGCTGCAAAGGTGAAGGATGGTTTACAAGTTAGTGAAGGTAAAGGACTCCATTAGAATATACTCATAGCAGAAGCTGAAGGTTATACACGAGAAAATAAGTGGGTTTACTTTGGTGTTATACTGGCCTTGATGGTGTATGGAGCTAGTCTTTTCCCGGGAGAAAAAGAGTTTGTAAGCATGGAAGTGATGTTTATCTTTACTAAAGGCAACCCTATGCCAACCTTGTTGGGAGATTTCGATTACAGTGTTCATTACCGGAACGAGAAAGGAAGAGGTGGACCAGTGAATTGTTGTGCACCACTGTTTGCTGATTGGTTCGCTAAGCAACTCCCGAAATCAGGACCTTTCAAAGATTTGAAATAAGAATGGAGATGGTCCAGGAGACTGATGGGATTAACTTCTGAGAATATAGCTTGGGGATGCAACAGGGACCTATTAGGCAAGGAGTTACTTGTCAGTTGCGGAGATTTTCCTAATGTGCCTTTGCTCAGCAGGAAAGGTGTGATTAACTATAATCTAGAACTGTCAAGGAGACAATTTGGGTATCCTCTGAAGATTGCCCCATCAGATGAAGAGGTAACTGGGTCATTTTATTTCCCGGTGGAAGGGAATATGGACTTGCTTATTAAGGCATCTCAGTCTTGGACTCATAAGTAAGGAAAGGTAAGAGAGAATTTGGAAGGATAGATCTAAAGATGTATCCTACTTTTGCTACTTGGCTACAGGTTCATGTGGAGGCTTTCCTTCTTCCATTTTCAGCTGAAGCTCCACTATATCCAAAAGAGGTACCTGTACAAACCACTGTTTCTCTTGAAGATTATAAGAAGTTGGAAGCTCAGTTGCATGAGGTTCGGGTAGAGAATTCTGAAATGGCTAGCTTATACCACCGTGCCAATCATGCTAAAAAAGAAGCAGAAGAAAAGCTACAGAGGATGCAGGTCACCCAGGAAGCTAAAGAGAAAGAGTTTGCTGGAAGGGAAGCCTATTTCCAAAGGAGAGGGTTGATGGACTCAAGAAGGGAAGTAGAGCACAAGAAGCTTCAGAAGACCCTTAGGGAGTCCAGACAATCCATCACTTGGTTGAAGGAGATGAGAGACAAATATCAGAAGGAGTTTGAAGAGAAAGAGAAGGCGTACAAGCTACAGCTCCAAGACCAGAAGGTTGAATTGGAGAAAATTCACACGATAAGAAGGGAAAAGATCCAACAGTTGGCACAGAGCCGACAAGCTTTGGAAGAGGTACTTAAGGAGAATGCAGAACTCAAGTTGAGAGTTGGGGGTGAAGAAAGCCAGGGCAGAGTTGGGGCTTTCAGAAGAGGAGTCAGAATCTTCTTGTAGTTTGGAGTTCTAGTGTTTTTCTTGCATTTTTTATTACCTACAAGCTTGTTGTAGGAATCTCATTTTTCCCCGCACTTTATTTGTAAGACCTGTAATCCTTCGGAAAATTGTTGCTACTCTTGCCTTTTTAAGGTCTTTATTTTATTATTATGATAGTTTCCTGTGTTAATCTTCTGAGTATGCTAAAACTTGTTTGTCCAAAACCATCAAGATCTGAATACCCCTCAAAGAGAGTTCGTGATAGAAAATCAATTTCTACAAAAAGGCCATCTGGATTATCCTGCTAAAATACCGGAACTGGGGCACTAACTGCCTGATTGTGGAAACATGAATAGTTGCATTGCATGCATATAACCTGGTGTTTTGTTTTGCAGGTACATCTATCAAGTTTTCTAATGTTTATGTCAATTTCAGGCACTATAGCTCCCAAGAAGGTTCAGAGACAGTCAACTATACACAGATACCATACAAAGGTGATCAGAGAGAGCAAAGGATCAAATGCAAGCGAATCTGGATGACTTAAGGACCAGAATGGACAACTTCATGACCCTCATGGCTGGGATGGGTCAAACTCAAGAGCGCTTGTGCGAACTGGTAGAGAACAATCAGGCCAGGAACAATGGGACAACAGATGGAGGTAATCGCAACGGGGCTGGTGCCCGTCATGTTGAAATCCCTGTGGTGCAACCAGGGGTCACTATTATCAATGATGGAGCGCATAACATGCAGATGGATGGGTAGGAAGAATAGTTCACATTGTTGGATGAGGCAGAAGGCCAGGGGGTTGACATGAATAGGAGATTTGAAGAAATGGCTGAGCAAATTCGTGCCATTCAGTCTCAGATTTCTCTAGAGTTTGACATCATTGATCTGGGCTTAGTGTTAGGGGTGAGAATTCCCTACAAGTTCAAGGTCCCTACTTTTGATAAGTACAACGGTACGGCTTGCCCGGAAACTCACCTTCAGTTTTTTGTGGGAAGGATTGCTGCACATACAGATGACGAAAAGCTGTGGATGTATTACTTCCAGGATAGTCTGGTAGAAGCTTCCTTGGAATGGTACATGAAGCTGAGCAGGGTCAATATTCGAAGCTGGAAGGATTTAGCTGAAGTGTTTGTCAAACAATATCAGTATAATTTGGATATGGCTCCAAATTGTACCCATTTGCAGACAATGTCTCAGAGTGCTAAAGAAGGGAGTACGCCCAGAGGTGGTGTCAACTTGCTGCTCGAGTACAACCTTCTTTGTTAGAGAACGAAATGGCAGACATATTTATAGGAACACTGCAGGGTGTGTTTATTGAGAGATTGACGTCTTGTTCAGCAACAAAGTTTAACGATATTGTGATAGCAGGCGAAAGGGTTGAAACTCTGCTGAAAATGGGGAAAATCCAAGATAGTGGTGCAGGTAGCTCAAGTGGTGTCATAAAAGCTTTTAATGGACCTCCAAGAAGAAGATAGGGAGAAACTAATGCTATGTACGGCCGAGGCCGGGGCTGTGGATACAGGGGATCTTACGAGCAGGTGGCAGCTGTCACCATTCCCACAAGCCCTGTTCAACAACCACAACAATAGCAACAACAACAACAGCCGCAACGCAATAATTATCAACAAAGACCCTATCAATAGAGATAAGCTCGTCTAGCTAACAGGGTGCTAGAGGAAATGCCTATGAGGTACACATCACTACTACAAAGATTGTTAGATTTGAACATGGTTCAGTTGAGGACATTGACACCACCTCCACCTGGAAAGCTTCCAGTGAGGTATGATGCTAATGCAAGATGTGCATTTCATTAAGGAGCTCCCGGGCACTCAATGGAGTAGTGCAGGGCATTACAACATAAATTCCAAGATTTGATTGACTCAAAAGCAATTAACTTCGCACCGCCTCCAAATGTTACAACAAACCCCATTCCAAATCATGAAGGGGCCCGGATAAACGTTGTTGATGGTGGTTAGAGGTTGATCCTGATTTTGAGCGTGGAGGAAGTGAAGACTTCATTGTTAGTGGTAAAAGAAATATTGCTGAAAGGGCATGTGTTCCCAGGGTGTGATCTTGATTGCGAGGGTTGTGTGAATTCAATTAATGGTTACGGAGATTTGAAAGCTGGGTTGCAGTGTTTGATTGATGAGGGGTCTCTACAGTTTTACAAGGTTGACAACATAGATGATTTTGTGTCTACAGTAACAATTTATTTTGATCCTGATGAAGTTCCTGCCCGGAGAGAGGCAGTGACTATCTATGTTCCAAAGGTGAGTCCACTAACCATTACTGTTCCGGGGCCAGTTCCCTATGTTGATGACAAGGCCATTCCTTGGCACTATGGCTCAGAAGTGTACGTAGAAGGACAAAAGGTGGAAAGTAAAGCAGTGACAATTGACCCGACTGTTGTGAATGTCGGAGGAGTTGGTGGGTTTACACGAAGTGGGCGTCTCTATGCTCCTCAAGCTCTTAGAGGTGATCCTGAAGCTGAAGGTGCTGCAAAGGCTAAAGGTAAACATATAACAACTAAAGAGGTGATAACTCCCGCCACTACTCAGGGCACTTTTGAAAAGGAAGTTGAAGAATTCATGAGGATAACAAAGAAAAGTGATTATAAGGTGGTTGTAAACACCCCAAATTTTCCCTCTCTTTTTTCTCACACCTTGGCTTGTGATCCTCCATATTGCATTGCATAAGCATACCATATCACACTGCATAGTTATTTCACTGCATAAGTTGCATAACTAGGGTTTGTGATCAGGTGAGTCTTGGAAGAGGGTTGAGTTATCTCAAAGGTCATGAATCATGCCAATAGGGTTCATGAGTGTTCTATGATCATATTATGCCTCCAAGGGTGTTTTGAAATCACAAAATCTCAGAGGATTGCATAGTTGTCCAGGCAGGCTAGGAGCTCCTGCACAAAAGACCTAGAAATTAAGGTTTTGGGTTTGAGTCCCTTATACCCAAAGTTTTTGGTCATTATTGATTCTATTGGTCTATATATGTTATAAGGAGCATGTGTATCAAATTTGAAGCAAAAATTCCTTATGGAAGTCATCTGATCAAATGGTAACTTATTGTGCAAGAAAAGTCAGAATCAGGGAATCTGAGGCCACCAACAAGGGTTCCAAAGGGTCATCTTCATCAATTTGAGGTCCTATGATCTTTATTTGATCTTGGGAATGCTTGTAAGTTCACAAGATTGGAGAATTTTGAGCCATTTGAAAACTTGCCATTTTTGGACATGACTTGTAATGAAAACTTTCCATTTTGGGAAAGATCTTCAACCTCCTCTTTCTTGATCAAAAAGGTTTCAAATGAATTTTCTTCAAACATGAAAGTTGTAGATTTGATCTTCCCATTTTCAAAAAGTACAAGAACTCCTCTTGATTCATCCTAGAAATCAAGATATGGCAAGTCAAAGTTGGGAAAAATCTTGTAATTTTCAAGTTCATGTCAAAGAGGGAATTTTGCAAAATGGACTTTTAAGCATTCTAATGACCTATAATTCACCTCTACATTGCATAACATTGATGAAAAACTTCTCAAGACCAAAATTCATGCCTTGCTTCACAAGTTTCATGAACAATTTCTTCAAAATGAACAAAGTCGTGAAAGTGCAAAACCTTTGGAAACTCATGAATCAAGCCATACAGCTCACCAATTTCGATCCAATGGTGCTCCTTGAACTCAGATGAGGCAGCCTAAGACCTCAAAGCACTTCTGCCATGGCCCATGCTTCAAGTACACAAACTTTTGACTTTTTGGCCAATGGCACCATACCAATCCCATAGTGCATATCCACTCCTCTGACTGATCTCAATTGTTTATAGAAACCATAAGGAGGATAAAACATAACACTTCAAGCCTTGAAGCAGGCCACACACTAAGATTGGAAAAATCCCTCAAAAACTTCATCTCTTCGATTCTATCAAACCAACCATCAAACTTCCAAAATTCTTTCACTAATCAATCACATATCATCCATAGAACAAGAATCAACCACCAAAATGGCCTGAAACACCACATATCAAAAACACGATTTATGCTTCATTAGAATTGTACCTCAAAAACCAGCCACTTTCAAAGCATTCTAAGCACTCCATTAGCTTCAGGAGGTCCAAAGAAGTCATTTTGCACAAGAGGGAGGTCCTGAAAGTTCCATTTTGAAGAACTTCAGTTCATGTATTCATCAAGAACAAATTTTCTAGAACTTCTTTTTCTTGTTATAAAATGATTCTATATGCTTAGCTGGTCACTCTGATGTGTTTAGAATTGAAAATGGTTGAGAAATGAGCATGTATGGTTGTTCTGAAAGTTTTCCCGTAAAAATGTTTTGCTTCGATTCTCTTGATTCATGAAGTTTAAATGTTGTTTGTTGGTTGATTCATGTTCTATGATGTTTGGGGATCATTTCTGGGCAGGTTTGAGGAGTTTTAGTAGCTTGTAGGTGGAGTTAGGTTTTGGGATGGCCGAAGAAGATGACCGGAGCTTATCTCCGATCACCTGAAAATAATTAGGGCTAATTAGGGTTTAGATTGCCAGATTGAATGTCAGCCCTTGGATCATGATTAGATTAAGTTTTGGACGGCCCAAATATTTCACTTAACTTTAATTTTGATTAATTAGATTAAAACTAATTAATTAACTCAGTTTAAACCCTAACCATTGGATCACGCGCGAATCACAGATTCAAACCTAGGCCCTTAGATCTTCATACCCTTGGTCAAGCAGACTTTCAATCGCAGCCCTCCATCCATCTCCTGTGCAATCTGAACCCTTCATCTAGCTTACTTTGCATTTTATTTCATTTTATTTTCTTTATTTATTTAAAATATTAAAACATTTTATAAAATTCCAATTTTTTGCATTTTTACTTTAAATAATTTTTAGAACCCAAAAACATTTTTATTTTTAATTTTTGCATTAAAAATATATTTTTAAATCATTTAATTGTATTATTTAATTAATTAATTCATTTTAATTAATTAAAAATAATTTTAGGTATTTAAAAATCACCAAAAAAAATCATGAAGCATTCTTACACATTTAGAACAATTTACAAACTCATTTTACAAATTTCTTTTAGGGTTTGATCATGTTTAGACAATTAACCATGAATTAGGGTTTCTAAATTCCTTATTTTTCTAACCCTAACTTCAAAAATTCATTTCTGATCAACCAAGATGAGTTTATGTATGGTTCTTTTTGCATTATTTCATACTTTGCATGTAGTATCTAGGGTATTTACCTCATATTTTTGAATTGCATTTTCCATTTGTTTGGCATTTTTCATGAAGAAGTACCCAAAACCCTAGCCTAACTTAGAAAAACCATAACTTGACTTTGGTTTAGCTTCTGACCTCCATCTTTGGGGAGTAATCTTATGTGTATTTAGGGTTAATTTGGTTGCAATTTCAATCTTTTATCATGTGTTTTGCTTCTATTTTGATCATTTGCATCTCATACTTTCTTAAAACCCTAATTTGCCATGTTCATTTGCATTCATCTTTGCATACCTTCATCATGTGAACTTGTCATGACATATCATGCATTTGTCTGTCATCTTAGATGCCTTAGGACATGTGTGAACATTGGCTGATCATTGTTGCATTCATTTGGTATGTTTTACATCCATTACATCTTATGTATATTCATGTATTCTTAAGCTTCTAACATGCTTGTTTTTGCATCCATCACTTGTATGATCATACATATGCATTGTATATAACTTTGCATCTTTCCATGACACATTTGAATCATGTATTCACTTCTGGTTGGCATCATTGCATCTTCATCTTTTCTTCATTGCATCTTGTTTCATCTTATGCATTCATATTAACCATTTAAGGGGCTTCAAGTAAGTTGTTTAGGATGTGGATTTGCCTCCACATCCAATCTCTCCTTATCTCTTCATTTGCATTGTTATTTGTCTTTGAAGTAAGTTTGACTCACTTATGCTCTCTCTTTCTCCATTTCTTTCTCTTAGGTTACTTAGCTTCTTCAGGAAGTAAGTAACCTATTCTCCTTTCTCTTCTCTTTTCATCTGCTTCTTCTTCCTTGGTGGCCATCTGAAGACTTTCTGAAGATCTTTATCTAGGCCTCACAAACCATAGGAATATCCAAGCATGATAACTTTAGGGTTGTACATAGTCCCCCCTAATTTTTTTACCTTTGAGTCTCCTTGAGTCTCTGCTTCTCATCTCATAATCAAGGCTAAACAGTTAAAGTTTTAAGACTCTGTATTAGGGTTATGCATGTATCCTTATCTTAGGATGGAGTGTATAACTTTAATACTTAGTGTTAAATCTTTAAGTTGTTTACATCTCCTAATCAAAACACCTAATAATCATTAAGACTTAAGCTTGTAACTTGTGCCTTATATTATGGTATATCTCTGCCTGTTGGTTCAGAGGGACTAACCCTAGTGTTTAAAGGAAAAGTCCCCCTCAGGTTTAGTCTTACAAACATAAAATCCATTTCTTAATCCCACCTTTAATTAAAATCCAATTTAATAAAGGCTTGTTATATAATGAATTTAATCCCTAAACATAGATTAAGTTGAGGTATCTTCCTCATCTTAAGTGTCTTCATCTATCATCCTTCTCTTAGGATGGTGTAATGAGTTCACTAATCCCTGATTAGAGATTAAACTCATAACTTACCACAAAACAAAAATCCAAAAAAACACTTAATAATCACAAGTAGGTTAATGATCTTAATCCTGCATCATTAGGGTAATCAAGTTGGGATATCCATCTCATACTTAAGCGTACTCATTATCCCTAATCAGGGGTGATATAATGAGTTTGCAAACCCTTGATTAAGGCTTAAGCTCATTATCCTATGCAAAACATAAAAAACAATTAAAACTGAAAACACAAAAACAAATAATAAACGTCTCCTCCGGGATTCTTTTCTCATCATATTCACTCTGAAAACGAGAACTCGCTTCTCCCGTCTAATGCAAGACAGTTAGCACTCGAGCAAGACGAGTCATATAGTTGAGCATAGACAAGCAAGCAGTTCAAATCAAAAACATCCAGTCTCTTTGAGTCGAACTACGGCGTTCTGACTTCCTCATTGCACGAGAGGATACGTAGGCATAACTTAACAGTTATCGAACAAAAGTCTCTTTGTCTCCCCCTCTCCTCTTTCTATCTTTCCTTTCTTAGCCTCAGCTTTGAGCACTCACTTCCTTTTTGCACTAACACTCTGTACATCCATTCCTCCATCTCTTTTATACAGTGTTAGCACATACACTATCCACTTTTAAACACAATCAGGTATGCGTGGATCCCGTCGAGTACGACGGACGATCTGGGTGCTAATACCTTCCCAGGTCGTAACCTACCCCCTTACTCAGTTTCTTTGGTTCGCAACCGTCTTATCCACTTCTTTCCAGGTTTATGCAGCATTACCTTTCCTTCGGGATAAAAATGCCTAGCTGACAACTCTATTCAACCTCAACCTCCAACATCACTGACGGTTCGCGTTTGCACCGGGATGAAAATCCGGGGAGCGACAACTTGGCGACTCTGTTGGGGAACCTTGCAACCAGGGCTTCTGGTTCTCTTGTGGGTTTCTCCAAGCGCTTGTTTGTTTGTGTTTATTGGGGGTGTTATGTGCTATTTGTGTATGTTTTTGCTTTATTCATTTCTTCCTGTACAACTTTATTTATTGCATTAACTTTATCGCTTTCATTTACTGCTTTCTGCATTTCATTATTATTATTGCATCATTGTGCTGGATTGTTGTTACCTTGGTGGGTGGGGTATTCCAATGAGAAAGGCTCAACACAAAGGCCTGAGTGACACATATGATTAGAGTGGTTTTGTATTCTTTCCCATTCCATTTCGGTCTGGTGCAGGAATATGAAAACACGGTTCATACATGGGTTTCCTTTTGAGAACTATGTGCTACGGATTTCCTGTAGTGCCAGGGCTATCTGGGAAGCTTGCTAAGTCTGGATGACCTTTTTAGATGATCTTCAGCATCTGAGGTGAATTAGAGGAGGATCCTTTATGATTAAGTTAAACACTGTACCTCCGGGTTAGGAGTGTTTACACTTCTCATAATAGATCCGAACCTGAGGATCCTTGTTCTAGAACAATACCTATGAGTGGGTTGGGTTGTTTACAGGTTTGCAGGAACCATTGACCTCAACATACCTTGCTACTGGAATGTGTTCTTAAGGTTGTACTATTTTGGACTAGTTCTTTGAAACCCTGGATTGCTGACTCTTTATTTGAGTCCCCCACCTAGTTACTGGTTCTCAGACTTCCATCCGAAACTCTAGACACTCATGGATCCTACCAAAGGCAACATATAGTCCAAAACATGATCACAAACCCTTGCATATCATAAGCATACATCATATTGCATCATTTAACATTTGTCTATTTGTTTTACAGGGTATCCATCTTCTCTTGGTTTGGGTTTGACCGTTCTTCTGCTCAGCTATCTTCTTCAACACTACTTTAGCTATCTTCTTCAGCTATCTTCTTCATTTATCTTCTTTAGTTATCTCCTTCAACACACATATTCAACATGGATTCAACCAGGAAAAGCAACATCACCTACCACTTCTTTGAGTATCCTCTAGCAGGCATCAGGCAGATACAAGCTCTTATCACCCCTGATCATGTTTCCTTATTTAGAGAGCATTATGGTGGGATCCTGGACATGATCATGGATTTGGAAACATTGCAGAGGAGCATGATTCATACCTGTCTTCATTTTTATGACCCTCCTCTCCGTTGCTTCACTTTCCCAGATTTTCAGATTGGTCCTTTGCTGGAAGAATACTCTATGTTATTGGGTGTCCCTATCAGAAAAGGAATCCCTTTCAATCCTGAAATGACTCCTCCAAGGAATGAAGACATAGCCAAGGCGTTACATCTAGAAGTAACCACCATTGATGAGCACATGACTTCCAAGGCTAGAATCCCATGCCCCCATCTGGATTTCTTGGTTACTCAGGCTACAAAGCAAGCTGCAGTAGGGAATTGGGAAACTGTGTATGCTCTCCTAGCCCTCAGCATTTATGGTATCATCTTGTTTGCAGACGAGCCTAAGTTTGTAATCAAGAATGCTATCCACATCTTCATGCTCAAGAACCCGGTTCCCACCTTATTAGGAGACTTTTACTACTCAGTTCATCAGAGGAACGAGAAACAGAGAGGAAAAGTGGTAAGATGTTGTGCACCTCTTTTCTACAATTGGTTGATGAAGCATATGCCGGAGACAAAAGCTTTCCTAAACCCACATCAGTCAAGGAATTGGGCTAAGAGGATGATTGCCCTTACTTCAAAAGATATCAGATGGTGTACTCATAACATCAAGGGTCGGGACATAATAACAAGCTGTGGGAAATACCCAAACGTGCCACTTATTGGAGTAAAGGTTTTTATCAACTACACTCTTTTACTTTTCAAGAGATAGTTGGGGTATGCCTTGATACATCCACCTAGGGAGCAGGACTTAGCAGAGTCTCTTTATTGTGCTTTTCAGAACAATCATGCCATTGTCCGACAAACAGCCTGAGCTTGGGACAACATACAAACTAAAGGAACTGCTATTTTGGGGAAGTGAAACAACATAGCCTCTTCTCAGTACACTAAATGGTCACGCATCAGAGGACAAATTACTCGTATGCCATTCACCCTGGAAGATGTGCTAGGGCCATCAACAGTTGAGCCCATAGCCACAGTAAGCCTGGAAGAATTTGAGAAGATGAAGGAAAGAAACACCCAGTTGGCTGAAGCTTTGAAAAAGACCCTTTGGGAAAGGAATGATGGTCGTTTAGACATTGAGAGGTTAGAGAAGCTACGCATCAAGCATGTAACCAAAATTGAGAAGACTGAAGACTTCATCAGGAAAGCCCGAGCAGGAGAACTTGTGTTGAAGAATGCATGTAAGGAAGCAAAGATTCAAAGGGCAAGAGATGAGCATTATCTGGAGGAGAGTCAGGATAGATGGGTCAGGATAACTGAGGCTCATCTGAAAGAAGACCAGAAGATGCAAGCCAAGATAGAGCAGTTGGAAGCCAATGAGAAAAGAAGCCAAGAGGCACTGCTAGCAGCACATAAAGAGATCTCATAATTGAAACTCCGAGCAGGTTTAAAGAGATCCAAAGAACAGGACAAGTATCAGAAGATGACAAATGCCATTGCAACCAGAAACCTTCTCATCTGGACCATTACAAAGCACCCAGTTGGACCGGTAACTGATGCTTTTCTGAAGGAAGTCAAGGAGGATGCTTTTGGACTAGATGTCTGATTTTCTTTACTTGTATCTATTTGATTGTACTTTAGCTCACCATGGTGATTTTGACTGTTGTATTCTTGAATTTGATTATATTTTGATTCACCATGGGAGTTTGATTAGTTGTAATTCATGAACTATTTGTACTTTGGCATTGCCACTTGTATTTGTATGGTTATGTATTGGATTTTCTCATGCTTCAACATCTTCATCTTCTCAAGAGAGGTATAGAAGGTCAAAACCAAAAACAACCAAACCAGATACCCTCTGAAGACAAATAGACATATTGCATTCCATGCTAATCTCATATCCTTTGTTTTGCAGGTGCTTTGTTGATTGTTTCAGGAAATATTGCTCGCAGGAGGTTCTTTCCCGTCAATCGCATCCACAGATATCCAACTCGACACAACCTTCCGAGTCTACAAATGGATCAGCTGCAGCAGGAACTGACAGATGTAAGAACTCAGATGACTGATGTAAGGACATAAGTGAGGACTCAGATGAATCAATTCATGGTTGTGATGACTGGACTAGCAGAGACTCAGGAAAGATTAAGGGAGTTAGTCGAGCGACAAACTCTAGAAGATAACCATGCAGGCACTGTGGGTACAAGTAACAATGCACGCGATCAGCCACAAACAACTTCGGTGGTGTTTGGACCTCACAACAATCCTGAAGTTAATATCCTTAGGAATGGCCAAAGGAACACTAGAGATCGTATTCTGCAAGAAGACCCTCAGGATGAGCAGTTTACAGTGCTGGGTGCTGGGGCAGATGAAGCTTATGATCGTCGTCTGGACGAGATATCAGAGAAGCTAAGATCCTTGGAATCCCAGAACTCTTTGGGATTTGATGTGATGGATATGGGCCTAGTCGAGGGGGTAAGGATTCCTCATAAGTTCAAGCCTCCATGCTTTGAAAAGTATAACGGTATCTCCTGTCCTCATACCTATTTGCAGTCTTTTCTAAGAAGATTGAAAGCATATACCATGGATGAGAAACTGTGGATGTTTTACTTCGAATACAGTTTAACCGGGGCATCTAGAGAATGGTACTCACACTTGTCAAGGGCTACTGTCAGGAACTGGAAAGATTTAGCTGAGGCCTTTATACGCCAATATCAGTACAACTTGGATATGGCACCTAATAGGACCCTCTTGATGGGTATGTCTCAATCTTCGAGGGAAAGTTTTCGTGAGTACGCTCAAAGATGGAGACAACTCGCTGCTGCTGTCCAGCCACCTATGTCAGAAAGAGAGATGGCTGATATGTTCATGAATACTTTGCAAGGGACCTACATTGATAGACTTGTTGCCTTCTCTTCCACTAGCTTTGCTGATGTGGTTATAGCAGGAGAGAGAATTGAAAGTTTGCTGAAGATGGGTAAGATTTCTGACAACGGTGCTAGTTCCAGCAATGCAAAGAAACCCTTCTCAGGACCTCGAAGGACAGGGGAAACCAATGCAGTACATGTTAATAGAGGTAGAACCCATTACTTGCAAAGATCAGTAGCTGCAGTCACCATCCCTACTTCAGCACCTCAACAACAGTTTCCTCAACAACAACAACAGTATCCTCCAAAACAACAAAGATCTTACAACAACAGCAACCAACAACAACGTCCTTTCCAACAAAGGCCTTCTCATATTAATAGGGTGATCAATCCCATCCCGATGCCCTATACAGTCTTACTCCCACAACTATTGAAGCTTAACCTGACTGAATTAAGGACTTTAGCTCCACCGGATCCTCTGAATCTTCCAAGGAATTATGATGTCAATGCCAGATGTGATTTTCACTCCAATGCACCTGGTCATTCAACAGAGAAGTGTAGGACCCTGCACATGAAAGTCCAAGATCCGATTGACTCCAAAGCTTTGAATTTTGCACCTCCACCAAATGTCACAAAGAATCCAATACCGAATCACGGTGGGCCGAGGATTAATGCTATTGAGGAGGACCAACCAACAATTTTGATTGATGACATTGCAAGTATTCAAACACCACTGGCCGAAGTAAAAGCTCAGCTATTGAAGTGCCAAGTGTTTCCGATTTGTGAGGCCCATTGTGAAGCTTGCAAAGTTTCTGCCAATGGTTGTGTAAATCTGAAGAATGGTATCACCAGTCTTATCAGAGAGGGCATTATGCAAATCACATCAACAGTTCCATCTTCTACAAAGACAACAAAAATCTCTTTTACAACACCATCAAACATTATCCCATCAAAATCTTCTACAACACCAGCAAAAGTCATTTCAACAGAATCAACTACAACAACAGCAAACACCAGTGACGACATCTCAACAGTTACCATCTATTACGATACAACAACCATCCATGTTCCGAATTCTCTCAACAACAACTTTCAGCAACACCCTCATCAACATCAACAACTTCCTACACCTTTACCATCTTCAATCATACCTCCTGTCACCATTTACTATGATCCACAAACTATCACAACTCCTCTTCTGTTACAATTAGTCCGGTGACCATCACAGTGCATGGACCAATTCCTTATAATAACCACAATGTCGTGCCTTGGCATTATGGTTCAGATCTTTACTGTTAAGGAAGGAAGATCACTCTTGACTCCTCAATACCTGCACCACAAATTGACAATGTCGGGGGAGGCGGAGGCTTCACTCGGAGCGGACGTCTCTTTGCTTCACAATTTCCCAGAGTTAATGTTGAAGCAGAAGCTGCTGCTAAAGCAAAAGGCAAAAATGTGGTGCCAGAAGAACCAACTGCAAAAGAAACTCAGAAGACACCCTTTGATCAGGATGTAGACTAGTTTGTGAGGATTATCAAAATAAGTGACTACAAAGTTGTGGATCAGCTTCATCAAACACCCTCCAAGATCTCCATACTATCTCTGCTCATGTGTTCTGAGGCTCACCGAAATGCACTACTCAAGGTCCTGCACGCAGCTTATGTGCCGGAAGAGGTCATGGTCAATCAGTTAGAAACGGTGGTCGCAAATGTCAATACTAGTCATGGACTAGGTTTCACCAATGCTGACTTGACTACGGAGGGGCGTGATCACAACAAGGCTTTGCATATCACTTTGGAATGTAAAGGTGTTGTACTTTCTCATGTCCTTGTTGATACCAGATCATCGCTCAATGTGTTGCCAAAGAAAGCTTTAGTCAAGCTGGAGTATGATGGTCTTGCACCCCGTCCGAGCAACCTAGTTGTCAGAGCTTTTGATGGTTCTAAGAGATCAGTTTTCAGAGAGATTGAGCTGCCTGTGGTAATTGGCCCCCAACTTTTCAAAACTATATTCTACGTGATGGACATACAACCTATCTACAGTTGTTTGTTGGGTCGACCCTGGATCCACGCCGCCGTCGCGGTAACATCGACCCTTCACTAGAAGTTAAAATATGAGTGGGAAGGCCAAATTATCACCATTTGTGGAGAAGAAGACATCTTCGTCAGTCACCTGGCTACATACAAGTACATAGAGATGGATGGGGAGATCCATGAAACCATGAGTCATGGTTTTGAAGCCTTGAACATCAACGAAGCTATAATTGAGGTGTTTGCTGCATCCCAAGAGGAAAGGATGGGCACCTCAATTGCTTCCTACAAACAGGCTCAAAAGGTTGTGGAAGAAGGGAATGCCCAAGGATGGGGCAAGCAGCTGGAGGTTCAGATGAAAGAAGACAAATTCGGTTTGGGTTATAGACCATCCGACAAGTTAGGGAGGAGGCTGCTGAAGCTCCCAAGTTCATAAGTGGGGGAATGATGACCCCGGATGTTGTCAACACTTTGGAAGACGAGGCTGAGAGCGACTGCAACCTGGAAAGCTAGATCCGTCCAAGAGTCCCGGGCCAACAAGTCCTCAACTGGTCTTCCCAGGAAATTATAAGGGTTACTGCTGCAGAGTAATTATTATTTCCTGTTTTAAGCATGCATAAAAGTCCTGCATCTTGCCCAAGATGTCAGGACTCATTTTGTAATAAGGCCATATGTACTTTGTGCAAATTGAATATTAATGAACAATGGACATCTTTTTGCAAACAATCTTTTTTACTCCCTGTCTTTTCATTTTTGTTATTTTCGCACAAAACAATAAATGGCAATGTTTTTCTCAATAATAACTTCATTCACTTTTTCTAAATAAGATAAAATCAATCACTAAAATGAACCAAATCTCAACCCTTGCAGAGATACCCTCCAGATTGCACCGACAACAACACTGCTATGACCTCGTATGACTTCGACAATCCGATTAATCAAGCAGATGAAGGGGTTAAAGAAGACTACGATTTACCTGAAGAGTTAGCCAGGTTATTGAGACAAGAGGAAAAGGTGATTCCTCCTCATCAGGAGGAGGTTGAGACTATTAACCTCGGTACCGAGGAAGATGTGAAAGAAGTGATGATTGGAGCCAGTCTGTAAGCTCCAGTAAAAGAACAACTCATCAGTATTCTGTGAGAATATGTCGATGTGTTCACTTGGTCCTATAAAGATATGCCGGGTTTGGATACAGAAATTGTCATGCACAAGCTGCCATTGAAAGAAGATTGCCCGCCAGTTAAACAGAAGTTGCGCCGTACTCGCCCGAACATGGCCATGAAAATCAAAGAGGAAGTATAAAAGCAGTGGGACGCCGGTTTTCTTGCTGTAACTAGTTACCCGCCGTGGGTTGCTAACATTGTACCCGTACCTAAGAAGGATGGCAAGGTGCGTATGTGTGTTGATTACCGGGATCTGAACAGAGAAAGCCTAAAAGATGACTTCCCATTACCTCACATTGATGTATTGGTAGACAACACAACTCAATTCTTGGTATTTTCCTTCATGGACGGATTTTCTGGATACAATCAGATCAAGATGTCACCTGAATACATGGAGAAGACAACCTTCATCACACCATGGGGCACATTCTGCTACAAAGTAATGTTGTTTGGTCTGAAGAACGTCGGTGCAACATATCAGCGGGCTATGGTAACATTATTCCACGACATGATCCACAAAGAAATCAAGTGCTACGTGGATGACATGATTGCCAAGTCCCAAACAGAGGAAGAGCATTTGGTAAATCTATTGAAATTATTCAAGCGTCTAAGGAAGTATCAGTTAAGGTTGAACCCCAACAAATGCACATTCGGGGTACGTTCTGGTAAGCTGTTGGGTTTTATTGTAAGCGGAAAAGGAATTGAGGTTGATCCCGACAAAGTCAAAGCAATTCAGGAAATGTCTGCACCTAAGACTGAGAAAGAAGTTCGAGGGTTCTTAGGTAGATTGAACTACATTTCAAGGTTCATATCTCACCTCACTGCAACCTGCGAGCCCTTGTTCAAACTGCTAAAAATGGAACAAACAGTCAGGTGGAACGATGATTGTCAGAAAGCTTTTGACAAGATCAAAAAGTATTTGCAAGAACCTCCAATTCTCATGCCTCCAGTCGAAGGAAGACCTCTAATAATGTACCTGACAATATTAGATGAATCAATAGGGTGTGTGTTGGGTCAGCATGACGAGTCTGGTCGAAAAGAGTATGCAATATACTACCTAAGCAAAAAGTTTACCAACTGTGAACAACGTTATTCACTGCTCAAGAAAACTTGTTGTGCTTTAGCGTGGGCTGCTCGCCGACTAAGACAATATATGTTGACTCATACTACCTTGTTGATCTCAAAGATGGACCCAGTCAAGTATATATTTGAGAAGCCAGCACTTACCGGAAGGGTTGCAAGGTGGCAAATGATTCTTACGGAATATGATATTCAGTAAACCTCTCAAAAAGTCATCAAAGGCAGTGTATTGTCTGACTATCTGGCCAAGCAACCCATTGATGACTACCAGCCTATGAGATTTGATTTCCCTAATGAAGACATCATGTTCTTGAAATCAAAAGATTGTGAAGAGTCTATTCACACTGAAGGGCCTGATCCAGAAGAAGCATGGACTATGATGTTCGATGGGGCAGTTAATTGTAACGGTCGTGGAGTTGGTGCAGTGCTTATCACACCCAAAAGAGTCCATATGCCTTTCTCAGCAAGGCTTACCTTTGCCTGCACTAACAATGAAGCAGAGTACAAAGCTTGCATCATGGGTCTTAAGGAAGCCATTGACCTCAGGATCAAAACCTTGAATGTATTAGGAGATTCAACTTTGGTGATCAACCAAACTAATGACAAGTGGTATACTCATCAAGAACATCTGGTCCCCTACCGTGATTATACGAGGAGATTGTTGACTTTCTTCACAACAGTCAAGCTTGAATACATCCCTCAAGATGAGAATCAGTTTGCAAACGTCTTGGCCACTATTTCATCTATGATCAAAGTACAGACTGCTAACTATGTACCTCGGATTTTAGTATCCAGACTAGACCGACCAACATATGTATTCTCTATGGACACTGTTACTGACAACAAACCTTGGTTCCACGACATCAAATGCTTCTTGGAGACTCATACATACCCACCCGGGGCATCATCTAATGATAAGAAGACGTTGAGAAGGCTAGCCGGCAGTTTCTTCCTCAATACTGATGGCTCCTTATACAAGCGAAACTTCGACATGGTCTTGCTCAGATGTGTTGACAAGAAGGAAACAGACTTACTAATGCACGAAGTACACGAGGGTTCTTTCGGTACCCATGCCGGAGGACATGCAATGGCGAAGAAATTGTTAAGATCAGGTTACTATTGGATCACAATGGATGCAGATTGTTGTGCCTATGCCAGAAAATGCCATAAGTGTCAGATCTACGTAGACAAAGTGCATGTGCCTACCAATCCTTTAAATATATTGTCTTCACCCTGGCCCTTCGCCATGTGGGGCATTGATATGATTGGAAAGATCGAGTCAACTACTTCAAATGGTCACAGATTCATCCTGGTAGCCATTGATTACTTCACCAAATGGGTTAAAGCAACTTCGTATGCAAATGTCACCAAGCAAGTGGTAGCCCGATTTCTGAAAAGGGATATCATTTGTCGATATGGAGTTCCCGAGTGAATCATTACTGATAATGGTTCAAACCTTAACAACAAGATGATGGCAGAACTGTGCCGAGACTTCAAAATTCAACATCACAACTCTTCTCCTTACAGGCCAAAGATGAATGGCGCTGTTGAGGCAGCTAACAAGAATATTAAGAAGATTGTGCAAAAGATGGTAGTCATATACAAAGTCTGGCATGAAATGTTACCATTCGCCTTGCATGGGTACATAACTTCCATCAGAACATCTACCGGGGCAACACCTTATCAGCTTGGTTTGGTCTGGAAGCAGTCCTACCTGTTGAAGTTGAATTACCCTCCTTGCGGGTAATGATGGATCCAAAAATGGACGAAGCAGAATGGGTCCGATCTCTTTATCACCAACTGAGCCTGATCGAATAAAAAATATTAGCATCTATCTGCCATGATCAGTTATATCAGAAACTGATGAAGAAAGCCTTCGAACAAAAAGTCAGACCTCCGGAATATCAAGTGGGAGAACTTGTACCGAAAAGAATCCTTCCTCCTCATACAGACCACAGGGGCAAGTGGACACCAAACTATGGAGGTCCATATGTGATAACTAAAGTCTTTTCAGGCGGAGCACTTATGCTCGCCACCATGGACGGTGAAGACTTCTCGTCTCCTGTGAATTCAAATGCAATTAAAAAATAATTCGCATAAAAATACCCGCTGGACATAAAAACAGAATGTAAGTCCAGGCCAAAGCAGGGCACCCCGGCGAGTCAAAAATAGAATAAAAAGACTTGGGCAAAAATAAGGGAAAATTGAAAAAAAATGTACACCCGCTGAGTTAAAAAGCCACATCGGACAGCTCAGGAAAAAAAGGGTATCCCGGTGGATTGAAAACCCGAAAGGGCGATCCACGCAAAATCAGGGAATAAGCGAACAATTGCATTCTGAATTCGTCTGTATTACTCACATAACATGACAAGCTTCGAAAGGACAAAGCGTCAGTCAGAATCAACTTCCTTCAGAAAGTAAGATAAGAAGAGTGTTCAGGTCATACAGGTCATAGCAAAAGGAAGATTGAAGCATCAACTTCAGCATTGCCAAATAAGACTTTTATTTTCTCAATTTTGTAGCAATCTCCTCATTTTAGGGATTAGCTTCTTCCAAATGTACTCACCTATTCAGGGCACACAAATCAATAAAGTCACATATTCATTCACACTTTGTTTTGTACCTTTTTGTTTCGTTTGCAAAAATGTCCAAAGTTCGTAATACAACATTTGCATGAAAACATATAAGCCATTTTCAATAAATGCTTGCAGGAAATATGTGCTTTTAAGCGAACATAACTCCTATGACGAAATCCGGTTGAGGATACCTTAGGGCACTTGTGCGTTTCTTTCGTTTTGACAGGTTGCAGGTACTCAAGGCGGATAATCTGTCACAACATGGGGCATATCAGGTACTATATCCCCATCCAAGCCAGCAGTCGCATCATCAGAAGGATTACTTGACGAGAGTATTCCCTTACATAGCTTTTTATCCCCTCAGAGTATCCCCCGCAAAGCTGATCCTCCGGCAGATTACTTCTCAGAAGTTATCTCCTCCCCGAGCGGGATCTCCAAAGCAATGTCGAGATCAATTTTCCCCAGCGAGTGGACAAATATTCTTATCCCTAGCATTGGGCCCCCACAAAATTCTTATCTCAGAGTTCTCTAGAAAGATCGCACAGTGATCCTTTCTCCCCACAGATCGCCAACAGAATTTTAGATCTCGGATCTCGTTTCTCTTATTTGCATAATCATAGCATTCACATCATTCCTCCCCAAACAGAGCGTAGAATTCCTTCTAATACGGAGCATTACGGTAAAAATCAAACATTTTCATGATCATAAGCCAGGTTCGAGCCAATCACCTGCAAATACCAAAGTTACTTCTCCAGCAATACTCAAAAACTTATCCCCTGCAAATAAAAGCCAAAATGTCCTTTCGCACTCTCAATACAAAAACTTGTACATACTTTCTGATACTTGTCCGTATCCTACTTATATATAATTCTTTGATACTCGTCTGTATCTTATACAATTCCTCAGCAGATCAACACTCGTCCGTGGTCTTTATTCAAACAGTTGATACTCGTCTGTATCATTACTCCTTAAACATGTGTCGGCGTTTGTTTCTATCGATACTCGTCAGTGTCGTGGTTCTAAGGATACTTGTCTGTATCTTTAATCTATACACACTGTCGAAACACTTATACCACTTTACCTTTTTAGGCTTAAACACTCGTCCGTGTTTATCTATCCCCAAGAAGTCGCCAGCAAAACAACTTTCTATCTGGCATTCGTCCTATGTCGCGATAGTCCTCAGCAGCCGTACCCTGCTAGGTGATCATCCTTCACCTTTTGATGATCGTCCCTCATCATTTTATTTTTTGATGATCGTCCCTCATCATGTTATCCGATGGTCGTCCCCATCGTTGATCTTTCTATCCGGCATTCGTCCTATGTCGTGATCAGAGCAGCCGTCCCCTGCTAGGTGATCGTCCTTCACCTCTTGATGACCGTCCCTCATAATTTATTTTGATGACTGCCCCTCATCATTTTATCCGATGGCCGTCCCCATCGTTGATCTTTCTATCCGACATTCGTCCTATGTCGTGATCTTTTCAGCAGCCATCCCCTGCTCGGTGATCGTCCTTCACCTTTTTGATGACCGTCCCTCATCATGGATTTATTTATTCTTCACCCGATGGTCGTCCCCGTCGCGGTTTCTTTATTCTTCATCCTGACGGTCATCCCCGTTAGTGCTTTTAAATCCCCAGTAAAGTCACCTTTCTTTACCCGATGGCCGTCCCCATCGCGGATTCTTTATTCCCCAGCATGATGGTCGTCCTCGTCAGTGTGTTTCTCACCGTTTTTATCCCCAACAGTCGTCCTCTGCTCGATGGTCGTCCTCCGTCGCTATCATTTGATATGCAGTCTATACTGTCTATTGCAATTTATATCCCTTTTCTTCTTATAATAAAGAGTGCAAATTTTGGACTGTATTGGTATTCAACCACAAGTTATCTTGTTTGTCTGTTAAGCCAGGCGCTTACATCCTACACAGCTAACTCATGCTTGAATAGGGGTAGCTGTAAACACCCCAAATTTTCCCTCTCTTTTTTCTCACACCTTGGCTTGTGATCCTCCATATTGCATTGCATAAGCATACCATCTCACACTGCATAGTTATTTCACTGCATAAGTTGCATAGCTAGGGTTTCTGATCAGGTGAATCTTGGAAGAGGTTTGAGTCATCTCAAAGTCCATGAAGCATGCCAAGAGGGTTCATGAGTGTTCTATGATCATATTATGCCTCCAATGGTGTTTTGAAGTCACAAAATCTCAGAGGATTGCAAAGTTGTCCAGACAGGCTAGGAGCTTCTGCACAGATGACCTAGAAATTAGGGTTTTGAGTTTGAGGCCCTTATACCCAAAATATTTGGTCATTCTTGATTCTATTGGTCTATATATGTTATAAGGAGCATGTGTATCAAATTTGAAGCAAAAATTCCTCGTGGAAGTCATCTGATCAAATGGTAACTTGTTGTGCAAGAAAAATCAGAATCAGGGCATCTGAGGCCACCAACAAGGGTTCCAAAGGGTCATCTTCATCAATTTGAGGTCCTATGATCTTTATTTGATCTTGGGAATGCTTGGAAGTTCACAAGATTAGAGAATTTTGAGCCATTTGAAAACTTGCCATTTTTGGACATGACTTGTTGATCACACTAAAATTCACCGTATTTCTGACTCCGATTTCACATGCATTCTTAGCTTTTATTGTTGTTTTGCTTTGTTATTGCTTTGTTTTCTTATGTTTTCAGGTTTTTATAATAATCGGAGCTGGAATCAGGAAAAGGAGCGAAAAAGGAGTGAAAACGGACGAAAACCTAGAAATTCAGCGTTTTGCACTTACGACACCCACCGTGGCGGGCGCCATGGGGTTAGCCATGACGTGGCCACGTCTCAAGACCACTCCTCAACCTCCAAGACCCACGTTCCCCACTCCATCATCCCCTGTAGGGACCATGGCGGGCGCCATAGGCCTGTGGCGGGCGCCACAAGGCCAAATTCCATAACCTCCACTTTTTAGTGGAGGGGCGTCCCAGTCATTTCATGCTTTCAGTTTTTACTATAAATAGGACCTTAGATTTTCGTTTTTCTTCATCCAGAATTAGAATTCTCTAGGCATATATCAGTTATAAAGCAGTTGCCATTCCACATCAGGGTGCCTCTGCAATCGAGTGATCGAGTCTGTAATCTATCTGTGGTTCGAGTTTTGGAGCACTCTGGAGGAAGTTAATCCTGCCGCCATTTTAATTCAAGTTCGTACTTTACTTTTATTTATTTCTCGCACTGCTTTACTTTATTTATTTCCCGCACTCGCACATTTACTTTGTTTATTTCCCGCACTCGCACATTTACTTTGTTTATTTCCCGCACTCGCACTTTAAATTACTTTTATGAAAAACTATAAAAAGAATCTTTACTTTATCATGTCTAACTAATTACATAAAGGTTAGAATGTAAGGATCGTAATTAAACCAGTAATCAGTATAATTGTTCGTGGAAACACCTAAGGGCTATTTTATCTTTCAATTCAAATAATTGTTTTTAACTATTTCAAAAACAACCAAAAGCGCTTTGTCTAGTTTATTAGGAGATTTTAGATTAAAAAGAAAAGAGATTTTAAAACGATTTTCGGACGCGTTATGAGATTTAGAGTCTGGTTCATAAGAACCTCTTTTTGCTAAGAAGTCCAGGTTAAAATACTTTTCAACTTAGTTAAGATACTATATTTCTTAAAAATAGGTTTACTACTCTAACGCAGTACGCACCTTTTTATCCGTGACAATAGGAGGGGTTGATTAGAGAGTACAACTCGGTTCTGAATACGCGAAAGCGACAGTTCCTGTTAAATTAGTTCTTTTCAAAAGGAGAAAACATTGCCCATAAGTAGTTCCACTAACAAGTACTAGATTATCATTGATTGCGTGAATTACATTCGAGCCTGTCTTTATTTATTATTTAAAATTATAATTTTATTTACCATTGCACCCTTATTAAAACCCTTAAAAAATAGTTGCCTTAGATACACACCATAACAACAGGTTTGATAGATTGACACTTGGTCTCTGTGGATTCGATAATCTTTTATATTACTTTGACGTGATTCGTACACTTGCGAAAAACACGCATCAAGTTTTTGGCGCCGTTGCCGGGGACCAATATCGTCAAATTTCATTACCCTGTAGTTATACCGTTTAGACTAAGGTTGTTACCCACCGGTCAATGCGAAAGACTCGCAGTGCCGGAAGTTTAGTAGACCCTCTAGCTGAACCTGAACGTTACGCTCGCGCACGTTTATTTTTCCATAGGAATAGGATAGCTATGGCCGAAGAACAAAACCGAAGACCTCTTAAGGACTTCGCCCAACCATCAAACGAGGAACCTAGTTCCAGTATAGTAAACCCCGCTATCCCAGCCAATAATTTTGAACTTAAACCATCCCTGCTGCAATTAGTGCAACAGAGACAATTCGCAGGTCTCGCTACTGATAACCCGAACCAACATTTAAAAAACTTTCTTCAGTTAGCAGACACCTTTAAAACCAATGGAGCTTCTCCTGAGGCGATACGCTTAAGATTATTTCCCTTTTCCCTCAGAGATAAAGCCCTATCATGGTTAGATTCCCTTCCACCCAATTCAATAACAACTTGGGATGACCTTAGGAAAGTTTTCCTTGCTAGATATTTTCCCCCGAGTAAGACAGCTCTTCTTCGAAACCTAATAACTAGATTTACCCAACACCAAGGAGAGTCGTTGTTCGAAGCCTGGGAGAGATATAAAGAACTATTAAGAGCATGCCCACATCATGGCTTAGAGAATTGGTTAATCATCCAAACCTTCTATAATGGACTTCATTATAACACTAAAATGACCATCGACGCTGCCGCTGGTGGCGCACTGATGAACAAACCTTACCCTGAAGCTAGTGCCCTTATCGAGGATATGGCCCAAAACCATCAATCATGGGGAATAGAACGAGCGACAGTGGAAAAGAAGGAAGCCCAAGGAGGAATACATGAGCTAAGCTCTATAGACATGATGCAGGCTAAAATGGACGCGTTGGCCCTTAGAGTCGAACATATGTGTACAACTCCGAATACTGTAGCCGCAGTTTCGCCGAATTGTGAGATATGTGGAACGCAAGGACACCAATCTGCCGAATGCAATCTGTTGAATGAGACCAACACTGAGCAAGTGAACTATACCCAAGGGAACCCATTTTCAAACACATATAACCCTGGATGGAGGAATCACCCAAACTTCTCCTACAAAAATAATAACCCTATTCAAAATACCGCACCTCCGAGACAACAAGGTTACCAAGCCCCTAGAACAAATCAACCTATGCAACCTGTACCACCAAACCCGAGCTTTGAGGAAATTGTAAAAGATTTCATCGTTGCTCAAAAACAGAAAAACAAAGAGTTCATGAACCAAAGCGTCCATGTTAACGAACTAATTACCCAGTTAGGAACCAAGGTTGATCAAATTATTACTCATAATAAGATGCTTGAAACCCAGATCTCTCAGGTAGCGTTAAACCAAGCCCCATAGACTACACCTGGAGGACAGTTCCCTGGACAACCTCAACAAAACCCGAAAGGGCAAGCTAATGCCATTACTCTACGAAGTGGAACCGCTTATAAGGAACCCGTAAACCCTAGATTAAGTGAGCCCGAAACTTCTGAGAGGAGTGAGGAGAAGGAACCAGAGAAGCCTGAAACCCCGGAAAGTCAAGAAAAAGGAGAAGAACCTAAAAATAAAACCTATGTACCACCACCGCCATACAAACCACCAATACCATACCCTCAAAGATTAAAGAAAACCCAAATCGATAATCAATATCAAAAATTCGTTAAGGTTATAGAAAAACTTCACGTAGAAATCCCCTTTACAGAAGCCATCACCCAAATACCTTCTTATGCTAAGTTTCTCAAAGACATACTTACGAATAAACGTAGACTTGAAGATCCGAAACCCGTGGAATGTAATTCTATTTCCGAAAATAGGTTAGCAAAGAAAGATAAAGATCCCGGAAATTTTTCCATTCCTTGTATTTTGGGGAATCATGTCATCGAAAAAGCTTTTCTAGACTTAGGAGCTAGTGTGAGCTTAATGCCTTTAGCAGTTTGTGAGAGATTAAACTTAGGAGAATTACAACCTACTAAGATGTCACTTCAATTAGCCGATAGATCCGTTAAATACCCTATAGGCATACTTGAAGACGTCCCTGTTAGGGTAGGTCAGTTGTTTATACCTACTGATTTTGTTGTCATGGACATTAAAGAAGATGACGACATACCAATCCTCCTAGGTAGACCGTTATTATCGACTGCTGGAGCTGTAATAGATGTTAAAAAAGGAAAACTAACTTTTGAGGTAGGTGAAGAGAAGATAGAATTTATATTGTCGAAATTTCTTATGGCACCTGTGATAGGAGATTCCTGTTATGCCTTAGATATCATCGAAGAATGCATTAGGGAATTAGAACAAGAAGAAGAAAATGAATCTATAAAATTGCCATCAACCCTTATTTTGGAAGATGACAATTATAAAAGACCCTACATTGATGATAACCTTCACGAATGTTTATCTCTTACCCCAGATCCTATGCCTTGCCCTATAAAACCGACCGTAAAACTTAAGGAACTGCCTAAAAACCTGAGATATGAATTTCTAGATGAAGATATGAACCGTCCAGTTATAGTCAGTGCTACCTTAAACCAAAAAGAAACCGATCAATTATTAGAAGTTTTACGTAGGTACCCCTCAGCCTTAGGATATAAGATCTCTGATCTAAAAGGAATAAGCCCATCCGTATGCATGCATCGGATTTTGCTTGAAGAAGATTCAAAACCTTCCAGAGAACACCAACGTAGAATAAATCCTATAATGAGTACTGTAGTTAAGACTGAAGTTCTTAAGTTACTAGAGGCAGGTATAATATATCAGATCTCGGATAGTAAATGGGTGAGTCCTGTGCATGTAGTACCCAAAAAGGGAGGCATCACAGTCGTGCAAAACGAGAAGGGCGAACCTGTAGCAAAAAGAACCGATGGAGGTTGGCGTATGTGCATAGATTATAGAAAATTAAATAAAGCAACTAGGAAGGATCATTTCCCATTACCATTCATAGACCAAATGTTGGAGCGCCTAGCCAGACACTCTTACTTTTGTTACTTAGATGGATATTCAGGATTCTTCCAAATACCTATTCACCCCGAAGATCAAGAAAAAACTACCTTTACATGCCCAGTTGGAACCTTTGCCTATAGAAGAATGCCTTTTGGACTTTGTAATGCTCCTGCAACTTTCCAACGTTGCATGATGTCTATCTTTGCTGATTATTTAGATGGAATTATGGAAGTATTTATGGACGATTTCTCAGTTTGTGGATCAGATTTCAAAAATTGTCTTGTCAACCTTGAGAAAATCCTGGAGAGATGTGTGGAGGTAAACCTTGTGCTAAATTGGGAAAAATGTCATTTCATGGTCACCGAAGGGATTGTTTTAGGACATATAGTTTCCGAGAAAGGTATAGAGGTAGATAAAGCAAAAATAGAAGTCATAGAGAATCTAAAACCGCCGAAGACTATCAGGGAGATAAGAAGTTTTCTTGGACATGCCGGATTTTACCGACGTTTCATCAAGGATTTCTCCAAAATAACAAAGCCCTTAACTGGTCTTTTAATGAAAGATGATGAATTCATCTTCGATGAAAAATGTACTGAAGCATTTAATCTTCTGAAGCAAGCTCTGATTTCAGCACCTATAATGAAACCCCCTGATTGGTCAGAACCGTTTGAGATAATGTGTGACGCCAGTGATTATGCTGTTGGAGCCGTTCTAGGTCAAAGAAAAGATAAGAAGTTACATGTGATTTATTATGCCAGTAGAACCCTAGACGCTGCATAGCTCAACTACGCAACAACCAAAAAAGAGCTCCTAGCTGTAGTTTTTGCAATAGACAAATTTAGATCTTATCTAGTAGGAGCCAAGATTATAGTTTACACCGACCATGCTGCCATTCGTTACTTACTAGGCAAAAAGGATGCCAAGCCTAGGTTACTTCGATGGATTCTATTACTACAAGAGTTTGATTTGGATATCCGTGATAAGAAAGGCACTGATAATGTGGTAGCTGATCACCTATCTAGGCTAGAATACCTGAAACCTGATCCAGTTCCCATAAATGACGATTTTGCCTATGATAAACTGATAGCCCAACTAGAAACCATTGAAGAAGATAACCCAGACCCTCATGAGTATTTTCAAAAATCCTTAGCCATAAGTGATGTACCTTGGTATGCAGACTTTGTTAATTATCTAGCCGCTGACATCATACCCCCTGATCTAAACTACCACCGGAAGAAGAAGTTCTATAGTGATGTGAGAAACTTCTATTGGGACGAACCATTTCTTTTCAAGAAAGGTAAAGATGGCATTTTCCGCCGTTGTGTTCCAGAAGAAGAGGTAAATAATATAATTGAGCATTGTCATTCTGCACCCTATGGTGGACATGCAAGCACATCTAAGACCTACGCCAAGATTCTTCAAGCTGGCCTATTCTGGCCTACTATGTGGCGTGATGTCCATGCTTTCATTATCAAGTGTGATAGATGCCAACGCACAGGAAAAATTTCAAGACGTAATGAAATGCCGTTAAGAAATATCCAAGAAGTAGAACTCTTCGACGTATGGGTATAGACTTTATGGGACCGTTCCCACCATCTTTTGGAAATCAGTACATCTTAGTAGCAGTTGACTACGTGTCTAAATGGATTGAAGCTATCGCCGCACCCACAAACGACACCAGAGTAGTCATCAAATTATTCAAAAATTATATATTTCCCAGGGTTGGAACACCCCGTTTAGTCATAAGTGATGGAGGATCACACTTCATATCGAGAATATTTGATAAACTTTTAAGCAAGTATGGAGTTAAGCATAGAGTAGCAACACCATACCACCCACAGACCAATGGACAAGTGGAAGTATCTAATAGGGAGATAAAACAAATCCTCGAGAAGACTGTCTCTATATCTAGAAAGGATTGGTCACAGAAACTTCAAGAAGCATTATGGGCCTATAGAACCGCTTTCAAAACTCCTATAGGAACAACCCCTTATCAACTGGTCTATGGAAAATCATGTCACTTACCATTTGAATTGGAGCATAAGGCCTATTGGGCCATCAAAACTTTGAATTTGGATTACTTGACAGCTGGTGAGAAACGTATCCTTGACATTCACAAATTAGAAGAGCTCAGACAATCTGCCTACGAAAATGCCATCATATACAAAGAAAGAACAAAAGCTTGGCATGACAAAAGAATCATAAGAAGAGACTTCAAAATAGGAGATCCTGTTCTCCTGTTCGATTCTAGGTTACGACTTTTTCCAGGTAAACTTCGTTCGAGATGGACTGGCCCTTTCGAAGTATCTAAGATCCTAAGATCCGGTGCTATTGAAATCAAGAACCAGACATGTAAACCATTCATCATCAATGGACAGAGGTTGAAGCCCTACGAAGGAGGTGACATCCCAACAACATACACCTGCCATACTCTGAGTGATCCACCATATCCTTCCAATGATGTTTAATTATCGGTCGTCGAGCTAATGACGTTAAACAAGCGCTGCATGGGAGGCAACCCATGGTTTTTCTTATTTTTGTACTTTTTATTTTTACTTTTACTTTATTTTAATTTGTTTATTTAATTAATATGTCAGGACTAACGATTGAATGTTTTATGTGCTTTCAGGACTTGTTTGCTAACCTTGTACAGAATGCAGAACCCTGATGACATGCACGTGGCCTTTAGAGACGATGCACAGAGAGAGCGTTACTATGTTCACATGAGACGCCCTATGGCTCCTACCAGGTACCCTGACCATGACTGCATGGATGCCTTGGGGATAGAGCCAAGCGTCAGATTCTTATGCCATCAACTCCAGTGGGGCCAGTTTGACTACAGGAACAACACTTATAGGAACTTGACTCTTGAGTTCCTCAGCTCGTTTCATCATGACCCTTGGGCTGGACCCGATGGACTCGCTGTTTTCAGGTTGTTCGGGATTGACTACTCATTCTCTCACAGAGAGTTTGGTGATTTGCTAGGTTTCCAGACTACTCCTGATGCTATTCCAGATACACCGATGGGGTATTTTATGAGCAGAGAAGTGGAAAAGTTTTGGACTAAAATATCCGGCGGAGGGAGCCAAGATCCTTCTACCCAGTTTTCTCAGGTAATCCACAACCCTGCATTGAGATACTTCCAGATGATTCTAGCACATTCTTTCCTAGGTTTTCCAGATACAGAGACACTGCCAAGTGAAGAGGAGATTTTCCTACTGTTTTGTGCGACTCAGTCTCGCCCTGTTGCTTGTGGCAACTTTCTGTTAAAGGGCTTGGCTAGTGTTGCCAGATCATCCGTAGGCATCATCCATGTCGGTGGGATTGTTACACAGATTGCTACTGCATTGGGTCTGTCTCGCAAGTTATTGCACCTCAGGACCTTCTGCTTCTACACCACCCTGGATATTGATTTTTGTCTTGATAGAGGACTGATGAGGAGGGCTTATTTTGAGCCCAACATGTTTAGATTGCTGATCGACGGCGAAGCGATACACTACTTTACATTACCAGATCAGCTGATGACCAGTGTCCATGATCCTGAAAATTGGAGTTATGCTCTAGAGGGTTATGGAGAAACTGTCGAAGAGCCGAAATCGCCTCCCGCCGCTGAGTACACTCCTACACCTCTTACTCCCCAAATCACTGTTATGTCTAACAATATGTCTCTGCAGCCACCTGACCTACAAACACAGATTTATGAGCTCCGCAAGGAGACTGCCCTGCTCAAGCAGGAAGTGGCAGACTTAGAGTTACAGATGCAGGTTTCTGATCTCACTCATGCCTCAGAGACCGATGCTCTACATCAGGCGATTGAAGAGCTTCGGAGGGAGATAGCTGAGATTCGTGGATCAAGCCAGGAAAAGAAGCCTACCACATGACTCATTCTACCCTGACAGCATTACCCTAGTATTTTATTTATCGCATTTCCAGACATATTTTACTTTATTGCAGCTTTTATATTTTCATGCACTTTGAATTTCTTATATATATACATATTATGCACTAATGTTAACTTTTTCTTTTTCTTTTGTTTCTTTAATTATTTTATTTTTTGTCGTGCAAAGAAAAAAAAAATATAAGACAAAAATATTTTCATTTTTGTCTTTACAAAAAAATAAAATATGCAAGCCTTATGCCTTGAAAAGAAGAAGAAAACTTCCATGCAGTAGACGTACTGATGTACGTGATGAAAGGAACTGGACCTATGATCTTAATGCTCCACGTGTTTTGGGTCCACTTCCTCCTAATATTCCCGATGGGGAGGCACATGACACTGATGAAGAGTATGATCGGAGAGAGCATTCTCCCATCCCTCACATGTCCCCCCATCGTCCTTCACAGTCACACACTGCACCATCTTCCTCTAACCCTGTTGCAGGTACTGCTCCTGGATTCTTTGTCACCGAGGAGATGTGGCGTGATATGACAGCTAGAGAAGAAAGGCGTGATGGCCTTCTCTCTACTATTTCACAACAGCTGACGGACAACATGAGCTTCATGCAACAATCGCGATTGGTTTCGGATCGTGCTTATAGCAACGTATGCCGTACCTTGAACGGTATTTCATTAGAGCAGAACCGTCAGAGAGAGTTCAACAGCCGACACTACCAGCTTGTAGAGGCTACTCAGGGTTCCATCTTGGGTAACCTTCGAGAGGTCCGGAGTGCTCAGGCTGCTTTATCAGCACGACTCGACCGGAGGGACCAGCATCGTAGTAGATCCCGTCGTTCCAGACCATCACATCAGGACGGCGAAGGCACCAGTGCCCGTCCTCAGTAGTCTTTTTCCAGGTTACCCCCCTTATCTTATTTCGAAACATTGGGGACAATGTTCGATTTAAGTGTGGAAGGGGATTTTACTGCTTTCTGTTATTTCCTTTTTAGTTAATTATTTCCTTTCAGTTATTTCCCTTTTCAGTAATTTACTTTTCTTAGATAATGCATGAGTCTGACGAGTCACCAGTATAGTGTCTTTTTAGTTCATCTTCATTTTTTCCCATTTCCTTAGCCTTACCAGAAAAATTTTAAAAAGAAAATGATGTTGTTTCACATGTTTTTTGGGCTTTGAGACAGGTTTAGATTAGGATGTGGTGACTTAGGTCAACTTTTTGAAACATCAGAACCATTTTAGCACCATAGACCTCTTGAATATAGGAATCACTCCTAAACCCCACCACCTTGGCCTTTACTATCATTTAAAAAATTGTCCTAAGTAGTTTATCTTAGCGATCAGCTCCGGCCTAAGCATGCTCTACGTAGGGGGCCGATGAACATAAGTGAATGATCTAGTGCTAATAAAAGAAAAAAAAAAGAAAAAAAAGGCAAACTCTGGTATAGGTGACCCTCACAAAGTCATTTAAACCGAAAAAAGAGAAAAAAAATATTTGCCACAAAAAGAAAAAAAAATTGCAAGTCACCTATTGTTAGTTGGTTCAGAGGTATCTGGCACTGAACTTGGTAGGGCGGATTACGATCCGATCCCCCGCAGCTGCATTTAGGTGAAATAAAAACAGGTTTACACATGCTTATGTGCCAGAAACCTTATGTTATGGATCAGAATCACTAACCGGTCACTCTACTATGAAGCATGTACGGATAACGGGCTTAATGTGATTGCGCCTGAATGAAAAGGACACAAAAAGATGAGAAGATAGGCCTAGGTATTGTGGGATGATATGGAGTGGTTAATATAGGATTGAAGTTTGTGTTTGTGTTACTATGGTACCCTTGGTTCACTTAGTTAGTATCTGTCACTACATCCTGACTTGAACTTAGAATCCCTTTAGCCCAAAGACACGTGTTGACACCATATTTTCTTAAGCTTTAATGTTTGCTTGAGGACAAGCAAAGGTTTAAGTGTGGGAGAATTTGATCACACTAAAATTCACCGTATTTCTGACTCCGATTTCACATGCATTCTTAGCTTTTATTGTTGTTTTGCTTTGTTATTGCTTTGTTTTCTTATGTTTTCAGGTTTTTATAATAATCGGAGCTGGAATCGGGAAAAGGAGCGAAAAAGGAGTGAAAACGGACGAAAACCTAGAAATTCAGCGTTTTGCACTTACGGCACCCACCGTGGCGGGCGCCATGGGGTTAGCCATGACGTGGCCACGTCTCAAGACCACTCCTCAACCTCCAAGACCCACGTTCCCCACTCCATCATCCCCTGTAGGGACCATGGCGGGCGCCATAGGCCTGTGGCGGGCGCCACAAGGCCAAATTCCATAACCTCCACTTTTTAGTGGAGGGGCGTCCCGGTCATTTCATGCTTTCAGTTTTTACTATAAATAGGACCTTAGATTTTCGTTTTTCTTCATCCAGAATTAGAATTCTCTAGGCATATATCAGTTATAAAGCAGTTGCCATTCCACATCGGGGTGCCTCTGCAATCGAGTGATCGAGTCTGTAATCTGTTTGTGGTTCGAGTTTTGGAGCACTCTGGAGGAAGTTAATCCTGCCGCCATTTTAATTCAAGTTCGTACTTTACTTTTATTTATTTCTCGCACTGCTTTACTTTATTTATTTCCCGCACTCGCACATTTACTTTGTTTATTTCCCGCACTCGCACATTTACTTTGTTTATTTCCCGCACTCGCACTTTAAATTACTTTTATGAAAAACTATAAAAAGAATCTTTACTTTATCATGTCTAACTAATTACATAAAGGTTAGAATGTAAGGATCATAATTAAACCAGTAATCAGTATAATTGTTCGTGGAAACACCTAAGGGCTATTTTATCTTTCAATTCAAATAATTGTTTTTAACTATTTCAAAAACAGCCAAAAGCGCTTTGTCTAGTTTATTAGGAGATTTTAGATTAAAAAGAAAAGAGATTTTAAAACGATTTTCGGACGCGTTATGAGATTTAGAGTCTGGTTCATAAGAACCTCTTTTTGCTAAGAAGTCCAGGTTAAAATACTTTTCAACTTAGTTAAGATACTATATTTCTTAAAAATAGGTTTACTACTCTAACGCAGTACGCACCTTTTTATCCGTGACAATAGGAGGGGTTGATTAGAGAGTACAACTCGGTTTTGAATATGCGAAAGCGACAGTTCCTGTTAAATTAGTTCTTTTCAAAAGGAGAAAACATTGCCCATAAGTAGTTCCACTAACAAGTACTAGATTATCATTGATTGCGTGAATTACATTCGAGCCTGTCTTTATTTATTATTTAAAATTATAATTTTATTTACCATTGCACCCTTATTAAAACCCTTAAAAAATAGTTGCCTTAGATACACACCATAACAACAGGTTTGATAGATTGACACTTGGTCTCTGTGGATTCGATAATCTTTTATATTACTTTGACGTGATTCGTACACTTGCGAAAAACACGCATCAAGTTTTTGGCGCCGTTGCCGGGGACCAATATCGTCAAATTTCATTACCCTGTAGTTATACCGTTTAGACTAAGGTTGTTACCCACCGGTCAATGCGAAAGACTCGCAGTGCCGGAAGTTTAGTAGACCCTCTAGCTGAACCTGAACGTTACGCTCGCGCACGTTTATTTTTCCATAGGAATAGGATAGCTATGGCCGAAGAACAAAACCGAAGACCTCTTAAGGACTTCGCCCAACCATCAAACGAGGAACCTAGTTCCAGTATAGTAAACCCCGCTATCCCAGCCAATAATTTTGAACTTAAACCATCCCTGCTGCAATTAGTGCAACAGAGACAATTCGCAGGTCTCGCTACTGATAACCCGAACCAACATTTAAAAAACTTTCTTCAGTTAGCAGACACCTTTAAAACCAATGGAGCTTCTCCTGAGGCGATACGCTTAAGATTATTTCCCTTTTCCCTCAGAGATAAAGCCCTATCATGGTTAGATTCCCTTCCACCCAATTCAATAACAACTTGGGATGACCTTAGGAAAGTTTTCCTTGCTAGATATTTTCCCCCGAGTAAGACAGCTCTTCTTCGAAACCTAATAACTAGATTTACCCAACACCAAGGAGAGTCGTTGTTCGAAGCCTGGGAGAGATATAAAGAACTATTAAGAGCATGCCCACATCATGGCTTAGAGAATTGGTTAATCATCCAAACCTTCTATAATGGACTTCATTATAACACTAAAATGACCATCGACGCTGCCGCTGGTGGCGCACTGATGAACAAACCTTACCCTGAAGCTAGTGCCCTTATCGAGGATATGGCCCAAAACCATCAATCATGGGGAGTAGAACGAGCGACAGTGGAAAAGAAGGAAGCCCAAGGAGGAATACATGAGCTAAGCTCTATAGACATGATGCAGGCTAAAATGGACGCGTTGGCCCTTAGAGTCGAACATATGTGTACAACTCCGAATACTGTAGCCGCAGTTTCGCCGAATTGTGAGATATGTGGAACGCAAGGACACCAATCTGCCGAATGCAATCTGTTGAATGAGACCAACACTGAGCAAGTGAACTATACCCAAGGGAACCCATTTTCAAACACATATAACCCTGGATGGAGGAATCACCCAAACTTCTCCTACAAAAATAATAACCCTATTCAAAATACCGCACCTCCGAGACAACAAGGTTACCAAGCCCCTAGAACAAATCAACCTATGCAACCTGTACCACCAAACCCGAGCTTTGAGGAAATTGTAAAAGATTTCATCGTTGCTAAAAAACAGAAAAACAAAGAGTTCATGAACCAAAGCGTCCATGTTAACGAACTAATTACCCAGTTAGGAACCAAGGTTGATCAAATTATTACTCATAATAAGATGCTTGAAACCCAGATCTCTCAGGTAGCGTTAAACCAAGCCCCACAGACTACACCTGGAGGACAGTTCCCTGGACAACCTCAACAAAACCCGAAAGGGCAAGCTAATGCCATTACTCTACGAAGTGGAACCGCTTATAAGGAACCCGTAAACCCTAGATTAAGTGAGCCCGAAACTTCTGAGAGGAGTGAGGAGAAGGAACCAGAGAAGCCTGAAACCCCGGAAAGTCAAGAAAAAGGAGAAGAACCTAAAAATAAAACCTATGTACCACCACCGCCATACAAACCACCAATACCATACCCTCAAAGATTAAAGAAAACCCAAATCGATAATCAATATCAAAAATTCGTTAAGGTTATAGAAAAACTTCACGTAGAAATCCCCTTTACAGAAGCCATCACCCAAATACCTTCTTATGCTAAGTTTCTCAAAGACATACTTACGAATAAACGTAGACTTGAAGATCCGAAACCCGTGGAATGTAATTCTATTTCCGAAAATAGGTTAGCAAAGAAAGATAAAGATCCCGAAAATTTTTCCATTCCTTGTATTTTGGGGAATCATGTCATCGAAAAAGCTTTTCTAGACTTAGGAGCTAGTGTGAGCTTAATGCCTTTAGCAGTTTGTGAGAGATTAAACTTAGGAGAATTACAACCTACTAAGATGTCACTTCAATTAGCCGATAGATCTGTTAAATACCCTATAGGCATACTTGAAGACGTCCCTGTTAGGGTAGGTCAGTTGTTTATACCTACTGATTTTGTTGTCATGGACATTAAAGAAGATGACGACATACCAATCCTCCTAGGTAGACCGTTCTTATCGACTGCTGGAGCCGTAATAGATGTTAAAAAAGGAAAACTAACTTTTGAGGTAGGTGAAGAGAAGATAGAATTTATATTGTCGAAATTTCTTATGGCACCTGTGATAGGAGATTCCTGTTATGCCTTAGATATCATCGAAGAATGCATTAGGGAATTAGAACAAGAAGAAGAAAATGAATCTATAAAATTGCCATCAACCCTTATTTTGGAAGATGACAATTATAAAAGACCCTACATTGATGATAACCTTCACGAATGTTTATCTCTTACCCCAGATCCTATGCCTTGCCCTATAAAACCGACCGTAAAACTTAAGGAACTACCTAAAAACCTGAGATATGAATTTCTAGATGAAGATATGAACCGTCCAGTTATAGTCAGTGCTACCTTAAACCAAAAAGAAACCGATCAATTATTAGAAGTTTTACGTAGGTACCCCTCAGCCTTAGGATATAAGATCTCTGATCTAAAAGGAATAAGCCCATCCGTATGCATGCATCGGATTTTGCTTGAAGAAGATTCAAAACCTTCCAGAGAACACCAACGTAGAATAAATCCTATAATGAGTACTGTAGTTAAGACTGAAGTTCTTAAGTTACTAGAGGCAGGTATAATATATCAGATCTCGGATAGTAAATGGGTGAGTCCTGTGCATGTAGTACCCAAAAAGGGAGGCATCACAGTCGTGCAAAACGAGAAGGGCGAACCTGTAGCAAAAAGAACCGATGGAGGTTGGCGTATGTGCATAGATTATAGAAAATTAAATAAAGCAACTAGGAAGGATCATTTCCCATTACCATTCATAGACCAAATGTTGGAGCGCCTAGCCAGACACTCTTACTTTTGTTACTTAGATGGATATTCAGGATTCTTCCAAATACCTATTCACCCCAAAGATCAAGAAAAAACTACCTTTACATGCCCAGTTGGAACCTTTGCCTATAGAAGAATGCCTTTTGGACTTTGTAATGCTCCTGCAACTTTCCAACGTTGCATGATGTCTATCTTTGCTGATTATTTAGATGGAATTATGGAAGTATTTATGGACGATTTCTCAGTTTGTGGATCAGATTTCAAAAATTGTCTTGTCAACCTTGAGAAAATCCTGGAGAGATGTGTGGAGGTAAACCTTGTGCTAAATTGGGAAAAATGTCATTTCATGGTCACCGAAGGGATTGTTTTAGGACATATAGTTTCCGAGAAAGGTATAGAGGTAGATAAAGCAAAAATAGAAGTCATAGAGAATCTAAAACCGCCGAAGACTATCAGGGAGATAAGAAGTTTTCTTGGACATGCCGGATTTTACCGACGTTTCATCAAGGATTTCTCCAAAATAACAAAGCCCTTAACTGGTCTTTTAATGAAAGATGCTGAATTCATCTTCGATGAAAAATGTACTAAAGCATTTAATCTTCTGAAGCAAGCTCTGATTTCAGCACCTATAATGAAACCCCCTGATTGGTCAGAACCGTTTGAGATAATGTGTGACGCCAGTGATTATGCTGTTGGAGCCGTTCTAGGTCAAAGAAAAGATAAGAAGTTACATGTGATTTATTATGCCAGTAGAACCCTAGACGCTGCATAGCTCAACTACGCAACAACCGAAAAAGAGCTCCTAGCTGTAGTTTTTGCAATAGACAAATTTAGATCTTATCTAGTAGGAGCCAAGATTATAGTTTACACCGACCATGCTGCCATTCGTTACTTACTAGGCAAAAAGGATGCCAAGCCTAGGTTACTTCGATGGATTCTATTACTACAAGAGTTTGATTTGGATATCCGTGATAAGAAAGGCACTGATAATGTGGTAGCTGATCACCTATCTAGGCTAGAATACCTGAAACCTGATCCAGTTCCCATAAATGACGATTTTGCCTATGATAAACTGATAGCCCAACTAGAAACCATTGAAGAAGATAACCCAGACCCTCATGAGTATTTTCAAAAATCCTTAGCCATAAGTGATGTACCTTGGTATGCAGACTTTGTTAATTATCTAGCCGCTGACATCATACCCCCTGATCTAAACTACCACCGGAAGAAGAAGTTCTATAGTGATGTGAGAAACTTCTATTGGGACGAACCATTTCTTTTCAAGAAAGGTAAAGATGGCATTTTCCGCCGTTGTGTTCCAGAAGAAGAGGTAAATAATATAATTGAGCATTGTCATTCTGCACCCTATGGTGGACATGCAAGCACATCTAAGACCTACGCCAAGATTCTTCAAGCTGGCCTATTCTGGCCTACTATGTGGCGTGATGTCCATGCTTTCATTATCAAGTGTGATAGATGCCAACGCACAGGAAAAATTTCAAGACGTAATGAAATGCCGTTAAGAAATATCCAAGAAGTAGAACTCTTCGACGTATGGGTATAGACTTTATGGGACCGTTCCCACCATCTTTTGGAAATCAGTACATCTTAGTAGCAGTTGACTACGTGTCTAAATGGATTGAAGCTATCGCCGCACCCACAAACGACACCAGAGTAGTCATCAAATTATTCAAAAATTATATATTTCCCAGGGTTGGAACACCCCGTTTAGTCATAAGTGATGGAGGATCACACTTCATATCGAGAATATTTGATAAACTTTTAAGCAAGTATGGAGTTAAGCATAGAGTAGCAACACCATACCACCCACAGACCAATGGACAAGTGGAAGTATCTAATAGGGAGATAAAACAAATCCTCGAGAAGACTGTCTCTATATCTAGAAAGGATTGGTCACAGAAACTTCAAGAAGCATTATGGGCCTATAGAACCGCTTTCAAAACTCCTATAGGAACAACCCCTTATCAACTGGTCTATGGAAAATCATGTCACTTACCATTTGAATTGGAGCATAAGGCCTATTGGGCCATCAAAACTTTGAATTTGGATTACTTGACAGCTGGTGAGAAACGTATCCTTGACATTCACAAATTAGAAGAGCTCAGACAATCTGCCTACGAAAATGCCATCATATACAAAGAAAGAACAAAAGCTTGGCATGACAAAAGAATCATAAGAAGAGACTTCAAAATAGGAGATCCTGTTCTCCTGTTCGATTTTAGGTTACGACTTTTTCCAGGTAAACTTCGTTCGAGATGGACTGGCCCTTTCGAAGTATCTAAGATCCTAAGATCCGGTGCTATTGAAATCAAGAACCAGACATGTAAACCATTCATCGTCAATGGACAGAGGTTGAAGCCCTACGAAGGAGGTGACATCCCAACAACATACACCTGCCATACTCTGAGTGATCCACCATATCCTTCCAATGATGTTTAATTATCGGTCGTCGAGCTAATGACGTTAAACAAGCGCTGCATGGGAGGCAACCCATGGTTTTTCTTATTTTTGTACTTTTTATTTTTACTTTTACTTTATTTTAATTTGTTTATTTAATTAATATGTCAGGACTAACGATTGAATGTTTTATGTGCTTTCAGGACTTGTTTGCTAACCTTGTACAAAATGCAGAACCCTGATGACATGCACGTGGCCTTTAGAGACGATGCACAGAGAGAGCGTTACTATGTTCACATGAGACGCCCTATGGCTCCTACCAGGTACCCTGACCATGACTGCATGGATGCCTTGGGGATAGAGCCAAGCGTCAGATTCTTATGCCATCAACTCCAGTGGGGCCAGTTTGACTACAGGAACAACACTTATAGGAACTTGACTCTTGAGTTCCTCAGCTCGTTTCATCATGACCCTTGGGCTGGACCCGATGGACTCGCTGTTTTCAGGTTGTTCGGGATTGACTACTCATTCTCTCACAGAGAGTTTGGTGATTTGCTAGGTTTCCAGACTACTCCTGATGCTATTCCAGATACACCGATGGGGTATTTTATGAGCAGAGAAGTGGAAAAGTTTTGGACTAAAATATCCGGCGGAGGGAGCCAAGATCCTTCTACCTAGTTTTCTCAGGTAATCCACAACCCTTCATTGAGATACTTCCAGATGATTCTAGCACATTCTTTCCTAGGTTTTCCAGATACAGAGACACTGCCAAGTGAAGAGGAGATTTTCCTACTGTTTTGTGCGACTCAGTCTCGCCCTGTTGCTTGTGGCAACTTTCTGTTAAAGGGCTTGGCTAGTGTTGCCAGATCATCCGTAGGCATCATCCATGTCGGTGGGATTGTTACACAGATTGCTACTGCATTGGGTCTGTCTCGCAAGTTATTGCACCTCAGGACCTTCTGCTGCTACACCACCCTGGATATTGATTTTTGTCTTGATAGAGGACTGATGAGGAGGGCTTCTTTTGAGCCCAACATGTTTAGATTGCTGATCGACGGCGAAGCGATACACTACTTTACATTACCAGATCAGCTGATGACCAGTGTCCATGATCCTGAAAATTGGAGTTATGCTCTAGAGGGTTATGGAGAAACTGTCGAAGAGCCGAAATCGCCTCCCGCCGCTGAGTACACTCCTACACCTCTTACTCCCCAAATCACTGTTATGTCTAACAATATGTCTCTGCAGCCACCTGACCTACAAACACAGATTTATGAGCTCCGCAAGGAGACTGCCCTGCTCAAGCAGGAAGTGGCAGACTTAGAGTTACAGATGCAGGTTTCTGATCTCACTCATGCCTCAGAGACCGATGCTCTACATCAGGCGATTGAAGAGCTTCGGAGGGAGATAGCTGAGATTCGTGGATCAAGCCAGGAAAAGAAGCCTACCACATGACTCATTCTACCCTGACAGCATTACCCTAGTATTTTATTTATCGCATTTCCAGACATATTTTACTTTATTGCAGCTTTTATATTTTCATGCACTTTGAATTTCTTATATATATACATATTATGCACTAATGTTAACTTTTTCTTTTTCTTTTGTTTCTTTAATTATTTTATTTTTTGTCGTGCAAAGAAAAAAAAAATATAAGACAAAAATATTTTCATTTTTGTCTTTACAAAAAAATAAAATATGCAAGCCTTATGCCTTGAAAAGAAGAAGAAAACTTCCATGCAGTAGACGTACTGATGTACGTGATGAAAGGAACTGGACCTATGATCTTAATGCTCCACGTGTTTTGGGTCCACTTCCTCCTAATATTCCCGATGGGGAGGCACATGACACTGATGAAGAGTATGATCGGAGAGAGCATTCTCCCATCCCTCACATGTCCCCCCATCGTCCTTCACAGTCACACACTGCACCATCTTCCTCTAACCCTGTTGCAGGTACTGCTCCTGGATTCTTTGTCACCGAGGAGATGTGGCGTGATATGACAGCTAGAGAAGAAAGGCGTGATGGCCTTCTCTCTACTATTTCACAACAGCTGACGGACAACATGAGCTTCATGCAACAATCGCGATTGGTTTCGGATCGTGCTTATAGCAACGTATGCCGTACCTTGAACGGTATTTCATTAGAGCAGAACCGTCAGAGAGAGTTCAACAGCCGACACTACCAGCTTGTAGAGGCTACTCAGGGTTCCATCTTGGGTAACCTTCGAGAGGTCCGGAGTGCTCAGGCTGCTTTATCAGCACGACTCGACCGGAGGGACCAGCATCGTAGTAGATCCCGTCGTTCCAGACCATCACATCAGGACGGCGAAGGCACCAGTGCCCTTCCTCAGTAGTCTTTTTCCAGGTTACCCCCCTTATCTTATTTCGAAACATTGGGGACAATGTTCGATTTAAGTGTGGGAGGGGATTTTACTGCTTTCTGTTATTTCCTTTTTAGTTAATTATTTCCTTTCAGTTATTTCCCTTTTCAGTAATTTACTTTTCTTAGATAATGCATGAGCCTGACGAGTCACCAGTATAGTGTCTTTTTAGTTCATCTTCATTTTTTCCCATTTCCTTAGCCTTACCAGAAAAATTTTAAAAAGAAAATGATGTTGTTTCACATGTTTTTTGGGCTTTGAGACAGGTTTAGATTAGGATGTGGTGACTTAGGTCAACTTTTTGAAACATCAGAACCATTTTAGCACCATAGACCTCTTGAATATAGGAATCACTCCTAAACCCCACCACCTTGGCCTTTACTATCATTTAAAAAATTGTCCTAAGTAGTTTATCTTAGCGATCAGCTCCGGCCTAAGCATGCTCTACGTAGGGGGCCGATGAACATAAGTGAATGATCCAGTGCTAATAAAAGAAAAAAAAAAGAAAAAAAAGGCAAACTCTGGTATAGGTGACCCTCACAAAGTCATTTAAACCGAAAAAAGAGAAAAAAAATATTTGCCACAAAAAGAAAAAAAAATTGCAAGTCACCTATTGTTAGTTGGTTCAGAGGTATCTGGCACTGAACTTGGTAGGGCGGATTACGATCCGATCCCCCGCAGCTGCATTTAGGTGAAATAAAAACAGGTTTACACATGCTTATGTGCCAGAAACCTTATGTTATGGATCAGAATCACTAACCGGTCACTCTACTATGAAGCATGTACGGATAACGGGCTTAATGTGATTGCGCCTGAATGAAAAGGACACAAAAAGATGAGAAGATAGGCCTAGGTATTGTGGGATGATATGGAGTGGTTAATATAGGATTGAAGTTTGTGTTTGTGTTACTATGGTACCCTTGGTTCACTTAGTTAGTATCTGTCACTACATCCTGACTTGAACTTAGAATCCCTTTAGCCCAAAGACACGTGTTGACACCATATTTTCTTAAGCTTTAATGTTTGCTTGAGGACAAGCAAAGGTTTAAGTGTGGGAGAATTTGATCACACTAAAATTCACCGTATTTCTGACTCCGATTTCACATGCATTCTTAGCTTTTATTGTTGTTTTGCTTTGTTATTGCTTTGTTTTCTTATGTTTTCAGGTTTTTATAATAATCGGAGCTGGAATCGGGAAAAGGAGCGAAAAAGGAGTGAAAACGGACGAAAACCTAGAAATTCAGCGTTTTGCACTTACGGCACCCACCGTGGCGGGCGCCATGGGGTTAGCCATGACGTGGCCACGTCTCAAGACCACTCCTCAACCTCCAAGACCCACGTTCCCCACTCCATCATCCCCTGTAGGGACCATGGCGGGCGCCATAGGCCTGTGGCGGGCGCCACAAGGCCAAATTCCATAACCTCCACTTTTTAGTGGAGGGGCGTCCCGGTCATTTCATGCTTTCAGTTTTTACTATAAATAGGACCTTAGATTTTCGTTTTTCTTCATCCAGAATTAGAATTCTCTAGGCATATATCAGTTATAAAGCAGTTGCCATTCCACATCGGGGTGCCTCTGCAATCGAGTGATCGAGTCTGTAATCTGTTTGTGGTTCGAGTTTTGGAGCACTCTGGAGGAAGTTAATCCTGCCGCCATTTTAATTCAAGTTCGTACTTTACTTTTATTTATTTCTCGCACTGCTTTACTTTATTTATTTCCCGCACTCGCACATTTACTTTGTTTATTTCCCGCACTCGCACATTTACTTTGTTTATTTCCCGCACTCGCACTTTAAATTACTTTTATGAAAAACTATAAAAAGAATCTTTACTTTATCATGTCTAACTAATTACATAAAGGTTAGAATGTAAGGATCATAATTAAACCAGTAATCAGTATAATTGTTCGTGGAAACACCTAAGGGCTATTTTATCTTTCAATTCAAATAATTGTTTTTAACTATTTCAAAAACAGCCAAAAGCGCTTTGTCTAGTTTATTAGGAGATTTTAGATTAAAAAGAAAAGAGATTTTAAAACGATTTTCGGACGCGTTATGAGATTTAGAGTCTGGTTCATAAGAACCTCTTTTTGCTAAGAAGTCCAGGTTAAAATACTTTTCAACTTAGTTAAGATACTATATTTCTTAAAAATAGGTTTACTACTCTAACGCAGTACGCACCTTTTTATCCGTGACAATAGGAGGGGTTGATTAGAGAGTACAACTCGGTTTTGAATATGCGAAAGCGACAGTTCCTGTTAAATTAGTTCTTTTCAAAAGGAGAAAACATTGCCCATAAGTAGTTCCACTAACAAGTACTAGATTATCATTGATTGCGTGAATTACATTCGAGCCTGTCTTTATTTATTATTTAAAATTATAATTTTATTTACCATTGCACCCTTATTAAAACCCTTAAAAAATAGTTGCCTTAGATACACACCATAACAACAGGTTTGATAGATTGACACTTGGTCTCTGTGGATTCGATAATCTTTTATATTACTTTGACGTGATTCGTACACTTGCGAAAAACACGCATCAAGTTTTTGGCGCCGTTGCCGGGGACCAATATCGTCAAATTTCATTACCCTGTAGTTATACCGTTTAGACTAAGGTTGTTACCCACCGGTCAATGCGAAAGACTCGCAGTGCCGGAAGTTTAGTAGACCCTCTAGCTGAACCTGAACGTTACGCTCGCGCACGTTTATTTTTCCATAGGAATAGGATAGCTATGGCCGAAGAACAAAACCGAAGACCTCTTAAGGACTTCGCCCAACCATCAAACGAGGAACCTAGTTCCAGTATAGTAAACCCCGCTATCCCAGCCAATAATTTTGAACTTAAACCATCCCTGCTGCAATTAGTGCAACAGAGACAATTCGCAGGTCTCGCTACTGATAACCCGAACCAACATTTAAAAAACTTTCTTCAGTTAGCAGACACCTTTAAAACCAATGGAGCTTCTCCTGAGGCGATACGCTTAAGATTATTTCCCTTTTCCCTCAGAGATAAAGCCCTATCATGGTTAGATTCCCTTCCACCCAATTCAATAACAACTTGGGATGACCTTAGGAAAGTTTTCCTTGCTAGATATTTTCCCCCGAGTAAGACAGCTCTTCTTCGAAACCTAATAACTAGATTTACCCAACACCAAGGAGAGTCGTTGTTCGAAGCCTGGGAGAGATATAAAGAACTATTAAGAGCATGCCCACATCATGGCTTAGAGAATTGGTTAATCATCCAAACCTTCTATAATGGACTTCATTATAACACTAAAATGACCATCGACGCTGCCGCTGGTGGCGCACTGATGAACAAACCTTACCCTGAAGCTAGTGCCCTTATCGAGGATATGGCCCAAAACCATCAATCATGGGGAGTAGAACGAGCGACAGTGGAAAAGAAGGAAGCCCAAGGAGGAATACATGAGCTAAGCTCTATAGACATGATGCAGGCTAAAATGGACGCGTTGGCCCTTAGAGTCGAACATATGTGTACAACTCCGAATACTGTAGCCGCAGTTTCGCCGAATTGTGAGATATGTGGAACGCAAGGACACCAATCTGCCGAATGCAATCTGTTGAATGAGACCAACACTGAGCAAGTGAACTATACCCAAGGGAACCCATTTTCAAACACATATAACCCTGGATGGAGGAATCACCCAAACTTCTCCTACAAAAATAATAACCCTATTCAAAATACCGCACCTCCGAGACAACAAGGTTACCAAGCCCCTAGAACAAATCAACCTATGCAACCTGTACCACCAAACCCGAGCTTTGAGGAAATTGTAAAAGATTTCATCGTTGCTAAAAAACAGAAAAACAAAGAGTTCATGAACCAAAGCGTCCATGTTAACGAACTAATTACCCAGTTAGGAACCAAGGTTGATCAAATTATTACTCATAATAAGATGCTTGAAACCCAGATCTCTCAGGTAGCGTTAAACCAAGCCCCACAGACTACACCTGGAGGACAGTTCCCTGGACAACCTCAACAAAACCCGAAAGGGCAAGCTAATGCCATTACTCTACGAAGTGGAACCGCTTATAAGGAACCCGTAAACCCTAGATTAAGTGAGCCCGAAACTTCTGAGAGGAGTGAGGAGAAGGAACCAGAGAAGCCTGAAACCCCGGAAAGTCAAGAAAAAGGAGAAGAACCTAAAAATAAAACCTATGTACCACCACCGCCATACAAACCACCAATACCATACCCTCAAAGATTAAAGAAAACCCAAATCGATAATCAATATCAAAAATTCGTTAAGGTTATAGAAAAACTTCACGTAGAAATCCCCTTTACAGAAGCCATCACCCAAATACCTTCTTATGCTAAGTTTCTCAAAGACATACTTACGAATAAACGTAGACTTGAAGATCCGAAACCCGTGGAATGTAATTCTATTTCCGAAAATAGGTTAGCAAAGAAAGATAAAGATCCCGAAAATTTTTCCATTCCTTGTATTTTGGGGAATCATGTCATCGAAAAAGCTTTTCTAGACTTAGGAGCTAGTGTGAGCTTAATGCCTTTAGCAGTTTGTGAGAGATTAAACTTAGGAGAATTACAACCTACTAAGATGTCACTTCAATTAGCCGATAGATCTGTTAAATACCCTATAGGCATACTTGAAGACGTCCCTGTTAGGGTAGGTCAGTTGTTTATACCTACTGATTTTGTTGTCATGGACATTAAAGAAGATGACGACATACCAATCCTCCTAGGTAGACCGTTCTTATCGACTGCTGGAGCCGTAATAGATGTTAAAAAAGGAAAACTAACTTTTGAGGTAGGTGAAGAGAAGATAGAATTTATATTGTCGAAATTTCTTATGGCACCTGTGATAGGAGATTCCTGTTATGCCTTAGATATCATCGAAGAATGCATTAGGGAATTAGAACAAGAAGAAGAAAATGAATCTATAAAATTGCCATCAACCCTTATTTTGGAAGATGACAATTATAAAAGACCCTACATTGATGATAACCTTCACGAATGTTTATCTCTTACCCCAGATCCTATGCCTTGCCCTATAAAACCGACCGTAAAACTTAAGGAACTACCTAAAAACCTGAGATATGAATTTCTAGATGAAGATATGAACCGTCCAGTTATAGTCAGTGCTACCTTAAACCAAAAAGAAACCGATCAATTATTAGAAGTTTTACGTAGGTACCCCTCAGCCTTAGGATATAAGATCTCTGATCTAAAAGGAATAAGCCCATCCGTATGCATGCATCGGATTTTGCTTGAAGAAGATTCAAAACCTTCCAGAGAACACCAACGTAGAATAAATCCTATAATGAGTACTGTAGTTAAGACTGAAGTTCTTAAGTTACTAGAGGCAGGTATAATATATCAGATCTCGGATAGTAAATGGGTGAGTCCTGTGCATGTAGTACCCAAAAAGGGAGGCATCACAGTCGTGCAAAACGAGAAGGGCGAACCTGTAGCAAAAAGAACCGATGGAGGTTGGCGTATGTGCATAGATTATAGAAAATTAAATAAAGCAACTAGGAAGGATCATTTCCCATTACCATTCATAGACCAAATGTTGGAGCGCCTAGCCAGACACTCTTACTTTTGTTACTTAGATGGATATTCAGGATTCTTCCAAATACCTATTCACCCCGAAGATCAAGAAAAAACTACCTTTACATGCCCAGTTGGAACCTTTGCCTATAGAAGAATGCCTTTTGGACTTTGTAATGCTCCTGCAACTTTCCAACGTTGCATGATGTCTATCTTTGCTGATTATTTAGATGGAATTATGGAAGTATTTATGGACGATTTCTCAGTTTGTGGATCAGATTTCAAAAATTGTCTTGTCAACCTTGAGAAAATCCTGGAGAGATGTGTGGAGGTAAACCTTGTGCTAAATTGGGAAAAATGTCATTTCATGGTCACCGAAGGGATTGTTTTAGGACATATAGTTTCCGAGAAAGGTATAGAGGTAGATAAAGCAAAAATAGAAGTCATAGAGAATCTAAAACCGCCGAAGACTATCAGGGAGATAAGAAGTTTTCTTGGACATGCCGGATTTTACCGACGTTTCATCAAGGATTTCTCCAAAATAACAAAGCCCTTAACTGGTCTTTTAATGAAAGATGCTGAATTCATCTTCGATGAAAAATGTACTAAAGCATTTAATCTTCTGAAGCAAGCTCTGATTTCAGCACCTATAATGAAACCCCCTGATTGGTCAGAACCGTTTGAGATAATGTGTGACGCCAGTGATTATGCTGTTGGAGCCGTTCTAGGTCAAAGAAAAGATAAGAAGTTACATGTGATTTATTATGCCAGTAGAACCCTAGACGCTGCATAGCTCAACTACGCAACAACCGAAAAAGAGCTCCTAGCTGTAGTTTTTGCAATAGACAAATTTAGATCTTATCTAGTAGGAGCCAAGATTATAGTTTACACCGACCATGCTGCCATTCGTTACTTACTAGGCAAAAAGGATGCCAAGCCTAGGTTACTTCGATGGATTCTATTACTACAAGAGTTTGATTTGGATATCCGTGATAAGAAAGGCACTGATAATGTGGTAGCTGATCACCTATCTAGGCTAGAATACCTGAAACCTGATCCAGTTCCCATAAATGACGATTTTGCCTATGATAAACTGATAGCCCAACTAGAAACCATTGAAGAAGATAACCCAGACCCTCATGAGTATTTTCAAAAATCCTTAGCCATAAGTGATGTACCTTGGTATGCAGACTTTGTTAATTATCTAGCCGCTGACATCATACCCCCTGATCTAAACTACCACCGGAAGAAGAAGTTCTATAGTGATGTGAGAAACTTCTATTGGGACGAACCATTTCTTTTCAAGAAAGGTAAAGATGGCATTTTCCGCCGTTGTGTTCCAGAAGAAGAGGTAAATAATATAATTGAGCATTGTCATTCTGCACCCTATGGTGGACATGCAAGCACATCTAAGACCTACGCCAAGATTCTTCAAGCTGGCCTATTCTGGCCTACTATGTGGCGTGATGTCCATGCTTTCATTATCAAGTGTGATAGATGCCAACGCACAGGAAAAATTTCAAGACGTAATGAAATGCCGTTAAGAAATATCCAAGAAGTAGAACTCTTCGACGTATGGGTATAGACTTTATGGGACCGTTCCCACCATCTTTTGGAAATCAGTACATCTTAGTAGCAGTTGACTACGTGTCTAAATGGATTGAAGCTATCGCCGCACCCACAAACGACACCAGAGTAGTCATCAAATTATTCAAAAATTATATATTTCCCAGGGTTGGAACACCCCGTTTAGTCATAAGTGATGGAGGATCACACTTCATATCGAGAATATTTGATAAACTTTTAAGCAAGTATGGAGTTAAGCATAGAGTAGCAACACCATACCACCCACAGACCAATGGACAAGTGGAAGTATCTAATAGGGAGATAAAACAAATCCTCGAGAAGACTGTCTCTATATCTAGAAAGGATTGGTCACAGAAACTTCAAGAAGCATTATGGGCCTATAGAACCGCTTTCAAAACTCCTATAGGAACAACCCCTTATCAACTGGTCTATGGAAAATCATGTCACTTACCATTTGAATTGGAGCATAAGGCCTATTGGGCCATCAAAACTTTGAATTTGGATTACTTGACAGCTGGTGAGAAACGTATCCTTGACATTCACAAATTAGAAGAGCTCAGACAATCTGCCTACGAAAATGCCATCATATACAAAGAAAGAACAAAAGCTTGGCATGACAAAAGAATCATAAGAAGAGACTTCAAAATAGGAGATCCTGTTCTCCTGTTCGATTTTAGGTTACGACTTTTTCCAGGTAAACTTCGTTCGAGATGGACTGGCCCTTTCGAAGTATCTAAGATCCTAAGATCCGGTGCTATTGAAATCAAGAACCAGACATGTAAACCATTCATCGTCAATGGACAGAGGTTGAAGCCCTACGAAGGAGGTGACATCCCAACAACATACACCTGCCATACTCTGAGTGATCCACCATATCCTTCCAATGATGTTTAATTATCGGTCGTCGAGCTAATGACGTTAAACAAGCGCTGCATGGGAGGCAACCCATGGTTTTTCTTATTTTTGTACTTTTTATTTTTACTTTTACTTTATTTTAATTTGTTTATTTAATTAATATGTCAGGACTAACGATTGAATGTTTTATGTGCTTTCAGGACTTGTTTGCTAACCTTGTACAAAATGCAGAACCCTGATGACATGCACGTGGCCTTTAGAGACGATGCACAGAGAGAGCGTTACTATGTTCACATGAGACGCCCTATGGCTCCTACCAGGTACCCTGACCATGACTGCATGGATGCCTTGGGGATAGAGCCAAGCGTCAGATTCTTATGCCATCAACTCCAGTGGGGCCAGTTTGACTACAGGAACAACACTTATAGGAACTTGACTCTTGAGTTCCTCAGCTCGTTTCATCATGACCCTTGGGCTGGACCCGATGGACTCGCTGTTTTCAGGTTGTTCGGGATTGACTACTCATTCTCTCACAGAGAGTTTGGTGATTTGCTAGGTTTCCAGACTACTCCTGATGCTATTCCAGATACACCGATGGGGTATTTTATGAGCAGAGAAGTGGAAAAGTTTTGGACTAAAATATCCGGCGGAGGGAGCCAAGATCCTTCTACCTAGTTTTCTCAGGTAATCCACAACCCTTCATTGAGATACTTCCAGATGATTCTAGCACATTCTTTCCTAGGTTTTCCAGATACAGAGACACTGCCAAGTGAAGAGGAGATTTTCCTACTGTTTTGTGCGACTCAGTCTCGCCCTGTTGCTTGTGGCAACTTTCTGTTAAAGGGCTTGGCTAGTGTTGCCAGATCATCCGTAGGCATCATCCATGTCGGTGGGATTGTTACACAGATTGCTACTGCATTGGGTCTGTCTCGCAAGTTATTGCACCTCAGGACCTTCTGCTGCTACACCACCCTGGATATTGATTTTTGTCTTGATAGAGGACTGATGAGGAGGGCTTCTTTTGAGCCCAACATGTTTAGATTGCTGATCGACGGCGAAGCGATACACTACTTTACATTACCAGATCAGCTGATGACCAGTGTCCATGATCCTGAAAATTGGAGTTATGCTCTAGAGGGTTATGGAGAAACTGTCGAAGAGCCGAAATCGCCTCCCGCCGCTGAGTACACTCCTACACCTCTTACTCCCCAAATCACTGTTATGTCTAACAATATGTCTCTGCAGCCACCTGACCTACAAACACAGATTTATGAGCTCCGCAAGGAGACTGCCCTGCTCAAGCAGGAAGTGGAAGACTTAGAGTTACAGATGCAGGTTTCTGATCTCACTCATGCCTCAGAGACCGATGCTCTACATCAGGCGATTGAAGAGCTTCGGAGGGAGATAGCTGAGATTCGTGGATCAAGCCAGGAAAATAAGCCTACCACATGACTCATTCTACCCTGACAGCATTACCCTAGTATTTTATTTATCGCATTTCCAGACATATTTTACTTTATTGCAGCTTTTATATTTTCATGCACTTTGAATTTCTTATATATATACATATTATGCACTAATGTTAACTTTTTCTTTTTCTTTTGTTTCTTTAATTATTTTATTTTTTGTCGTGCAAAGAAAAAAAAAATATAAGACAAAAATATTTTCATTTTTGTCTTTACAAAAAAATAAAATATGCAAGCCTTATGCCTTGAAAAGAAGAAGAAAACTTCCATGCAGTAGACGTACTGATGTACGTGATGAAAGGAACTGGACCTATGATCTTAATGCTCCACGTGTTTTGGGTCCACTTCCTCCTAATATTCCCGATGGGGAGGCACATGACACTGATGAAGAGTATGATCGGAGAGAGCAGTCTCCCATCCCTCACATGTCCCCCCATCGTCCTTCACAGTCACACACTGCACCATCTTCCTCTAACCCTGTTGCAGGTACTGCTCCTGGATTCTTTGTCACCGAGGAGATGTGGCGTGATATGACAGCTAGAGAAGAAAGGCGTGATGGCCTTCTCTCTACTATTTCACAACAGCTGACGGACAACATGAGCTTCATGCAACAATCGCGATTGGTTTCGGATCGTGCTTATAGCAACGTATGCCGTACCTTGAACGGTATTTCATTAGAGCAGAACCGTCAGAGAGAGTTCAACAGCCGACACTACCAGCTTGTAGAGGCTACTCAGGGTTCCATCTTGGGTAACCTTCGAGAGGTCCGGAGTGCTCAGGCTGCTTTATCAGCACGACTCGACCGGAGGGACCAGCATCGTAGTAGATCCCGTCGTTCCAGACCATCACATCAGGACGGCGAAGGCACCAGTGCCCTTCCTCAGTAGTCTTTTTCCAGGTTACCCCCCTTATCTTATTTCGAAACATTGGGGACAATGTTCGATTTAAGTGTGGGAGGGGATTTTACTGCTTTCTGTTATTTCCTTTTTAGTTAATTATTTCCTTTCAGTTATTTCCCTTTTCAGTAATTTACTTTTCTTAGATAATGCATGAGCCTGACGAGTCACCAGTATAGTGTCTTTTTAGTTCATCTTCATTTTTTCCCATTTCCTTAGCCTTACCAGAAAAATTTTAAAAAGAAAATGATGTTGTTTCACATGTTTTTTGGGCTTTGAGACAGGTTTAGATTAGGATGTGGTGACTTAGGTCAACTTTTTGAAACATCAGAACCATTTTAGCACCATAGACCTCTTGAATATAGGAATCACTCCTAAACCCCACCACCTTGGCCTTTACTATCATTTAAAAAATTGTCCTAAGTAGTTTATCTTAGCGATCAGCTCCGGCCTAAGCATGCTCTACGTAGGGGGCCGATGAACATAAGTGAATGATCCAGTGCTAATAAAAGAAAAAAAAAAGAAAAAAAAAAAGGCAAACTCTGGTATAGGTGACCCTCACAAAGTCATTTAAACCGAAAAAAGAGAAAAAAAATATTTGCCACAAAAAGAAAAAAAAATTGCAAGTCACCTATTGTTAGTTGGTTCAGAGGTATCTGGCACTGAACTTGGTAGGGCGGATTACGATCCGATCCCCCGCAGCTGCATTTAGGTGAAATAAAAACAGGTTTACACATGCTTATGTGCCAGAAACCTTATGTTATGGATCAGAATCACTAACCGGTCACTCTACTATGAAGCATGTACGGATAACGGGCTTAATGTGATTGCGCCTGAATGAAAAGGACACAAAAAGATGAGAAGATAGGCCTAGGTATTGTGGGATGATATGGAGTGGTTAATATAGGATTGAAGTTTGTGTTTGTGTTACTATGGTACCCTTGGTTCACTTAGTTAGTATCTGTCACTACATCCTGACTTGAACTTAGAATCCCTTTAGCCCAAAGACACGTGTTGACACCATATTTTCTTAAGCTTTAATGTTTGCTTGAGGACAAGCAAAGGTTTAAGTGTGGGAGAATTTGATCACACTAAAATTCACCGTATTTCTGACTCCGATTTCACATGCATTCTTAGCTTTTATTGTTGTTTTGCTTTGTTATTGCTTTGTTTTCTTATGTTTTCAGGTTTTTATAATAATCGGAGCTGGAATCGGGAAAAGGAGCGAAAAAGGAGTGAAAACGGACGAAAACCTAGAAATTCAGCGTTTTGCACTTACGGCACCCACCGTGGCGGGCGCCATGGGGTTAGCCATGACGTGGCCACGTCTCAAGACCACTCCTCAACCTCCAAGACCCACGTTCCCCACTCCATCATCCCCTGTAGGGACCATGGCGGGCGCCATAGGCCTGTGGCGGGCGCCACAAGGCCAAATTCCATAACCTCCACTTTTTAGTGGAGGGGCGTCCCGGTCATTTCATGCTTTCAGTTTTTACTATAAATAGGACCTTAGATTTTCGTTTTTCTTCATCCAGAATTAGAATTCTCTAGGCATATATCAGTTATAAAGCAGTTGCCATTCCACATCGGGGTGCCTCTGCAATCGAGTGATCGAGTCTGTAATCTGTTTGTGGTTCGAGTTTTGGAGCACTCTGGAGGAAGTTAATCCTGCCGCCATTTTAATTCAAGTTCGTACTTTACTTTTATTTATTTCTCGCACTGCTTTACTTTATTTATTTCCCGCACTCGCACATTTACTTTGTTTATTTCCCGCACTCGCACATTTACTTTGTTTATTTCCCGCACTCGCACTTTAAATTACTTTTATGAAAAACTATAAAAAGAATCTTTACTTTATCATGTCTAACTAATTACATAAAGGTTAGAATGTAAGGATCGTAATTAAACCAGTAATCAGTATAATTGTTCGTGGAAACACCTAAGGGCTATTTTATCTTTCAATTCAAATAATTGTTTTTAATTATTTCAAAAACAGCCAAAAGCGCTTTGTCTAGTTTATTAGGAGATTTTAGATTAAAAAGAAAAGAGATTTTAAAACGATTTTCGGACGCGTTATGAGATTTAGAGTCTGGTTCATAAGAACCTCTTTTTGCTAAGAAGTCCAGGTTAAAATACTTTTCAACTTAGTTAAGATACTATATTTCTTAAAAATAGGTTTACTACTCTAACGCAGTACGCACCTTTTTATCCGTGACAATAGGAGGGGTTGATTAGAGAGTACAACTCGGTTCTGAATACGCGAAAGCGACAATTCCTGTTAAATTAGTTCTTTTCAAAAGGAGAAAACATTGCCCATAAGTAGTTCCACTAACAAGTACTAGATTATCATTGATTGCGTGAATTACATTCGAGCCTGTCTTTATTTATTATTTAAAATTATAATTTTATTTACCATTGCACCCTTATTAAAACCCTTAAAAAATAGTTGCCTTAGATACACACCATAACAACAGGTTTGATAGATTGACACTTGGTCTCTGTGGATTCGATAATCTTTTATATTACTTTGACGTGATTCGTACACTTGCGAAAAACACGCATCACTTGTAATGAAAACTTTCCATTTTGGGAAAGATCTTCAACCTCCTTTTTCTTGATCAAAAAGGTTTCAAATGAATTTTCTTCAAACATGAAAGTTGTAGATTTGATCTTCCCATTTTCAAAAAGTACAAGAACTCCTCTTGATTCATCCTAGAACTCAAGATACGGAAAGTCAAAGTTGGGAAAAATCTTGTAATTTTCAAGTTCATGTCAAAGAGGGAATTTTGCAAAATGGACTTTTAAGCATTCTAATGACCTATAATTCACCTCTACACTGTATAACATTGATGAGAACATCTCAAGACCAAAATTCATGCATTGCTTCACAAGTTTCATGAACAATTTCTTCAAAATGAACAAAGTTGTGAAAGTGCAAAACCTTTGGAAACTCATGAATCAAGCCATACAACTCACCAATTTCGATCCAATGGTGCTCCTTAAACTCAGTTGAGGCAGCCTAAGACCTCAAATCACTTCTTCCATGGCCCATGCTTCAAGTACACAAACTTTTGACTTTTTGACCAATGGCACCATACCAATCCCATAGTGCATATCCACTCCTCTGACTGATCTCAATTGTTTCTAGAACCCCTAAGGAGGATAAAACATAACACTTCAAGCCTTGAAGCAGGCCACACACTCAGATTGCAAAAATCCCTCAAAAACTTCATCTCTTTGATTCTCTCAAACCATCCATCAAACTTCCAAAATTCTTTCACCAATCAATCACATATCATCCATAGAACAAGAATCAACCACCAAAATGGCCTGAAACACAACATATCAAAAACACGATTTCTGCTTCATCAGATCTGGACCTCAAAAACCAGCCACTTTCAAAGCATTCTAAGCACTCCACTAGCTTCAGGAGGTTCAAAGATGTCATTTTGCACTAGAGGGAGGTCCTGAAAGCTCCATTTTGAAGAACTTCAGTTCAGGTATTCATCAAGAACAAATTTTCCAGAACTTCTTTTTCTTGTTATAAAATGATTCTATATGCTTAGTTGATCACTCTGATCTGTTTAGAATTGAAAATGGTTGAGAAATGAGCATGTATGGTTGTTCTGAAAGTTTGCCCGTAAAAATGTTTTGCTTCGATTCTCTTGATTCATGAAGTTTAAATGTTGTTTGTTGGTTGATTCATGTTCTATGATGTTTGGAGATCATTTTTGGGCGTGTTTGAGGAGTTTTAGTAGCTTGTAGGTGGAGTTAGGATTTGGATGGCCGGAGAAGATGACCGGAGCTTAACTCTGGTCACCTGAAAATAATTAGGGCTAATTAGGGTTTAGGTTGCCAGATTGAATGTCAGCCCTTGGATCATGATTAGATTAAGTTTTGGACGGCCCAAATATTTCACGTAACTTTAATTTTGATTAATTAAATTAATTGTAATTAATTAACTCAGTTTAAACCCTGGCCATTGGATCACGCACGAATCACAGATTCAAACCTAGGCCCTTAGATCTTCATACCCTTGGTCAAGCAGACTTTCAATCCCAGCCCTCCATCCATCTCCTGCGCAATCTGAACCCTTCATCTAACTTACTATACATTTTATTTCATTTTTATTTCATTTCATTTTATTTATTTAACATTTTATAAAATTCCAATTTTTTGCATTTATACTTTAAATAATTTTCAGAACCTAAAAACATTTTTATTTTTAATTTTTGCATTAAAAATATATTTTTAAATCATTTAATTGTATTATTTAATTAATTAATTCATTTTAATTAATTAAAAATACTTTTGGGTATTTAAAAATAACCAAAAAAAATCATGAAGCATTCTTACACATTTAGAACAATTTACAAACTCATTTTACAAATTTCTATTAGGGTTTGATCATGTTTAGACAATTAACCATGAATTAGGGTTTCTAAATTCCTTATTTTTTTAACTCTAACTTCAAAAACTCATTTATGATCAACCAAAATGAGTTTGTGTATGGTTCTTTTTGCATTATTTCATACTTTGCATGTAGTATCTAGGGTATTTACCTCATATTTTTGCATTGCATTTTCCATTTGTTTGGCATTTTTCATGAAGAAGTACCCAAAACCCTAGCCTAACTTAGAAAAACCATAACTTGACTTTGAATTAGCTTCTGACCTCCATCTTTAGGGGGTGATCTTATGTGTGTTTAGGGTTCATTTGGTTGCAATTTCAATTTTTTATCATGTGTGTTGCTTCTGTTTTGATCATTTGCATCTCATACTTTCTTAAAACCCTAATTTGCCATGTTCATTTGCATTCATCTTTGAATACCTTCATCATGTGAACTTGTCATGACATTTCATGCATTTGTATGTCATCTTAGATGCCTTAGGACATGTGAGAACATTGGCTGATCATTGTTGCATTCATATCATATATTTGGCATCCATTATATCTTATGTATATTCATGTATTCTTAAGCTTCTAACATGCTTGTTTTTGCATCCATCACATGTATGATCATACATATTCATTGTATATAACTTTGCATCTCTCCATTACACATTTGCATCACGTATTCACTTCTGGTTGGCATCATTGCATCTTCATCTTTGCTTCATTGCATCTTGTTTTATCTTATGCATTCATATTAACCATTTCAGGGGCTTCAGGTAAGTTGTTTAGGATGTGGATTTGCCTCCACATCCAATCTCTCTTTATCTCTTCATTTGCATTATTATTTGTCTTTTAAGTAAGTTTGACTCACTTATGCTCTCTCTTGCTCCCTTTCTTTCTCTTAGGTTACTTAGCTTCTTCAGGAAATAAGTAACCTATTCTCATTTCTCTTCTCTTTTCATCTGCTTCTTCTTCCTTGGTGGCCATCTCAAGACTTTCTGAAGATCTTTCTCTAAGCCTCACAAACCATGGGAATATCCAAGCATGATAACTTTATGGTTGTACATAGTCCCCCCTCGTTTTTCACCTTTTAGTCTCCTTGAGTCTCTGCTTCTCATATCATAATCAAGGTTATAAAGTTAAAGTTTTAAGACTCTGTATTAGGGTTATGCCTGTATCCTTATCTTAGGATGGAGTGTATAACTTTAATACTTAGTGTTAAACCTTTAAGTTGTTTACATCTCCTAATCAAAACACCTAATAATCATTAAGACTTAAGCTTGTAACTTGGGCCTTATATTAGCATTACATCTCTGCCTGTTGGTTCAGAGGGACTAACCCTAGTGTTTAATGGACAAGTCCCCCTCATGTTTAGTCTTACAAACATAAAATCCATTTCTTAATGCCACCTTTAATTAAAATCCACTTTAATAAAGGCTTGTTATATAATGAATTTAATCTCTAACTATAGATTAAGTTGAGGTATCTTCCTCATCTTAAGTGTCCTCATCTATCATCCTTCTCTTAGGATGGTGTAATGAGTTCACTAATCCCTGATTAGAGATTAAACTCATTACTTAACATAAAATAAAAATCCAAAAAACACTTAATAATCATAAGTAGGTTAATGATCTTAATCCTTCATCATTAGGGTAATCAAGTTGGGATATCCATCTCATACTTAAGCATACTCATTATCCCTAATCAGGGGTGACATAATGAGTTTGCAAACCCTTGATTAAGGCTTAAGTTCATTATCCTATGCAAAACACCAAAAACAATAAAAATCTGAAAACACAAAAACAAATAATAAACGTCTCCTCCGGGATTCTTTTCTCATCATATTCACTCTGAAAACGAGAACTCGCTTCTCCCGTCTAATGCAAGACAATTAGCACTCGAGCCAGACGAGTCATACACTTGAGCATAGACAAGCAAGCAGTTCACATCAAAAACATCCAGTCTCTTTGAGTCAAACTACGGCGTTCTGACTTCCTCATTGCACGAGAGGATATGTAGGCATAACTTAACAGTTATCGAACAAAAGTCACTTTGTCTCCCCCCTCTCCTCTTTCTAGCTTTCCTTTCTTAGCCCCAACTTTGAGCACTCACTTCCTTTTTGCACTGACACTCTGTACATCCATTCCTCCATCTCTTTTATACACTATTAGATCATACATTATCCCCTTTTAAACACAATCAGGTATGCATGGATCCCGTCGAGTACGACGGACGATTTGGGTGCTAATACCTTCCCAGGTCGTAATCTACGCTCTTACTCAGTTTCTTTGGTTCGCAACCGTCGTATCCACTTCTTTCCAGGTTTATGCAGCATTACCTTTCCTTCGGGATAAAAATGCCTAGCTGGCGACTCTATTCAACCTCAACCTCCAACATCACCGACGGTTCGTGTTTGCACCGAGATGAAAATCCGGGGAGAGACAGTGTGTAGATGTTTAAGAATTGGCAGAATTTTTGACCAAACAAGAAATGTTAAATTCAGTTCAGAATGTCCTATCAGATGTTGGGACATTAGCAAACAGAGTATGTGAACTTATTTCAGGATGTCTCATCAGATGTTGGGACATTGTGTAAATGACTAAGTTCAGTTTTGTCAGGATGTCCCAACAGATGTTGAGACATCTCAGACCTGCTACCAGAATTAATTATTGATTAACAGATCAGAGATATTTAAGGAGAACTATCTGGAATTAATTAATGCTGGATAAAAACAGAACAAGGCGCATCTGTAGGGAGTTTTAAATTGAAGATTCAGATTAAAACAGAAGACCTAATGCACCTAGAATATAGGAGGTAACAAACCCTAAATTCAAGGTGACAGTTGCTGCACATTAGGGCTGGATCATTCTACAGAAAGCCCAAAATTCAGATACCTATTTAAACAACAGAAACTCATAGAATTGAGTACGAATTTCAGAAGACTAAATAGGGTGTCTAGTGTTTTAATAGCAAGTTGTTTTTATGTACCACTTTATGAGCTTTTAAGCAAAAGTGCATTTGTGACTTGATTGAAACTGTGAAGTAAGATCAAGCTGTTATTGTTTGAAGGATGTCTTCAACTTTTGTAAACTTGTAAACTTGATCACTGGGTGATTGAGGGGGAGTGAGTAGGGTACTCTTATCTAAGTGAGTCTTAGGTAGAAATTGCATTGGGTAAGTATTAAGTGATAGATTAAACAGGGTGGTTTAAGTCTAGAATTAATATTACTAATAGTGGATTTCCTCCTGGCTTGGTAGCCTCCAGATGTAGGTGTGGTTATACACTGAACTGGGTTAACAAACTTCTGTGTTGTTTACTTTTCTTGCTGTTTAAGTTTTGGTTAAATTTGTCAAATGTCCTATTAAGTGTTGGGACATCTCTTAGGACATCTCATACCTGATCACAGAATTTCAATTGGCATCAGAGCAGGCACCCTGCCTGTTTATACTGGGTGAGATCTAGGGAAAACAAATTCTGTAACATGGACAGAGATATAGGGTCAGTAAATAGACCATCTATACTGGATGGTTCTAATTATGACTACTGGAAGCCAAGAATGATTGCATTCTTAAAGTCACTTGACAACAGGGCATGGAGAGTAGTAAATGTTGGATGGAAACATCCTGTTCAAGACACCAAAGATGGATCAATAGTTCTGAAACCTGAAGAAGAATGGAGTAAAGAGGAAGAAGATTCAGAACTAGGCAACTCAAAAGCCCTAAATGCTTTATTCAATGGCATTGATAGAAATATTTTCAGACTAGTGCATCATTGTGAGCTGGCCAAAGATGTGTGGGATACCCTCAAGATAACTCATGAAGGAACATCAAAAGTAAAAATGTCAAGACTTCAACTTCTCACCACCAAGTTTGAAAACTTGAGAATGAAGGAAGATGAATCAATTCATGAGTTCTACATGAACATCTTGGATATAGCCAATACTTCTGGAGCCTTGGGAGAAAAGATGACTGATGAAAAGCTTGTAAGGAAGATTCTCAGATCTTTGCCAAAAAGATTTGACATGAAAGTCACAGCAATAGAAGAAGCTCAAGACATATGTTCTATGAAAACTGAAGAACTCATTGGTTCCCTTCAAACTTTTGAGATGGGAATGAATGACACACATGCTAAAAAGAACAAAAGCATAGCCTTGGTTTCAAATACAGATGAAGAAGAAGATGATGAATCAGCAAATGATAAAAGCTTATCAGAAAACCTTGCACTGATTGGAAGACAATTCAAACAGATTCTCAGAGGAATGGAAGGAAAATCCAAACCTAGTGGAAGAAACACAAACTCTGAGAACAGAAGACCTTATGATGCTAACAAAAGAGTAAAATATGCTGAAAAGACCAGTCAAGATAAAGGAGTCAAATGCCATGAATGTGAAGGATATGGACATATCAAGTTTGAATGTCCTACCTACTTAAAGAGGCAAAAGAAAGGACTCTCTGTGACCTGGTCTGATGAAGACTCAGGAGAAGAATCAGCTAAGCACATTACTGCTTTAGCTGGACTGTGTGAATATGATAGTGATTCCAGCTGTGGAGAGCTTACTTATGCAGATCTTGAGCAAGCCTTCAAGGATCTGTACAAGAGTAGTACTGAAGTATGCAGTGAGGTCATAAAGCTAAAGAAGCAGAATGAAGTACTAGAAGAAGAAAAAGCAAGTGATCAAGTAATCATTGATACCTTAAAAAGTGAAGTAACTCTTCTCAATTCTAAGCTGGAACATATGTCGAAATCTGTTAGAATGATGAACAGCAGCTCAAATACACTGGATGCTATTCTCTGCAATAATAAACATTCAGGGGACAAAAGTGGACTGGGATATAACAGAGATGAAGCCAGCTCTAGCAAAACTACTTCAAAAATTACACAGTCAAACAAGATGTCCCAACATATGCTTCAACATCAGAACACAAAGACAAACATAATGTTCCAACAGATGTCTCAACATTCTGGAAAGAACAAAATGAAGAAGAAGTATCAAAGATGGAGATGCCATCACTGTGGAAGATTTGGGCATATCAAACCTCACTGTTATAAGTTACATGGATATCCAAATCAGATGTGTCAGCAACCTTCCAAGCAGAAAGTAGAAGGTACCAAGAAAGTGCTGCTTAGAAATCAGCAACCTCCTAAGCAAAAGACAGAAGTAATCAAGAAAGTTTGGAGACCAAAAGCTGACATTCAGACTGATCAAAGCCACATACCCAAGAACAAGATCAACAATCAAGCTTGGAGATCAGCTGAACAACACTCAGAGCAGAGGCATCAAAAGAAATCTCAACTCATCTGGTCAAATAAAAGTACTGCATACATAGCACATACATCATTGAAAGTATCAGCTAAAGAAGACTGGTACTTTGACAGTGGATGCTCAAGACACATGACTGGATTGAAGAATTTGCTAGTAAACTTAAAGCCACATTCATCCAGGTATGTTACCTTTGGAGATGGAGCTAAAGGAGAAATCAAGGGAGTTGGAACCTTGAATTGTCAAGATGTTCCAAGATTAGATGATGTGCTGCTTGTTAAAGGTTTAACTGCTAATCTGATCAGCATAAGTCAACTATGTGATCAAGGATACAGTGTAAACTTTACCAAATCTGAATGCATAGTGACTAACAAAGAACAAGAGGTTGTCATGAAAGGAGCCAGATCTAAAGACAACTGTTACATGTGGGAGCCACTAGACTTCAGTCCCACTTCAACTTGTTCTCTAGCTAGAGAAGAAGAAGTAAAACTATGGCACCAAAGGCTAGGTCATCTTCATTTCAGAGGCATAAAGAAGATCATATCTATGGATGCTGTAAGAGGTATCCCTAAACTGAAGATTGATGATGGCAAAATCTGTGGTGAATGTCAAATAGGCAAACAAACCAAGATGTCCCATCCAAAGCTCCAACATCTGACAACTTCCAAAGTTTTGGAATTGTTACATATGGATCTCATGGGACCTATGCAAGTTGAAAGCCTTGGTGGTAAGAGGTATGCATATGTGGTGGTTGATGACTTTTCAAGATATACATGGATAAATTTCATTAAAGAAAAGTCAGATGTCTTTGATGTATTCAAGGAATTATGTCAAAGATTGCAAAGGGAAAAATCCAGCTGTGTGATCAGAATAAGAAGTGATCATGGAAAAGAATTTGAGAATCAAAAGTTCTTAGATTTCTGTTCTTCAGAAGGAATCAACCATGAGTATTCTTCTCCTATCACTCCTCAATAGAATGGGATTGTTGAAAGGAAGAATAGAACCATTCAAGAATCAGCAAGAGCTATGATCCATGCTAAAAAATTACCTCTGTATTTCTGGGCTGAAGCTATGAACACTGCCTGCTACATCCATAACAGAGTTACTTTGAGGAAAGGAACTTTGTCCACAATATATGAAGTATGGAAGGGCAGAAAACCCACAGTGAAGTATTTTCATGTATTTGGAAGTAAATGCTATATTCTGGCAGATAGGGAGCAAAGGAGAAAAATGGATCCTAAAAGTGATGAAGGAATTTTCCTTGGATACTCTATAAACAGCAGAGCATATAGAGTATTTAACTACAGAACAAATGTTATCATGGAGTCCATAAATGTGATAATTGATGATGCTCCTACAGATGTCCCAGAAGATGTTGGAACATCTGCTGATATCAAGATTGAAGCTGAAGAAAAGAATGATCAATATAACTTCACTCAAAATGATACAAGGTCAGAAGATTCAAGCAAACCTCCCTCCATCAGAATACAGAAGGATCATCCCAAAGATTTAATAATTGGTGATCCCAACAGAGGTGTGAGCACTAGATCAAGAGAAGTGATTTCAGGTTCTTGTTTTGTGTCCAAAATAGAACCTAAAAACATCAAGGAGGCTCTCACTGATGAATACTGGATTTGTGCTATGCAAGAGGAATTAGGTCAATTCACAAGGAATGAAGTGTGGAATCTTGTTCCTAGACCTGATGATATAAATGTAATTGGAACAAAATGGGTGTATAAGAACAAGTCAAATGAACAAGGAGTTGTTACAAAGAACAAAGCTAGACTTGTAGCTCAAGGATACACTCAAATTGAAGGGGTGGACTTTGATGAAACCTTTGCACCAGTAGCAAGGCTTGAATCAATAAGACTACTGTTGGGAATTGCTTGTATCTTAAAGTTCAAGCTATTTCAAATGGATGTGAAAAGTGCCTTTCTTAATGGTTATCTTAATGAAGAGGTATATGTAGAACAGCCTAAAGGATTTGTTGATCCAAGCTGTCCAAATCATGTATACAAACTCAAGAAAGCACTTTATGGTCTGAAGCAAGCTCCAAGGGCATGGTATGAAAGACTTACCACATTTCTTATCAAGCAAGGATACAGAAAAGGTGGGATTGATAAAACCCTGTTTGTTAAAGATGAAGAAGGAAATGTCATGATTGCACAAATATATGTTGATGACATTGTGTTTGGTGGGATGTCTGATAAGATGGTCAAACATTTTGTCAAGCAGATGGAATCTGAATTTGAAATGAGTCTAGTAGGTGAATTAACCTATTTTCTTGGTCTGCAAGTTAAGCAAATGGAAGACTCAATGTTCATCTCACAAAGCAAGTACTCCAAGAACATAGTGAAGAAATTTGGAATGGAAAATGCTTCTCATAAAAGAACTCCTGCTCCTACACATTTAAAGCTGACTAAAGATGAGAAGGGTGAGAATGTAGATCAAAGTTTATATAGAAGCATGATTGGAAGCTTGTTATACTTGACTGCTAGCAGACCAGACATTGCATTTGCAGTAGGAGTTTGTGCAAGATATCAAGCTGATCCAAAAGTCAGTCATCTCAATCAAGTCAAGAGAATTCTTAAATATGTTAATGGTACTTGTGACTATGGCATAATGTACTTTCATGGTTGCAAACCTATTCTCACTGGCTTCTGTGATGCTGATTGGGCAGGAAGTGCTGATGACAGAAAAAGCACTTCAGGAGGATGCTTCTTTCTAGGAAACAATCTGATTTCTTGGTTCAGTAAGAAACAGAATTGTGTATCCTTATCTACAGCTGAAGCTGAGTACATAGCAGCAGGTAGCAGTTGTTCTCAGTTGGTTTGGATGAAGCAGATGCTCACTGAGTACAATGTCCCACAGGATGTCATGACATTGTACTGTGACAACTTAAGTGCAATCAACATATCTAAAAATCCTATCCAACATAGCAGGACAAAGCATATTGATATCAGACATCATTTCATCAGAGATCTTGTAGAAGAAAAGGTGATTTCATTGGAGCATGTAGCTACAAATCTGCAGTTAGCTGATATCTTTACCAAAGCATTGGATGCTACACAATTTGAGAACTTAAGGGGCAAACTTGGAATCTGTTTATGTGATATTTAGCAGTTAATGAGATGTGCCAACATGTCATATGACATTGCATGGCATAAGGTCCAGATGGCAAAACCAGTCTGGACAAGATCCTTGGGAATTCCATCCCTAATCATTTGCACTATAACGGTTACTTATTTAGTAACTACTTATAAGCAGCTATCAAGATTCCCATCATACTATCACAAGCGAATCACATTAACTAGCATTCCTTCAGAAATCATAAACCCTAAAGCTGTTCATCTATCTTCCTCTACAATGTCTCAAAACCCTAAAACTACTGAGGAAGTTCTCAACCAGGAAGACGTAGTTCATGCCACTCCCATCTCTGTGGTACCAATGCAATCAACCCCATTGGACGAACTCAGGGGAAGCGTTTCTCACACTAAAAAGGCAAGAACTCCAAAGAGAGGTAAAGATCAAGTCAGAAGCAAAGCTAAAGGCACTCCCTCTCCAGCTAACATGCCCCCTAAATCTTCACAATATGTGGATGATTCAATCAAGGAGATTGTCACTCAAATTCTGTTTGAACAAAGAAAGGTGAGTGGAATCTCTGTTCCTCTGAACACAATGCCTGCACCTCAAGAAGAACAAGCTCAAGCTGCAGAAGAACAAGATGTCCCAACAGATGTTGGAACATCTGAAGATAAGAGAAAGAACTCATCTGATGTTGAGTTGGAACAAACTGAGGACCAGAATAAGGTCTCAAATGAAAATGATGCAGAAATCTCTGAGGATCAGACCAACGTCTCAAATGAAGGTCAAATCCCTGCTGATCAACAAGCTGAAGAGGAGACTGCTCAATCTCCTCCAGTGGTGAACCTGGAGCAGGATTCTGATGCAGAGATCATAGCCTCTGTTAAACCTAGCATAGCCAAAAGGCTCAGGTCCAGGAAAGGCAAGATGCAAGCTGAAGCAGCAATCCCTGAGAAGAAGAAGGCTAGTCCAAAGAAAGGCAAGGCTAAAGCTACCTTTGGTCCAACAAAACCATGGAGCAAAGTTCAAACCCGGAAGAGAAAAGCTGCCACACCATCAGATTCAGATGTTGGATCAGATGTCCCAACATCTCCTCCCAAGAAGAGACCAGCACCTTCCAGAGCTTCAACTGCTGTTCCAGAAGCTCCTTTGGACAACATATCATTCCATCATGTCTCCAGTGTCAACAGGTGGAAATATGTGTATCAAAGAAGGGTTGCCCTGGAAAGAGAACTGAGCAGCAATGCACTTGAGTGCACAGAACTCATTGACCTAATCTCTGCTGCAGGATTATTCAAGACAGTCTCAGAGTTCTCTCCCTGCTATGAACTTCTTGTCAAAGAGTTCATTGTGAATCTTCAGGAGGATTGCTCAAATGGTAAGTCCTCAGAGTTCAGAAAGGTATTTGTAAGAGGTAAGTGTGTTGAGTTCTCTCCCCAAATCATTAATCAGTATCTAGGAAGGGACACAGATGGACCCAATGAGCTAGGGAAAACAGATAATCAAATCTGTAAGGTGATCACTGCAAACCAGGTCAAAGCTTGGCCTGTGAAGGGAAAGCTTTCTGTGAGCATGCTTACTAGAAAGTATGCCATGCTTAACAGGATTGGAACTGCAAACTGGGTGCCTACCAATCACACTTCATCAATCTCAACTGGTCTGGCCAGATTCATCTTTGCTGTGGGGACTCAAACCAAGATGGATTATGGAGCATATATTTTTGATCAGACTATGAAGCATGCCATCTCTACTGCAACAAAGCTGCCAATAGCTTTTCCATCATTGTTGTGTGGTATTGTACTCAATCAATATCCTGGAATTTTAACTGACAAGGATACTGCCTGCAAGAGAGGGAGCCCCCTGGCTTTTCACTACAAGTTATTCCTCAGTCATCATGCTGCAGATGTTGAAGCTCCTTCTGGGACATCTGCTAGTCCATCCACTGTTAAGAATCCAATCTCCAGGAAGACTTTAATTGCTGAACTCAAAAGCACCTGCAAAGAGCTTGAAGCTAGAAAGCAGAAGCTTGAGGAAATAATTCAAAGGTTGGAGAATGAAGAAGATCTGAAAGCAAACTCTGATAAAGACAGTGCTGCTGATGAAGAAACAGAAGCTGATGAAGAGACAGAAGTTGAGGAGGGAACTGAGAGTGATGATTCTGAGTGATCAAATGTATGTGAGGCAAATGTAATGACAGCAATGTAATGACTGAAATAGTGTCTTTGGCCCCTAATTTTGTGTCTACCAAGGGGGAGAACAACATCAAATGTAATTGCTGTTTAAATGAATGAAAAAATTCTGTTTGTTTGCTTCTGAACTGAATAAGTTTTTCTGTTGGAACAAGACTGGATAAAGACAAAGACTGGATAAAGACAGGACACATGTATGTTTGAGGGGGAGTAATCTCAAATAAAAATCAACAGAAAAGTAATGATATACTCTGATAAAAAGAACTTCTGCTGCACTCTGAAAACCAGGAAAGATGTTAGCCAAAAATTAGCCAAAGGGGGAGTTTGTAGATGTTTAAGAATTGGCAGAATTTTTGACCAAACAAGAAATGTTAAATTCAGTTCAGAATGTCCTATCAGATGTTGGGACATTAGCAAACAGAGTATGTGAACTTATTTCAGGATGTCTCATCAGATGTTGGGACATTGTGTAAATGACTAAGTTCAGTTTTGTCAGGATGTCCCAACAGATGTTGAGACATCTCAGACCTGCTACCAGAATTAATTATTGATTAACAGATCAGAGATATTTAAGGAGAACTATCTGGAATTAATTAATGCTGGATAAAAAAAGAACAAGGCGCATCTGTAGGGAGTTTTAAATTGAAGATTCAGATTAAAACAGAAGACCTAATGCACCTAGAATATAGGAGGTAACAAACCCTAAATTCAAGGTGACAGTTGCTGCACATTAGGGCTGGATCATTCTACAGAAAGCCCAAAATTCAGATACCTATTTAAACAACAGAAACTCATAGAATTGAGTACGAATTTCAGAAGACTAAATAGGGTGTCTAGTGTTTTAATAGCAAGTTGTTTTTATGTACCACTTTATAAGCTTTTAAGCAAAAGTGCATTTGTGACTTGATTGAAACTGTGAAGTAAGATCAAGCTGTTATTGTTTGAAGGATGTCTTCAACTTTTGTAAACTTGTAAACTTGATCACTGGGTGATTGAGGGGGAGTGAGTAGGGTACTCTTATCTAAGTGAGTCTTAGGTAGAAATTGCATTGGGTAAGTATTAAGTGATAGATTAAACAGGGTGGTTTAAGTCTAGAATTAATATTACTAATAGTAGATTTCCTCCTAGCTTGGTAGCCTCCAGATGTAGGTGTAGTTATACACTGAACTGGGTTAACAAACTTCTGTGTTGTTTACTTTTCTTGCTGTTTAAGTTTTGGTTAAATTTGTCAAATGTCCTATTAAGTGTTGGGACATCTCTTAGGACATCTCATACCTGATCACAGAATTTCACAGTGGTTGAACAACTAAATCATACCCCATCCAAGGTATCAATTCTGTCATTGTTAATGTGTTCCCAAGCTCATCGGGAGGCTTTATTAAGAGTTTTGCAAATGACATATGTACCACAAGAGATAACTGTCAATCATTTGGAGGCTGTGGTAGCCAGTGTGAACGCCAGCCATGGGTTAGGGTTCACAGATAGAGATCTCACTTCTGAGGGATGCAATCACAATAAGGCCTTACACATCACCATGGAGTGTAAGGGCGATGTTCTATCACATGTCCTGGTAGATATAGGCTCTTCCCTCAATGTGCTCCCTAAAAAGGCCCTAATGAAGCTGAATGTTGATGGCATCGTTCTACGACCCAGTGATTTGATTGTAAAAGCCTTTGACGGGTCACAGAGGCCTGTGTTCGTGGAAGTGGAACTATCGGTAAATATTGGGTCTCAAATATTCAAAAGCACGTTCTATGTTATGGATATCCAACCTGCTTACAGTTGTCTGCTAGGACGTCCTTGGATTCATGCTGCTGGTGCAGTAACATCCATGTTGCATCAAAAGTTGAAGTATGTGGTAGACGTCCAAGTTGTTACTGTATGCGGTGAGGAGGATATTTTCGTAAGCCATCTATCGACCTTCAAATACGTGGAAATGGATGGGGAGATCCACGAAACACTTTGCCAAGCTTTTGAGACAATCAATGTTAGTACTTTGTCTCCGGTGGCTGCAGCTCAAAGCAGTGAGAGGGAAGGAACTCCTATCTACTCCTACAAGCAAGCTAAGGAAGTAGTCCAATCCGGAAATGCCCAGGGCTGGGGCAAGTTGTTGGAAGTGGAAAAGAAGGATGACAAGTTCGGTCTCGGGTATCAACCTGGTCAGTCCAGTTGGTCTCAAGGCAGTAAGTCTATAACGTTCACTAGTGTTGGAATGATCGACTACAACAATGTTTGTGCTACAGATGAAGATGGGGATAATGACTGCGACTTGGATAACTAGATTCACCCATGCACACCTGGGGAGGAGCTCTGGAACTGGTCTGCTGAAGATTTTATTCAAGTTACTTGGCAGTCAAAGTAATTTCCTTGTTTCCAATTTTATCATACTGCATGTCAAATCCTGCACTCTGCCCAAGGTGCATGGATCCATTTGTAGGGCTACCATGATTTTAATGCATTTTTTTTCATCATAAATAAATGACATTTTTAAAGAAAATTGTGTTCTCTTTCTTTCGTTTTTAAATTTTTCACAAAAAACAAATAAAATGGCAATGTTTTCTTTTCCAGTGTTTTTGTGTGTTTGCGTCTCTTTTGTAAAGAACGGATTCTGAAATAAGCACATCATTTGTGCAGTATTGATCATTCGGATTCTTGTGATAATGTTCCTGCTATGACCATGCATGACTTTGACAATCCTATCTACCAAGCTGATGAAGGGGTTAAAGAAGAGTGTGAACTCCCTGAAGAGTTGGCTAGGTTGTTGAAATGAGAGGAAAGGGTCATTCAACCTCATCAGGAAGAAATAGAGATCATTAACATCGAGTCTGAGGATGTAAAGAAAGAGATAAAGATTGGGGCTAGTCTGCAAGTCGAGGTAAAGAAGGAATTGATTGGTATGCTACGAGAATATGTGGATATCTTTGCCTGGTCGTATCAAGATATGCCAGGGTTAGATACTGACATTGTTGTACATAAGCTGCTACTAAGAGAAGATTGACCTCCAGTAAAACAAAAAGCTGAGAAGAACTAACCTTGACATGGCGATGAAGATCAAGGAGGAAGTTCAGAAGCAGTGGGATGTCGGGTTCCTTTTCGTAGCTAGTTACCCACCTTGGATAGCTAACATTGTGCCTGTACCAAAGAAAGATGGCAAGGTCCGGATGTGCGTCGATTATCGGGATCTAAACAGAGCAAGTCTAAAGGATGACTTTCCATTACCTCACATTGATGTGCTGGTAGAAAACACCGCTCAGTTCTCGGTATTTTATTTCATGGATGGCTTTTCCGGGTACAATCAGATAAATATGGCACCGGAAGACATGGAGAAAACGACGTTCATTACCCCGTGGGGTACATTCTGTTATAAGGTTATGCCCTTTAGGTTGAAGAATGTTGGGGCAATGTATCAACGGGCTATGATAACTTTATTCCACGACATGATACACAAGGAAATTGAGTGCTATGTGGACGATATGATTGCCAAGTCCCGAGATGAAGAAGAACACCTGGTCAATCTTAAAAAGCTGCTTGAAAGGTTGATAAAGTATAGATTGAGGTTGAATCCAAACAAGTGCACTTTCGGAGTGTGTTTCGGTAAATTGTTGGGTTTTATTGTTAGCCAAAGGGGTATTGAGGTAGATCCTGCAAAAGTAAAAGCAATACAAGACATGCCTGCACCAAGAACAAAAAAAGAATTGCGTGGGTTTTTAGGGAGATTGAACTATATTTCTCGATTTATATCTTATCTAACTGCCACATGCGAGCCAATCTTCAAATTGTTAGGAAAAGAACAAACAGTCAGGTGGAATGAGGACTGTCAAAGAGCCCTTGAAAAGATAAAAGAATATTTGCAGGAACCTCCGATCCTAATGCCTCCAGTTCCAGGACGGCCACTTATCATGTACTTGACTGTGTTAGAAGGGTCGATGGGGTGTGTTCTAGGCCAACATGACGAGTCTGGTCGAAAAGAGCTTTCTATTTATTACCTTAGCAAAAGTTTACCGACTGTGAATCCCTTTACTCACTGCTCAAAAAAACTTGATGCGCTTTGGCATGGGTGGCTCGCCGACTGAGACAGTACATGTTGACCCACACCACATTGCTAATCTCAAAAATGGACCCTGTCAAGTATATTTTCAAAAAACCAGCATTAACCGGATGGGTTGCTAGATGACAAATGATTTTGACAGAGTATGACATACAATATACTTCCCAGAAAGCCATCAAAGGAAGTGTATTGTAAAATTATCTTGCACATCAACCACTTTAAAACGACTATCAGCCAATGAAGTTTGATTTCCCTGATGAGGACATCATGTACCTCAAAGAAAAAGATTGCGAGGAACCACTTCCGGAGGAGGGGCCTGACCCTGAATCCAAATGGAAGCTGATGTTTGATGGTGCAGTCAATATCAATGGATGAAAAGTTGGTGTTGTTCTTATTACTCCCGAAGGTGTTCATTTTCCCTTCGCTGCCATAATTACTTTTGCCTGCACCAACAATGAAGCGGAGTATGAGGCGTGCATAATGGGAATAGAGGAGACTATTAATCTTCGAATTAAGACCCTCGATATATTCGGAGATTTAGCCCTCGTTATCAACCAGATTACCGGCAAGTGGTATACGCATCAAGAACACTTAATTCCTTATAGGGATTATGCCAGAAGACTGCTGACGTTCTTCATAACGGTTAAGCTTCAATATATACTACAAGATGAGAATAGATTTGCCGATGCATTGACTACTCTTTCTTCGTCCATTATAGTCTTGTGTTGGAACTATGTGCCCAGGATTGACATTTTCAGGCTTGACGCACCAGCTTATGTTTTCTCTGTAGACGCAATATCTGATGAGAAACCTTGGTACTTTGATATCAAGCGTTTCCTGGAAAAACAAGAATATCCAGCAGGGGCATCATCCAACGACAAGAAGACCTTGAGACGACTTGCTGCTAGCTTCTTCTTGAACGCAGATAGAGTTCTGTACAAGAGGAACTTTGACATGGTCCTGCTCAGATGCGTGGATAGATACGAAGCAAACCTGTTAATGCAGGAAGTCCACGAGGGATCCTTCGGTCCTCATGCAGGAGGACATGCAATGGCTAAGAAGTTATTGAGACCAGGGTACTATTGGTTAACAATGGATGCAGACTGTTGTTCGTACGCTCGTAAGTGCCACAAATGCCAGATATATGCAGACAAAGTGCATGTTCCTCCTAGCCCTCTCAACGTCATGTCATCTCCTTGGCACTTTTCTACGTGGGGCATTGATATGATCAGGAAGATAGAGCCTACGACTTCAAATGGTCATCGTTTCATCTTGGTCGCGATTGATTATTTCACCAAATGGGTTGAAGCAGCATCTTATGCCAATGTCACTCGCCAAGTGGTAGCCAGATTTCTAAAAAGAGACATCATTTGCAGATACAGAGTGCTCGAGCAAATCATTACTGATAATGGTTCCAATTTGAACAACAAGATGATGGCAGAACTGTGCTGGGACTTCAAATTTCAACATCACAATTCTTCTCCTTACCGGCCAAAGATGAATGGCGCGGTAGAGGCAGCTAACAAGAATATTAAGAAGATTGTGCAGAAAATGGTTGTCACTTACAAAAATTGGCATGATATGTTACCATTCGTGTTGCATGGGTACCAAACGTCAGTCAGGACGTCAACCGGGGCAACTCCTTTCTCCTTGGTATATGGCATGGAGGAAATCTTGCCTGCTGAGGTAGAAATTCCTTCTTTACGTGTAATGATGGATGTGAAGCTTGATGAGGCTGAGTGGGTACGTGCTCGATATAATCAGTTGTGCCTAATTGAGGAAAAGAGATTAGCGACTATCTGTCATGGTCAATTTTATCATAGGAGAATGAAGCGAGCTTTCGACCAACGAGTACATACTCGAGAGTATCAAGTAGGCGAGCTTGTACTCAAAAGGATTATTCCTCCAGGTTCAGATCACAGGGGCAAGTGGACCCCAAACTACGAAGGCCCATTCATAGTAAAGAAAATTTTCTTGGGTGGGGCACTGATGCTCACTACTATGGATGGAGAAGACTTCCAATCCCCTGTTAACTCGGACGCAGTTAAAAAATACTTCACATAAAAGACCCGCTGGACACAAAAACACAATTAAAGTCCAGGCAAGAAAAGGGCATCCTGGCGAGCTAAAAACGAATAAAAAGCTCGGGCAAAAGTTAGGGAAAAAAAGTACACCCGCTGAGTTGAAAACCCACATCGGACAACTCAGGAAAAAAAGGGTATCCCGATGGATTGAAAACCCGAAAGGGCGATCCACGCAAAACAAGGGAATAAGCGAACAACTGCGATCCGGGTAATCTGAACCCAATCACCGTTTCAAACAGTCTGACAATATCAGAAGGGTAAGAATCAGTCTCCTTTTCCTCTTCAGAAAGTGAAGGTAAGAATGGAAAGTCTTGAATACATGTTGGTCATAGAAGGAAGGAAACTCCTTGGAATTTCGTGTACATTGCCATTAGGATAGTTTCTTTTCTCAATTTTCATGGTAGCTACCTCTTTCCAGGTAGTTGCTTCCTGATGTAAAATTTTGCCTATTCAGAGGCCCCTCAATAAATGAATATTCAGTCAAAAGCTGTGTGGTGTTTTGTTTATTTTGTTTGCAAAAATGTCCTGAATTCTTGGCAAAGAGAATATTGCATTTTATTTAAACATGGTGATTTATCTATTAAAAAATGACATTGTAGGGAAACATTTAAAATTATCTTTGAGTGTGGGGTGACAATGGATGAACAGATCATACCAGGTAAGTCCCCAGGGCACATATGTGTACTATTGTTGCAGGTTTTGTAGGATAATGTCATATCTCCCCAAGCAGAGAATGTTCCCCAGCTAAGTTAGAGCAGGTGGAATCCCCAGCAGAATTCCCAGGCTAATTGAAGAGCTTTCATCCCCAAGCGGATTATCTTTCTGCAAGTGAAGTATTTCCAGCAGGCAGCTGAACGCTTGATTTCCCCGTAGAGTTCATGTTTGGGATTTACTCCCGTCATTGAAATATTCCCCCAGAGAAGTCGCCAATTTATTTTTGGCCAATGAGAGGACACAAACAGTTATTCATCTCCCTAGCCAGAGTTAAGCATCGTCAAAGCCTCTTGACCTGGTTCTCCCCTGCAGAGTTGTGATTCTTGTTGCCAATCAGGCATTTGTTTGATGCTCGTATGCACTCCCCAACACTCGTTTGTGTTTGATATTTGCTTGTTGCTCGTTTGCATTCCCCGACACTCATATGTGTTTGATAGTCGTTTGATGCTCGTATGCATTTCCCAGCACTCGTCTGTGTTTGATATTTATTTGTTGCTCGTCTGCATTTCTCAACGCTCGTCTGTGTTTGTTATCTGTTTGAAGCTCTTCTGCATTGTTTGGGTACTCGTCTATATCGTCCCTCATACTAGTTTGTGCTAGCCTATATCCATTTGTGCTGATTTAATAATCACTCTGGTACTCATCTGTATTGCTACTCCAAATGCTCGTCTGTGTTGGATTTTTGGTATTCGTCTGTATCAATGGTTGATATTCGTCTGTATCGTTGCCTGAAGCGTTCGTTTACGTTTCTTAGATCATTGTCTGATATTAATTTGTATCATTGACTTATGTCACTCGTCTGTGTTCTCTTGATGATCATCCAATGCTCGTCTGTGTTGAAGAGGTTTGAAGTCCTGACGGTGGGATTAAACGTCAAAATGGTTACCGGTTCTGGCGTAACAGGTCATCTGAAGGAGGCTCGTCTGTCTTAGACACCACTTATATACGCAAGATTTGTGAAGAGGGTTCGTCTAATCCTAATGTCGTACCTGGCATAATAGGTTATCTGAAGAAGACTCGTCCATCTGAGACCATATATTTACGGAGGATATATGAGGAGGGTTCGTCTATCCTGATTATGCATGCCTATCCCACAGACTTAAGTGCACCACCGGTCCTGGCGTAACGGGTTATCCGAAAGAGGGCTCGTCTGTCTGTCCCTGGCGTAACATGTTTACTTGAAGAGGGCTCGTCTGTCCATTCCTGGCGTAACAGGTTTATTTGAAGAGTGCTCGTATGTCCAGTTCCTGGTGTAACAGGTTTGCTTGAAGAAGACTCGTCTATCTAAGTTTTTCTTATCCAGTGTAATAATTCAATTTTGAAGGAGCTCGTCTACTTTGTCATCACTTCAGTTACCCAGAGTGTTATTTGGTTGGGTTTATTTCCCATTTCTGCACCCTCCAGCAGAGTGCAAATTTCAGGTCTTCTTAGTATTCAACCACATTTTATCTTGAACGGTCGATAGTCCGTGCTATAGTCCTTTTCAGATTAACAGTTGCTTGAATAGGGGCAGCTGTAACACCCCAAATTTGCCCTCTCCTTTCTAGTATCATCATCATAAGCATATCATATCCTTAGCATCTTTGCATATAAAAATGAAACATAACACTCACTTGTTCTAGCATAAGGCATATGATCAATCATCTGGGAACTCATGATGTTACAAGTCAAAGTCAAGAGCCAAGTGACCTGGCAGGAAATTCACAAGGCATTTTTATCATAGTCAAAGCCCTAGGAGGATCGAGAATCAAAGTCAGATTAGAATGGTTGGCACAAATGGATTCTTGGAGTTTCCTACCCAATTGAGGGAAAATTCAAATTTTTCATGCGTTAACCGATTAACGCTTTTGGTTAACCGCTGCGAATTTTGAATTCCTGCAGCAAGTTCAGCATATGTGTTTTGGCTCCATTTTCGCATTTTCAGATTTTATTTCATTTGAATTATTTGTGAATTATGGAGAAGGATCTAGAGAGTTTACCAAGCCTAATTCCAAAGCTAAATCCTAATCACCTATCTAAGCTAACTCCAAACCAATTTTTTGGGCCCCAAACCTAGATGTTATTTATCCCATATCCCTCCAAACCAAGAAAAAAACTCTCTCATAATTCACACTTTTCATTTCTGAATTTTCACCACTCTCTCACCATTCTCTCATTTTCTCTCCCAATTTCCAATCACTCAAAGTTCATCTTCTTTGAAGATCATCAAATTTTGCATTGAAGTTTGTTGATCTTGGAACTAGACCTTCATCCATTGCTTCTTTGCATCCATTTTCTGGTTTTTTACTACTGGTTCAGATCTGATTTGGTGGCTAGAAGTGTTTTGGAATTAAGCTCTTGCATCAAGATCCTTTACTTGCATTTATTTTGCATCGTGTGTGATGAATAACACCAGATCTTCAAAGTTTTCCGCGAGATTCATCATTTCCAGCTTGAACAACATTTACCAAAACAGATCTCAGCTTTGTAGGTTGGTTAAGTTTAGATCTATCTCTGTTTTTGGCTTATTTGCATGCTTGTGTTGTAGATCCACCATGTGTTTGTGCTAATTGCTTGTTTGCTTGTGTTGTTTGGTTGATTTGTGATTGAATTTATGTGTTAATGTTTATGAACATAATTGTGTTTGATTAATGTGAATTTATCTTATTCTCCCGTGCATAATTGATCGCTGGACTGTCGGTGGATTATTGAAATAAGCTGGTTTGGACTGATTTTTTCTGCAGGTTTTGTTGTTGTTCGCACAGTGTTAACCGGTTAACGCGTCCTTTTTCTGACTTCTTTGTTGTAAGTTTAGTTTGGTTAACCGGTTAACGCTTTTGGTTAACCGGTTAACACTGAAGCAGAATGGAAGTTTTGAGTTGTTTTGAGTTTATTTGCTTCTCATACTTTCCATAATCATCATGGATCATTGTGTGATCATTTTATATGTTTGTTTAGAGTAGTTTGCTTGCTGGTTGATGTATGTTTTCATTCTCTCAACACGTGGATTCATGTATTTTCAAAGCTTGGCATGTTTGGGGACTTTGTTTTCTTGAAACTTTGAACATGTTAATTCCATGAATTGTGTTGATATGTCAGCATTTGAATGATTTGTTGAATGTGTGCTGGAAATTTTGATAACACTTGTAGGTGCAATGGTAAGTGAAGTGTGGATGTTATCCACATTGCAACTCTTCCTCTCCTCTCTTACTTTGCTTTCTATTTTGTGATTGTTGATGTGCCTTATGCCATCTTGGGATTCAACTTCTCTTTTCCCCCTTTAGAAGCAACTTATCTCCTTTAGAGGAGTAAGTTGTTCTCTTCCCTTTTTTCTCTTTTCTTCGTCTTTTCTCTTCTTCTTCTTCTTCTTCTTCTTCTTCTTCTTTTTTTTCTTCTTTCTTAGGATAATTTAAACCTCACTAACCTAGGACCACCTTTGCATGATAACTTTAGGATTAGACTTTCTCCATTAGATTTTACCTTTGAGTTCCTCTTTTGTTCCTTTCTCTTCTCATCTCAAAACAAAACCTAAAAAACATTTAATATGGATTGAAGTGGTCTCCTGTGCAATAGCCTTATTCCATGGGGCACTTGTAGTTTTCCCATCTTGGGATAGTACAAGTTTGTCTAGTATGATGCACGAGTCTGATCATGAGACCATCTTCATAAAGAAAACTTAAAAAACACTTCTTCATTTCAATTATTAAAACACCTAATAAGTTCAACAAGCTAGTGAGCTTATGCCCTAATATTTGGAATCAAGTTTTGGGGATCTTCTCCTTACTTGGTGTGCTTGTTCTATTATTCCATGTTGGAATGTAGTAGCAAGTACACATTCCATGGAAAAGAGCTTGAGTTCACTTCCTTGTGCAACACTCATAAAAAAACTCAAAAAAACATTGGACAAACAATAAGCGTCTCCTCCGGGACTTCTTTTCTCATCTCACTCACTCCTTACGTACAAACATGGTCCTACTTGTCATTTTGCAAGACGGTTACACACTCGTCGTCCAAGCCTGAAACACCTGAGCATTGGCATAGGCAGTTCAAGCCTTAACAGACAAGCAATCTTTTCCACCCCTAGTTGGGGGAACTATGGCGACTCTGATCCTCATGTCCAATGAGGTACGTAGGCAACAGGGTAGGGCCCGTTCGAGCACACACTTTTATTTTCCCTACATTTTCCCCCTTTCTTTTATTTTATCCAGTTCAGTTCCTTTTCTTTGCAACAACTTTCATTCTTACACCCTTTGAAACAGTTTCTTTGCAAGCGTGGATCCCGCTGGGTACGACGGACGATCTGGGGGTGCTAATACCTTCCCAGGTCATAACCAACTCCGAAACCCAGTCTCTTTGGTTCGCAGGACCTGTGTCCTTCCTTTTTCTTTTCTTCTAGTTTGTACAGCATTACCATTCCCGTTCCTTCGGGATAAAAATGCCTGACTGGCGACTCTACCTCTTTCCGCGCCACTTTCGCGTTTGTACCAGGATGGAAATCCAGGGAGTGACACTTTTCATAATGTCTGTGTATTTTGTTTTCTTTAATTTTCTAGAAGTCTATTCTTGTTAATTCAAGAATATTTGGAGGAACAACGTAATGAATTATATTATGTCTAATTGTGCAATAAGTGTTATATGGCAGAATATGGTGATGTATGTTGTAACACGTGTAATATGTGAGTTTGTTGGCTGCTAAATTGTTATGATGAATGGTTACTGTGAAGTATGATTATGTGTGGTTATGTATGTTAGTATGTGATATGAATGGTCCTTAATTTTCTAACCGTGAGTGTAAACACCCCAAATTTGCCCTCACCCATTCACACCATGGCTTATGGTCATCTCATATGTATAAGCACAATCATATCATTTCACATCTCATTTTTTGATTCACTGGGTAGTTTCTAAGGCATCTGCACCTAGGGTTTGTGATCTGAGCAACCTCAGAGCATCTTGAGCCATCCCAAAGGCCACCAATCACTTCAAAGGGATCCATGTGTGTTCTTATATCATATTTCATCTCCTCAAAGTCAAAATTGCAGAGGAATCACAAGAGCTAGGGTTTGAGTGGATGCAGAGCCAGGATGAACTGCACAGTTGACTGAAAATTAGGGTTTTGGTTTCAGAGGCCATAACTCCAATTTTTTTGGTCATTCTTGTTTCCATTGATCTCTATATGGTATAAGGAGTATGCATATCAATTTTCATGAAGAAATTCCATGGGGAAGTCATCTGATCAAGAGTTGACTTTTCAGACAAGTTAGTGCAAAATCAGGGCATCTGAGGCCCCCAATGACCCAACCAATGGGTGACCTTCATCATTTTGAGTGTGTATGGTCTTTATTTGATCATGGAAGAATATTTAAGTTCATAGAAATCAAGAATTTAGGGTTTTTGCAAATGTTGACTTTTTGGGCATAGTTGACTTTTCAAGAATGCATCATTTTATGTCATTTTTCAAGCCATGATTTTGGATCCAAAAATGCTTCAAATGGAAAAACTTTGGTCATGAAAGTTGTAGATCTCATCTTTCCCTTTTCAAAAAGTACAAGAACATGATCTAATTCATCTTGGATCAAAAGTTATGGTTTGTTAAAGTTGGCAAAAATCACTAAAATTCAAGTTATGCACCAAATGGGAAAACTTGCAAAATCATACACCAAGTCAAATTGCAACCTCTAATTGGTATCAAACCAGCACATAAGCATTCTCTAAGTCCTAAAAGTCAAGTTTGAACCAAGATCACATGTTGTTTAGTTCATGTAACAAGGCATTTTTCATGAAAATCCACAAAGTAACCAAGTTGCAAAATTCATGATCATGCTTCACCAACTTGCTGCATTGGTCCTTGAATCAAGCCAGCCTCACACACTCACCATGCTGCGCCAGCCCTAGCCCTTGTACTTGCCTAGAACCAAGCCCATGCCTCTCTTACAACCAAGTTGACATTTTGCAAAAGTAAACATCCCAATCAATAAAGGGCAGGTCACATCATCTGACCAATGAGAGAGGTTTATGTGGACAAAGGGCAAGCCATTCCATACATCTAGCAAGGCTGAAGACACTTCATTCATAACATTCACAAAATCACCTCACATTGCAAGAACTTTCGAATCTGCCTCCACAGCTTGAAAACATTAAAACTTTCTTCATCATCCAACTCAACACACTTCATAGACAAGAAACCACCCAAAGCATAAGCTTGAAACAGCCAGAAAACCCCATTGCCATCATTCTCTTCAGTTTGCAGTTTCATTCGAAACTCTCACCTCAGCTTGCAAACACACAAACAAACACCATAGACCTTCTCCATTCACCCTCAGGATCATAAACAACCCCTCACCATGACCTGAAAGTGCCTATTTCACCATTGCCATTTCTGATCAAGCTTGAACAGAAGCTTTCGAAACTCATCAACCATCCAACTTAAACTCCATTTGAGCATTCAAACATCATCAAGAGGTTCTAAGGAGTAGATTGCACAAGGAGAGGTGGCCAGAAAGTTCCTAAACTGAAAGCTTCAAATCTCAGGTAGCTCGAAAATTATTTTTCTAGAAATCATTTTTCTTGTTACAAGCTTGTTCTTTGTGTTATCCTGATCATTCTGGTACCTTTAGTTTTTGAAATGGTTGTGATATAAGCATTTAATTTGTGTCTGAAGCTTGCGTGACCTAGAACTTATTTTCTTCGATTCAGTTGATTTAGGAAATATAAATGTGTTTTAGGATGGGGGTTTGATTCGTGAGGATGTGAGGATCATTTCCCAGTTCTTGTTTTTCATTTTTGATGCATTTTGAGGGATTTGGGTAGTTCTCAGGTGAGAGCTGGCCGGAGAAGACGACCGGAAGTCTTCTCCGGCCACCTGAAAGTCATTTGTGCCCTAATTGCATAATTAATGTTAGTTTGAATTTGGACCCTTGATTGCGTTGATTTGTTTGACTTCGCGCGCAGATAGAAGGCCAGGATCTCTTCATTAGCCCTAATCCACTTATTTAACTTTAATTAATTCGTAATTAATTTAATTAAGTCAGATGCAATCTCCACCATCCATTCACGCGCCAGTCAACCATTTTGAATCCAGAGCCCATCCTGACCATCCATCCTGATTACTTTCATTTTATTTAATTTTTATTCATTTTCTTTCCATTTATTTTGCATAATTATTTTAAAATAGCAAAAAAAATCTTAAAAATTATGAAACTTTTTCCTTAAGGTTTTATTAATTTTTATGACCCAAAAATATTTTTATTTTATTTTTTATCATTAAGAAAGTATTTTTAAATATTTAAAAGATTATTTTTAATTGATTAATGAGAATTAATTAATTAAAAATACTTTTAGGTATTTAAAAATTACAAAAAAATTCATGAAATGTTCTAAGACATTTAGAAACATTGTCCAACCTTCAAACCAAATTTCTTTTTTGATCTTGATGCATTTTAAGAATTTTTCATTAAATTAAATCATTTTTTATGCATTATTTTGATCATGGATTCAAAAATTCATTTCTGCCAATTGGTGAAGGTTGAGACATTGATTCTTCTTGCATTGTCTTTTGTTTTGCATGTAGTTTCAAAGATAAAAAGGCCATGAATTGCCCTTGCATTTTCAAATTGTTTGGCATTTGTTTTGTTAAGAACCCTAAAAAACTCTAATAACTTGTGAAAATCATATCTTGAGTTTGGTTGAGAGTTGAGAGCTCCCCTTTGGGCAGTGGTTTATTATAGGTCTAGGGTTTCTTTGGGGTGCCATTTTCCATTTTTACTTTAGGGTTTTGCTTCTGTTTTTGGTTTGTGTTTGATGTTTGATCCATAAACCCTAATTTGGGCTTTCATTTGCATCCCTCTTGCATTTCCTTGCATAACATGACTTGTCTTTGCATTTTGTGCATTCTTATGATTCATTTGACATCTCAAGACATGTATAAAGCACCATTGATCATTGCATTACATATTTGCCATGTCATTTGTCTTGTATGATTCATAACTTTTCATGCTTGTTCATGCTCCTTAGCTTGCATCATTTGCATTCATAAGCTTGTATGAACATCCCCATTGCTTTGCCTCATGTTTGCAGCACCTCATAACATCATAATCATCATCAACATGCTTCTGGTTTTGCTTAGCATCATATCATTTCATCTCATCTTGCATTGCATTGCATTTTCTTTCTAACATTGCAGGTGGTAAGTAAATTTGAGAAGTGGATTTGCCTTCACTTCTCATACCTTTTCTTTTCATCTCTCTTGCATCCATTGCTGCATTTTTATTTGTGTTTGAGATTGAGCTTGCTCATTCTTCTTCTTCCCACTTTCTTTCTTCAAGTGACTTGACTTCTTGAATGAAGCAAGTCACTTTGCTTCTCTTGATCCTGTTCATCTGCTTCCTGGTGGCTCCTCTGAAGATTTCTCTTGAAAACCTCACAAACCTTAGGATCAACCAAGCATGATAATGAATTAAGGTTTTGATTAGTCTCCCCTCATAGTTTTTACCTTTGTGTCTCTCTTTGAGTCTCCTTTTCTCACCTCATAATCAGGGACTAAACCCTAAAGGCTTTAAGACTTTGTGATTAAGCTTATGCCTGCATCCTTCTCTTAGGATGGAGTGTATAACTTTAATCATAAGTCTTGAACCCTTAAGGTGTTTAAATCTCTTAATCAATTCATCTAATAACCATCAAGACATCACTTGTAACTTGGGCCTTGCATTAGGGTTCTAATTCTTCCTTAAGTGGTTAAGAAGGACTAACCCTAGTGTTAATGGACAAGTCCCCCTCAAGTTGTCTTACAAATCATAAAATTCACTTCATCATCATATCATTAATCTAAATAAAATCCACTTAATAAAGGCTTGTTTTGTCATGGGCTTAATCCCTAATCATGGATTAAGTTGAGGAGTTTTCCTCAACTTAAACATTCTCATCTATTATCCTTCTTTTAGGATGGTGTAATGAGTCTGTTTAATCCTTGATTGTGGCTTAACCTCATTACTCAACACTAAACAAAATCACAAAAACATCTAAATAATCACAAGTAGGTTAATGATCTTAATCCTACACCAAAGGTGATTAAGTGTGAGAATCTGACTTCACACTTAAGGTACTCTCATTACCCCTAATCAGAGGGAAGATGTGATGAGTTTACTAAACCCATTGGTTTAGACTTAAGCTCATTATCCTATGACAAACTCCAAAAAGCAATAAAAGACTGAAAACTCAAAAACAAACAATAATCGTCTCCTCCGGGATTCTTTTCTCATCATCTTCACTCACAATCGAGAACTTGCTTCTTCCGTCTAATGCAAGACAGTCAGCATCTGTGCCAGACAGATCATACACTTGAGCATAGGCTAGTAAGCAGTTCACAAGTCAATTCATCTTTCAGTCTCTTTGAGTCGAACTACGGTGTTCTGACTTCCTCATTGCACGAGAGGATACGTAGGCATAACTTAACAGTTATCGAACAAAAGTCTCTGTACATTCCCCCTCCTTCCAGCTTCATTCTTTAGCCTCATATTCTTGAGCAACTCATTCTCATTCCTACACTGACACTGTATATATCACACTTCACACTTCTTTTACACTGACACCTGTACATTTTTTTCCAGCTTTTACACACAAATTGCACTGACACTACCCCTTTAAAACACAAATCTTTTAAGCGTGGATCCCGTCGAGTACGACGGACAATCTGGGTGCTAATACCTTCCCAGGTTGTAACCAACCCCCTTTCTCAGTCTCTCTGGTTCGCAACCGTCTTATCCATCTTTTCCTAGGCTTATGCAGCATTGCCTTTCCTCCGGGATAAAAATGCCTAGCTGGCGACTCTTTTCATCTCCAGTGAGTTCACGGCTGTGTGTTCTCATTGTCCCTCTCGCCGACCGTTCGCGCTTGTACCTGGATGCAAATCTTTGGGGGCGACAGCTTGGCGACTCTGCTGGGGACCCTTATATTGTAACCAGGGCTTCTGGTTCTTTTTTGTGGGTTCCTCCTAGCGCTTGTTTGATTTGTGTTTACCGGGGGTGTTATGTGCTTATTTGTGCTTGTATATCTGTTTTGTTTATTGCTTTATGTACAGTTGATTTACTGCTTTCTTTACTGCATTTATATATCATACTGTCATTGTTGCTGGCTGGATCTGGTTTTTCTTTGGTGGGTGGGTGTTCCATTGAGAGTTAAGGTCCTATACCTGGGACCTGAGTGACACCTAGGCTAGAGTGAATCATATTCTTTCCCATTCCATTTCGGTCTGGTGCGGGAATATGAAACACGGTTCAGATATGGGTTTCTTCTTGAGAACTCTGTGTTGCAGATTTCATGCAATGCTAGGGCTATCTGGGAAGCCTGCTAAGTCTGGATGACCTTTTAGTACTGACCTTCAGAAACTGAGGTGAATTAGAGGAGGAATTGTTATGGTTATTGTAAACACTGTACCTCCGGGTTAGAAGTGTTTACACTTCTCATAACTGATCCAAGTCTGAGGATCCTTGTTCTAGATCACTACCTGTGAGGGGGTTGGGCTGTTTACAGGTTTGCAGGTACCTTGACCTCAGAATACCCTGTTACTTTGACTTTGTTAAGAATGCTCCATGTTGGACAGTTCTTGTGATTCTAAACCCTGGACATGTGGCTCTTTATTTGAGTCCCCCACCCTGGTTACTGGATTTATAGACCTCCATCTGGAATTCTTGAACACACATGGATCTATACCAAGGCAGTTAATCAGATCCAGCTCAGTCACAGACCCTTGCATTTCATTTGCATACATACTCATTGCATCATATTAACATGTGCTTATTTGTGTTTCAGGGTATCCACCTTCATCTCTGGTTTTGGTTTTGACCCCATCTGCAGTATTGACCTACCTCCACCAGCACTTGCATCAGTTTGTCAGCCATATACTTCAGTTACCTGCACTAGCCAGCCAGTGGCCCATTCCTCAGCATCTTCATCAGCACTTATCCTACTCAGTCCTCAGCATCATGGCTCCAAAGAAAAGCAACATCACTTATCATTTCTTCCAACCAGACTTGTCATACATCAGGAGGATCCAAACCCTGATCACTCCAGAGCACATACCCTTGTTCAGGGAGAGTTATGGAGATATACTGGACATGGTCATGGATCTGGACCCTTCACAGAGGAGCCTCATCCACACCTGCATTTAGTTTTATGATCCTCCATTGAGATGTTTCACCTTTCAAGACTTTCAGTTGGGTCCTCTTTTGGAAGAATACTCATATTTGGCTGGTCTGCCCATCAAAAGAGAAATCCCATTCAACCCTGAAATGGTCTTTCCCAGCAATGGAGAGATAGCAAAAGCTTTGCACCTGGAACCTGTATTGATTGAACAACACTTGACCTCTAAAGCTGGGATCCCTGGATTTCATCTGGACTTTCTGATTTCTCAAGCTAGTTTGAAGGCCTCCTTGGGGGATTGGAAAGCTGTTTGTGCTCTGTTGGCCTTAAGTGTATATGGAATTGTGCTGTTTGCAGATGAGCCTCGATTCATCAAGAATGCAATCCACTTGTTCATCTTGAAGAACCCAGTGCCAACTTTACTGGGTGATCTCTATTACTCAGTCCATCAGAGAAATGAGAAGCAGAGGGGAAGATTAGTGAGGATTTGTGCTCCATTATTCCATACTTGGCTCCTCAGGCATCTACCCAGGACAGATGCATTTCTCAATCCTCATCAGCAAAGCAACTGGGCTAAGAGGCTCACTGTCCTAACTTCAGCAGAGATCAGATGGTGTACTCAGAACACCAAGGGCAGAGATATGATCACCAGCTGTGGGCACTTTCCCAATGTGCCTTTGATAGGAGTTAAGGGAAGTATCAACTACAACCCTCTGCTGTTCAGAAGGCAATTAGGCTATGCACTGGTTCATACTCCAAGGGAACAAGACCTGGTTGAGACCCTCTACTGTGAGAACAAGATTAGTTTGACTGTTGTTAGGCAGGCTACCTGGGCTTGGGATCATGTTCAGACTAAGGGAATCACCATTCTGGGGAAGTGCAATAATGTGGCATCAGTCCAATATTATGAGTGGTCCCATGCTAGGGCCCAATTCTCTGGAATGCCCTTTACCATAGAAGACATGCCTGAGTCATCTTCAGCACCACCCCCTGCCACTATCAGTTTGGAGGAGTTTGAGAGCTTGAAGGAAAGAAATGAGAAGTTAACCCAGGCTTTGCAGAAGACCCTCCGGGAGAGGAGTGAAGGTGTGAGGGAGATTGAAAGATTGGAAAAATTGAGAGTGGAATACTTGACTAAAATTGAGAAGTCTGGAGATTATATCAACAAGTCCAAAGCTGGTGAGCAAATTCTGAAGAATGCTTGTAAAGAAGCCCAGTTCCAAAGAGCAAGAACAGACTTGTACTTGAAAGAGAGTCAGGCCAGGTGGGTCCGGATCACTGAGGCCCGTACTCTAGAAGACAAGAGAGCTCAAGACAAGATGGAGCAGATGGAAAAAGCCCTGGCAGCAGCCCAGGAGGAGATATCAGAGCTGAAAATCAAAGCAGGATTGAAGAGGTCAAAGGACCAAAGTCAGAATAAGAAATTGGCTGCAGCTGTTGCAACAAGAAACCTTCTCATCAGAAGTCTTACGGAGCATCCGGCTGATCCTGTGACCGAAGCACTTCTCAAGGAAGTTCGTGAGGATGAGTTTGGCCTTGGAGTTTGATCATTTGCTTGTTGTTGTTCCTTTTCCATGTACTTTTGCTTTTTGTGATGTATTTTGGCCCCTTTGAGGGTTTGTGTTGTAAAATGAACAAATTGTATTATTTCACCTTTGTAATATATTTGTTGGTTCACATCAAAAGCAACTTCAACAGCATCATCTTCAAGGGTCTGGAAGGGTCAAAACTGAAGGCCAAACCGGATACTTTGATAGCAAATAAGCATAACTGCATTGCATGCTAACCCTTTTGTTTGTTTTGTAGGTTTTTGTTTTGTTGTTGCTAACCTCTGTTGTGATGTTCAGGAATTATTGCTCGCCGCCGGGCATTTCCTCTCAACAGGCCACACAGGTACCCAACTAGAAACAACCTTCCGGGAATTCAGATGGATCAGATGCAACAAGACCTTACGGAGGTCAGAAACCAGATGGCAAACGAAAGGTTAGAGATGAGAACGCAGATGACGCAGTTCATGGAAGTTATGAACAACATGGCTCAGAGCCAGGAGAGACTGAGGGCCATGGTGGAGAGGCAAAATCAAGAGGAGCCTCATGTAGGAACTGCAGGCACCAGTAATAATGAAAGGGTGCAACCACATGTTAACCCCCCTGTGTTTGGTCCACATCTACATCCTGAGATTAACATTCCTGCAAATGTTCAAGGTACAGCCACTGCAGCCAGAGTACTTCAAGAAGATCCTCAGGAAGACCAGTATACAGTGATGGGTGCCGGAGAAGAAACTTATGATAGACGGTTGGAAGAGATAGCTGAGAAGTTGAGGTCCCTAGAATCTCAAAATTCTTTGGGTTTCGACGTTATGGACATGGGGCTGGTAGAAGGGGTCAGGATTCCCCACAAGTTCAAGCCTCCATGTTTCGAAAAGTATAATGGGACTTCATGCCCCCGGACTCATTTGCAATCATTTCTGGGAAGGCTGAAGGCCTATACAATGGATGAGAAACTGTGGATGTTCTATTTTGAAGATAGCTTGACTGGAGCATCGAGGGAATGGTATTCCCATTTGACAAGGGCAACTATTAGATGCTGGAAGGACCTGGCAGAGGCCTTCATCAGACAGTATCAGTATAATCTAGATATGGCACCCAACAGGACCCTCCTAATGGGAATGTCACAGTCGTCCAGGGAGAGCTTCAGAGAATATGCTCAGAGATGGAGGCAACTGGCTGCTGCTGTTCAACCGCCAATGTCTGAGAGAGAAATGGCAGACATGTTTATGAACACTCTTCAGGGAACCTATATTGACAGGTTGGCTGCTTTCTCTTCCACTAGCTTTGCGGATGTTGTTATAGCCGGGGAGAGAATTGAAAGCCTGTTAAAAATGGGAAAGATCTCAGACAACGGTGCAAGCTCGTCCAGTAGTACAAGAAAGCCTTTTGCAGGCCCGAGAAGAACTGGCGAGACCAATGCCATCCACACCAACAGGGGTAGGCCCCAATATGTTCAAAGGTCAATAGCAGCAGTCACTATCCCTGCTCCAGCTCATCCTCAGCCAGTCTATCAACCTCCTCAACAAAACTTCCAACAACAACCCCAGTATCATCAGAATCAGTATCCTCCAAGGAACTTCAACAACAACTCCAACAACAACAATCAACAGAGGCCATTCCAACAGAGGCCATCTCAAGCTAACCGAGTGATCGACCCGATCCCAATGCCATATGCTGCCTTGCTGCCACAACTTCTGAAACTCAACCTGGTTGAGCTAAGAACGTTGGCACCTCCGGATCCCAACAGTCTGCCAAGAAACTATGACTCCAACGCTAGGTGTGCTTTTCATTCAAACGCACCTGGTCACAGTACAGAAAAATGCAGAGCTCTGCATATGAAGGTACAAGACTTGGTAGACTCCAAGGCTCTGAATTTTGCGCCTCCGCCCAATGTCAATAAAAACCCTATGCCAAACCATGGTGGTCCCCGAATTAATGCTATTGAAGAAGACCAACCGTCTTATTTGATAACTAGTGTGGATCAGATCAGGACACCATTGGTGGAAATCAAAGCTCAACTCCGTGAAAACAATATATTTCCGGGGTGTGAACTAGGGTGTCCCTATTGCAATATTTCATGGAATGGGTGTGAAGACCTGAGGGATGGCATTGACAGCCTTATTCAGAGTGGCTTGCTACAGATTACCACATCATTCCCGACAAATCCGGCAACTTCATCAACAACGGTTTCAGAACCTCCTACAACTACAGCAACTATTATTCCCAACAATTCATCAGCACCATCAACAAGTACTTCACCTGTCCTTCCAAATGATCAGTTTTCAACAGTTCCTCCTGCTACAACTTCAGCTTCATTCCATTTCGACTCTCCATCAACAACAACAACGGTCCTTCCAACAGAACCTCCTACAACACCAGCAATCAATCATGAAGATGTCTCCACTGTTACCATATTTTACGATCCTGAAAATAACTCCGCTTACCATTCAGAAGGTGCTGCTCCCACCAGAGCACCAGTTACAATCTTTTACGATCCACAAACAATAACAGTCCCTTCAGCAGCAGCAATCAGTCCAGTCACTGTCACGGTGCCTGGACCAGTACCATATGAAAGCAATAGGGCCATCCCCTGGCACTATGGCTCTGACATATACTGCGAAGGAAAAAGAATCACTCTTGAAACATCAACACCTGCACCACAAGTAGGTAATGTGGGGGGAGGCGGAGGCTTCACTCGAAGCGGACGTCTCTTTGTTTCACAAGTTCAAAGACCTACAGCCGAAGCAGAAGCTGCTGCCAAGGCAAAGGGTAAAGGCCCGGTGCAGGAAGATTCAGCTGCCAAAGAAGCCCTGAAGACTCCATTCGATCAGGAAGTTGATGAGTTTATGCGGATCATCAAAAAGAGTGACTACAAAATTGTGGATCAACTTCACCAGACGCCATCCAAAATCTCCATCCTTTCACTGCTTATGTGCTCCGAAGCCCATCGGAATGCACTACTTAAAGTCCTGCACGCAGCTTACGTGCCTGAGGAGATTACTGTCAACCAATTGGAAACCGTGGTTGGAAATGTTACTGCTAGCAACGGGCTAGGGTTTACCAATTCTGACTTGACAGCGGATGGCCGCAATCACAACAAAGCCTTGCACATAACCCTGGAATGCAAAGGAGCTGTCCTTTCTCATGTGCTGGTGGACACAGGTTCTTCCCTGAATGTCTTGCCAAAGAAGGCTCTGGTGAAGCTTGAATATGATGGATTGGCATTGAGACCCAGCAACCTGGTAGTACGAGCCTTTGATGGCTCAAAGAGATCGGTTCTGGGAGAGATTGAGCTGCCCGTAACAATTGGCCCACAGACTTTTAAAACTATCTTTTATGTGATGGACATTCAGCCCGCCTACAGCTGTTTGTTGGGTAGACCCTGGATTCACGCCGCCGGCGCAATAACGTCTACCCTTCACCAAAAGTTAAAATTTGAGTGGGAAGGCCAAGTTGTCACAATCTGTGGAGAGGAGGACATTTTTGTTAGCCACTTGGCTACGTATAAATACATTGAAATGGATGGAGAGATCCATGAAACAATGAGCCAAGGTTTTGAGGCCTTGAACGTCAATGAAGCATATGCTGTATCTGGTACTCCAATGTCATCTTACCAACAAGCCCGGAAGGTTGTTGAAGAAGGAACTGCCCTAGGCTGGGGCAAGGTCTTAGCTGTGGAGGAGAAGAAGGACAAGTTTGGGTTGGGTTACAGACCAACTCAACATCAAGCAAAGGCTGCTGGAGAGCCTGGTTTTGTCAGTGGGGGGATGCTCACCCCCGATGCTATCAACTGTCTGGAAGACGAGCTGGAAGAGGAGCGCAATCTGGAGAATTGGATTCGTCCGAAGATCCCCGGGAGCAGTGTCTCGAACTGGTCTTCCCAGGAAATTATAAGTGTTACTCGAGCAGAGTAATTATTATTTCCTGTATTTTTATATAGCATGCATCCAAGTCTTGCATCTTGCCCAAGATGACAAGACTCATTTTGTAACCAGGGCCATCTGTACTTTTGTGCAAACAAGATTAAATTAATGAAATATCAGACAATCTTTTTGCAAACGAGTCCTTTTCTTTTATGCTCACTGTTTTTCCATTTTTCTTTTTGTACAAAAATAAATGGCAGTGTTTTCAAAATGATAACTTCATTTCACCTTTTTCTAAAGCAAGATTAAAATCAATCACTAAAATGAACAAACTTAACCCTTGCAGAGAGTGCCTTCCTGACTGCACCGACAACAGCACGGCTATGACATCGTATGACTTTGACAATCCAATCAATCAAGCTGATGAAGGGGTTGATGAAGAATATGAGCTTCCTGAAGAGCTAGCCAGGTTGTTAAGACAGGAGGAAAAGGTTATTACTCCTCATCAGGAGGAGATTGAAGTGATTAATCTTGGTACTGACGAAGACGTGAAAGAAGTTAAAATCGGGGCCTGCCTGCAAGACTCAGTGAAGAGGCAACTGATAGATCTGCTTCAAGAGTATGTCGATGTGTTTGCTTGGTCGTATCAAGATATGCCAGGGTTGGATACCGACATTGTTGTGCACAAGCTGCCTTTGAGGGAAGAATGCCCTCCAGTCAAACAGAAGCTGCGCCGGACTCGCCCAGACATGGCTATGAAAATCAAGGAAGAGGTACAAAAGCAATGGGACGCCGGATTCCTTGCTGTGACTAGTTACCCGCCGTGGGTTGCTAACATAGTACCTGTGCCTAAGAAGGACGGCAAAGTAAGAATGTGTGTTGACTACCGGGATCTGAACAGAGCCAGCCCGAAGGATGACTTCCCATTACCTCACATTGATGTATTGGTGGATAACACGGCTCAGTTCTCGGTATTCTCCTTCATGGACGGATTTTCAGGATATAATCAGATCAAGATGTCAACTGAAGACATGGAGAAGACAACATTCATTACACCTTGGGGCACGTTCTGTTACAAAGTAATGCCATTCGGACTGAAGAATGCTGGTGCCACATATCAACGGGCTATGGTGACATTATTCCATGATATGATCCACAAGGAAATAGAATGTTATGTGGACGATATGATCGCCAAGTCCCTTACAGAGGAAGAACACCTGGTAAATCTGCTCAAGTTGTTCAAGCGTTTGAGGAAATACCAATTGAAGCTGAACCCCAACAAATGCACATTCGGGGTGCGATCCGGTAAGCTGCTGGGCTTTATTGTAAGTGAGAAAGGGATTGAAGTTGACCCTGATAAAGTCAAGGCTATACAAGAGATGCCTGCACCGAAGACAGAAAAAGAAGTTCGAGGGTTCTTAGGTCGATTGAACTACATTTCAAGGTTCATATCTCACCTTACAGCAACCTGTGAACCCTTGTTCAAGCTGTTAAGAAAGGAACAAACGGTCAGGTGGAACGAAGACTGCCAGAAGGCTTTTGACAAGATCAAGGAATATCTGCAAGAACCTCCAATCCTCATGCCGCCAGTTGAAGGAAGACCTCTGATCATGTACTTGACAGTATTAGAAGAGTCAATGGGGTGTGTACTAGGTCAGCATGACGAGTCTGGTCGAAAAGAGTATGCAATATACTACCTAAGCAAAAAGTTTACCGACTGTGAACAGCGTTATTCACTGCTCGAGAAAACTTGCTGTGCTTTAGCGTGGGCTGCTCGCCGACTGAGGCAGTATATGTTGACCCACACTACCTTATTAATCTCAAAAATGGATCCAGTCAAGTACATATTTGAGAAGCCAGCTCTTACCGGACGGGTTGCAAGATGGCAGATGATTCTCACAGAATACGACATACAGTACACATCTCAGAAAGCCATCAAGGGCAGTGTACTATCTGAATATCTTGCTGAGCAACCCATTGATGACTACCAGCCTATGAGGTTTGACTTCCCTGATGAAGACATCATGTTCATTAAAGCAAAAGATTACGAAGAGCCTATTCACACTGAAGGGCCTGACCCAAAAGAAGAATGGACTATGATGTTTGATGGGGCTGTTAACATGAATGGCCGTGGTGTTGGTGCAGTGCTCATTACACCAAAAGGAGTTCACATGCCTTTCTCGGCAAAACTCACTTTCAACTGCACTAACAACGAAGCTGAATACGAAGCTTGCATTATGGGTCTTGAGGAAGCTATTGACCTCAGGATCAAGACATTGACCGTATTCGGAGATTCAGCTTTGGTAGTCAATCAAACCAACGGGAAATGGTACACCCACCAAGATCATCTGATACCTTACAGGGATTATACGAGAAGGTTACTGACTTTCTTCACAACAGTCAAGCTTGAGTATATCCCTCGAGACGAGAATCAGTTTGCAGATGCTCTCGCTACCATTTCATCCATGATCAAAGTTCAAGCTGCTAACTTTGTACCTCAGATTTCAGTGTCAAGACTTGATAGACCAGCATATGTATTTGCAACAGATGTTGTAAAAGATGATAAGCCTTGGTTCCACGACATTAAGTGCTTCTTGGAGGATCAGACATACCCACCTGGGGCATCTTCCGGTGATAAGAAGACTTTGAGAAGGCTTGCTGGTAGTTTCTTTCTGAACACTGATGGGTCATTATACAAGAGGAACTTTGACATGGTACTCCTCAGATGTGTTGACAAGACGGAAGCAGATTTGCTGATGCATGAAGTGCACGAAGGATCTTTTGGTACCCATGCTGGAGGACATGCAATGGCTAAAAAGTTGTTAAGATCAGGCTATTACTGGATCACAATGGATGCAGACTGTTGTGCTTACGCCAGAAAATGCCATAAATGCCAGATCTACGCAAATAAGGTGCATGTGCCTCCCAATCCTTTGAACATCATGTCTTCACCCTGGCCCTTTGCTATGTGGGGCATTGATATGATTGGCAAGATTGAGCCAACTGCTTCAAACGGCCACAGATTCATCCTGGTCGCCATTGACTATTTCACCAAATGGGTCGAAGCAGCCTCATATGCAAATGTTACTAGGCAAGTGGTAGCCAGATTTCTGAAAAGAGATATCATCTGTCGGTATGGAGTTCCCGAGCGAATCATTACTAATAATGGTTCCAATTTAAACAACAAAATGATGGCAGAGCTGTGCCGGGACTTCAAGATCCAACATCACAATTCTTCTCCTTACAGGCCAAAGATGAACGGCGCTGTTGAGGCAGCGAATAAGAATATCAAGAAGATTGTGCAGAAGATGGTAATCACATACAAAGACTGGCACGAAACGCTACCATTTGCCTTGCATGGGTACCGCACATCAATCAGAACATCCACTGGGGCAACACCGTATCAACTTGTATATGGTATGGAAGCAGTCCTACCTGTTGAAGTTGAATTACCCTCTCTACGGGTATTGATGGATGTTAAACTGAGTGAAGCAGAATGGGTACGGTCCCGATTCGAACAACTGAGTCTGATCGAAGAGAAAAGATTGGCTGCAATCTGCCACGGGCAGTTATATCAGAAGAGAATGAAGAAGGCCTTCGATCAGAAAGTCAGGCACCGAGAGTACCAAGTAGGGGATCTTGTGCTGAAAAGAATCCTCCCTCCTCATACAGACCACAGGGGCAAATGGACTCCAAACTATGAAGGACCATTTGTTGTAAAGAAAGTTTTCTCTGGTGGAGCACTGATGCTCAGCACCATGGATGGTGAAGATTTCCCGTCCCCTGTGAATTCAGATGCAGTTAAAAAATACTTCGCATAAAATGACCCGCTGGACATAAAAACAGAATGTAAGTCCAGGCAAAAATAGGGCATCCCGGCGAGTCAAAAACAGAATAAAAGACTCGGGAAAAAGTAAGGGAAATAAATAAAAAATGTACACCCGCTGAGTTGAAAAGCCGCATTGGACAGCTCAGGCTAAAATGGGTATCCCGATGGATCGAAAACCCGAAAGGGCGACCCATGCAAAACAAGGGAATAAGCGAACAACTGCATTCTGAGTTCGTCTGTATCACCTACAACTCGGTAAGTTCCAAAGGATCGAGCTTCAATCAGAATCAACTCTCTCCAGAAAGCAAGACGAGAAGAACGTCATTGTCATACGAGTCATAGCAGAAGAGGAAGCTCCTTGAAAGCGTCGTCGACACCGCCAGCATTTGGTTTCTCAATTTGTAACAATCTCCTCATTTCAGGAGATATGTTTCTTTGACTGTATCTTTGCCAATTCAGGGCACATGAATTAATAAAATCAGATTTTTCAGTCATGTTTCGTTTTCACATTTATGTTTTGCAAAGAGTTGTCTGATATCTCTAAAAATACAATTGCATAAGTACAGATGCCTTTCTCTAAAAATAAAAACACATGCTTACAGGGAATATACTTACTCTCGAAAGTACTTATCTCCTATGACGGAATCCAGTAAGGGATACCTCGGGACCTTTTGTACGTTCCATTATCTTTGCAGGATTGCAGGTATCCAGAACGCAACCTGGGGCATGCAAGCTACGTCTCAGCAAGTAGGCGAATCATTATCAACTCGGTCTATCTTCCACATGGCATTAGAAGGTGCCCATTTCCCCAGCAGAGCTGCCAAATCAGCATGCACTCAATCTCAGCATCCGAGATGCTCTATCCCCAGCTGAGTTGCTCCCCCATTGCCTTCCCCAGCAAAGTGGCCAAATCAACAAACAGGCTTAACACTCAGGATATTCTACCCCCAGCTGAGTTGCTCTCCCCAGCTGAGCTGCCTCTCACGATTCCCCAACCGAGTTGCCATTCTTCCTCAGCAGAATGCAGAAATCAGGGAATCATCTCCCCACAGAGCTTCAGCCTCTATCCAGAAGAGAAATGCACGAGGAAGTCACAACAGAGTACAGAAAGCTTCTGCAAACCCCAGCTGGGTCCCGTATTACAAGGATATGTCAACCAGTGACCTATATCCCCAAGCAGATATATCATTGGATCTACCAGTGATCTCATACCCAGCTGGGATGTTCACTTCAAGCAGATCAACCCGAGATTTTCACAGCAACGGGATCCGAATCCCGGATCTGTGCCCCTTTTGCATAATCATGGCATCCGCATCATATTCACCCCCCCAGAGCGTAGCATTCCGTCTAACACGGAGCATTACGGCAAAAATCAGACACATAGCATAATCATAAGTCATGTTGTGAATTGAACGTTTCAGAATACAGATTACTTTCCCCAAGAATCCCCATCAGAGTCCCAGCAAAAGCAGTTGCCTCACAATCACAAACACCCGTATATACACCTTTTGGCACCCGTCCGTGTCATCTTTCCCCAGTAAAGTCGCCTGAACACCCTTTACAAACAAATCACCCGTATTACAGATACGTCCTGACACCCGTCCGTGTCATACCCCAGCAGAAAGCCAAAGACACCCTCTTTGCACTCATATACTTGTATATACACCCTTTTTGACACCCGTCCGTGTCATATCCCCAGCGCAGTCGCGTACACCTTCATCACCCATACACTTGTTAATATTATACTTTTCTCTTTTGACACTCGTCCGTGTCACTCTCCCCAGCAGATAAACACTCATCTATACAATACAATACTCGCTACTCATGGTACGCTTATACAGATACTCGTCCGTATCTTGTATACATCATCACTCATGTCCCCGCAGAATCAACACTCGTCCGTGTTCTTTGTTAACCAGTTGATACTCGTCCGTATCATCATCTCTGAACATGTGTCAATTTGTTTCTACATAATACTCGTCCATATCATAGTCTTAAGGGTGCTCGTCCGCATCTTTAATCTATACACAATACCAAACACTTATACCTTTTATTTCTTGGATGTAAGCGCTCGTCCGTGTTTACTGTCTCCCCAGTAGATTGCCGACAAATTTTCTTTTTATCTAACATTCATCCTATGTTACGATAAACCTTGAGAGCAGCCGTACCCTGCTGAGTGGTCGTCCTCCACTTCTTGATGGTCGTCCTCCATCATGCTCATCCGATGGCCGCCCCCATCGTTGTTTTTAGCAGCCGTCCCCTGCTAGGTGGTCGTCCTCCACCTTTTGATGATCGTCCTTCATCACTTTATCCAATGGCCGTCCCCATTGTTGATTTCGGTTATCTGACATTCGTCCTATGTTACGATAAACCTTGAGAGCAGCCGCCCCCTGCTGAGTGGTCGTCCTCCACTTCTTGGTGGTCGTCCTCCATCTTGCTCGTCCGATGGCCGTCCCCATCGTTGACCTTTTCTATCCGATGGCCGTCCCCATCGTTGATATTTTCGGCAGCCGTACCCTGCCAGCTGGTCGTCCTCCACCTTTGATGGCCATCCCCATCATATTTCTTTTATACCCAACAGAGCAGCCGTCCCCTGCTAGGTGATCGTCCTTCACCTTTGATGGCCGTACCCCATCATCTGTTTATTTCATTCATTCTTTAACCCGATGGCCGTCCCCGTCGTGGTCCCTTTTCCTTTTTTAACCCGATGGTCGTCCCCATCGTTGGTTACTTTACCTTTATGAACTTGATGGCCGTCCCCGTCATGTTTCATTAACCCCCAGAGAGTTATACAGTTTTATCGTGATGGCCGTCCCCATCATGATTTTATTTTCCCCAGCTAGTCGGCCGTCCCCGTCTTAGCTTTACTTTTTATCCCCAGCATGTCGGCCATCCCCGTCATTGCTTTATTTCCTACACTTTACCAGCATGTCGGCCGTCCCCGTCATCGCTTTGCTTCACATACCTCTTTACCCAGCAGTCGTCCTCTGCTCGACGGTCGTCCTCCGTCGCCTACACTTTACAATATACTTTATTTTGCTTATACAATCTATATCCCTTTTCTTCTTCATTCTGTGAGTGCAAATTTTGGACTGTCTTTGGTATTCAACCACAAGTTATCTTGTTTGCCTGTTAAGCCGTTGCTTACATCCTGCACAGCTAACTCATGTTTGAATAGGGGCAGCTGTAAACACCCCAAATTTGCCCTCACCCATTCACACCATGGCTTATGGTCATCTCATATGCATAAGCACAATCATATCATTTCACATCTCATTTTTTGATTCACTGGGTAGTTTCTAAGGCATCTGCACCTAGGGTTTGTGATCTGAGCAACCTCAGAGCATCTTGAGCCATCCCAAAGGCCACCAATCACTTCAAAGGGATCCATGTGTGTTCTTATATCATATTTCATCTCCTCAAAGTCAAAATTGCAGAGGAATCACAAGAGCTAGGGTTTGAGTGGATGCAGAGCCAGGATGAACTGCACAGTTGACTGAAAATTAGGGTTTTGGTTTCAGAGGCCATAACTCCAATTTTTTTGGTCATTCTTGTTTCCATTGATCTCTATATGGTATAAGGAGTATGCATATCAATTTTCATGAAGAAATTCCATGGGGAAGTCATCTGATCAAGAGTTGACTTTTCAGACAAGTTAGTGCAAAATCAGGGCATCTGAGGCCCCCAATGACCCAACCAATGGGTGACCTTCATCATTTTGAGTGTGTATGGTCTTTATTTGATCATGGAAGAAGATTGAAGTTCATAGAAATCAAGAATTTAGGGTTTTTGCAAATGTTGACTTTTTGGGCATAGTTGACTTTTCAAGAATGCATCATTTTATGTCATTTTTCAAGCCATGATTTTGGATCCAAAAATGCTTCAAATGGAAAAACTTTGGTCATGAAAGTTGTAGATCTCATCTTTCCCTTTTAAAAAAGTACAAGAACATGATCTAATTCATCTTGGATCAAAAGTTATGGTTTGTTAAAGTTGGCAAAAATCACTAAAATTCAAGTTATGCACCAAATGGGAAAACTTGCAAAATCATACACCAAGTCAAATTGCAACCTCTAATTGGTATCAAACCAGCACATAAGCATTCTCTAAGTCCTAAAAGTCAAGTTTGAACCAAGATCACATGTTGTTTAGTTCATGTAACAAGGCATTTTTCATGAAAATCCACAAAGTAACCAAGTTGCAAAATTCATGATCATGCTTCACCAACTTGCTGCATTGGTCCTTGAATCAAGCCAGCCTCACACACTCACCATGCTGCGCCAGCCCTAGCCCTTGTACTTGCCTAGAACCAAGCCCATGCCTCTCTTACAACCAAGTTGACATTTTGCAAAAGTAAACATCCCAATCAATAAAGGGCAGGTCACATCATCTGACCAATGAGAGAGGTTTATGTGGACAAAGGGCAAGCCATTCCATACATCTAGCAAGGCTGAAGACACTTCATTCATAACATTCACAAAATCACCTCACATTGCAAGAACTTTCGAATCTGCCTCCACAGCTTGAAAACATTAAAACTTTCTTCATCATCCAACTCAACACACTTCATAGACAAGAAACCACCCAAAGCATAAGCTTGAAACAGCCAGAAAACCCCATTGCCATCATTCTCTTCAGTTTGCAGTTTCATTCGAAACTCTCACCTCAGCTTGCAAACACACAAACAAACACCATAGACCTTCTCCATTCACCCTCAGGATCATAAACAACCCCTCACCATGACCTGAAAGTGCCTATTTCACCATTGCCATTTCTGATCAAGCTTGAACAGAAGCTTTCGAAACTCATCAACCATCCAACTTAAACTCCATTTGAGCATTCAAACATCATCAAGAGGTTCTAAGGAGTAGATTGCACAAGGAGAGGTGGCCAGAAAGTTCCTAAACTGAAAGCTTCAAATCTCAGGTAGCTCGAAAATTATTTTTCCAGAAATCATTTTTCTTGTTACAAGCTTGTTCTTTGTGTTATCCTGATCATTCTGGTACCTTTAGTTTTTGAAATGGTTGTGATATAAGCATTTAATTTGTGTCTGAAGCTTGCGTGACCTAGAACTTATTTTCTTCGATTCAGTTGATTTAGGAAATATAAATGTGTTTTAGGATGGGGGTTTGATTCGTGAGGATGTGAGGATCATTTCCCAGTTCTTGTTTTTCATTTTTGATGCATTTTGAGGGATTTGGGTAGTTCTCAGGTGAGAGCTGGCCGGAGAAGACGACCGGAAGTCTTCTCCGGCCACCTGAAAGTCATTTGTGCCCTAATTGCATAATTAATGTTAGTTTGAATTTGGACCCTTGATTGCGTTGATTTGTTTGACTTCGCGCGCAGATAGAAGGCCAGGATCTCTTCATTAGCCCTAATCCACTTATTTAACTTTAATTAATTCGTAATTAATTTAATTAAGTCAGATGCAATCTCCACCATCCATTCACGCGCCAGTCAACCATTTTGAATCCAGAGCCCATCCTGACCATCCATCCTGATTACTTTCATTTTATTTAATTTTTATTCATTTTCTTTCCATTTATTTTGCATAATTATTTTAAAATAGCAAAAAAAATCTTAAAAATTATGAAACTTTTTCCTTAAGGTTTTATTAATTTTTATGACCCAAAAATATTTTTATTTTATTTTTTATCATTAAGAAAGTATTTTTAAATATTTAAAAGATTATTTTTAATTGATTAATGAGAATTAATTAATTAAAAATACTTTTAGGTATTTAAAAATTACAAAAAAATTCATGAAATGTTCTAAGACATTTAGAAACATTGTCCAACCTTCAAACCAAATTTCTTTTTTGATCTTGATGCATTTTAAGAATTTTTCATTAAATTAAATCATTTTTTATGCATTATTTTGATCATGGATTCAAAAATTCATTTCTGCCAATTGGTGAAGGTTGAGACATTGATTCTTCTTGCATTGTCTTTTGTTTTGCATGTAGTTTCAAAGATAAAAAGGCCATGAATTGCCCTTGCATTTTCAAATTGTTTGGCATTTGTTTTGTTAAGAACCCTAAAAAACTCTAATAACTTGTGAAAATCATATCTTGAGTTTGGTTGAGAGTTGAGAGCTCCCCTTTGGGCAGTGGTTTATTATAGGTCTAGGGTTTCTTTGGGGTGCCATTTTCCATTTTTACTTTAGGGTTTTGCTTCTGTTTTTGGTTTGTGTTTGATGTTTGATCCATAAACCCTAATTTGGGCTTTCATTTGCATCCCTCTTGCATTTCCTTGCATAACATGACTTGTCTTTGCATTTTGTGCATTCTTATGATTCATTTGACATCTCAAGACATGTATAAAGCACCATTGATCATTGCATTACATATTTGCCATGTCATTTGTCTTGTATGATTCATAACTTTTCATGCTTGTTCATGCTCCTTAGCTTGCATCATTTGCATTCATAAGCTTGTATGAACATCCCCATTGCTTTGCCTCATGTTTGCAGCACCTCATAACATCATAATCATCATCAACATGCTTCTGGTTTTGCTTAGCATCATATCATTTCATCTCATCTTGCATTGCATTGCATTTTCTTTCTAACATTGCAGGTGGTAAGTAAATTTGAGAAGTGGATTTGCCTTCACTTCTCATACCTTTTCTTTTCATCTCTCTTGCATCCATTGCTGCATTTTTATTTGTGTTTGAGATTGAGCTTGCTCATTCTTCTTCTTCCCACTTTCTTTCTTCAAGTGACTTGACTTCTTGAATGAAGCAAGTCACTTTGCTTCTCTTGATCCTGTTCATCTGCTTCCTGGTGGCTCCTCTGAAGATTTCTCTTGAAAACCTCACAAACCTTAGGATCAACCAAGCATGATAATGAATTAAGGTTTTGATTAGTCTCCCCTCATAGTTTTTACCTTTGTGTCTCTCTTTGAGTCTCCTTTTCTCACCTCATAATCAGGGACTAAACCCTAAAGGCTTTAAGACTTTGTGATTAAGCTTATGCCTGCATCCTTCTCTTAGGATGGAGTGTATAACTTTAATCCTAAGTCTTGAACCCTTAAGGTGTTTAAATCTCTTAATCAATTCATCTAATAACCATCAAGACATCACTTGTAACTTGGGCCTTGCATTAGGGTTCTAATTCTTCCTTAAGTGGTTAAGAAGGACTAACCCTAGTGTTAATGGACAAGTCCCCCTCAAGTTGTCTTACAAATCATAAAATTCACTTCATCATCATATCATTAATCTAAATAAAATCCACTTAATAAAGGCTTGTTTTGTCATGGGCTTAATCCCTAATCATGGATTAAGTTGAGGAGTTTTCCTCAACTTAAACATTCTCATCTATTATCCTTCTTTTAGGATGGTGTAATGAGTCTGTTTAATCCTTGATTGTGGCTTAACCTCATTACTCAACACTAAACAAAATCACAAAAACATCTAAATAATCACAAGTAGGTTAATGATCTTAATCCTACACCAAAGGTGATTAAGTGTGAGAATCTGACTTCACACTTAAGGTACTCTCATTACCCCTAATCAGAGGGAAGATGTGATGAGTTTACTAAACCCATTGGTTTAGACTTAAGCTCATTATCCTATGACAAACTCCAAAAAGCAATAAAAGACTGAAAACTCAAAAACAAACAATAATCGTCTCCTCCGGGATTCTTTTCTCATCATCTTCACTCACAATCGAGAACTTGCTTCTTCCGTCTAATGCAAGACAGTCAGCATCTGTGCCAGACAGATCATACACTTGAGCATAGGCTAGTAAGCAGTTCACAAGTCAATTCATCTTTCAGTCTCTTTGAGTCGAACTACGGTGTTCTGACTTCCTCATTGCACGAGAGGATACGTAGGCATAACTTAACAGTTATCGAACAAAAGTCTCTGTACATTCCCCCTCCTTCCAGCTTCATTCTTTAGCCTCATATTCTTGAGCAACTCATTCTCATTCCTACACTGACACTGTATATATCACACTTCACACTTCTTTTACACTGACACCTGTACATTTTTTTCCAGCTTTTACACACAAATTGCACTGACACTACCCCTTTAAAACACAAATCTTTTAAGCGTGGATCCCGTCGAGTACGACGGACAATCTGGGTGCTAATACCTTCCCAGGTTGTAACCAACCCCCTTTCTCAGTCTCTCTGGTTCGCAACCGTCTTATCCATCTTTTCCTAGGCTTATGCAGCATTGCCTTTCCTCCGGGATAAAAATGCCTAGCTGGCGACTCTTTTCATCTCCAGTGAGTTCACGGCTGTGTGTTCTCATTGTCCCTCTCGCCGACCGTTCGCGCTTGTACCTGGATGCAAATCTTTGGGGGCGACAGTGAGTCAGTTTTACAAACCATTTGAAGCAAAGGAGAGATATCGAAATGATCTAATTTCTGGTAAAATAATATTAAGCGTAAGATGTGGTTATATTGTGATTGTGACGTAGTTGGAGTAACGAGATTAAGTTCCAAATTAGTCGTGTGTATGTTTTATTTTACAAATTGTTAGAATGATTTTTCGAAGGGAATTGCATGGTACTTGTTATGATGAGTGATGATGTCTTGTCTATGATGTGTGTCTATATGAAGTAAGTGAAAGAAGTATTACGATTATAATGATTAGGATGTTTATGACGATTATAATGATTAGGTTGTTTATGACGATTATGATGATTAAGATGTTTATGATGCTTAGGATGATTAAAATGTCTATGAGATATATGATGATATTTTGGTGAATGATGATGTGTTTTGACTAGTCGTGGTCGTATTTATGTGTTGTTACGTATCATGTATTCATAGCATTGTTTAAGATGAGTAATCCAGTGACGTTTTGCAGAATGATGATCCAGTGAAGAACTGTAGGACGATAATGTCCAGTGATGACCTTAATCCCATTGTGCGAATTAAGTGCAATTTTTGATGTGCTCTGGTTCCAAGCGGGGACCGATCCTATTGGTGGGGGATCTTTGGAGATAAAGATGACTAAGTCATCAGTGATGTTTCGATACCACATGCCTGAGTCTATATGATGTTGTATTTGCATTATTTATGGCTTTTCAAGATGTCTGTGTAGGTGAATTATGTGATTATTCTTTAGGGCATGGTGTTGTATATGATGACCTTGAAGTTATGGTTGTTTTGAGTTGTGAAGAATATGATTGTTATGTTGTGGTGATTTAATTGTTATACATATGATATCTAATTCTCATATCTCATATAATGAATTGTGATTACTCAACCTGCCTGTTTGAATGTTACCTCTACATGGGTAACATGCAGATATCCGAGATGAGTTTGCGGTGCGTGAAGTCTTAGTTGGAAGCTATTTAGCTTAATTCTAGAGTGTCTGGTGTCTTTCTCTGGTAGATGTAACATCGGGGGGATAAATGCTTAAGAGATTTATTTTGTTGTTTATGAGTTATTATATGTGTAGTTGTGTTAATGATGTTTTATTGGCAATGAACAAAAGGTCTTGATAGTTTGACATTTTGATGAAAATAAAAGAAGATGTTTTGAATTACAAATTCTGCTGAAAAGTTTTAAATTACTTGTTGATATAGTTAAAGAAGTAAGTATTTTAAATATTTTGTAAACCCGTGTTACGGAGCAGTTTGTTTTAACTGATGTTTAATGAAGAAAAGTGACACCTTATGTGAAGTAATCTGATTTGTTTAATTTTTTATTACGATTATTTTGTTGGGTTAGTTGGGTGTTACAATTCCTAGTAAGTGTTTCCAGTTGTTTCTCTCGTAGACAGAGATTTGACACAAGAAGTTGATACAAAAACTTTTCCAATTGGTAGTATAGTAGCAGGATTGCTGAGATTATCGTAGTTGGCATAAATTAGATGAAGGTGATCCGAGTAGACATTATTGAGTCTATAATGTTCAACACAATAACCTTCATTTTCACAATTTATTATCTGAGCAATAAGTGATCGGGTAATTATGATAGGAGAGCTATTGACATAGGGATGAATTGACTCAGCATCATGACCACATGGCCCAACAGAGGCATTTAACCAGAACTATTTAACGAGATTAATGTAGATGGGTCCATGAAGAATGTCAAAGTAACCATTCAACTTTTGTTTGTGATCATTTTCCTTAGATCAAAACCGTTGTCTTTCAAATTATCGATATCAACAAACTTTTCATTGATAACGAAGAAAAGATTTCCATTTAAGGTTGTTGAAGAGATTTTTTAAGAAAAGAAAAGACTTTGAAACTAGGTTTGAAGACACTAAGAGTTGGAAATGAGACATTGAAAGTATGAATAATGTTTAAGTAAAATGGAGAATAGGAAGTGAAACAATAAAAAAACTCAAACACCTCCTTGAAAATCTAAAAGATATGTTACGTTTTTTTAAAATGGATGGTCTTTGTTATTCTAGTGATATGATTCCAATACGCTCCATGATTTATTATTTCTCAGAAATAGAAACCACATATTACCAACAGAAAAATCAAGAGGTTACTCAACAAAAAGGATTCCCCACGTAGCAGGTGATGATTGAACTATTGCCACGGCTCCTCCAAAAGCATCTTGAAAACTAAAAACATGCGAAAAATACATCTTTTTGGGAACCCTATTGCAAAGAACAAGAGGGTTTGGAATAGGAGTACTAAAATTGGGTTTTGGAGAGAGAAAAAATGGTTTGTTTGGGAAGTGAGAATGAAAAGAAAGAAATGTGATCGAGTGAAGAGTTAATTGTGCCATAATGTGTGTCTATGTCAACGTGAAAAAAAAAAGGAATGAAAGACAGAAAACTAAGTTTTAAATACTAGTGTTTGATTTTGTTTTGTAGCTTCTTTTTTTTCATTCACCTTTTAATAAATTTAAAGTTTGAGAATTTAGTTAGTTTCTTTGAAAAGAATAAAGACTTTTATCATTAGCAATTTGTATCTAGCGGGATTTAAACCTGAGACTTTGAGACTTTGAGAGGAGCACATTTTTAAGATTCAAGTCTTTATCACTACCCCACACATACTTATCATGTTATATGAATTGATTTTATTTTCTAACATATTTTTTTTCCAAATAATTTAATAGTTGAAATTCATCATTTAAAAATTGACGAAAAGATTGTCACGGAGTTCAAATCCACATCTCTATATCTAATATCTAATGTCTCTATACAATTATCAATTTGTGCAACTAAGATAATTTAACATAACACTTTCTAAAACATTTTGATTGATGTATTTGTTTTCTCAATCATTGATTATGGAATTATTTGTTTTTGCAATATTTATTCATTTATTAATAAATGAGTTAATATATTTTTAGTCTCTATAAATATCTTAATTTTGATTTTTAGTCCCTATAAAAAATGTTGAGTTTTAGTCTCTATAAAATTATTTTTGCATGCAGATTTAGTCCCTGTAAATGGACTAAAACTGCGTACAAAGTAATTTTATAGGGATTAAAACTCGACGGTTTTTTATAGGGACTAAAAATCAAAATTGAGATATTTATAGGGACCAAAAACATATTTAACCCTTAATAAATTCATTGTTTATATGAAAATAAAATTAATTTATTAATTTTAGACGCAATTCATTATTATTTTTATAAGTATATACACTAAATTATAGGTATATAGTATATAATAGAATATATTCAATTCATTTTTTAAAAAGCATAATATATATTAAATAGTAATATTAGTTCTATCATATTTTAAAAAAAAGAGAGAATATTTTGAGTCATTCTCACCAAATATTGGCAACAGTAATTTAGTTTGAATTGTGAGTGCAATTTTTATATAATAAAAAAATTATGTTTAAGTTTAAGTATTAAGTTTATATTTTGTATGATTTTTAATAAAATAATTTTATTTAACAATAAAATTAATATTGTTTATCAACTATTTTTATTAATTATAATGAACATATATAAAGTAAAATTCAATAAATAAAATGGTGTTAGTAAAATATATATTATGTTAATATTCTAAAATTTGAATATTTTAAGATAAAAATGAAAAAATATAATATTTTAAGACAAAAACTTGACATTAAGTTTTATGATATTTATACTTGCAAAAATTCTTAATTGAACTTTTAACAGTTTTAAATATGACTCTCATACAAAATATAAAAAATTTAAATTTTATAAAAAGATTGATAACTCCTATAATTCTAATTTTTTTAATTTAATTTAATATATTTTAATTTTTAATTTTTTTTTTATTATTATTATTATTATTATTATTATTATTATTATTATTATTATTATTATTATTATTATTATTATTATTATTATTATTATTATTATTATATAATTAAAGGAAACTACAAAATAATAGAAGATGTTTGTTTTGATACTTAAATTCCTTTTACTTAATGGATCATGTAATAAACTTTATTTTAGATTAATCAAACTTGTCTTCAATATAAAAATAAAATGTATATTAATAATGTTTTGTTTTGATTGAAATATATGTAACAATGTAAAGTATATTAATCATGAAGAAGCATTAAAAGATATTGGGGCACTAGCCCACCCTTACTTGCGTTTGTCCCTAGTTTGAATCATTTTTTAAAAGTATTTTCTTGAATAAATTTAGGATAAAAAGAATTGTAACATAATTTTAGGTATAAATGTGAATGATTTCATCACTTAAGAATGAATTTCGTGAAATATAAAATTTAAACGAGAGATGACTCATATACCTAATATTTTGAGATTTTAGAGGAAGATGTGATGTTTTTTTCTAATGGCCTACTACGTTGGACATGTTGGATATTGTTATAGGATGCATGTAACTTAAGCTTCTGCTTCTGGGAGATTTTTTGATTCAAATGTCAAATTGGTTTTTTCATATTTCTTGTAAAACTCTTCCTTGTGATACACTTGACAAGCCTATGATGCTTAGCCAACTCTATTAAGGCCGGCCTACAAGAACCTCTAATATTCAATTTAAATCTCATTGTTATTTTCAAATAACTTGCAACCAAACATAGATACTTGAAATGATGGAAAATCCAACTCCCATAAACACTCAATAACCCTAAAATATGGCATATTAAACAATGTTGGGTTTCTCATGTTGACATTTGGAATATGCATATATTTACAAGTGTGAGACTGCAATTTTACATAGTGATTTGATGATCGTATAAAAGGTATACTTATTGAGTACATATCAAGAGTAAGGCATAACATATTGATTTGGGCCATTGGATGGTCTTATTGGTCTTTTTGAAACTGAATATGAGTTTTTAGATAAATATGATCTTTAAAGCATGAGATAAAAATACAATTGTGTTCTCTAGTTATCCAACTTATATTCTTGTTATATTTCAACCTCTTAAGATGTTCCTTGTGCTTTTAAACATGTGGTAGGCGCAAACTCATCGACATTGTGAGGAACATACATGTGTGATTAATTTTATTTAATGTTTGAGACATATTCATCAATTACTTGTAACAATTCATTCACCTATTATTTTCTCCGAGTTGCATGGCACTTGAAGCCCTGAAGATTCAACATTCGAGAAATATTTAGTACATAATGTTAGAGTGAAAATCGATGTCGCGATAACTGTGTCAACAAAAACCACTATTTGGCAAGTAAAATTTTGTAACCATGAATATTATAATAGCGGTGTACAAGCACAAGGTGGGTGCACTTATGAAATCAACATAATGTGTGAGTAACAAAATATAGGGTGCGCAGAGTGTGGTTATTTTTTGTGTAACTGTAAACTAGAGAATTGTTAACTAAGGTATACAAATAAATAAATAAATAAATAACGACTAAGTCCCCCTTTTGAATCATTTATCCTTAGATGTGATAATTTTCATGATGATTCCTATAATGAATCTGGTTTGATTATGACCTTTTACAAAGCACAAAATTAAAACCGCACATCCCCCTCAATGATAGGAGTCTTCAATCACAAAGAAACCAACTTCGTTAAAGCAACCCCTCAGATGTTGTGAGTCTTCAATCGCAATGAAAAAGGTTTGATTACACGTAAAACATGCAGGAAATTTTACAAAACACATAATTACACCTCACTACCCTTCAAACGTGGATGAACAAATTAACGTTGTGTTGTGACAATCACCGCACTAGGAACAAATAAACGTTGTAAGAAAGAGAGAGTTTCTTAAACAAACACAAGAAAAAAAACTTTCCAGTTACGAAGAGAGAGAAGATGGAAGAAGAATAAGAAACATATTTGGTTTTTAGACTTAAGTGTTATAATTTTTCCGTTCGATTAACAAGTTATGAAAACAGTAAATTGCAGAAAAGTAAAGAACACCGAGAAATATCCCGGTTCCCCTTACAATCTAATATTACTCCAGTTCTCTTAAGCAGTAAGAGATTTTTACTATTGTTAGATCTTATGGACAAGAAAATCTTATTCTTCATATACAAGACTCTAATACAATCACCAAGAACAATCCTCTTGTGATTTACAACACACTTATTTCCAACAATCCTGGACAATAAGTAAATGCCTCTACAAGAAGATACAATCCACCTTCCTATAGATCTCTCCTAGTACAAAACAATCATTGATACTAAGGAACTTGTAACAATTATAATAGATATAAATAAATGAAGTTTGTAGAATTCTTTAAGACTCAGGGTCATCTCAAATAATTTTGAGGCCCTGTTCTAATATTAAAAATGGATCCTTAAAAAATATATTTTTTAAAATAATTATCTCTATTAAAATATCAAATAAAATTAATAAATAAAAAATAGTCATGCTTGTAAGTAACATAAAAAAGAGTTATACTCTAATAAATACAATTAAAATATAAATCCAAGTTAATATTATTATTAAAATTCTACCTATTTGAAAAAAATCATCCTTCTAAATTTTTTTGAAACAAATTCTTCAACCAAGTCTTGATATTTAATTGTCTCTAACAAATAATTCTCAATTGCTATTAGTGATGAGCCATTAAGTCTTTCTTGTAATATAGTAGACCGCAAATAAGACTTCAACAACTTCAAATTTGAGAAACTTCTTTCGGCAGAAGCAACTGTTACAGGAATAGGAATAGTAAGTAAAATTCTATAAGAAATAATTGTATTGGGGAAACAATCCATGCCTTTCTAAAATTATAAAATATCAATATGTCCTTTTTTTTTTCTTCAGGAAATATATCTCTTAGTAACTTTAACTCCACACATAGTTCTTTTCCATCAATATCATATTTATCATTATATTTTAATGTCTCTTCAAAATAATTACAACAAGTCTCAAAAGTTGCATTGTCCAATGAATGTAACATGTGAGACGTATACAAGAAGCCAAAAACATTTTCATAGTGTTGGTTTTGAAATTAATTTTGAAAATTACTCGTAATGGAAAACGGTAGATAGATGTATGAATTGATAGTTGTATAAGTATTAATATATATATCTATATATCTATATATATATATATATATATATATATATATATATATATATATATATATATATTGTTCTGGACTAGGCCTCCAAGGTATAACTGGGGCGTAGGCCCAAAAAACCCCTCAGGACCGAGGCACAGTCATTTCGGGAAGATGCTATAATAGTCGGGCAGAACTAGATCCCACGAGCATCTCACGAGGAGGTCGGACATCCTCCTCGACCTATCACATAGGCGTTTAGAAGACCACGTCTTCCCTTCATGCGTCACGTCACCCAACTGTCCCCCTTTTATCTCCTAAAGGATAGGGGAAATTATACCAGGGATAAGACCACATGCTAGGTCTTACACGCTCCTAACGCGTACCTTGGAAGTTTTTCATTGGGCCTAGCTAATCCAACCCAAGGTAGGACCTTGGCCCAGCGCTGGGGGCTCACTATAAATATCCTTTTTCACTAAAGGGTCATGTATTCTGATTCACTATCTCTTTACCATTACTCTATACCCAATCTCACTTAAGCTTTAGAGTGTATTGCAGGTACACCCCTTTTCTTTCTCCCACCTTAATTTGTTCGTGCTCGACCCCTGGAAGGCCCTTATGATCAGGTAAGATCAGTGGCGCTGTCTGTGGGAACCTAGTTATCCCCTTCTTCCACAATAGAAGATCAAAGCTCCAATCCGTCTTCCATCCTTCCAGCATGGCCGGAGAACTTGGTGACAACCACGACATTCCTCTCGTCGATTACACGATGGAGGACAACCAAAACTACAAAGAAACTGATCCCAGGGACAGGTGTCGCTCCCGAAGATTTGCATCCCGGTACAAGCGCGAACGGTCGGCGAGGGGAACAGTGAGAACACACAGCCGTGAACTCACTGGAGATGAATAGAGTCGCCAGCTAGGCATTTTTATCCCGAAGGAAAGGCAATGCTGCATAGACCTAGAAAGAAATGGATAAGACGGTTGCGAACCAGAGAGACTGAGAAAGGGGGTTGGTTACAACCTGGGAAGGTATTAGCACCCAGATTGTCCGTCGTACTCGACGGGATCCACGCTTAAAAGATTTGTGTTTTAAAGGGGTAGTGTCAGTGCAATTTGTGTATAAAAGAGCTGGAAAAGGATGTACAGGTGTCAGTGTAAAAGGAATGTGAAGTGTAATATGTATAGTGTCAGTGTAAGAAAGAGTATGCTCATGATTATGAGGCTTAAAGAATAATGCTGGAAGGAGGGGGAATGTACAGAGACTTTTGTTCGATAACCGTTAAGTTATGCCTACGTATCCTCTCGTGCAATGAGGAAGTCAGAACACCGTAGTTCGACCCAAAGAGACTGAAAGGTGAATTGACTGATGAACTGCTTGCTTGTCTATGCTCAAGTGTATGACCTGTCTGGCTCAGGTGCTAACTGTCTTGCATTAGACCGAAGAAGCAAGTTCTCGTTTGTGATTGAGTGTGATGAGAAAAGAATCCCGAAGGAGACGATTATTGTTTGTTTTTGTGTTTTCAGTCTTTTATTGCTTTTGAGAGTTTGTCATAAGTTAATGAGCTTAAGCCTAAACCAATGGGTTAGTAAACTCATCACATCTTCCCTCTGATTAGGGGTAATGAGAATACCTTAAGTGTGAAGTCAGATTCTCACACTTAATCACCTTTGGTGTAGGATTAAGATCATTAACCTACTTGTGATTATTTAGATGTTTTTGTGATTTTGTTTAGTGTTGAGTAATGAGGTTAAGCCATAATCAGGGATTAAACAGACTCATTACACCATCCTAAAAGAAGGATGATAGATGAGAAGGTTTAAGCTGAGGAAAACTCCTCAACTTAATCCATGATTAGGGATTAAACCCATGACAAAACAAGCCTTTGATTAAGTGGATTTTAGATTAATGGTATGATGATGAAGTGAGTTTTATTGTTTGCAAGACAACTTGAGGGGGACTTGTCCATTAACACTAGGGTTAGTCCTTCTTAACCAATTAAGGAAGAATTAGAACCCTAATGCAAGGCCCAAGTTACAAGTGTGATGTCTTGATATTTATTAAGTGGATTAATTAAGAGATTTAAACACATTAAGGGTTTAATACTTAGGATTAAAGTTATACACTCCATCCTAAGAGAAGGATGCAGGCATAAGCTTAATCACAAAGTCTTAAAGCCTTTAGGGTTTAGTCCCTGATTATGAGGTGAGAAGAGAAGACTCAAAGAAGACACAAAGGTAAAACTATGAGGGGAGACTAATCAAAATCCTAATTCATTATCATGCTTGGTTGATCCTAAGGTTTGTGAGGTTTAAACAAGAAGATCTTCAATGGAACCACCAGGAAGCAGATGAACAGGATCAAGAGAAGCAAAGTGACTTGCTTCATTCAAGAAGTCAAGTCACTTGAAGAAAGAAAGTGGGAAGGAGAAGAATGAGCAAGCTCAAACTCACACACATAAAAATGCAGCAATGGATGCAAGAGAGGTGAAAAGAAAAGTTATGAGAAGTGAAGGCAAATTCACTTCCCAAGTTACTTACCACCTGAAATGTTAGAAAGAAATGCAATGCAATGCTAAATGAGATGAAATGGTATGATGCTAGACCAAACCAGAAGCATGGTGATGATGAAAATGATGTTATGAGGTGCTGCAAACATGAGGCAAGGCATGGGGATGTTCATACAAGATTATGAATGCAAATGATGCAAGTTAAGGAGCATGAACAAGCATGAAATGTTATGAAGCATACAAGACAAATGACATGGCAAATATGCAATGCAATGATCAAACATGTTTCCTATATGTCTTAATATGTCAAATGAATCATAAACATGTACAAAATGCAAAGACAAGTCATGTTATGCAAGAGAATGCAAGAAGGATGCAAGAGAAAGCCCAAAATTAGGGTTTATGGATCAAACATCAAACAAAAACCCAAAACAGAAGCAAACCTCATGATAAAAAATGGAAAATGGCACCCAAAGAAACCCTAGGCCTATGATGAACCACTGCCCAAAGGGGAGCTCTCAACTCTCAACCAATCTCAAGATATGAATTTCCTAAGTTATTAGGGTTTTTTAGGGTTCTTAACAAAACAAATGCCAAACAATTTGAAAATGCAAGAACAATTCATGGCCTTTTTATCCTAGGAACTACATGCAAAACAAAAGACAATGCAAGAAGAATCAATGTCTCAACCTTCTCCAATAGGCAGAAATGAATTTTCAAACATGTGATCAAAATAATGCATAAAAAATGATTTAATTCAATGAAAAATTCTTAAAATGCATCAAGATCAAAAAAGAAATTTGGTTTGAAGGTTGGACAATGTTTCTAAATGTCTTAGAACATTTCATGAATTTTTTTGTAATTTTTAAATACCTAAAAGTATTTTTAATTAATTAATTCCCATTAATCAATTAAAAATAATCTTTTAAATATTTAAAAATACTTTTTTAATGATAAAAATAAAATAAAAAATGTTTTTGGGTCTTAAAAATTAATAAAACTTTAAAGAAAAAGTTTCATAATTTTTAAGATTTTTTTGCTATTTTAAATTAATTGTGCAAAACAAATGAAATAAAAAGAAATAAAAACAAATAAAATAAAAAGTCAGAGGGATGGAGGGCCAAGATGCGCCCAGGATTTGAAAGTGTTGACTGGCGCGTGATCCTGTGGTTGGGATTGACTCTGAGATAATTAGTTTAATTATGAATTAATTAACTAAATGAAAAAGATTAGGGCTAATCAAACGCATCTGGGCCATCCAAAAGAGAGGGAAGTCAGCAAGTTAACGCTCATCAATGGCTCAAATTCAAACTAGCATTAATTACGCAATTAGGGCACAAATTACTTTCAGGTGGCCGGAGAAGACTTCCGGTCGTCTTCTCCGGCCAGCTCTCACCTGAGAAACTCACCAACTCCTCAAAACGTACCAAAAATGAAAACCAAGAACATGGAAATGATCCTCATCCTCTCACGAACCAAACCCCTCTCTCAAAACAAATTTATATTTCCTAAATCAACTGAATCGAAGAGAAAAAGTTCTAGGTCACGCAAGCTTCAGAAACAAATTAAATGCTCAAATCACAACCATTTTCAAAACCAATGGTACCAGGATGATCAGGATAACACAAAGAACAAGTTTGTAACAAGAAAAACAACTTCTGGAAAAATAAATTTCAGGCTACCTGAGATTCGAAGCTTTCAGTTTAGGAACTTTCTGGCCACCTCTCCTTGTGCAATCCACTCCACCTGATCCCCAGATGATGTTTGAATGCTCAAATGGAGTTTAAGTTGGCTGGATAGTGAGATTCGACAGCTTCTGCTCAAGCTTGCTCAAAAATGGCAATGGTGTTTCTGGAGGTTTCAGGCCATGGTGAGTGATTGTTTGAGGTCCTGAGGATGAATGGAGAAGGTCTGGAGTGTTTGTTTGTGTGTTTGCAAGCTGTGGTAAGAGTTTCGAAGGAACTTGCAGCTTGGGGTGTGAAATGGTTATGGAGTGTTCTTGCTATTACAGGCTTTGGTTCTTGGTGCTGGATGATCTATGAAGTGTGGTGAGATGATTGATGAAGATAGTTTGAGTGTTTGGTGGCTGTGCAAGCAGATTCGAAGGAACTTGCAAATGGGAGTGTTTTTGTGAATGTGTTGAATGAGTTGGTTTCAGCCTTGCTTCTTGTTATGGCTAGCTTGCAAATTGATAACATAAACAAATCTGATTGGCTGGATGATGTGACTTGTGCTTTTGTGATTGGTAAGTTTGCTTTTGCCAAAAGTCAAAAATCTTGTAAGAGAAGCATGGGCTTGATACTAGCTTGGTACAAAGCTAGGTCTGGCGCATCATGGTATGGTGAGAGGCTAGCAAAGCTCAGCATCCAAGGCTGCAAGTAGGAGGGAGCATGATCATGAGTTTTGCAACTTGTGACATTTTGGTTCACATGTGATTCTTTTGCCTAACCAAACATGTAACCATGGGCAATCTTAGTTCAAATCTGATTTTTAGGACTTAGAGAAAGTTTATGTAATGGTTTGAGATGAATTAGAGGTTGCAATGTGCATTGGTTCAAGTCTTTGCAAAATTTCCATTTTGAAGCATGCCTTAGGAATTAATGATTTTTGCCAACTTTGCATGGCCATAACTTTTGATCCAAGAAGAGTTTGATCATGTTCTTGTACTTTTTGAAAAGGGAAAGATGAGATCTACAACTTTCATGACCAAAGTTTTTCCATTTGGAGCCTTTTTGAATCATGAATCATGGCTTGAAAAATGACCTAAAATGATGCATTCTTGAAAAGTCAACTATGCCCAAAAAGTCAACATTTGCAAAAACCCTAAATTCTTGATTTCTATGAACTTCAACCTTCTTCCATGATCAAATAAAGATCATATACACTCAAAATGATGAAGATCACCCATTGGTTGGGTCATTGGGGGCCTCAGATGCCCTGATTTTACACTGACTTGTCTGAAAAGTCAACCCTTGATCAGATGACTTCCCCATGGAATTTCTTCATGAAAATTGATATGTATACTCCCTATACCATATAGAGAGCAATGGAGACAAGAATGACCAAAAAATTTGGAGTTATGGCCTCTGAAACCAAAACCCTAATTTTCAGTCAACTGTGCAGTTCAACCTGGCTCTGCATCCACTCAAACCCTAGTTCTTGTGATTCCTCTGCATTTTTGACTTTGAGGAGATGAAATATGATATAAGAACACACATGGACCCCTTTGAGTTGATTGGTGGCCTTTGGAATGGCTCAAGAAGCTTTGGGATTTCTCAGATCACAAACCCTAGGTGCAGATGCCTTTGAATCTATGCAGTGAATCAAACATGAGATGTGAGATGATATGATTGTGTTTATGCATATGAGGATGATCACAAGCCATGGTGTGAATGGGTGAGGGCAAATTTGGGGTGTTTACAGCTGCCCCTATTCAAACATGAGTTAGCTGTGCAGGATGTAAGCGACGGCTTAACAGGCCAAACAAGATAACTTGTGGTTGAATACCAAAGACAGTCCAAAATTTGCACTCACAGAATGAAGAAGAAAAGGGATATAGATTGTAAAGGCAAAATAAAGTATATTGTAAAGTGTGGGCGACGGAGGACGACCGTCGAGCAGAGGACGACTGCTGGGTAAAGAGCAATGACGGGGACGGCCGACATGCTGGGAAAAGTGTATGAAAATAAAGCAATGACGGGGACGGCCGACATGCTGGTAAAGTGCAGGAAATAAAGCGATGACGGGGACGGCCGACATGATGGGGATAAAAAGTAAAGCTAAGACGGGGACGGCCGACTAGCTGGGGAAAAACAAGTAAAGCTAAGACGGGGACGACCGACTAGCTGGGGAAAATAAAATCATGATGGGGACGGCCATCACGATAAAACTGTATAACTCTCTGGGGGTTAATGAAACATGACGGGGACGGCCATCAAGTTCATAAAGGTAAAGTAACCAACGATGGGGACGGCCATCGGGTTAAAAAGGAAAAGGGACCACGACGGGGACGGCCATCGGGTTAAAGAATGAATGAAATAAACAGATGATGGGGTACGGCCATCAAAGGTGAAGGACGATCACCTAGCAGGGGACGGCTGCTCTGTTGGGAATAAAAGAAATATGATGGGGACGGCCATCAAAGGTGGAGGACGACCACCTGGCAGGGTACGGCTGCCGAAAATATCAACGATGGGGACGGCCATCGGATAGAAAAGGTCAACGATGGGGACGGCCATCGGACGAGCAAGATGGAGGACGACCATCAAGAAGTGGAGGACGACCACTCAGCAGGGGACAGCTGCTCTCAGGGTTTATCATGACATAGGACGAATGTCAGATAACCAAAAATCAACAATGGGGACGGCCATTGGATAAAGTGATGAAGGACGATCATCAAAAGGTGGAGGACGACCACCTAGCAGGGGACGGCTGCTAAAAATCAACGATGGGGACGGCCATCGGACGAGCATGATGGAGGACGACCATCAAGAAGTGGAGGACGACCACTCAGCAGGGTACGACTGCTCTCAGGGTTATCATAACACAGGACGAGTGTTAGATAAAAGAAAAGATTTGCTTTGTTGGCGATCTACTGGGGAGATAGTAAACACGGACGAGCGTTTACATCCAAGAAACAAAAGGTATAAGTGTTTGGTATTGTGTATAGATTAAAGATGCGGACGAGCATCCTTAGGACTATGATACGGACGAGTATCATGTAGAAACAAACTGACACATGTTCAGAGATGATGATACGGACGAGTATCAACTGGTTAACAAAGAACACGGACGAGTGTTGCATCCGAAGGGACTCTTCTGGGGAATAATAGACACGGACGAGTATCTATACTCAAGAAGACATAAGTGTTTGACACGGTGTATGGATTAAAGATGCGGACGAGCATCCTTAAGACTATGATACGGACGAGTATCACGTAGAAACAAACACTAGACGCAATGTTCTGAGATGATGGTACGGACGAGTACCAACTGGTTAACAAAGAACATGGACTACTGCCGAATCTGTGGGGATATGAGTGATGATGTATACAAGATGCGGACGAGTATCTGTATAAGTGTACCATGAGTAATGAGTATCGTATTGTATAGATGAGTGTTTATCTGCTGGGGAGAGTGACACGGACGGGTGTCAAGAGAGAAAAGTATGATATTAACAAGTATATGAGTGATAAAGGTGTAAGCGACTGCGCTGGGGATATGACACGGACGGGTGTCAAGAAAGTGTATATACAAGTATATGTGAGTGCAAAGAGGATGTCTTTGGCTTTCTGCTGGTGATTTGACACGGACGGGTGTCAGGAAGTATCTGTAGTACGGGGGTCTTGTTTGTAAAGAGTGTTCAGGCGACTTTACTGGGGAGTGATGACACGGACGGGTGCCAAAAGGAGTATATACTGGTGTTTGTGATTTGTGAGGCAGCTGCTTTTGCTGGGACTCTGGTGGGGACTCTGGGGGAAAGTAATCTGTATTCTGGTGAATGGTTACTAATCACAAGCGTTCAATTCACAACATGACTTATGATTATGCTATGCATTTGATTTTTGCCGTAATGCTCCGTATTAGACGGAATGCTACGCTCTGAGGGTATAATGTGATGCGAATGCCATGATTATGCAAAGAGGCACAGATCCGGGATTCGGATCCCGTTGCCGCGAAGATCTCCGGTTGATCTGCTTGAAGTGAACATCCCAGCTGGGGATGAGATCATTGGTAGATCTAATGATGTATCTGTTTGGGGATATATGTCACTGGTTGACATATCCTCGTAATATGGGACCCAGCTGGGGTTTGTAGAAGCTTCTGTACTCTGTTGTGACTTCTCCGTGCGTTGCTCTTCTGAATAAAGGCTTGAAGCTCTGTGGGGAGATGATTCCCTGATTTCTGCATCCTGTTGAGGAAGGATGGTTGGCACTACAGCTGGGGAATGCTGTTGATAACTCAGCTGGGGAGAGTAATGAGAGGCAACTCGGCTGGCGAGAAAACATCCTGAGTGTTAAACCTGTTAGTTGATTTGGCAACTTTGCTGGGGGAAGCAATGGGGAGCAACTCAGCTGGGGATAGAGCATTTCGGATGCTGAGATTGAGTGTATGCTGATTTGGCAGCTCCGCTGGGGAAATGGGCACCTTCTAGTGCCATGTGGAATATAGACCGAGTTGATAATGATTCGCCTACTTGCTGAGACATAACCTGCATGCCCCAGGTTGCGTTCTGGATACCTGCAATCCTGCAAAGGTAAGGAAACGTACAAAAGGTCCCGAGGTATCCCTCACTGGATTCCGTCATAGGAGTCAAGTACTTTCGAGAATAATCACATTCCCTGTAAGCATGTGTTTTTTTTCTTTTTAGTTTTAGAGAAAGGCATTTGTACTTATGCAATTGTATTATTATTTTTTTTAGAGATATCAGACAACTCTTTGCAAAACATAAATGTAAAAACGAAACATGATCGAAAATCTGATTTTATTAATTCATGTGCCCTGAATTGGCAAAATACAGTCAAAGAAACATATCTCCTGGAATGAGGAGATTGTTACAAATTGAGAAACAAAATGCTGGCGATGCTGACGACGCTTTCAAGGAGCTTCCTCTTCTGCTATGACTCGTATGACAATGACGTTCTTCTCGTCTTGCTTTCTGGAGAGAGTTGATTCTGGTTGAAGTCTGATCCTTCGTAGCTTACCAAATTGTAGGTGATACAGACGAATTCAGAATGCAGTTGTTCGCTTATTCCCTTATTTTGCATGGATCGCCCTTTCGGGTTTTCAATCCATCGGGATACCCATTTTTGCCTGAGCTGTCCAATGCGGCTTTTCAACTCAGCGGGTGTACATTTTTTTCATTTATTTCCCTTATTTTTGCCCGAGTCTTTTATTCTGTTTTTGACTCGCCGGGATGCCCTATTTTTGCCTGGACTTACATTCTGTTTTTATGTCCAGCGGGTCATTTTATGCGAAGTATTTTTTAACTGCATCTGAATTCACAGGGGACGGGAAATCTTCACCATCCATGGTGCTGAGCATCAGTGCTCCACCAGAGAAAACTTTCTTTACAACGAATGGTCCTTCATAATTTGGAGTCCATTTGCCCCTGTGGTCTGTATGAGGAGGGAGGATTCTCTTCAGCACAAGATCTCCCACTTGGTACTCTCGATGCCTGACTTTCTGATCGAAGGCTCTCTTCATTCTCCTCTGATATAGCTGCCCATGACAAATTGCAGCCAATCTTTTTTCTTCGATCAGACTCAGTTGTTCGTATCGGGACCTAACCCATTCTGCTTCACTCAGTTTAACATCCATTAGTACCCGTAGGGAGGGTAATTCAACTTCAACAGGTAGGACTGCTTCCATACCATACACAAGCTGATATGGTGTTGCCCCAGTGGACGTTCTGATTGATGTGCGGTACCCATGCAAGGCAAACGGTAGCATTTCATGCCAGTCTTTGTAGGTGATCACCATCTTCTGCACAATCTTCTTAATATTCTTGTTTGCTGCCTCAACAGCGTCGTTCATCTTTGGCCTGTAAGGAGAAGAATTGTGATGTTGGATCTTGAAGTCCCGGCACAGCTCTGCCATCATTTTGTTGTTGAGATTGGAACCATTATCAGTAATGATTCGCTCGGGCACTCCATACCGACAGATGATATCTCTCTTCAGGAATCTGGCTACCACTTGTCTTGTAACATTTGCATACGAGGCTGCTTCAACCCACTTGGTGAAATAGTCAATGGCGACCAGGATAAATCTGTGACCATTTGAAGCAGTTGGCTCAATCTTGCCAATCATATCAATGCCCCACATAGCAAAGGGCCATGGAGAAGACATGATGTTCAAAGGATTGGGAGGCACATGCACCTTATCTGCGTAGATCTGGCATTTATGGCACTTTCTGGCATAAGCACAACAGTCTGCATCCATTGTGATCCAGTAATAGCCTGACCTCAACAATTTCTTAGCCATGGCATGCCCTCCTGCATGGGTGCCAAAGGATCCTTCGTGCACTTCGTGCATCAACAAATCTGCTTCCGTCTTGTCAACACATCTGAGGAGTACCATGTCAAAGTTCCTCTTGTATAAAGACCCATCAGTGTTCAGAAAGAAACTTCCAGCAAGCCTTCTCAAGGTCTTCTTATCATTGGAAGATGCCCCAGGTGGGTATGTCTGATCCTCCAAGAAGCACTTAATGTCATGGAACCAAGGCTTATCATCTTTAACAACATCCGCTGCAAACACATATGCTGGCCTATCAAGTCTAGACACTGAAATCTGGGGTACAAAGTTAGCCGTTTGAACTTTGATCATGGATGAAATGGTAGCAAGAGCATCTGCAAACTGATTCTCGTCCCGAGGGATATACTCAAGCTTGACTGTTGTGAAGAAAGTCAATAACCTTCTTGTATAATCCCTGTAAGGTATCAGATGATCCTGGTGGGTGTACCATTTTCCGTTGGTTTGATTGACTACCAGAGCTGAATCTCCGAATACGGTCAATGTTTTGATCCTGAGGTCGATGGCTTCCTCAAGACCCATAATGCAAGCTTCGTATTTAGCTTCGTTGTTAGTGCAGTTGAAAGTGAGTTTTGCCGAGAAAGGCATGTGAACTCCTTTAGGTGTAATGAGTACTGCACCAACACCACGACCATTCATGTTAACAGCCCCATCAAACATCATAGTCCATTCTTCTTTCGGGTCAGGCCCTTCGGTGTGAATAGGCTCCTCGTGATCTTTTGCTTTAATGAACATGATGTCTTCATCAGGGAAGTCAAACCTCATAGGCTGGTAGTCATCAATGGGTTGCTCAGCAAGATATTCAGATAGTACACTGCCCTTGATGGCTTTCTGAGATGTGTACTGTATGTCGTATTCTGTGAGAATCATCTGCCATCTTGCAACCCGTCCGGTAAGAGCTGGCTTCTCGAAAATGTACTTAACTGGATCCATTTTTGAGATTAATAAGGTAGTGTGGGTCAACATATACTGTCTCAGTCGGCGAGCAGCCCACGCTAAAGCACAGCAAGTTTTCTCGAGCAGTGAATAACGTTGTTCACAGTCGGTAAACTTTTTGCTTAGGTAGTATATTGCATACTCTTTTCGACCAGACTCGTCATGCTGGCCCAGCACACACCCCATTGATTCTTCTAATACTGTCAAGTACATAATCAGAGGTCTTCCTTCAACTGGCGGCATGAGGATTGGAGGTTCTTGCAGATATTCCTTGATCTTGTCAAAAGCCTTCTGGCAATCTTCGTTCCACCTGACCGTTTGTTCTTTTCTTAACAGCTTGAACAAGGGTTCACAGGTTGCTGTAAGGTGGGATATGAACCGCGAGATGTAGTTCAATCGACCTAAGAACCCTCGAACTTCTTTCTCAGTTTTCGGTGCAGGCATTTCCTGAATAGCTTTGACTTTATCTGGGTCAACCTCAATCCCCTTCTCGCTTACAATAAAGCCCAGCAGCTTACCGGATCGCACCCCGAATGTGCATTTGTTGGGGTTCAGCTTTAGTTGGTACTTCCTCAGACGCTTGAACAACTTCAGCAGATTCACCAGGTGATCTTCCTCTGTAAGGGACTTGGCGATCATATCATCCACATAACATTCTATTTCCTTGTGGATCATATCGTGGAACAATGTCACCATAGCCCGTTGATATGTTGCACCAGCATTCTTCAGTCCGAATGGCATCACTTTGTAACAGAACGTGCCCCAGGGTGTGATGAATGTTGTCTTCTCCATGTCTTCAGGTGACATCTTGATCTGATTGTATCCTGAAAATCCATCCATGAAGGAGAATACCGAGAACTGAGCCGTGTTATCCACCAATACGTCAATGTGAGGTAATGGGAAATCATCCTTCGGGCTGGCTCTGTTCAGATCCCGGTAATCAACACACATTCTTACTTTTCCGTCCTTCTTAGGCACAGGTACTATGTTAGCAACCCACGGCGGATAGCTAGTTACAGCAAGGAACCCGGCGTCCCATTGCTTTTGTACCTCTTCCTTGATTTTCATAGCCATGTCTGGGCGAGTTCGGCGCAGCTTCTGTTTGACCGGTGGGCATTCTTCTTTCAAAGGCAGCTTATGCACAACAATGTCGGTATCCAACCCTGGCATATCTTGATACGACCAAGCAAACACATCAACATACTCTTGAAGCAGATCTATCAGTTGTCTCTTCACTGAGTCTTGCAGGCAGGCCCCGATTTTAACTTCTTTCACGTCTTCATCTGTACCAAGATTAATCACTTCAATCTCCTCCTGGTGAGGAGTAATAACCTTTTCCTCCTGTCTCAACAACCTGGCTAGCTCTTCAGGAAGCTCATATTCTTCATCAACCCCTTCATCAGCTTGATTGATTGGATTGTCAAAGTCATACGATGTCATAGCCGTGCTGTTGTCGGTGCTGTCAGGAAGGCACTCTCTGCAAGGGTTAAGTTCGTTCATTTTAGTGATTGATTTTAATCTTGCTTTAGAAAAAAGTGAAATGAAGTTATCATTTTGAAAACACCGCCATTTATTTTTTGTACAAAAAGAAAAATGGAAAAACAGTGAGCAGAAAAGAAAAAGACTCGTTTGCAAAAAGATGTCTGATATTTCATTAATTTAATCTTGTTTGCACAAAAGTACAGATGGCCCTGATTACAAAATGAGTCTTGTCATCTTGGGCAAGATGCAAGACTTTGGTGCATGCTATGAAAATACAGGAAATAATAATTACTCTGCATGAGTAACTCTTATAATTTCCTGGGAAGACCAGTTCGAGACACTGCTCCCCGGGATCTTCGGACGAATCCAATTCTCCAGATTGCGCTCCTCTTCCAGCTCGTCTTCCAGACAGTTGATAGCATCGGGGGTGAGCATCCCCCCACTGACAAAACCAGGCTCTGCAGCAGCCTTTGCTTGATGTTGAGTTGGTCTGTAACCCAACCCAAATTTGTCCTTCTTCTCCTCCACAGCTAAAACTTTGCCCCAGCCTAGGGCAGTTCCTTCCTCAACAACCTTCCGGGCTTGTTGGTATGATGACATTGGAGTACCAGATACAGCAGATGCTTCATTCACATTCAAAGCTTCAAACCCCTGGCTCATTGTTTCATGGATCTCTCCATCCATTTCAATGTACTTGTAAGTAGCCAGGTGGCTGACAAAAATGTCCTCCTCCCCACAGATTGTGACAACTTGGCCTTCCCACTCAAATTTTAAATTTTGGTGAAGGGTAGACGTTATTGCGCCGGCGGCGTGAATCCAGGGTCTACCCAACAAACAGCTGTAGGCGGGCTGAATGTCCATCACATAAAAGATAGTTTTAAAGGTCTGTGGGCCAATTGTCACAGGCAGCTCGATCTCTCCCAGAACAGATCTCTTCGAACCATCAAAGGCTCTCACCACCAGGTTGCTGGGTCTCAATGCCAGTCCATCATATTCAAGCTTCACCAGAGCCTTCTTTGGTAAGACATTCAGGGAAGAACCTGTGTCCACCAGCACATGAGAAAGGACAGCTCCTTTTCATTCCATGGTTATGTGCAAGGCTTTGTTGTGGTTGCGGCCATCCGCTGTCAAATCAGAATTGGTAAACCCTAGCCCATTGCTAGCAGTAACGTTTCCAACCACGGTTTCCAATTGGTTGACAGTAATCTCCTCAGGCACGTAAGCTGCGTGCAAGACTTTAAGTAGTGCATTCCGATGGGCTTCGGAGCACATAAGCAGTGAGAGGATAGAGATTTTGGATGGCGTCTGGTGAAGTTGATCCACAATTTTGTAGTCACTCTTTTTGATGATTCGCATAAACTCATCAACTTCCTGATCGAATGGAGTCTTCAGGGTTTCTTTGGCAGCTGAATCTTCCTGCACCGGGCCTTTTCCTTTTGCCTTGGCAGCAGCTTCTGCTTCGGCAGTATGTCTTTGAACTTGTGAAGCAAAGAGACGTCCGCTTCGAGTGAAGCCTCCGCCTCCCCCCACATTATCTACTTGTGGTGCAGGTATTGATGTTTCCAGAGTGATTCTTTTCCCTTCACAGTACACGTCAGAGCCATAGTGCCAAGGGATGGCCCTATCGCTTTCATATGGTACTGGTCCAGGCACCGTGACAGTGACTGGACTGATTGCTGCTGCTGAAGGGACTGTAATTGTTTGTGGATCATAAAAGATTGTAACTGGTGCTCTGGTGGGAGCAGCACCTTCTGAATGGTAGGCGGAATTATTTTCAGGATCGTAGAATATGGTAACAGTGGAGACATCTTCATGATCGATTGCTGGTGTTGTAGGAGGTGTTGTTGGAAGGACTGATGTTGTTGTTGATGGAGATTCGAAATGGAATGAAGCTGAAGTTGTAGCAGGAGGAACTGTTGAAAACTGATCATTTGGAAGGACAGGTGAAGCACTTGTTGATGTTGCTGATGAATTGTCGGGAACAATAGTTGTTGCATTTGTAGGAGGTTCTGAAACCGTTGTTGATGAAGTTGTCGGATTTGCCGGAAACGATGTAGTGATCTGGAGTAGGCCACTCTGAATAAGGCTGTCAATGCCATTCCTCAGGTCCTCACACCCATTCCATGAGATATTGCAGTATGGACATCCTAGTTCACACCCCGGAAATATTTGGTTTTCACGGAGTTGAGCTTTGATTTCCACCAATGGCGTCCTGATCTGATCCACACTGGTTATTAAATAAGACGGTTGGTCTTCTTCAATAGCATTAATTCGGGGACCACCATGGTTTGGCATTGGGTTTTTATTGACATTGGGAGGAGGTGCAAAATTCAGAGCCTTGGAATCTACCAAGTCTTGTACCTTCATATGCAGAGCCCTGCATTTTTCTGTACTGTGACCAGGTGCGTTCGAATGAAAAGCACACCTAGCATTGGAGTCATAGTTTCTTGGTAGACTGTTGGGATCCGGCGGTGCCAACATTCTTAGCTCAACTAGGTTGAGTTTCAGAAGTTGTGGCAGCAAGGCAGCATACGACATTGGGATCGGGTTGATCACTCGGTTAGCTTGGGATGGCCTTTGTTGAAATGGCCTCTGTTGACTGTTGTTGTTGGAGTTGCTGTTGTTGAAGTTTCTTGGAGGATATTGATTCTGATGATATTGAGGTTGTTGTTGGAAGTTTTATTGAGGAGGTTGATAGACTGGCTGAGGATGAGCTGGAGCAGGGATAGTAACTGCTGCTATTGTCCTTTGAGCATATTGGGGCCTACCCCTGTTGGTGTGAATGGCATTGGTCTCGCCAGTTCTTCTCGGGCCTGCAAAAGGCTTTCTTGTACTACTGGACGAGCTTGCACCGTTGTCTGAGATCTTTCCCATCTTTAACAGGCTTTCAATTCTCTCCCCAGCTATAACAACATCCGCAAAGCTAGTGGAAGAGAAAGCAGCTAACCTGTCAATATAGGTTCCCTGAAGAGTATTCATGAACATATCTGCCATTTCTCTCTCAGACATTGGTGGTTGAACAGCAGCAGCCAATTGCCTCCACCTTTGGGCATACTCTCGGAAACTTTCCCTCGACGACTGTGACATTCCCATTAGGAGAGTCCTGTTGGGCGCCATATCTAAATTGTATTGATACTGTCGGATGAAGGCTTCTGCCAGGTCCTTCCAGCATCTCACAGTTGCCCTTGTCAAATGGGAATACCACTCCCTTGATGCTCCAGTCAAACTGTCTTCGAAGTAGAACATCCAAAGTTTCTCATCCATTGTATAGGCTTTCAGCCTTCCCAGAAATGATTGCAAATGAGTCCGGGGGCATGAAGTCCCATTATACTTTTCGAAGCAAGGAGGCTTGAACTTATGGGGGATCCTGACCCCTTCTACCAAACCCATGTCCATGATGTCGAAGCCCAAAGAATTTTGAGACTCCAGTGATCTCAACTTCTCAGCTATTTCATCCAATCTCCTGTCATAAGTTTCCTCTCCAGCACCCATTACTGTAAATTGGTCCTCCTGAGGATCTTCTTGAAGTACCCTGGCTGCAGTAGCTGTTCCTTGAATGTTTGCAGGAATATTAATCTCGGGATGGAGATGTGGACCAAACACAGGGGGGTTAACATGTTGTTGCACCCTTTCATTGTTACTTGTGCCTGCAGTCCCCGCATGGGGCTCCTCCTGATTTTGCCTCTCCACCATGGCCCTCAGTCTCTCCTGGCTCTGGGCCATGTTGTTCATAACTTCCATGAACTGCGTCATCTGAGTTCTCATCTCCAACCTTTCGTTGGCCATCTGGTTTCTGACCTCCGTAAGGTCTTGTTGCATCTGATCCATCTGGATTCCCGGAAGGATGTTTCTGGTTGGGTACCTGTGTGGCCTGTTGAGAGGAAATACCCGGCGGCGAGCAATAATTCCTGAGATTCACAACAGAGGTTAGCAACAACAAAACAAAAACCTACAAAACAAACAAAAGGGTTAGCATGCAATGCAGTTATGCTTATTTGTTCTCAAGGTATCCGGTTTGGCCTTCAGTTTTGACCCTTCCAGACCCTTGAAGATGCTGCCGTTGAAGTTGCTTTTGATGTGAACCCAGATAGAAACCAACACAAATATATTACAAAAGTGAAATAATACAAATTGTTCATTTTTACAACACAAACCCTCTAAGGGGTCAAAATACATCACAAAGAATAAAAGTACATGGAATAGGAACAACAACAAGCAAATGATCAAACTCCAAGGCCAAACTCATCCTCACGAACTTCCTTGAGAAGTGCTTCGGTCACAGGATCAGCCGGATGCTCCGTAAGATTCCTGATGAGAAGGTTTCTTGTTGCAACGGCTGCAGTCAACTTCTTGTTCTGACTTTGGTCTTTAGACCTCTTCACTCCTGCTTTAATTTTCAACTCTGATATTTCCTCCTGGGCTGCTGCCAAGGCTTTTTCCATCCGCTCCATCTTGTCCTGAACTCTCTTGTCTTCTAGAGTACGGGCCTCAGTGATCCGGACCCACCTGGCCTGACTCTCTTTCAAATACAAGTCTGTTCTTGCTCTCTGGAACTGGGCTTCTTTACAAGCATTCTTCAGAATCTGCTCACCAGCCTTGGACTTGTTGATATAATCTCCAGACTTCTCAATTTTAGTCAAGTGTTCCACTTTCAATTTCTCCAGTCTCTCAATCTCCCTCACACCTTCACTCCTCTCCCGGAGGGTCTTCTGCAAGGCCTGGGTTAACTTCTCATTTCTTTCCTTCAAACTCTCAAACTCCTCCAAACTAAAAGTGGCAGGGGGTGGTGCTGAAGATGACTCAGGCATGTCTTCTATGGTGAAGGGCATTCCAGAGAATTGGGCCCTGGCATGGGACCACTCATAATATTGGACTGATGCCACATTATTGCACTTTCCCAGAATGGTGATTCCCTTGGTTTGAACATGATCCCAGGCCCAGGCAGCCTGCCTAACAGTTGCCAGACTAATCTTGTTCTCACAGTAGAGGGTCTCAACCAAGTCTTGTTCCCTAGGAGTATGAACCAGTGCATAGCCTAATTGCCTTCTGAACAGCAGAGGGTTGTAATTGATACTTCCCTTAACTCCTATTAAGGGCACATTGGGAAAGTGCCCACAGCTGGTGATCATATCTCTGCCCTTGGTGCTCTGAGTACACCATCTGATATCTGCTGAAGTGAGAGTAGTGAGCCTCTTAGCCCAGTTGCTTTGCTGATGAGGATTTAGAAATGCATCTGTCCTGGGTAGATGCCTGAGAAGCCAAGCATGGAATAATGGAGCACAAATCCTCACTAATCTTCCCCTCTGCTTCTCATTTCTCTGATGGACTGAGTAATAGAGATCTCCTAGCAAAGTTGGCACTGGGTTCTTCAGGATGAACAAATGGATTGCATTCTTGCTAATGAATCGAGGCTCATCTGCAAACAACACAATTCCATATACACTTAAGGCCAACAGAGCACAAACAGCTTTCCACTCTCCCAAGGAGGCCTTCAGACTAGCTTGAGAAATCAGGAAGTCCAGGTGAAATCCAGGGATCCCAGCTTTAGAGGTCATGTGTTGCTCAACCAAAACAGGCTCTAGATGCAAAGCCTTTGCCACCTCTCCATTGCTGGGAAAGACCATTTCAGGGTTGAATGGGATTTCTCTTTTGATGGGCAGACCAGTCAATGATGAGTATTCTTCCAGAAGAGGCCCCAACTGAAAGTCTTTAAAGGTGAAACATCTCAGTGGGGGATCATAAAACTGAATGCAAGTGTGGATCAAACTCCTCTGGGATGGGTCCAGATCCATGACCAAGTCAAGTATATTCCCATAATGCTCCCTGAACAAAGGTAGGTGATCTGGAGTGATCAGGGTTTGGATCCTCCTGATGTCTGATAAGTCTGGTTGGAAGAAATGATAGGTGATGTTACTTTTCTTTGGAGCCATGATGCTGAAGACTGCGTAGAATAAGTGCTGATGAAGATGCTGAGAAGTGGGCCACTGGCTGGCTAGTGCAAGTATCTGAAGTATATGGCTGACAAACTGAAGCAAGTGCTGGTGGAGATAGGTCAATGATGCAGATGGGGTCAAAACCAAAACCAGATGAAGGTGGATACCCTGAAACACAAATAAGCAAATGTTAATATGATGCAATGAGTATGTATGCAAATGAAATGCAAGGGTTTGTGACTGAGCTGGATCTGATCAAAATGCCCTGATATAAGTCCATGTGTGTTCAAGAATTCCAAATGGAGGTCTAAAAATCCAGTAACCAGGGTGGGGGACTCAAATAAAGAGCCACATGTCCAGGGTTTTAGAATCACAAGAACTATCCAAAATGGAGCATTCTTAACAAAGTCAAAGTAACAGGGTATTCTGAGGTCAAGGTACCTGCAAACCTGTAAACAGCCCAACCCCCTCACAGGTGATGATCTAGAACAAGGATCCTCAGACTTGGATCAGTTATGAGAAGTGTAAACACTTCTAACCCGGAGGTACAGTGTTTACAATAACCATAACAATTCCTCCTCTAATTCACCTCAGTTTCTGAAGGTCAATACTAAAAGGTCATCCAGACTTAGCAGGCTTCCCAGATAGCCCTAGCATTGCAGGAAATCTGCAACACAGAGTTCTCAAGAAGAAACCCATATCTGAACCGTGTTTCATATTCCCGCACCAGACCGAAATGGAATGGGAAAGAACATGAACCACTCTAGCCTAGGTGTCACTCAGGTCCCAGGTATAGGACCTTAACTCTCAATGAAACACCCACCCACCAAAGCAAACAGATCCAGCCAGACAGCATGACAGTATGATATATGTAAAGCAATAAAGAAAGCAGTAAAGCAACTGTACATAAAGCAATAAACAAAAATAAATACAAACACAAACAAGCACATAACACCCCAGTAAACACGAATCAATCAAGCGCTAGGAGGAACCCACAAAAAGAACCAGAAGCCCTGGTTGCAGCATAAAGATTCCCCAGCAGAGTCGCCAAGCTGTCGCTCCCGAAGATTTGCATCCCGGTACAAGCGCGAACGGTCGGCGAGGGGAACAGTGAGAACACACAGCCGTGAACTCACTGGAGATGAATAGAGTCGCCAGCTAGGCATTTTTATCCCGAAGGAAAGGCAATGCTGCATAGACCTAGAAAGAAATGGATAAGACGGTTGCGAACCAGAGAGACTGAGAAAGGGGGTTGGTTACAACCTGGGAAGGTATTAGCACCCAGATTGTCTGTCGTACTCGACGGGATCCACGCTTAAAAGATTTGTGTTTTAAAGGGGTAGTGTCAGTGCAATTTGTGTATAAAAGAGCTGGAAAAGGATGTACAGGTGTCAGTGTAAAAGGAATGTGAAGTGTAATATGTATAGTGTCAGTGTAAGAAAGAGTATGCTCATGATTATGAGGCTTAAAGAATAATGCTGGAAGGAGGGGGAATGTACAGAGACTTTTGTTCGATAACCGTTAAGTTATGCCTATGTATCCTCTCGTGCAATGAGGAAGTCAGAACACCGTAGTTCGACCCAAAGAGACTGAAAGGTGAATTGACTGATGAACTGCTTGCTTGTCTATGCTCAAGTGTATGACCTGTCTGGCTCAGGTGCTAACTGTCTTGCATTAGACCGAAGAAGCAAGTTCTCGTTTGTGATTGAGTGTGATGAGAAAAGAATCCCGAAGGAGACGATTATTGTTTGTTTTTGTGTTTTCAGTCTTTTATTGCTTTTGAGAGTTTGTCATAAGTTAATGAGCTTAAGCCTAAACCAATGGGTTAGTAAACTCATCACATCTTCCCTCTGATTAGGGGTAATGAGAATACCTTAAGTGTGAAGTCAGATTCTCACACTTAATCACCTTTGGTGTAGGATTAAGATCATTAACCTACTTGTGATTATTTAGATGTTTTTGTGATTTTGTTTAGTGTTGAGTAATGAGGTTAAGCCATAATCAGGGATTAAACAGACTCATTACACCATCCTAAAAGAAGGATGATAGATGAGAAGGTTTAAGCTGAGGAAAACTCCTCAACTTAATCCATGATTAGGGATTAAACCCATGACAAAACAAGCCTTTGATTAAGTGGATTTTAGATTAATGGTATGATGATGAAGTGAGTTTTATTGTTTGCAAGACAACTTGAGGGGGACTTGTCCATTAACACTAGGGTTAGTCCTTCTTAACCAATTAAGGAAGAATTAGAACCCTAATGCAAGGCCCAAGTTACAAGTGTGATGTCTTGATATTTATTAAGTGGATTAATTAAGAGATTTAAACACATTAAGGGTTTAATACTTAGGATTAAAGTTATACACTCCATCCTAAGAGAAGGATGCAGGCATAAGCTTAATCACAAAGTCTTAAAGCCTTTAGGGTTTAGTCCCTGATTATGAGGTGAGAAGAGAAGACTCAAAGAAGACACATAGGTAAAACTATGAGGGGAGACTAATCAAAATCCTAATTCATTATCATGCTTGGTTGATCCTAAGGTTTGTGAGGTTTAAACAAGAAGATCTTCAATGGAACCACCAGGAAGCAGATGAACAGGATCAAGAGAAGCAAAGTGACTTGCTTCATTCAAGAAGTCAAGTCACTTGAAGAAAGAAAGTGGGAAGGAGAAGAATGAGCAAGCTCAAACTCACACACATAAAAATGCAGCAATGGATGCAAGAGAGGTGAAAAGAAAAGTTATGAGAAGTGAAGGCAAATTCACTTCCCAAGTTACTTACCACCTGAAATGTTAGAAAGAAATGCAATGCAATGCTAAATGAGATGAAATGGTATGATGCTAGACCAAACCAGAAGCATGGTGATGATGAAAATGATGTTATGAGGTGCTGCAAACATGAGGCAAGGCATGGGGATGTTCATACAAGATTATGAATGCAAATGATGCAAGTTAAGGAGCATGAACAAGCATGAAATGTTATGAAGCATACAAGACAAATGACATGGCAAATATGCAATGCAATGATCAAACATGTTTCCTATATGTCTTAATATGTCAAATGAATCATAAACATGTACAAAATGCAAATACAAGTCATGTTATGCAAGAGAATGCAAGAAGGATGCAAGAGAAAGCCCAAAATTAGGGTTTATGGATCAAACATCAAACAAAAACCCAAAACAGAAGCAAACCTCATGATAAAAAATGGAAAATGGCACCCAAAGAAACCCTAGGCCTATGATGAACCACTGCCCAAAGGGGAGCTCTCAACTCTCAACCAATCTCAAGATATGAATTTCCTAAGTTATTAGGGTTTTTTAGGGTTCTTAACAAAACAAATGCCAAACAATTTGAAAATGCAAGAACAATTCATGGCCTTTTTATCCTAGGAACTACATGCAAAACAAAAGACAATGCAAGAAGAATCAATGTCTCAACCTTCTCCAATAGGCAGAAATGAATTTTCAAACATGTGATCAAAATAATGCATAAAAAATGATTTAATTCAATGAAAAATTCTTAAAATGCATCAAGATCAAAAAAGAAATTTGGTTTGAAGGTTGGACAATGTTTCTAAATGTCTTAGAACATTTCATGAATTTTTTTGTAATTTTTAAATACCTAAAAGTATTTTTAATTAATTAATTCCCATTAATCAATTAAAAATAATCTTTTAAATATTTAAAAATACTTTTTTAATGATAAAAATAAAATAAAAAATGTTTTTGGGTCTTAAAAATTAATAAAACTTTAAAGAAAAAGTTTCATAATTTTTAAGATTTTTTTGCTATTTTAAATTAATTGTGCAAAACAAATGAAATAAAAAGAAATAAAAACAAATAAAATAAAAAGTCAGAGGGATGGAGGGCCAAGATGCGCCCAGGATTTGAAAGTGTTGACTGGCGCGTGATCCTGTGGTTGGGATTGACTCTGAGATAATTAGTTTAATTATGAATTAATTAACTAAATGAAAAAGATTAGGGCTAATCAAACGCATCTGGGCCATCCAAAAGAGAGGGAAGTCAGCAAGTCAACGCTCATCAATGGCTCAAATTCAAACTAGCATTAATTACGCAATTAGGGCACAAATTACTTTCAGGTGGCCGGAGAAGACTTCCGGTCGTCTTCTCCGGCCAGCTCTCACCTGAGAAACTCACCAACTCCTCAAAACGTACCAAAAATGAAAACCAAGAACATGGAAATGATCCTCATCCTCTCACGAACCAAACCCCTCTCTCAAAACAAATTTATATTTCCTAAATCAACTGAATCGAAGAGAAAAAGTTCTAGGTCACGCAAGCTTCAGAAACAAATTAAATGCTCAAATCACAACCATTTTCAAAACCAATGGTACCAGGATGATCAGGATAACACAAAGAACAAGTTTGTAACAAGAAAAACAACTTCTGGAAAAATAAATTTCAGGCTACCTGAGATTCGAAGCTTTCAGTTTAGGAACTTTCTGGCCACCTCTCCTTGTGCAATCCACTCCACCTGATCCCCAGATGATGTTTGAATGCTCAAATGGAGTTTAAGTTGGCTGGATAGTGAGATTCGACAGCTTCTGCTCAAGCTTGCTCAAAAATGGCAATGGTGTTTCTGGAGGTTTCAGGCCATGGTGAGTGATTGTTTGAGGTCCTGAGGATGAATGGAGAAGGTCTGGAGTGTTTGTTTGTGTGTTTGCAAGCTGTGGTAAGAGTTTCGAAGGAACTTGCAGCTTGGGGTGTGAAATGGTTATGGAGTGTTCTTGCTATTACAGGCTTTGGTTCTTGGTGCTGGATGATCTATGAAGTGTGGTGAGATGATTGATGAAGATAGTTTGAGTGTTTGGTGGCTGTGCAAGCAGATTCGAAGGAACTTGCAAATGGGAGTGTTTTTGTGAATGTGTTGAATGAGTTGGTTTCAGCCTTGCTTCTTGTTATGGCTAGCTTGCAAATTGATAACATAAACAAATCTGATTGGCTGGATGATGTGACTTGTGCTTTTGTGATTGGTAAGTTTGCTTTTGCCAAAAGTCAAAAATCTTGTAAGAGAAGCATGGGCTTGATACTAGCTTGGTACAAAGCTAGGTCTGGCGCATCATGGTATGGTGAGAGGCTAGCAAAGCTCAGCATCCAAGGCTGCAAGTAGGAGGGAGCATGATCATGAGTTTTGCAACTTGTGACATTTTGGTTCACATGTGATTCTTTTGCCTAACCAAACATGTAACCATGGGCAATCTTAGTTCAAATCTGATTTTTAGGACTTAGAGAAAGTTTATGTAATGGTTTGAGATGAATTAGAGGTTGCAATGTGCATTGGTTCAAGTCTTTGCAAAATTTCCATTTTGAAGCATGCCTTAGGAATTAATGATTTTTGCCAACTTTGCATGGCCATAACTTTTGATCCAAGAAGAGTTTGATCATGTTCTTGTACTTTTTGAAAAGGGAAAGATGAGATCTACAACTTTCATGACCAAAGTTTTTCCATTTGGAGCCTTTTTGAATCATGAATCATGGCTTGAAAAATGACCTAAAATGATGCATTCTTGAAAAGTCAACTATGCCCAAAAAGTCAACATTTGCAAAAACCCTAAATTCTTGATTTCTATGAACTTCAACCTTCTTCCATGATCAAATAAAGATCATATACACTCAAAATGATGAAGATCACCCATTGGTTGGGTCATTGGGGGCCTCAGATGCCCTGATTTTACACTGACTTGTCTGAAAAGTCAACCCTTGATCAGATGACTTCCCCATGGAATTTCTTCATGAAAATTGATATGTATACTCCCTATACCATATAGAGAGCAATGGAGACAAGAATGACAAAAAAATTTGGAGTTATGGCCTCTGAAACCAAAACCCTAATTTTCAGTCAACTGTGCAGTTCAACCTGGCTCTGCATCCACTCAAACCCTAGTTCTTGTGATTCCTCTGCATTTTTGACTTTGAGGAGATGAAATATGATATAAGAACACACATGGACCCCTTTGAGTTGATTGGTGGCCTTTGGAATGGCTCAAGAAGCTTTGGGATTTCTCAGATCACAAACCCTAGGTGCAGATGCCTTTGAATCTATGCAGTGAATCAAACATGAGATGTGAGATGATATGATTGTGTTTATGCATATGAGGATGATCACAAGCCATGGTGTGAATGGGTGAGGGCAAATTTGGGGTGTTTACAACAGGCAACCCACTACTCTGTCGCCTGAACCCGAAGATAATGGGGTCCCACAATCTCAGTCTCAAATTCAGCCAGCTTCCCCCTTTCAGCCTATCCCAGTGCCCTTCGAAGGGGACGTCACCATGATAACTACGGTGAATTCGCTCAATCAGGCCAACTACATGCTCTACCAATAGAATGAGAGGATTATGGCTCTAGAAACTGACCGGCAGGTAGATCATCCCCGACGGGGGCACTCTCCTCCTTGGCGGGGTCGACGTTCCTCCGAACCAAATAAGAATAAATCTAGGATATGCCATGAGACCGACCGATCGAGGTCTTCACCCCGACGTGAGCAAAGTCCTGGAAACAACGCCTATTCCCCGTTGAGAAGTGACGAGGAAGATCCACATTTCCCGCTCTCTCGAGGTATTATGAAGGCACAACTCCCTAAGGGCATGGAGAAAACCCCACATTTGACTGTATATGACGGGATGACTGACCCTAATGATCACGTTGACAACATCAATGCTATGCTCGACTACCACAACGACATCAACGGGAACCTCAAATGCAGGCTGTTTTTGATAACTCTCAGGAAAGGAGCCATGGCCTGGTACAAAAGCCTGGCCCCTGAGTCAATCACGTCCTGAAGAGTCATGAAATCCGTGTTCACGAGGCACTTCACGGCCTCCCGACGTCATCCCAAGACTAAGGTAACCCTTGAAGCCATTGTGCAGAGAAAAAATGAGATGTTGCGCTCGTACATCGAGCGGTTTAACCAAGAAGCTGTCGAGGTAGATACAACGGACTACATGAAGAAATATCTCCTCGAGAGGGGGCTCCTCCTTGGAAGCGAACTCAGCAGGGCAGTCGGAATAAAACCTCCCTGCACCCTGGACGAGCACCTTCACAAAGCTCATGCTTACATCCGATACAAAGAGAAACAGGTTGCTCACAATACTTGAAGCAACCACAACATCGATGACATCAGTCACCCCAAACACGAGGACTCCAATGCTCCCCGCCACAATGGGGATAAGCGAAAGGAGGAGAGACCCCGCGAAGCCTGTGAAGGAAAAGGGCCCGCAGGACGTTTCAACGAATACACGTTGTTGACAGCTCCCCGCGAACGCATCCTCTTCGAATTCATCAATTCCGAGTTTAAGCAGGGCAGGGTAAGGTTCCCCAAACCTTCTGCACCCAAGCCCCATACGAACAAGTCCAAATACTTCTGTTTTCACATAAGTCACGGACATGTGACCGAAGACTGCGTCCATCTGAAGGACGCGATTGAGATTCTGATTCAAGAGGGCCATCTCAAATAGTACACTAAGAAGAACGATACTTCTTAGCATGAAGATCAAACAGCAAAGAGTGCTCGCGAGAACACACCACCCGGCGATTCCCCGTACTAGGTGGCCATGTGTATATCCCACCCAGAAGACTTCCACCTCTACGACACATACGTGGGGGAACGATTTGCTGCCCTCAGCCCTTGGGAGAAATTCCCAGCGGCTTTGGTCATATCAGGAGGAGGAGCAAACAACGAGAACACCGCCATTTCTGTAAAATGAAAAATTGACGAACTCCTCCTGACCGTGCCAGAGCAGTTAAAGACCATGACAAAATATCAAGGAAAATCCAACCCGATATCTTTCTTCCTCGAGGAGATGCCAGAAGGATCACCTAACTCGAGCATCCCCTTATTGATAAGGGCCAAAATGGCGCGTTTTAATGTCCGACGCATCCTAGTCGACCAAGGCAGTTCAGTGGACATCATATATGTCCACCTATTCAAGACTCTCTAGCTAGACAGAACCAACTTATCCCCGTACGTCGGGTCCGATCTTCAAGGATTTAATGGAGCCACTACTAGACCATGGGGATATGTTGAACTCTTTGTCACATTTGGGGAGCAAGAGACAACTAGGGAGGTGAAAGTCCAATTCTTAGTGATTGAGTGCCCGTCCCTCTACAACTGCATCCTTGGCCGCCCAACTCTGGCCGAATTGACAGCGGTCACCACCACCGTCCATCTGAAAATGAAGTACTACACCAAGCTAGGCCGCATAGTCACAATCCACGGTGACATCGAGGCCGCTCGAAGATGCTATGATGATGCGGTCAAAGGTTATGCCATAATCAACACCAAGAATAATAATAAACCTAGAGTCGAAGAGCAACCTCGTCCCTAGGAGATCAATGCCATCAACCTCGACAAACCCATCGACGAGGATGATACTAAAGCACAGGACCCCGTTAATGGACAAGTCCTAACCCACCCATTCCGACCGGTCCCCGATGGAGAGTTCGAGCTTATTCCCCTGGGCGACGACCCAGACAGAGTCGTGAAGATAGGCACCAGACTATAGTCAGAGACAAGGTATCAACTCATAATCTGCCTCAAGGAGAACACAGACCTCTTCGCATGGAATGCTGCTGAGATGCTCGGGCTCGACCCCAAGGTCGCCTGCCATCAATTAGCTTTAGATCAGGCCATTAAGCCCGTAGCACAGCGTATGCGCAAATAGTCTCCCGAGAAAGCGAAGGCCGCTGAGCAAGCTGTAAAATACCTCTTAGAAGCAAATTTTATTTCTGAAGCCCAGTACACAACCTAGCTCTCTAATTTAGTCCTTGTTAAGAAAAATAATGGAAAATGGCGTATGTGTGTTGACTATACTGATCTCAATAGGGCTTGTCCCAAAGATGCTTTTCCTCTACCTAACATAGATAAACTGGTCGACAATTCTGCAGGTTTCAAACTCTTGTCTTTTATGGATGCATATAGTGGATACAATCAAATCCCTATGTCAAACACAGACAAGAGGCACACGACCTTCATGACCCCGACGTGAAATTACTACTATGTGATGGCCTTCGAACTGAAGAACGCCGGGGCCACATACCAACGAATGATGAATAAGGTCTTTCGAGGAGAGATTAAAGACATGCTCGAGGTGTAACACCCTCTTTTCCCAATTAAATAAAATAACTATTTTATTAAGACAATCAGAGTTTTCATCAAAAATGGAATGTTACTTCATCAACAGATATCAGATTTACCTAGTTCTTTAATAAAATAGCGGAAAAATATCTTTTATTTCAATATACGGCAAATTGCCAAACATCCACAAATATTCATCGATACTCTAGGTTTACAGATTTCAAGAAAACATGATACGTAACTGTTATTAACAAGAGTAAATAAACAACAAGTATCCTCGTTTCCCATGTTACGTACCAGAGCGACTCCTAGGACTCGACCAGAAACTTGTACTTCGAGCGTACTCAATACCTGAAACATCTATACTTCTGAAGAAGCACCGACGCCACCAAACAACAAAGAGGTGAGAAAACAATTCAATATATTAATGGTGCAAATAACATCTTACAGGGTAATATCACCATTATTCATCAAATACACCTCATATATCATACAATCAATCAATATCCTATATAGTTCATCAACATATAACATACATCATTAATTCAATCAATGTAAAATGACTCAATAACGCAATGCAAATGCGGTACCAACTTCATCAAATGTCCATCGATTCATACCGGATGCATCGCTTACGCTCCTACTGAGACACGATCATCCCCCACCCATGGATTCCCAATGAATCCTAATAATCACTTACGCTCCATCCGAGACATGATTATTCCACCGACATGTATGCGTATGAAAAAATCGATTACACGCATACAATATCACAAACACACATGAAGATAATCATGCCAACACGATCCTCATGATCTTCATCAATTATCACACATCCCATCACATGGGTCACATAAATAATCAGACAATATTCACACACATTATTAATATTATTCATATAGTCCGTCATCAAGAGTTATACCAACCAATATAAGCACCTATATCCTTACGCACTAATTACTAGTTATCATATCTTATGAACTCTACATTAATTCCACTCTCAATCATTTTCTATATATATTTTCGAATATAACACGATCTTTCCGATCCTCACCACTACCAAGCCTTACATCATGGGGTCCAAGCAAAACATATAATAAAAAATGTTACCAATCAATACGATCCTCATCGGGTATCAACCATTCCCTCATATAATTGTACAAGACTTATAATAAACATTTCCATCCTCCACACCTTCTAATCGACCTATTAATAAAGTTATACCCTCCACAATAATCATATAACACGCACACACTAATTATTGGTTGTCAGGTCCTATAGTTACACATGGATGCTATCATCGAGGCCTTAAACTAATGGTACAAGTATCGAACAAGAACTCGAGGTTAAACCAACTTAAAATATGGAAAATTTCTCAAAACAGAGGCCTAACACGGCGCCCCGTGTCGTGTGACATGACCCGTGTTACACTGCCTGATGGAACATCACAAAAATCCATTTTTCCCAAAGTATAGAAGGGTGACATGGCCCGTGTCACACCCTCTGAGCCAAACTCCCCAAAATTTCATCACTCACCACTTTCCCGTAGCCTGACACAACCACCTGTGTCGTGTGACACGGCCCGTGTCAGGACACCTGCGTCGAAAATCAGCTTTTTCCCAAAAATCACTTTTTCTTTCCACTTTTATACCAATCCAAATTTTATTGCTTATATCTCACTTTTATCACTCAAAACAGTCCAAATGATGTTCTTAAACTAATTTTATACCTCTAATTCCTTATGATCTCCTCAACTTAACATTACTAATCAAGTTAAGAACAATTCTAGGTTTTCTTCCAATTCTCCATTTATATCATCATCCCTATAACCACTTCCATACCAATCTTATCATACAATTCAAAACATCATTATTCCAATTACCAAAATCAATCATACAATTCAACATCAATTTCACACAATCACAATCAATCATCAATATATATATATATATATATATATATATATATATATATATATATATATATATATATACACACACACACACACCATATCACAATTTCATCAAAACCAACAATATTATACAATCTCTAAGGGAGTAAGGAACTCCCAATTACCCTTTCATGTTAGATCGCCAATAAAGAACCCTTTCTCCCCCCTTACCTCAAATTTGACAAATTCCTTGCAAAGCCTTGATCTTGAAGCTTTACGATCCTTGATTTCCCTTCTCCTTTCCCTTTTTCTCCAGAACCCTCTTTCCTTCGTCAAAATACGATAATGAGAAAATGTATCGTGTTCTCCCCTTTTCATAACAGAATCAAATTACAACCTTGCCCCTCAAACCTCCAACTTATATTTTATTTATTAAATAACAATATTATAGTAATAATACCACCTCATTATATTATCATTATTTAAATAAAATACCTTCTCCACTTATTATTCCAAATACACCATCATACCCTTGATATTTATTTTATAAAAATACTTTATAAAAATCGGGGCGTTACAACTCTCCCCCACTTATTTTATTTTCGTCCTCGAAAATAGTACTTAATGGCATCACTTAGATATACTCTTGCACCTGACTAATCACTCCCTTGCCAAAGCCGGCAACTTCGCAAATAACTCAAAACAACAACACTAGGGCCAAGACAACCACCCCAACAACAAGCACCACCATTATCAATTCTCAACACGCAGGTATACACCTGAAAAAGAATACAACGAAATTCGCTACCATCACCGTAGGTAACACTCTCCTAATTCCCTATCGTAGGAATTAGTCAACCGCACTCGTACCATCCCCTTAGGTAACGAGGCGACAACCAAGACAAACTCAAAATTTCACATTATACATCCACTAGATACAACAACACTGATAACGAACTAACCTTTTAGTTTCCTCTACCAAAACAACATAAATATAACCCATCAAGGAAACACATACCTCATTCATATTAATATCTCTACATATCCCGCCATCCGCACTATGTAGATACTCGCTCACCATTATCCATTTCGGAACGCCAAATCGTCTCAACACCTCAACAAATCTTATCATTCAATATCTTGAGCCTTTACTAAACATTCACGTATAATCAATTACACCACTCCACTCTTTCGCTGCTCACTCTGATTACCCGCAACTATCCATTCCATGAAGTTCGCATTCTAACTTTAATCATTCCCAACCATCATCACAATTATAGTAATAATTCACTTAGCATATCTCAAAATCTGAATGCAAGTCTCTTGACTGCTAACTCAATTTAAACTCCTTAACTATCAATATAAGTAAAGGAAAAATTCCCGACTCCCTACCTCAGACATTCCCACCATCTTAGTCGTCTCATACTCCACTCTTTCCGATCAAATCAGAATTGTATGCTCATGTGATTACCAAACACCTCAATCTTCAATCTTAACAACAACCCCATTGGAGGCGCAATACAATTTCACTCTCATCCACTTCCAATCCATGGGTAAGATAAATAGTTTCATAATTCCTCTCTCTTCGTATAATACCAACTACGATTTTACGATCAGGTACTAATAACTTATCAACTTATTACAACCATTATCCAACATTATATCCACAGCTTGTTAGAATCAAATAAAATTAGACTACAACCGTAGCTAACTCCTATTCCGGTTCTCTAGCACTTTCCCTCACAACATCCTTTCTCAACGAACAACATATCTTTCACAATTTATCCGAAACAATAAAATACTAACTTGAAAAACTTTTCATAAACCTAAATAACAACCAACTAAGTCCAAATATATTTTAATCTCTTATAACTTACATGTTTTCATCATTGTAGATCCACATCTACTTCAGACGGTCTCATACCCATACCTTCCTCTGAACATCACAATCAAACACTTATACACCTGTTCACAAAAATCATTATTGATAGCTTAGTATATAAATGTATCTTCTCCAATTCTCAAATTTCAATTTCCAATATTCTCCAAATCCTTTTTCTCTACTTTCATTATAGATAAGAACATCCAAAAGTTACCATCTCGAAATTATCCAAGCCACCTTGAAAGACACCATTAATATTCCATACTTACCTTAATACATACCAGTCATCACTAGCTTCTACGCAATATCCATGCCCATTTCATAGTTTCACATTATTCCTACTCTCTCGTTGGATTATCCTTCCAACGTCCCAATTCCATATTAATTAGACCCTTAATTCATAAATTCCAGAAAGATAATTATTGCACACTTACTACTTTACTTTTGTCTTAATAAATCAATACTTACCTCTTCAATCTTCATTCCACATCCCTCAGCGCAATAATTATTGCACACTTATTACGAAAAGAAGCCACCCTCGAGTGGACCGAATGATGCGAGCAAGCACTACTCCCCCTAAAAAGGGAACTCTTCGAACCACCGGTCCTATCCCGACCACTAGAGAAAGAGACTCTATATCTATACCTATCCGTAGCAACTGAGGCCGTCAGTGTCGTCCTCATACGAGAAACCGTCGACGGGAAAAAACCCATTTATTTCACGAGCAAAGCCCTCCAGGGCCCCGAGCTCAGGTATCAACAGACCGTGAATGTCGTTTTAGCCTTAATATACGCCGCAAGGAGACTGCGACATTACTTCCTTGCCCAGACAATTAAAGTCCGAACGGACCAACCCGTTAAACAACTTCTCGGCCGACCAGACATGGTCGGTTGAATGCTGAAATGGTCGCTAGAACTATCGAAGTTCGACATCCAATATGAAAGCAGGAAATCCCTAAAGGCCCAGGTCATGGCTGACTTCGTTGCCGAGATGACACATAGCCCGGTCCCAACTAGTGGCACCCTCAAGTGGACAATCTTCGCCGATGGTGCTTCCAGCTCGACAGGCAGCGACGCAGGAATCATCCTCGAAAATGAAGATGGTATTTTAATTGAGGTATCCCTGGCATTGGCCTTCTCCTCATCTAATAACCAGGCCGAGTACGAAGCGTTCTTCACGGGTTTAAGATTAGCCGAAAACTTGGGGGCAAAAGAAGTGAAGATATCAACCGACTCTCAACTCGTGGCATCGTAGGTACGAAGAGAATATAAGGCTAATAATGAAAATCTCATTGAATACTTAGATCTAGTTAAAGAAAAACTCGAAAAAATTGACGCGTGGGTGTAACACCCCAAAATTTGCCCTCTTATTTATTATCATCTAACTGACTTTTTCACAATCATTCACATGCATCTTCCGTTAGGTCATCTATGACATGTCATGTATCTATCATCATAGGCTTATTATTTGGGTCAAAATCTTGAAGAATCAGAGTTTTGCAGTGCCCTGTGATTTATCTCTTCAGGCGCGGTTCATTGGAAAATACGAAGATCAATGATACTCATCATCAACATTCGATTAGGGTTTTATTCCTCAATCATCTGGCCATCAAGGGTTTCCTTATAAAGAGTGGCACTGGGACGTCTTGTCATCCAAGGGACTCCATCATTGTTTAAAGAGAAAGTTTCAAAAGAAATATTATCTTCTACATTTTCAATAAGGTTTAGCATTTCTCAATTGAGGATCGTTGGGTACCAAGGAGTTCTTCTGAGGCTCCATCCTTATCATGTCCAAGGATTCTAAGTTATGATGAGGGTGAGCAAGGTCATTGGAAATATCTGCTGGTAATCATGAAAGTTTGATACGGATTAAAGAATCGCATGGAAGATGTGGCTCTTAAAAAAGGTTAACTTGGGCTTATAGACTTCGGTGCAATTAGAAGTGTTCATGTGGTTTGTTTGAGTTCAAGTTATCGAGGCAAATAATACATCTTTTTTTTCTTCCATCCATATCCATTTATAAACCTTTTTCTTATCCATTTTCAAATACAATCCATAAACCAATTCAAATTCTAAAGTCCGATCTATATTCTTGTCCATTTTTAACCAAATCCATGAACCATTTCTTTTAGAAATTTGGTTCATATCCATTTTTCTCTAGATTCATATCCGAATCCAAAACCAAAAACCCATTTTCGATAACACAATTCATATTTCATTAACTTATGAAATTATTCTCTATTTTGATGCTCAAAGCAAATCCCCAAAACCATTCCTAAGCAATGTTTTTCACCACATTCTAAATCACTTGCTGCCATAAATAATTTCAGAGTCCAAGGAAGTGTATATCAAGAGCAATTGAGCAAAATGGATTACATCAGGAAATTTTTACAACATACAAAAAAGAAAAAGAAATATTACACACCAGAGGAAAAAGGCCTCACAACAAGTTTATGTACCAAAATATATATAACAAAAATATAAAAAACTGCATGAAGCTGACAAAAAGGTCACAAGAAGGATTCAGTGAGAATTATTTTACACTAGGAAAAATGCAGAGAAGCCAATACAAAAAAAATCAGTTCTCATAAATTCCCTAACTGTTCTAACAGAATTCTAACAGAATTCAGAACCTCAGAACCATCATTAATCTTCATCCATCACCTACTTAAAACTCCTTTATTCTCCTCATTCTGGCTGGAACGAATCCTCCACCATTTTCCTGGATTCTCCATTCACCCTTCATCTCTTTCACTCTTCATTCCTATTCATTCTCTTCCCTGTTCTTCATCATCTTCTTCACCCTTTCTCCAATTTTTTTTCCAATCTTTAATCACTCCAATCCAATCACCCTCATTCCCTTCACCACACTTCATCCGCATAATCAATTTCAATGAAGCGCAACTTCATAACTTGTTCATAACCGACAATCCTTTTTTGATCTTCATCTATCACCAAGGCTTCATCACGATCAATCAACCAGTTGCAACAGCTCTCAATCCTCTTCATTAAGTCTTCTTCAATGGAAGGATTCATGAAGATGTTATGATCCACAACCAAACCTTTAACCTGTTAAATCAAGAAACTCAACATCAAAACTCAACTATGGTTCGAAACAGAAGAAGAGTTATAAAGAAGGAAATAAGGTGAATGGTTTACGGATTGAAGAGAACAAGAAGCGGAATCACCTACAAAGTCGACGTCGATTCGATAAACTCTTCACAGTAACATATCTCAGGTGATTCTTCTTGTTACCAACGATTATCCTCCATGTTACGAGCAAGTTGTGGCCATGGAGACAGAAAATTGGTCTTGCGGTTTCATACATAACCTTAGTCAAGCACCAGGAATCATCAATTCGTCAATCTCCAACCAAGAATCAATCCGCACGTCCTCCTCTTCCTGCGTCAAAGAATGAACATCAACAATGTGAAATCGCGCAACGTGAAAGCGAAATCAACAATAACCACAACTCGATTAGCATAACGTCAGAAGAAGCAAGAAACAGAATCGATCGAAAAGAATGAAACAACACACATACCTGAAACCGTGAGTTCCAATTAAATTTCCAAGTACCCTAGGAGGGACTCCGATGGTGTGTGATTCGACACCTTCCGATTGAAATTCGTGGAATATCCTGAGTTTTCGAGCGATGATCGATTACGTAGAATGAGGTTCGGATCATTGAGTAAAGGAGGTTATGGCGGCATGGCTCTTGGAATCGGTAAAGATGATGAAGTTATAAGTGGAGAGTTGTGTGCTTTCGACGGAAGAATCCATGGTTGAAGATGAGGAGCTCTAAGTTTGTGAAGGTTGTACGATGTGGCGCCGACGAAGAAGAAAGACGAGAAGTGTGCGGCATCGTGATTCTTGCTCCGACGGGTGTTATTCAGAGAAAGGAACATGGTGGCGGCGGCTAGGGTTTACAAAAGGGAAAGAAGAAGAACGTATTTTGTGAGGCCCGATTTGTTCTTAATTTATGAAGTTCTAATTTCTGATTTTTATTATTATTATTGTAATAATAAAGGTGAATTCATAAAGACTAACTAATGCCACCATAAATTGATTTTAAATCTAATTAATCTCTGATTAGTTAAGCCATCTTTTGCGTTTTGGGGAGATAAAGGGATAAGAGATTTTGGTGGTCCACTCCGGCGGTGACACTTGTCACCGTCCGATAGGACCACCAGATTGTTATTCCACGTGCGTTAGCTTACTAGTTACCATGTACCCTCAATGATAAGCCTTTATATCCATCATCATCCATAGTCTTATCCATATGACGGCCAGGGTTTAGTCAACAAAGTGGATTCAAGATGCATGATATGCACCCCATAATCCTGTGTTCTCTTGGCCCTGCAAAAACGCTATTCCCACCCCCCAATACGAGCCCAGTTGTCTTTATACAACTTTCATTTTAATTCACAAAAAAATATTAAAACGCTTAATAAAATTCCCCAAAAATTATGATATAATATTAACTCAATTTAGAACTTTTCCAAATTTTTACTTTCTGAATTTAATCATTTTCCAATTTAATTTCGATTTTTTATTTAATTGATTTTATATGGAATTATCACATGAACACATAAATTTGTACATTTTATTTCTCCCACTTCCTGTAACATTGTTTGCCCATTCTTTTTGCTATGATTAGAGGACAAATAAGAGAACCTAGAATATTTTTGTCATATTTTTAAGCCATTTTATCCACTGTTTTGGTAATGTGATTTGTGTAAAATTATGATTGAATCTTAGATAAGTTTAAGTGACCATTTGGCATAGTTAAAATTTGAATTTTTAGGAGATTTTTTAACACAATGTTATAATCAGGTTAGAGACCCTAGGGAATTAATTTCATATTTTTTACATGACTTTTGATATTTTTGTCATTTTAATTCATTTCCATCATATTGTTGCATATTCATGATCATGTCATTTACTAACAATTTTCCTTTTGTGCAAGGTATTTTTCGAGGATTCGTATATGGACTTGGATTTATTCTTATGCCTTGATTATATTTTTGTACTTTGTACTTTGTGATGTAATACTTGTATAGTTTCTATAATTAGGATAGAAAAGATAAAACGAATCGATAGAAAACCAAAATCTCAAAAAGCAAAATAAGATACTCGATCCAACGTCGAGTAAATTTTCAAATAAATAAATAAAGTTTCATGTGACTTCAGGATTCCTCGATTACCATCGTTCCACTCCATTACACCCAAAAGCAAGCCTTGTATGTTGCACACCATAAGTCGTGCGTCTCAGCACCACGCAATCGACCCATCCGATCCATCGTTTCATCCCGTTTATGTTTCATACATGTTTTTTTTCCCACCATGACTTAGGAGGACCATATTGTTCACTATTGACTTTCTGTACTCGCATTTCTAATCTAAATACCTCTTAGGTAGATTTAATTTTTCAAACCTCACTGACCATAGGTTATCTTCAAACTCAACTAACTTAGGGTAAGTCTAGTTTCCCTTAGAATTTTTTCCTTTTATAACTTGAGTCTCACTTCTCATCTTAAAGAAAAATCAAAACACTTAATAAAGGAAAATGTGTACAATGCACCACGAGCCTTAAGCTATACGAGAAATGATTAGTGGAGGTCTCCTTCACTCTTCTAGGATGCTTTACAAACGTGCCATTGGGGGCGATCATGGAAAGTATTCGCTCATGTATCATAGTCTCTAGTATTGTACATACAACAAACACAAACTCAAAATACTTCTTCTAAAAGACAACAAACCACGACAACACGTCTTATCATCTCATCTTATACTCTTTGCGGACGAATGTGACTTGTCTCGACAGTTCAAACAGCGATACGGTAAACACCCTTGAGTCAGAGCCGGTAACACCTGAGCTAGAGCTATGGCAACGTCATCCTAAAAAACACAAACAAGTTTCAGCCTTAGTTAGACAAACTACGGCGACTCTGATCCTCATTTTCCCGATGAGGTACGTAGGCAGTGGGGTAGGGCCCATTCGAGCACAATCTTTATTTTCCCTACACTTTCCCCTTTTCTTGCCATTTTTTCAATTCCATTTCTTTTCTTATTCCCATTTCATTCCATATAGCAATTCCTTTTATTCAAACAGCATATTATTTTTCACCCTTTGAAACAGATTAATAAGCGTGGATCCCGTCGGGTACGGCGGACGGATTGGGGTGCTAATACCTTCCCAATTCGTAACCGACTTCCGGACCCATATCTTTGGTTCGTGAGGCCTCGTCCTTTTCCTTCTTCCTTAGGTTTGTGCAACATTACCTTTCCCATTCCTTCAGGATAAAAATGTCTGGCTGGCGACTCTAACTTTTCCGCGCCACTTTCGCGTTTGTATTAGGATGGAAATCCCAGGAGCGACAGCTAGCGACTCTGCTGGGGACCCGGAATCTCTGGTTCCCCTTTGAGAGTCAATCCTAGCGCTTGTCTGTTTCTGTTTTCGTTGGGTGTTTATTCATTCGTTGTTGTGCTTTAGTTTAGTTTTACTGTTCTGTTTACAGTTTATCGCTTTACTTTACAACTTTATTTACCGCTTTCTGCACTTTACTTTATTGTTGCATATACTGGCATATATTGTACTGGCTGTTCTGGTTTTCCTTGGTGGGATGGTATTATTGTGAGATAAGCCAAATACCCGGCTTGAGTATACACATAGGATTTAGAGTGGGCAGTCGTGTGGCTTGCGTGGTTTTGAGCACATGTAGTTTTCACGAGTCCCACACCCAGATCAGGCTCTCTTGGGATATGTTCTATACTGCCTAGGAAGACCATATAATATTCTCACCTGAGCTGCTAACACTAGGAACCGATTATCGAGGACCTTAGGGGAAACAACCCTCTCCAGTGGTGACAGTGGCAGACCACATTTCGTGGCGACAGTGGCAGACCACATTTCGTGGCAAACCCATTCGCACCCGAGGGCCCACTAGGAAATCGCCTAGGATGACCTTGTTCTCTCATAGGAACCCAGTTAAAGCAACTGGTCGTATGAAGGTAGTATTGTACCCTTCGGGATGAATGTACTATTGTTTCTCGACTTCAGTGCTGGAAGCCGGGAACTTATTAGGGATGCTTGTTTTTTCGGACTCAGCTGAGGCCTCCCTGAGTAGTACATAATGCCAAACCGATTCCCTGATTTGGTCATGAGCCATTTTTCGGAAATGGTGAACATATTATTGCTACTCGACTTTGAGAGTCCGTGATGTTGACCCGTAGTAGCACACCCATGAGATTGGGAGGGGTTTACAGGTTTGCGGGAACCCTAAACTTCCAACATACCCGCTTTTTCCAGTATTACTCCATGATATGATCCGGTCCTATATGATACTTGGTTGAGAATTCTGGAATTTCTGCACAGAGATACTGATATTATGACTCTTCGCCAACACTTGGTTATCTGATCCACACCAGCATCGGACCGCTGACCACATGCCAGTTACATACATGACATTATGGCATCTTAGCATACATGTTCAGTTACTTCCAAGGATCACATATCTGAATTAAATCGTCGGATTTTTTCTGCATTAAAACTTGGATCAAAACAGATAGATTCCGTGGAAATAACAGAACATGGCATTTGCATACATCCTTGCATTTTTGACAGGTGTTCAGGGACAAATTCTTATCCTGACTTGGTTTCTCTATAGAATGGCCAACTTGAATTATGATTGTCAAGGTTTAGACATGGAACAACTCCGAGCGGAGGTGACTGAGATGAAGGCCCAGCTGGGGCAATTTATAGTGGACATTTGAGCGTTGTCCCAGGATCAGAAATTGCTAAGAGAAGAATTCAACTTGATGAAGACTCAGATAAATCTGCTTACAGGAATCATGAATGCTATGTCGAAAAAGGAAAATAGCCGTGTGTCTGCTTTTCAAACAGAAGGTCATGTTTCTCCCATCTCTTTGGGATGTCCACTAAATCAAGGTTTGTTAGTGTAAACACCCCAAATTTTCCCTCACCCATTCACACCATGGCTTGTGATCATTTCATGTGCATAAACACAGTCATAACATCTCATGTCACACTTTTGATTCACTGCATAGTTTCTAAGCCATTTGCATCTAGGGTTTGTGATCTGAGCAATCCAAGGGCCATTTGAGCCACTCCAAAGTCCATCAATCACTTCAAAGGGATCCATGTGTGTTCTTGTATCATATTACATCCTCTCAAAGTCAAAAATGCCAAATAATCACAAGAACTGGGATTGGTATAGAAGCAGAGCCAAGCTTGACTGCACAGTTGACCTGAAATTAGGGTTTTGGTTTCAGAGGCCATAACTCCAAATTTTTTGGTCATTCTTGTTTCCATTTGTCTCTATATGGTATAGGGAGTATGCATATCAATTTTCATGAAGAAATTCCATGGGGAAGTCATCTGATCAAAGGTTGACTTTCTGGACAAGTCAGTGCAAAATCAGGGCATCTGAGGCCCCCAATGACCCAACCAAGGGGTGATCCTCATCATTTTGAGTGTATATGATCTTTATTTGATCATGGAAGAAGATTAAAGTTCACAAAATTCAAGAATTACAAGTTTTTGCAAAGTTGACTTTTTAGGGCATGGTTGACTTTTCAAGAATATGTCATTTTATGCCATTTTTCAAGCCTTGCTTTTTGATCCAAAAATGCCTCAAATGGAAAAACTTTGGTCATGAAAGTTGTAGAATACAGTTTTCCCTTTTCAAAAAGTACAAGAACATGATCTAATTCTTCTTGGAACAAAAGTTATGGTGTGACAAAGTTGACAAAAATCATTAATTTTCAAGATGTGCACCAAATGAGAAGTTTGCAAAATCATGAACCAAGGCAAATTGTAACTTCTAGTTGACATCAAACCAATGTACAAACATCACATAAGTCCTAAAAATCAGATTTGGACCAAAAGATCACATGTTCATGGTTTGTATAAAAAGGCATTTTCATGAAGTTTCAAAAGGAACCAACTTGCAAAACTCATGATCACACTTCACCCACTTGCTGCATTGGCCTTTGAACCAGCCATAGCCTCTCACCACACCATGCTGCGCCAGCCCATGCTCTTGTACCAAGCTAGAACTTAGCCCATGCCTCTCTTACAACAAAGTGGACTTTTTGCAAAAGTGAACATCCCAATCACAGCAGGCCAGGTCACATCATCTGACCAATGGGAGTCTTTTATGCAAAGCAAATGCTGGCCATTTCATACATCAAGCCAGCCTGAAACAAGCCCTAGCACAGCATTCACAAACTCACCCCATTTTGCATTTCTCTTCGAAACTCTCTGCACAACTCACAAACATTCAAACAAGTTTCACTAATCATCTCACCATGTTTCATTGAGCCTAAACCAACAAGACACAAGCCTGAATCCAGCAAGAACATTGTTTCTCCATTTTCACTCCAAACTGCAGTTTCCTTCGAAACATCTCCCACAGGCCACAAACACTTGAACAAACTCCATAAACCTTCTCAAAACATCACCCTGATCACAAAGAACCACTCACATTGGCCTGAAACAGCCTGAATCACCATCACCATTTTCAACTGAGCTTGAGCAGAAGTGGTTCAAACTCCTCAACCAGCCAACTTAAACTCCTTCTAAGCATTCAAGGATCATCAGGGGGCCAAGTAGAGTGGATTGCATCAAAGGAGGAGGTCAGAAAGTTGCTAGAGTGAAAGCTTCGAATCTCAGGTAGCTCAAGAACTTTTTTTCCAGAAATCATTTTTTAAGTTCTAAAGTTGTTCTCCATGCTTCACTGATTGCTCTGATATCTTTAGTTTTGAAAATGATGTAGAGATGAGAGTTTAATTAGTCTCTGAAACTTTTTTGCCCTAGTTCTTGTTTGCTTCGATTCAGCCATTCCTGGAAAAATAAATTTGTTTTGTTTGAGGGTTATGATTCGTGAGTGAGTGGGAAACATTCCTGTTCATTTAGATTTCATTTTCGTAACGTATGGAGTGAGTTTGAGGTTTGGGGTGAACGGAGAAGATGACCGGAACACTGTTCCGGTCATCTGAAAGTGATTAACGGCGTAATTAGGGTTTAAGCATTAATTAGCCAGGTTTGAATGCTGGCCTTTGGATTTGGCGCCAGGTCAACGCGCGCGTGTTTTCATTTGAATCTCCACCATCAGATTGCATGACTTTTACTTATTTCAGTTTAAATTCATTTATTTTCATATTTATTTCATTTGTTTTGCATAATTTATTTAAAATAGCAAAATTGTTGTAAAAATTATGAAACTTTTTCTCAAGAGTTTTATTAATTTTTAAGACACAAAAATATTTTCATTTTCATTTTTAGCATTTAAAAAGTATTTTAAAATATTTAAAAGTTTATTTTTAATTTATTAATGAGAATTAATTTATTAAAAATACTTTTAGGTATTTAAAAATCACCAAAAAAATTCATGAAATGTTCTAAGACATTTAGAAACATTGTCCAACCTTCACACCAAATTTCTTTTTTGATCTTGATGCATTTTGAGAATTTTTCATTGAATTAAAATTATTTTTGTGCATTATTTTGATCCTAAGTTCAAAAAATCATTTCTGCCTATCCATGAAGAGTTGGACATTGATTCTTTTTGCATTGAATTGTGTTTAGCATGTAGTTTGTGAGATTAAATGGCCATGATTTGATCTTTCATTTTTAATTTGTTTGACATTTCTTTTGTTTGGAAACCCTAAAACCCTAATAAACTTAGAAAAATCATAACTTGAACTTGGTTAGGAGTTGAGACTTCTCCTTTGGGCATTGGTTTAGTATAGGATTAGGGATCCTTTGAGTGCATTTTCAATTTTTTTATCTTAGGGTTTGCTTCTGATTTTGGTTTTTGTTTGGTGTATGATTCATAAACCCTAATTTGAGCTTCCATATGCATCCATCTTGCATTCTCTTGCATAACATGACTTGCCATGACATTTCAAGCATCCATTTGATTCATTTGACATCATAAGACATATGGAAAGCATGTTTGATCATTGCATCATGTATTTGCCATGTTGTATGCCATGTGCACTTCATAACTTTTCATGTATATCCATGCTTCTAAGCTTGCTTCATTTGCATTCATGAACTTGTATGATCATCTCCATGTGCTGCCTCATGTTTATAGCATCCCATAGCATCATTAGCATCATGTAAATGCTTCTGGTTTTGTTTCTCATCATGTCATCTCATCCCATTTTGCATTGCATTGTATTTCTTTTCTGACATTTCAGGTGGTAAGTGATGTTGAGAAGTGAATTTGCCTTCACTTCTCATAACTTTTCTTTTCATCTCTCTTGCATCCATGCTGCATTTTTTATATGTGTTTGAGTTTGAGCTTGCTCATTCTTCTTCTTCCCACTTTATTTCTCCAAGTGACTTGACTTCTTGAGTGAAGCAAGTTGCTTTGCTTCTCTTGATCCTTTCATCTGCTCCCTGGTGTTTCCATTGAAGATCTTTTTTGTTTAACCTCACAAACCTTAGGAACAACCAAGCATGACAATGATTAGGGTTTTGATTAGTCTCCCCTTTTAGATTTACCTTTGTGTCTCTTTTGAGTCTTCTCTTCTCATCTCATAATCAGGGACTAAACCCTAAAGGCTTTAAGGCTTTGAGATTAAGCTTATGCCTGCATCCTTCTATTAGGATGGAGTGTATAACTTTAATCCTAAGTGTTAAACCCTTAATGTGTTTAAATCTCTTAATCAATTCACATAATAATCATCAAGACATCACACTTGTAACTTGGGCCTTGCATTAGGGTTCTAATTCTTCCTTAAATGGTTAAGAGACTAACCCTAGTGTTAATGGACAAGTCCCCCTCAGGTTGTCTTACAAATCATAAAAATCACTTCATCATCATACCATTAAATAAAATCCACTTAATCGAAGGCTTGTTTTGTCATGAGTTTAATCCCTAATCATGGATTAAGTTGAGGAGCTTTCCTCAGCTTAAACACCCTCATCTATCATCCTTCTATTAGGATGGTGTAATGAGTCCGTTTAATCCTTGATTATGGCTTAACCTCATTACATAACACTAAACAAAAACACCAAAAACATCTAAATAATCGCAAGTAGGTTAATGATCTTAACTCTACATCAAAAGGTGATTAAGTGTGAGAATCTGACTTCACACTTAAGGCATTCTCATTACCCCTAATCAGAGGGAAGATGTGATGAGTTTGCTAATCCATTGGTTAGGCTTAAGCTCATTAACTTATGACAAACTTTCAAAAGCAATAAAAGATTGAAAACACAAAAACAAACAATAATCGTCTCCTCCGGGATTCTTTTCTCATCATCTTCACTCACAAACGAGAACTTGCTTCTTCCGTCTAAATGCAAGACAGTTTGCACCTGAGCCAGACAGGTCATACACTTGAGCATAGGCAAGTAAGCAGTTCACAAGTCAATTCATCTTTCAGTCTCTTTGGGTCGAACTACGGTGTTCTGACTTCCTCATTGCACGAGAGGATACGTAGGCATAACTTAACAGTTATCGAACAAAAGTCTCTGTATATTCCCCCTCCTTCTAGCCTTATTCTTTAAGCCTCATTATCATGAGCATTTCACCTCTTTCTCTCTTACACTGATACATCATTTATACACTGCACATTTCTTTTACACTGACACCTGTACATCTCTTTCCAGCTATTTTATACACAGAATGCACTGACACTACCCCCTTAAAACACAAATCTCTTAAGCGTGGATCCCGTCGAGTACGGCGGACAATCTGGGTGCTAATACCTTCCCAGGTTGTAACCAACCCCCTTTCTCAGTCTCTCTGGTTCGCAACCGTCTTATCCGTATCTTTCCAGGTCTATGCAGCATTACCTTTCCTCCGGGATAAAAATGCCTAGCTGGCGACTCTTTTCATCTCCAGTGAGTCCACTGATGTGTGTTCTCATTGTCCCTCTCGCCGACCGTTCGCGTCTGTACCTTTATCTGGGCCAGTCCCATTTATCGGGAGCGACAGTTAGGTGGGTTTCCTTTACCGTTTGAATCTCGTCACCAACAATCACCACTTGGCAGTCAGGAAAAGCATCAGATAGGAATCAACTCCACATGTGAGCTAAATGATCCTACACCAATCGTTACCAAAGAAGTGAGCACTTTCTTTCCTTATCAGGGATCCTCCTCAGCTGCTACGCCTTGGTTTCCAGGAGAAATACTTCAACAGGTTTCGTTTGTAGCTCCTCCATTGGTAGGAAGCCATCATCAACAGGAGCAAGAAAGGGTTATTGATCCGATACCCGTGTCTTATGCTGAATTATGCCCACAACTATTCAAAATGGGGTTGATTAAGTATCGCGAGCTAACTCCTCCTTCCGGTAAACTTCACCAAAGTTGGAATCCCCACGCCTACTGTGCTTTTCATTCTGGAGCTCCCGGACATGATGTTAATGACTGCAAGGCGTTTAAACATCAAGTGCAAGACTTAATTGATGAAGGCGTAATCCCTTTTGGACTGACCGAGCAGGATGTGCCGCAAGATAAAGCATGCAAGAATACAAAAGAGGTGGTCAATTTTCCTTCTTCTAGAATCATTGCTCAGGCCAAGTCTTCAAAGGGGCTACATTAACAACCTTCATTTGCTCCTCGGCCGAGTATGAATAAGAGAGTACAGGGACATGTCAGGCGCCCAACGCAATGTCAACAACGAAATGTTCAATCACAATCTCAGGGTCAGCAACAACAGGCACATAGACCATTTCAGGAAAGAACAAGAGCCAAGAACCGCAGACTTGATCCTATCCCATGTCCATATGCTGTATTGCTTCCAGAATTGCGGAAGTCAAACCTGGTTGAGCTCTGTACCATGAGGGCTCCTTCTACTGATAATCTACCACCAAATTTTGATCCAAATGCCAGGTGTGAGATCCATTAGAGTGCCTAGGGGCACAGTATTGAAAAATGTTGGGCTTTTCAGAACAAGGTACAAGACCTAATCGAGTCCAAGGCAATCAAATTTTCTCCTCATCCAAAGGTACTCCAGAATCTGATGCCTAATCACGATGGAACCGGTGTCACGGTTGTTCTACCAGATGGTCCACGTTAAGCTGAAGTCTTCGAGTTAATCACCCAGGACACCAGGGTATTCATGAAGTAAACAAAGCCAACAATATTCAAGTACTCTCAGTGATGGCATTTGTGTGTTTGCCTTTCTTCATTGTTCATTTTCATCCCTATTGAGGGGAACTACATCGCTCTGATTCTTCATTGGTCATCAGTCAATGGAGATACGTAGGCAGAAGATCATCAGGTCTTTCCGAGCAACCTTATGGGGCAACTTTACTCCCCAACTTCACTTTTTCCTTCAGATGTCTCGTGTTAGAGTCACAATAGCTAGAAGAAGAAGTATGACTGCCATGGTTGGGTATACGGCTGCAACTTGAAGGTTACAAGTCCGTGAAAGAGCTATTGATCACTGAAAGTATCCAAGACTAACAGGTACAAACGGAGCCAAGCCTCCTCAACTACGACAATATTCAGTTTCTTTACTGCATTTCCATTTGTAGTTTCTTTTATATGCTAAACATTTGTCTACATGTATGAAATATGTTTGCTTTTGAATGTTAGCAATAATAAGACTCACATGTTTTTCTTGAAGTAATTCATTCGCATTCACTTATAATTTTGCATGTGTACATCGCAATACCAATTGTCGTGCTTAAACTCTATGAAGGAGAATGACGAAACAAAAACGCAAAATCTCTAATTGTTTGCTCTCGAGTAAGGCCCTGTTGATGATGTACATGCTTTGTTTCAAAACCCTAAACACTGGAGATATAAGGAAGATAGACCCTTGCTAACCCCTTTGAGCCTTGAAGTAGGAGTTTCTTTTCAAAAAAAAACCCTCACATGTAACCCAGGGGCAGGGTAGATGTCAGCTAGTCAGACCAAGCGTTCAGGCTTTCATAAAGGAGTGTATTTGAAGATCCATTGCATTCTACTATGCTAATCAAGAGGTCCAAAGACCCAAAACCACAATGGTTATCCAAGTCAAAAGGTCCAAAGATTGAAAACCACAATGATTATCCTTCATCGACCAAAGAATGAGGCAGTCACAACCCTCGCAAAGCAATCAAGGCAAATAGTATCACACGACTTGTTCAAAATGCAAAAAGAAAAAGAAAAGAAAAGCCTGCTAAGTCGAAACTTGAAAATAAGCGACTTAGGCAAAAGTTAGGGCATCCCGCTGGACTTTATAATCAAAGATTCACAAGAATCAGTCCAGGCAAAAGTTAGGGATAAAGCAAAATAACGCAAAAGCGAAAGACGGAAAGGATTACACAAGAAAGATCCTCAAATAAGAATAAAGTCGTGTGGCACAAACACGGAAGATAGAGGGATGACTGACTCTCAACAATGACCTAATGGGTGCTTGAACTGATAGTAGCAATGGTTCCTCAATCAACATGAAACCCTTATGAAAGGTGAATGCTTGTGAAAACTAGCTGAACATAGGAATGGAGAACATCACGAAGAGTGGGTGGGCACAAATAAAATTCGAGCCTATATCCTTTGTTTCTGTAACCGTGAACCAGGCCACGATACAACCCTTAAAATTCCTAACTGAAACAGGGTTAATTTGAGAGCGTACTACTACGAGGCCGCGTTCCTGACTCCTATGAGTTATGCTAAAAGATGTTTGTCGGTATTGCATGTACATACTTTCATTCAAAAATAATGTCGTATCTTAACCAGTGATTTGCTCACAAAGGTTTGCGACACCCTTTTCAATAAAGACTTCAAGTTTGACATGTGTGTTGCATTAGAATTTCCGTTCTAAGAATAAACATTTTTTTGCTTGCATACATTTGTTTGGCATCATAAATGGTTCACATGCGGAAATTCAATCCAGAAGCTTAAGCTTGCCAAGTTGAGAAGTCCAAAACTTCTGAAAGACAGTCATGTCAAGGTGCACTTTTCTAAGAAAGCTTCGTTGAGCATGGACTTTCCCAACCAGCCATGGCAAGAGCTAGCCAATCCGGGGCAGTTACGTCGAGCAATCTCTTCAAAATTAAGGAGTTAACCCATCCGGGGCAGTTACGTCGATGCAATCTCTTCAAAATTCAGCCAAACTGGGGAAATCACTTCGAGATTCAAATCTCTCCAAGAGCGAAGATTAGTCATTCAAGTGCAAAACTATTCAAATACTCGTACTGGGGCAGGCCACCCCCATAGTACGAGAATTCATCCTTTCCCGAAGACAGACGATCGAAGGCATTTACCCGGAGTTCAGAGTACCAGTACATTTACACTCTCAAAGAGTTTCTATGGCACCCTCTTGTCATAACTCTTACTGATTGAGTCCATTACCCATCTAGCGGTTGCTCGTCAAGCCAATTATCTCATTCAATGTTTCTTACAGCTCCTAGCTCATCTGCATTGGCAATGGTTACCTCCTCAGCAAGGTTATTACGCTAATTCATGCAGTCGTTACGATACTTAAGAGTTTAAAGACACTAAATCTTTTGTAAAATCCTCTTGAGGTAAAATCCATACAGAAGCAAATGATCCCCAGCACGAGACAACTTGGATTCTTCTCCTCCCTAGCAGGACGTGTCTCGGTTTTGGTCATCCCTAACAGACAAATGGAAGCTATCCCCAGTAAGGTCACCAAGTTTTTTCCTTCAGATGGTTTCCTTGATCTCGGTTCCTCAACAGATCTAAGGCAATTCCTATTCCCCTAGCATATTTCAGATAAATCATTCTCCTCCCCAGCAGATCCATAAGAGTGGGTAATCCCCAATAGTCGAGATATCCCCCGACACGGGCCTCAAATCTAAAGTCCAATTTATTTTTGGAAACGGTGGTAATTCAGTACAAATGAATTATTCACGCTCTTCTCCAACAGAGATGTTATCCCCACAGGACTTCTTGGGATCGAATACGCGATCATTGTGTTTCCCCACAGAGTTAGCAGGGACTTATTACTTCCGCGTCAGGAAATTCTTTCACCACACCAGTTCATTAACAATACTCAAGACATAACATCCCCAGTGTCATGGGGCAACATGCCATGCAGTTTAACATATGCAAAGCCCAGCCACAGACTGGCCAAAGTCCATCTTCAGGTGGCAGATTTCAAAGTCCAACCACAGACTAGCCAAAGTCCATCTTCAGGTGGCAAGTTTCAAAAGTCCCCCACAGTGGGAAAAAGTCTCCCTCAGTGAGCAAAAGTCCAGGCACAGACTGGCCAAAGTCCATCTTCGGGTGGCAAATTTCCAAAAGTCCCCCACAGTGGGCAAAAGTCTCCCACAGTGAGCAAAAGTCCAGCCACAGACTGGCCAAAGTCCATCTTCGGGTGGCAAATTTCCAAAAGTCCCCCACAGTGGGCAAAAGTCTCCCACAGCGAGCAAAAGTCCAGCCACAGACTGGTCAAAGTCCATCTTCGGGTGGCAATTTCAAAGTCTCCCACAACGAGCAAAAGTCCAGCCATAGACTGGCCAAAGTCCATCTTCGGGTGGAAAGTTTCAAAAGTCCCCCACAGTGGGCAAAAGTCTCCCGTAGTGAGCAGAAGACCACCCACAGTGTGGCAAATCTCTAAAGTCCACTCGCAGTGTGGCAAATTTCAAAAGTCCACCCGCAGTGTGGCAAATTTCCAAAGTCCTCCCGCAGTGTGGCAAATTATCCAAAGTTCACCCGCAGTGTGGCAAAGTATCTGAAGTCCACCCGCAGTGTGGCAAATCTCTGAAGTCTCCCGCAATGAGCAGAAGTCCACCTGCAGTGTGGCAAGTTTCTAAAGTCCCCCGCAGTGGGCAGAAGTCTCCCGCAGTGAGCAGAAGTCCAACCGTAGATTGGCAAAAGTCCATCCCCAGGGTGGCGAAGTATTTTAAAATTCGATCGCGAGTTCTAGAAAGTCCACCTACAGTGTGGTGAGTCATTATTCGCCTAACTTCATCCGATAATACATCATTAAGGCATTGTTACAACCTATCAAAGTCCACCCGCAGTGTGGCAAGTCAGTAGCCGTCTGACATTGCTCAAAAGGCATCACCTATTTACTATTCTTCCCATCATAATTATCTCAAAGCAGAGTTCATTCGGTTGAGTTTATTTCCCCTTTCCTCTGCCACAGAGTGCAAATTTTCTGGTTTTTCTAGTATTCAATCCCTGCATACTTCAAATGTCTGAAAGCAACTGTTATCATCCGTTCATGTCTACAGTGATTGAATAGGGGCAGTTGTAACACCCCAAAATTTTCCCTCTTATTTATTATCATCTAACTGACTTTTTCACAATCATTCACATGCATCTTTCGTTAGGTCATCTATGACATGTCATGTATCTATCATCATAGGCTTGTTATTTGGGTCAAAAGCTTGAAGAATCAGAGTTTTGTAGTGCCCTGTGATTTATCTCTTCAGGCGCGGTTCATTGGAAAATACGAAGATCAGTGATACTCATCATCAACATTCGATTAAGGTTTTATTCCTCAATCATCTGACCATCAAGGGTTTCCTTATAAAGAGTGGCACTGGGACGTCTTGTCACCTAAGGGACTCCATCATTGTTTAAAGAGAAAGTTTCAAAAGAAATAGTATCTTCTACATTTTCAATAAGGTTTAGCATTTCTCAATTGAGGATCGTTGGATACCAAGGAGTTCTTCTGAGGCTCTATCCTTATCATGTCCAAGGATTCTAAGTTATGATGAGGGTGAGCAAGGTCACTGGCAATATCTACTGGTAATCATGAAAGTTTGATACGGATTAAAGAATCGCATGGAAGATATGGCTCTTAAAAAAGGTTAACTTGGGCTTATAGACTTCGGTGCAATTAGAAGTGTTCATGTGGTTTGTTTGAGTTCAGTTATCGAGGAAAATAATACATCTTTTTTTTCTTCCATCCATATCCATTTATAAACCTTTTTCTTATCCATTTTCAAATACAATCCATAAACTAATTCAAATTTTAAAGTCCGATCTATATTCTTGTCCATTTTTAACCAAATCCATGAACCATTTCTTTTAGAAATTTGGTTCATATCCATTTTTCTCTAGATTCATATCCGAATCCAAAACCAAAAACCCATTTTCGATAACACAATTCATATTTCATTAACTTATGAAATTATTCTCTATTTTGATGCTCAATGCAAATCCCCAAAACCATTCCTAAGCAATGTTTTTCACCACATTTTAAATCACTTGCTGCCATAAATAATTTCATAGACCAAGGAAGTGTATATCAAGAGCAATTGAGCAAAAGGGATTACATCAGGAAATTTTTACAACATACAAAAAAGAAAAAGAAATATTACACACCAGAGGAAAAAGGCCTCACAACAAGTTTATGTACCAGAATATATATAACAAAAATATAAAAAACTGCATGAAGCTGACAAAAAGGTCACAAGAAGGATTCAATGAGAATTATTTTACACCAGGAAAAATGCAGAGAAGCCAATACAAAGAAAATCAGTTCTCATAAATTCCCTAACTGTTCTAACAGAATTCTAACAGAATTCAGAACCTCAGAACCAACATTAATCTTCATCCATCACCTACTTAAAACTCCTTCATTCTCCTCATTCTGGATGGAACGATTCCTCCACCATTTTCCTGGATTCTCCATTCACCCTTCATCTCTTTCACTCTTCATTCCTATTCATTATCTTCCCTGTTCTTCATCATCTTCTTCACCCTTTCTCCAATTTTGTTTCCAATCTTTAATCACTCCAATCCAATCACCCTCATTCCCTTCACCGCACTTCATCCGCATAATCAATTTCAATGAAGCGCAACTTCAGAACTTGTTCATAACCGGTAATCCTTTTTCGATCTTCATCTATCACCAAGGCTTCATCACGATCAATCAATCAGTTGCAACAACTCTCAATCCTCTTCATTAAGTCTTCTTCAATGGAAGGATTCATGAAGATGTTATGATCCACAACCAAACCTTTAACCTGTGAAATCAAGAAGCTCAGCATCAAAACTCAACTATGGTTCGAAACAGAAGAAGAGTTATAAAGAAGGAAATAAGGAGAATGGTTTACGAATTTAAGAGAACAAGAAGCAGAATCACCTGCAAAGTCGACGTCAATTCGATAAACTCTTCATCCCGTTTATGTTTCATACACGTTTTTTTTTTCCACCATGACTTAGGAGGACCATATTGTTCACTATTGACTTTCTGTACTCGCATTTCTAATCTAAATATCTCTTAGGTTAATTTAATTTTTCAAACATCACTGACCATAGGTTATCTTCAAACTCAACTAACTTAAGGTAAGTCTAGTTTCCCTTAGAATTTTTTCCTTTTATAACTTGAGTCTCACTTCTCATCTTAAAGAAAAATCAAAACACTTAATAAAGGAAAATGTGTACAATGCGCCACAATCCTTAAGCTATACGGGAAATGATTAGTGGAGGTATCCTTCACTCATCTAGGATGCTTTACAAACGTGCCATTGGGGGAGATCTTGGAAAGTATTCGCTCCTGTATCATAGTCTCTAGTATTGTACATACAACAAACACAAACTCAAAATACTTCTTCTAAAAGACAACAAACCAAGACAACACGTCTTCTCATCTCATCTTATACTCTTTGCAGACGAATGTGACTTGTCTCGACAGTTCAAACAGCGATACAGTAAACACCCTCGAATCAGAGCCGGTAACACTTGAGCTAGAGCTATGGCAACGTCATCCTAAAAACACAAACAAGTTTCAGCCTTAGTTAGACGAACTACGGCGAATCTGATCCTCATTTTCCCGATGCGGTACGTAGGCAGTGGGGTAGGGCCCATTCGAGCATAATCTTTATTTTCCCTACACTTTCCCCTTTTCTTGCCATTTTTTCAATTCTATTTTTTTTCTCATTCCAATTTCATTCCAGATAGCAATTCCTTTTATTCAAACAACATATTATTTTTCACCCTTTGAAACAGATTAATAAGCGTGAATCCCGTCGGGTACGGCAGACAGATTGGAGTGCTAATACCTTCCCAATTCGTAACCGACTTCCGGACCCAGATCTTTGGTTCGCGAGGCCTCGTCCTTTTCCTTCTTCCTTAGGTTTGTGCAACATTACCTTTCCCATTCCTTCAGGATAAAAATGTCTGGCTGGCGACTCTAACTTTTCCGTGCCACTTTCGCGTTTGTACTAGGATTGAAATCCCGGGAGCAACAGTGGGAAGTCCAACATGTCCCCCGCGGACACAACACGCGAATAGACGTCCTGTCTAAGCTGGAAAGTACGTGGAAGAAATGCGGGAATAAGTCTGTGATTCAGGAGATCCTTCCCTGACCTAGCATCAAAAAGTTACCTCCTTCGCCCGAAGTAAACGCAATTGGCGACACTCATTGTTGGATGACGCATATCCACAACTACCTCACAAAAGACGAACTCCCTACGGACCCTAAAGATGCGGCCGCGACCAAAAGAAGGGCATGCTTGTACGTCCTCGTCGAAGACAAACTATATCGACGAGGCTTCTCCATCCCATTACTCAAATGCGTCAAAGAGGGAAAAGTCCCCGACATCCTGGGCGAAATCCACAGGGGTATCAACGTTCAACACCTCGGCGGGAGGTCGCTGGCGCACAAAGCTTTATGAGCAGGATAGTATTGGCCGACAATGCAACACGATGCCAAAGAACATGTCAAGAAATGTGACAAGTTCCAAAGACACACCGACATGCACCTAGCTCCCCCCAACGAGCTAAAAACGCTCTCATCCTCGTGGCCCTTTACGTGGTGGGGAATGGATATCCTCAGACCATTCGTCACCGGCTCATTCCAGAACAAATACCTCATCGTAGGGGTGGACTATTTTACAAAATGGATCGAAGCCGAGGCCCTGGCCAAAATCACAACACAAAACATTCTCCGGTTCTTCAAAAGAAATATCCTCGCCCGCTTTGGCATACCCCAAGTCCTCATCACCGACAACAGAACACAGTTCACGGACAAAAGATTCCAGGACTTCGTCGTCAGTTTGGGAACGAAGCAACACTTCATGTCCGTCGAACACCCTCAAACTAATGGCCAAGCGGAAGTGGCCAACAGGGTAATCCTACGAGGGCTAAAAAGTAGACTGGGCGAAGCGAAAAAAGCATGGGTCGAGGAACTACACAACGTACTTTGGGCATATCGCACGACCTTACACACCACAACCTGGGAGACTCCTTTTAGGTTGACCTACGGGACCAAGGCGATCATCCCCGTAGAAACTCGAGAACCGACACAGTGCACAAAAGCACCCCTCGACGAGGAACTAATCGACGAATCTCTTTGAGTCGAGCTGGATTTCGTTGAGGAAACCCGCTCTGAGGCAGCCCTACGAGAAGCTTCACTTAAACAGAAAGTAGCCTTACGCCACAACCCAAAAGTCATGAAAAGGGAATTCCAAGTGGGCAGCCCGGTCCTCAGACGGAGTCAGAAAAACCCACGAGAAGGCAAGCTAGCCGCTAACTGGGAAGGCTCGTACCGTGTCCGAGATAAGACGGACAACGGGGCCTATTACCTCAAAAACCTGCATGGTGAAGAACTCGCTCGACCATGGAATGCAGAAAAACTTAAGCAGTATTATAGCTAAAACAGCTTATAAAGGCGTGGGAGGTACGACCACAAAACTTCGTCACTGATTGAAAGGGATGACAACACCCGTATAAGGCGAGCACAACACTCCCCGGCGTTAGACGTGTCAAACGAGCTCCAACATCGCAGTACCATGCCGGCAGGGCACCCAGCTCGCGATGGGAAGGCCTAAGCCCCGAGATCAGGGTGTCCAACCGCGACCTCGTCGGTTCCCTAAACTGACTAGCCTATACAGTCGAGCAAACGAGTTCAAATAAACATCAGTTCAAACAGTTAACAAACACCATAAAAAAACCAAACAGAATATTGTATTTAAGCCCAGCCAAAAACCTGGCCGTTAAAGTACATACATAAGCGGCACGCAAGCCATTACAACAAAATTGAAACAGGCACGCAGGAAAGAAAATCAAAAAAACTGGGGCACATCACTCAGACCTACACCTCCTTATTCTTTCCATCATTCTCCTCCCCGTCACCTTCCTCTTCTTATTCTCCAACAGCATAGGGGTAGACGATTTCCCCGTCAGTCACAGTGTATCTGAATGTTGTCCTTCGGTCACGAGCCCGGGATTGACGATCTTGAGTTGCTCGGTCGCGTTGTTGAAACCATCCTCGAAGACCTCAACGACGTCTTTTTCAAGCCCCCTAATCCGAGCAATCAGGTCAGCCCGGTTCTTCAGGTCCAGATCTTCCTGGGTCTCATTATCCCCGGGAAGAGACATCTGCTCCAATACCATAACCCTCGCCCGAACGTCCTCATTCTCCTCATCGACCTCAGCAAGCTTGGCCTTTTCTTCCTTCAATTACTTGTTTTCCTCGGCCAGGGTGTCCCGCTCACGCTTCACCTCCTCCAAATCGGTCTTCAGCCCCTCCTGAAGCTTGTACTCTTCCTTGTAATGCAACAAATTTTGGGAGAGCAGGATCTTCTCGGCGGTGACCGCCCGAAGTGCTTCCTTAGCGCCCTTCAATGCAGACACCGAGCAGGAGTTGTCCGATAAGATCATGATCGTCTCCATAACCCGGATCATAGCAGTGATGTCCCGAGTGAGGTTAACATGTCTGATCGTCACATTTTGACCAAGGGTTGCCTTTTTCTCAGCAGACAACACAGTAAAAGAATTCTCTGAGCCGGAGGTTTCTCGCTCCATATGGCAGGGACGTAGGAGATAAGTCCATTGACCGGCGGAAAAACCACTGGGCGCAGTACCCTCTGGGCAGGGACTTTTGGCCATGGCCTGGGGAGAATCATCCAGAAGGATCAACTCAGCATGAACGAGAGTCACCAGAGGAGTATCTACCATAGGAGACTGTTGAATCGGGCTAGTGCTACCTGACCCACCAGCCGCTTGCTCGGAAGCCACCTGCTGAACGCGGGTTTTGCTTTTCTTTTTGGTCTTTTGGGGGGGCCCAGCCTGAGTTGCTAGTTTCAGTGCTCGCTCCCAAACCCGAGGCATTTATCTTACAAAATAAAAAGAAATCAGTAAGACAAGTCAAAAAATAAAAGGCAAGAAGATCAAGGAGATACTACCTAGCAACCTAATGGCCTTCGCATCAGATCCACACTCAAGCACGACCTAAGTATTGATCAACCGAGGCTCCAAGATGGGAAAACCATCGTCACCCCGTATCGGTTAGTCTTGTTGGTCTACCCAGGTCACTGGACTAAAACCTCGGACGTAAGCCACCATCTTTTTATGGGCCATTTTGTCCTTGACCCCCACTTTATATACAAGAATAGCGCGTGAAAGAATGCGCCTAGAAAATCATTACCTAGGTTCCTTAGGTCGGCTAGAATTCAATACGCCGTGGCATGAAAAACGAAGCGACACACATTGAATTCCTTAACACGTCACCTTGAGGAATTCTGAATGACGTCGAGCATCCACAAGGATCCCTGACATCCATAGATGTCGTGCATCGACAAAATATCACGACAAGAAACGATGCTCATGCAATCTCCAGTGCAGTCTTACACTCGTCACGACTCATTGAATCTTCTCCTCGAACGAATCCTCAACTCAACAGGTCAAGTCCTTCTGGGAGAACATTCGATCCCGGTTACTTACACGATGTGCGTTCATCCCAGACATAGCACTGGTGCCCGACTTAACTATTTTTTAACTCATCGCTCCGTCCTAGAGCCTCGACTTGGGGGGCTCCTGTTCTGGACTGGGCCTCCGAGGCATAACTGGGGCATAGGCCCAAAAACCCCCTCAGGACTGAGGTTCGGTCATGTCGGACATATGCTATAATAGTCGGGAAGAACTAGATCCCACAAGCATCTCACGAGGAGGTCAGACATACTCCTCGACCTATTACATAGGCGCTTAGGAGACCACGTCTTCCCTTCATGTGACAGTCACCCAACTGTCCCCCTTTATCTCCTGAAAGTGTGGGGAAATTAGACCAGGGATAAGACCACATGCTAGGTGTTACACGTTCCTAACATGTACCTTGGTAGTTCTTCTTTGCCCTAGCTAATCCAGCCCAAGGTAGGACCTTGGACCAACGCTGGGGGATCACTATAAATACCCTTCTTCACTAAAGGGTCAGGTATTCTGATTCACTCTCTCTTTACAATTACTCTGTACCCAATCTCACTTAAGCTTCAGAGTGTATTGCAGGTACACCCCCTTTCTTTCTCCCACCTCATTTTGTTCGTGCTCGACCCCTGTAAGGCCCTTCTGATCAGGTAAGATCATATATATATATATATATATATATATATATATATATATATATATATATATATATATATATATATATATATATCCCTAATATTATCCTATATATAATATATCCTAGGAATGAGTAATAATGGACTTATAAATGTTATAGGTTATACTAATTAATAATATACATATAAATGAGGTAGCTATAAATATGCCTTACATAAAAAAATAGACATGGACTGTAAATATGAGGTAGCTATAAATGTCATTCATTATTTTAATTTTCTTTCTATTGTTAATTAGATTAAGTATGTACACTTTTATTTTCATTGGATTATTAGAGTAGTTAGGGGTGGAAATAGGCTGGGCCGAGCTAGTTTTTTGTCAAGCCTAAGCCTGGTCTGTCAAAACCATTGAAGTCTAAGTCTGGCCTGTAGCCTGTCATAGGCTTATTTTTAGGTCTGAGTCTGGCCTTTTCTAAGATCTGTTAGCCTGTTAGCCTATATAAAAGCCTATTATTTTAGACATATGTAAATAAGTAATTAAAATAATGTTTAGATAAATTAACAAACTAAAAATCCAATGAGATTAAAAATTTGTTTGCACTGACTTATTTTAACTTATCTATTAACATAAGTTTTATGAGACTATTTATTTAATATAACTTATGAAAATAACTTATAACATTGTTCATAAGATGTTTTCATCTTATTTTCATAAGTTCTCCAAGATAACTATTTTTTATTTATATATTTTAGTTCAAAGTACAAAATATAACATAATCATAATAAAAAAATTATTTATATTTATTTAAATAGGTCGGTCTGTTAGGCTTAAAAGGCTTTTTTCATGGCCTGAGGCCTTGCCTTTTTAACTAAATAGGCTTATGAAAAAGCCCAGGTTTTTTCTATTTAAGAGAAAAGCTTTACCTGACCTGAGCCTGTGTAGGCCTAGGTCGTAGGCCTCTGTTATCGGTATGACCTATTTCCACCCCTAAGAGTAGTAAACAAATATTTGAGGCCCTCCACTTTCAGAGGCCCTGTGTAGAGGGTTTGGCTGCACATGCCAATCATCGGCCCTGTTAAGACTTATAACAAAGCCTTCTTCTCTTTGAAGTGTGAAGATTCAATACAAATTCTCTCTAAGTGCTCAAGATACTTTTTATGATAGTTATGTGAAAATGTATTTCAAAAAAGTATCTATGTATGAAAGTATTCTAGAAAATAAATGTAGAGAGATTTTAATATTTGTATTAAAGAAGTGAGTGAAAAATGAAAATAGGAAATGAATTTATAGTGATGAAATAAATATTCAAAAGTCATGGCAATGGTTAGAGAAATTCTTAATTTTAATTAGAGAAATGATGTAAGGGATGACATGAAAAGATATGGTGAAAAGGTGCATTCAAACAAAGTATTTTTCAATTCTGCTACATTATTTGTTAAGTCGGTTAAATAGATACCTGAAATAACAAGTTCGCAACAATTTTAAAATCTTAAATTTTAAATATTATAGACCGGTGCAAATTGTGCCAGTTTTTGTGCTTTTACGATGGTTCAAAACGTCATAATTTACCAAAAACTGAATGTTTGAAAAAATTGAAAATTGAAAATTCATCTAAGTATTTGAACCAGTCTTATGCAACATCTATTGATTTATCCAAGTCAATAGATTATATTTGAATGTGAGTTAATATGGTTTAAACATGAAAAATCATTTTTCTAATGCAAAAAATATTTTGAGCACTAAGAAATGTTTTAGTCAAGAATTTCATATACCTAAAAGTTTGATCAATCCAATATTGAAAGCTTTGGTGAACTTGATCTTGAAGTCTGTGTCACAAAGTTGGCTGATACTTAGAAGATTGTGCTTTAATCCTTTAACATAAAGAACATCTTCAATGACTGTGAATGGTGGTGCTCCAACTTTGCCTATGCCAAGAATTTTTCTTTTGTTGTTATCTCCATAAGTAACATAACCCTTTTCTTTAAGCACTAGATGTGAAAATTTGTTTATATCTTTCGTCATATGCTTGGGACAACCACTATCGAGATACACTAAATTTGATGTGGCTTTCAAGCATATCTACAAAACAAATTAAGCCTTTTTAGGTACCCAAATTGCTTTGGGTCCTTCATAAATAATATCTTTCTTTACCCACACATAATACCCACTTCTCACACTAAAGTTTCTAACATAGCATTCATTAGGTGTATGACCAATAATATCATAATAAAAAAAAGTAGGTACAAAATTACTTCTATATCTAGGAACATAAGATTTATTTTTAACAAATCATTTTCTTTTAGGATAATGATGAACAACCTAATTTGTCCTTTCTCATACCTTTCAACTCTTTTTAATTGGACAATTTGGAAAGAAAGTGATTCACAATTTTTACATACAAAATTCTATTTTTTTCACTAATTATATTTTGTTTTTCATCATCGATATCTTTTTCCATTGTTTTAGCTTTTTCTTCTAGAGATGAAATTTGTTTCTTTTGTGATGATATTATTTTATATAGAATTTTGCATTCATTAAGAAGTCTATTTATGGCACCTTGTGCATCACTATCATAAAGGGGAAATTCATTACTAACCTCACATTCTTCATCATCAGAATGGTGTGAAGCCATCAATGCTAGATTTTCACATTCATCGTTTTCCGAATCGAATGAAGAACTTATCTCATTATCTTCCCATACAACATATGCCTTTTTGTTCTTTGTCTCCTTCTTGCTTTTGAAGCCATATTTCTTGGAGAGTTTCACATGATCCGACTTTATATGACTTTGCTTTCCACATTCATAACATGTGACTTCTTGTGTAGAAGTGGAAGCTTCATTTTTCCTGAAATGTTTCTTTATTTTTGCATAAAAGGATTTGTCATTTTTACCAAAAAAACTTACCAAGACTTTTCACAAGGAGCATGAAATTTTCATCTTCCTTTGGTGCATCATCATCTTGATCTTTTTTTGAATCTCCTTTCAAAGCGATGCCTTTGGATTTCTTCTCTTGTGTTTTCATGCTTTTCAAGTCTTCTAAGTACAAGTTCATGTTCTTGGAGTTTTCCGAATAATGATGCGGACGTCATGGAAGAAAGACTTTCCTTCTCCAATATAGCTGTCACTTTTGGTTTTCATTCCCTAGTCAAGGATCTAAAAACCTTAAGGTTGATATCATCATTTGTGAAGACATTTCTGAGTGGGATCAAATGATTCGTCAAATGAGCGAATCTCTTTTGTAATGCAATTATGGATTCATCGGGCTGCATTTTGAACATTTCATATTCTCGACTTAATGTGTTCAATCTAGATCTCTTCACTTCAATTGTTCCTTCATGAGTCTCCACCAAAGTATCCCAATTTTCTTTTTACGACTTACATTGAAAGACACGAAAAAAATCATCCATACTCAATGCACTTTGAAGAATATTGATAGCCTTCTTTTCATTAAGGATCTTTTTCTTGTTATCTTCATCATAAGAGCTTTTGACCTTAGGAGTGCCAACACCATTCACCACACTAGTTGGATTATGTGGAGCATTTTCAAAGGCTTCCTATATACATTCTCCTTGTCCTTCTAAGTGTGATTTCTTATGAATTTTCCAAAAGTAAAAGTATTCTTCAGAGAATATAGGGGGTTTATTGCTACTACCGCCATATTTGGAAATCGGGTTTGCGGAAGCCATACTGGATCTAGTAGGAACGCGTTACCTATAGCATTCTCTGATGCTAATTGTAATTAGATTTTGCACCTAAGAGAGGGGGTGAATTAGGTACATTGAAAATTTTCCAGTTTTTCGACGTAAGTGTTATAATTTTCCTGTTCGGTTACCAAGTGATAAAAATAGTAAATTATGAAAAAGTAAAGAACACCGAGAAATATCCTAGTTCCCCTTACAATTCGAGAGTACTCCATTCCCCTTAAGCAGTAAGAGATTTTTACTATTATTAGATCATATGGACAAGACAATCCTAGTCTTGCTATATAAGACTCTAACACAATCACCAAGAACAATCCTCTTGTGATTTACAACACACTTATTTCCAAGAATTCTGGACAATAAGTAAAGGCCTTTACAAGAAGATACAAACCATCTTCCTATAAATCCCTCCTAGTACCAAACAATCCTTGATAGTGATACTAAGGAACTAATAACGATTACAATACATATAAATAAATGAAGTTTGTAGAATTCTTTAAGACTTGTAACAAAGCCTTTTTCTTTTTCAAGTATGAAGATTTAAGATAAATTCTCTCTAAGTACTCAAGATAATTTTTATGATAGTTATATGAAAATGTATTTCAAAAAAAGTATCTATGTATGAAGATTATGTAGAAAATAAATGTTGAGAGATTTTAATATTTGTATGAAAGAGGTGGGTGAAAAATGAAAATAGGAAATGAATTTATAGTGATGAAAGCAACCATTCAAAAGTCATTGCAATGGTTATAGAAATTATGAATTTTAATAAGAGAAATGATGTAAGGGATGACATGAAAAGATATGATGAAAAGGTGCATTCAAACAAAGCATTTTCCAACTCTGTTACAATACTTGTTAGTCGGTTAAACGGATACCTGACTTAACAAGTTCACAACAATTTTTGAATCTTAAATTTGAAATACTATTTCAGAGTATTTGAATGTTTAAAAAAATTGAATGTTTGAAAAAATTGAAAAATTGAATTTTTTTTGAAGTATTTGAATCAATCTTATACAACATCTATTGATTTATCCAAGTCAATAGATTATATTTGAGAGTGTTTTAATACGATTCAAACATGAAAAATATTTTTTCTAATGGAAGAAATATTTTGAGCACTAAGAAATGTTTTAGTCAAGAATTTCATATACTTAAAAGTTTGATCAATCCAATCTTGCAAGTGTAGTCAAGTATTATTCATTTCTTCTTTTTTCTTCTTTGATTATATCATTGTTGAGCTTGTCTTATCAATGGGCTTGTCTTCATCTAAACACGTTGGAAGTTTGTCTTCATAGTTGATAAGGCAAAAACCTTCTGAAGAGAAGCTTTCCAACTTATTTTTGTGTCAAACATAGTGAAACATATCAATAAAGATATTTTATGGTATCCAAACATCCTGTATAATCAGATTAAAAAAATCCTTCGACTTTCTCTTTCCCATCACCCGTTGCTCCACCATAAACCAAGACCCTACTCGGGGATCCTTTTATGTATCTCAGAATCCACTTCAAATCTCTCCAGTGTGCCTTTCCAGGATTGACCATATACATGTTTACAGGGCTCACTATGTATTATATGTCTGGCCTCGTACATACAATAACATACATCAAAGAACCTACTATACTAGCATAAGGGATGTTATTAATATAGGATCTTTCGACTTCACTACTCAGACTTTGAATCATACTTTCACCTTAAATTTAGGCATACAAAATTGATTATTTTTATATATTTTAATTTCAAATAATTTCTCCCCTTTTCACTCACCCCTTTTTGTCATCATGCAAAAAGAAAGAGAAAAGACATGCAATATCATGGAGAAAGAGAGGAATCATCCAAAAGTTTGAGATAAATGCATATAAGTAAAACATATAAAAATAACATGTACCTATTTTAGGGATGTTTCTTAATTTTAGTCTCAATGGTGAAAACATCTTCAAGTTGTATTTTAGTCTCTCCCCGTGCTCATTTGTTGATTTTAGCTCAACTAAGAGATAATGACTATATTGTTGGGATTTTCTTTGAATGATTGTCTTGTTCTGCTTACTTCATCAAAAATATTTCCAATAATTTGAACTTGAGGATGATATTTGACAATTTTCCAACTCCTTGGAGGATCTTGAGAGGATGGAGCTTATATATCCTCACCGTATTTGTTGATATCAAAATTGTGGTGTTGTTCATCTTCATTGTGATTTTCCATTCTTTTATCATCAAAATTATTAAATTCATCAAAAATAACATGAATATTTTACCCTACACTTTGATTTTTGAGATTTTACATCCTATATTTTTTTGGAGGATGTTGAATATCCTATAAATATGCATTTGATTGATCTCCAGTCAAATTTCTTCATTTTTTATTATTTAAAATATAACAATTGTATCCAAAAATATGAAAGTATGATATGTTTGATTGTTCGTTTTTCCAAAGTTCATATAAAGTTTTATTTAAGATATATCTAATTGAAACATGATTCAAAATATAGCAATCAATGTTAATGGTTTCAACCCAAAATTGTTTTTCAACATTTGATTCAAATAAAAATTTTCTAGCCATTTTTTGCAAGGTTCTATTTTTTCGATCAACAATTCCATTTTGTTTGGAAGTTCTTGGGAAAGAAAAATTATGAGTGATTTAATTTTCATCAAACTAAAATTTAAAGAATGAACTTTCAAATTCTTTCTCATCATCACTTCTTACATAAATAATATGTAAATGTTTTTCATGTTGAACCCTTTTGCAAAAAATTTGAAATGCATCATAAGAATCATCTTTTTGTTTTAGAAATAAAAACCACGTTAACCCATAGAAATCATCAACTATCACAAGATCGTATTCCACTAAGACTTGAAGTTTTGATGTGACTAAAAAGTTCAATGTGAAGAAGTTCAAGAGATTTATTTGTAAAAAATGTATTTTCAGAATGAAAATTACTCTAGACTTGTTTTTTATGCAAATGTCACATATTTTTATTTATCAAAACTAATTATGGGAAGACCTTTAACTAGATCAAGTTTAGATAATTTGGAAATAATATTAATACTTATATGACTAACTCTTCTATGCCAGATCCATCATTCTTTTTCAATGGATATGAAGCATGAATCAATTGAGAGTTCATCTAAGTCTAAGATATACAAAAATTTTATTTCTTGATCCAAAGAAAATAGTTTTTCCTGAGGATGATTGGTTTACTTCAACATGTTAGGTTTGAAAATAAATTCAAATCCATTATCACATAGTTGACTTATACTTAGAAAATTATATTTCAAACCTTTCACGTATTGAATATCTTCAATCCTAATAGAATAAATTTTACCAATGATATACATACCTTTGATTTCGGATTTGACATTATTTTCAAATGTTACAGATATACCATCTTTTTCTTTGAATGATAGGAAACCTTTTCTATCTACAATCATATGTCTAGAGTAGCTAAGGTCCAAGTACCAAAGTTTATTCTTGTTTTCTAGAAGATATTCTATTATCATAAGTTAGTAGTGATTTGGGTCCTTTATGGTTAATGCCTCTATGAAATATTTATTTATTATAACACTTTGATTCATGATGACCCTGCTTGTTACAAAAAAGAACATATTTTTATGTTCTCAAAAATTTTATAACGACAATTGTCGCTCCCTGGATTTCCATCCTGGTACAAACGCGAAAGTGACACGGAAAGAGGTAGAGTCGCCAGCCAGACATTTTTATCCCGAAGGAACGGGGATGGTAATGCTGCACAAACCGAAGAAAGAAAAGAAAGGACAAAGGTCCTGTGAACCAAAGAAACTAGGTTCGGGAGTCGGTTACGACCTGGGAAGGTATTAGTACCCCAGATCGTCCTCCATATCCGACGGGATCCACGCTTGTAAAGAACTGTTTCAAAGGGTGAAGAAAAGAAAACTGTTGCAAAAGAGAGATTGAAACTGGAAAGGGAAAGGGAACTGAAAAGAGAAAACAAAGAGGAAAAATGTAGGGAAAATAAAAGAGTGCTCGAACGGGCCCTACCCTGCTGCCTACGTACCTCATCTGGACATGAGGATCAGATTCGTCGTAGTTCCCCTAACTAGGGGTGGAAAAGATTGCTTGTGTTTTAAGGCTTGAACTGCCTGTTTCAATGCTCAGGTGTTGCAGGCTCGGACGACGAGTGCATTACCGTCTTGCAAAATGATAAGTAGGAGCAAGTTCTTACGTAAAGAGTGAGGATGATGAGAAGATAAGTCCCGAAGGAGAGACACTTATTGTTTGTTTGTGTTTTTTAGAAATCTTTTAGGAGTGTGGCACAAGGAAGTGAACTCAAGCTCTTTTCCATGGAATATGTACTTGCTACTACATTCCAAGATGGAATAATAGAACAAGCACACCAAGTAAGGATAATTTATCCAAGACTTGTTTCCAAGGGCAAGGGCCTAAGCTCACTAACTTGTTGAACTTATTAGATGTTTTAGTGATTAAGAATGAAGAAGTATTTTTTATAGTTTTCTTGATGAAGATGACCTCATGATCATACTTGTGCAGCATGCTAGACAAGTGTACTATTCCAAGATGGAATGAATACATATGCCCCATGGAATAAGGCTATACACAAGAAGCCACTTCTTTCTTTATTAATATGTTTTTTTAGGTTTTTGTTTGAAGATGAGAAGAGAAAGAGAACCAAATAAGATCTTAAAGGTAAAAGTCTAATGGGGAATGACTAATCCTAATATTAGCATGCTTGGATGATCCTAGGTCAGTATGGTTTAAACTATCCTAAGAAAGAAGAAGAAGAGAAAAGAAGAAGACAAAAGGAGGAGAAGAAAGTTAGAGAACAACTTACTCCTATAAAGGAGATAAGTTGCTTCTAAAGGTGGAGAAGAAACGTTGAATCACAAGATGGCATAAGGCATATCAACAATTACAAACTAGAAGGCAAAGTAAGAGAGGAAATGAAGAATTGAAATGTGGATAACATCCACACTTCACTTACCATGAGCCCCTGAAATGGTTAGAACTAATCACATATGAAAAGACAAAACCAAACAAGATCAAGTGAGGCATAAAAAAGCAAATGATCAATTCCACACACCACAACCAAACGTGATTCATCTTATTTACATGTTAACTAACCTCAAACAAAACCAAAGAGAAAGTAAAGCAAACATGGCATCTCAAAGCAACATAAACTACTTATGAAAACGATAAGCATACATGAGATCCTACACATCATTCAAGCCCAACAAACATCATATATCTCAAGACCAGAATCACACCATCACAACAATGTGCACAAACAACACAACAACCAAAGAAAGGAGCATACAAGTTCAAACATAACCATTACAAACATGAGAAGTGAAGTGAGCATGTGCATAAATGAGTAATCTTCAAAGACAAGTAACACCAAAACTTTCCAAAGCACAAACACCAATCAAGGACCAGGGGTACATACTCATACAAAAAGAGCTCTAAACATCCTATAGGAGTTGGCACAAGTGCCCTCCTAGCCTAAGAACTAAGCATGTGACAAGAAAAGGCAAAAACTAGGGCAAGCACCTATGAAAATTCAAATCAAATCAAAACTTCAATCAAAATTCTACAATTAAACACAAGTGTTCATTAATCATGTGATGACATCATACCAAAAGAGCAAGATCAGAATCAAAATCAAACTAGGTCAAAGGACCTCATGAACACAAACTAGGGTTTTGAAACTTCACACACAAGTCAATTGCCAAACATATTCATGCAAGCTTCTAAAAATCAGAAGAAAAATCATCAATAAACTACATCTCAATATGAACCAGATTCAAAAAGAAACAACCTAAAATTCAAATTAATGATCAAGATATAAATTCTACAAGACATCATGTATTTAAAGTGAATTAAAAACAAATAATAAAATCAAGAATTAATTCCAGCGTGACAATTAAAAATAAATGGAAAATAAAAATGCCAAAAATCAAAGAAAACTAAAAGGACCAGTCATGAATTATTTTGGAATTCTTGGAAGCCTATTGCTATTCTTAAAAATTAAAAATCAAACTAAAAATAAAAGGGAAGAGCCAGGGGTGCATTTAGTAGCAAAGGTCAGTTCAATTAATTGGGCCAAGAAAACAGGGGAGTGCGTATAGTAAGGGGAGGCCCATGAATCCAACGTAGTACACACAACTTGATATGGAATCCAAAGAAAATTCAGAAACAGTATCATGCATCAGATCAATCACACGCCCAGGATGAAGTCAAACCAAGGGAACAAGTCAACAATCCAAGGATCAACATGTGCACGTACACCATAGTATTAGTAGACTGGCAAACACACAGAATTATTATATAAATAAAAGCCACGTGAGGGAGAGGGTGAGTTTTTAATGTGCTGTCACATTCATAACCATCCAGATCATAAAAATGGAGAGCTGCGATTGCTCCTTCTTCAACAAGCATGCGTTCAAATTATTTCCAGAATCCGGTGACTGGAGCTAGGGCTCAAGCACTGGAAAATTCAAAGCTATGAACAAACATCCACCAAAATTTAAGACAAGTTCTAGATCACAAGATTTTCACATGCTAAAAAAGAATCTCAACTTCAAATCACCAAACAACTACTCATGTGCACAAATCGAAACGAAGAACATTCATCATCAAAACTTTAAACTACTCATACATACTCAATTCTCAAGAAAATGCAAAACTAATCACACCAGAATCATCAGTGAAGCAAGCAGATCACATTGCATACATAAAATTTCAATTCCATATCCACGAATTCAGATCCATACCTGAGATTGAAGACCTTGAAAATGACCAAGGAAATCCTCCAGATGATGCAGATCCACGTATTTTGACCTCCTCTTGCAAAATAAATGCAAGATGGAGCTTGAGAGAAGCTGGATCTTGGAATCCGAATGCTTTTCCTCTTGAATGGCACCTCAAGGATTCTTCACTCTTAGCTTGAATCAGTGAGTGTAATGTGATCCTTAGAGCTCAAGGATGAAGATTATGTGAAGAAATTAGGAAATGAGAGCTTGTAGAGAGAGATTTGAAGGAAAAATCTTGAGAGAAAAAAAAGTTTGAATCTCAGGAAAGAGAGAGTGTGTCGCTCAGAAAATGTGATGGTTTGCTTTTATATCATGCACTTATAACACTGATTAGGGTTTTTGAGAGAGTGAGAGCATGAAGCGTTTGATTGAAATGAAAATGCAAAGTTGCATGAAAAATGTGAATGATCACTCCATGCGTGCATTCATCCAACCATGTGCAGATTCTAATTTCATATGATGCATTCTCCACCCTTGGATCAAAATTAAACCTCAATTTCACTTGAATCATGCTTTATGTGTGATTTTGCAAAATTGTAAATCATGAAATACCTTTTGCACCACCCACGGGTTTCTCCCTTTCTTTGCACAAAATGACTCCTCGTGCAATGTATTTAAGGATTATTATCATAATTGGTCCATACAATTCCTTAAAAATGAATTTCATACCAGTTTGCAAAGTGATGGAAACTTGGAAAAATGGTAAAACCCTAAAATTAACCAATCTTCCAACGGCCATATCTTGAGTTCTACACATGCTATGAACAATTTCTTGTACTTTTTGGAAAGGTGGGAGAATTCCCTTCAAGTTTCATGTTCAAAGAAAATCCATTTGGAGTCATCTTGGTCATGAAAGAATGCTTTGAAGATTAAGGCAAAAGTTACTAAATTTAGAAAGTTAGTTACATGCCATACTTCCAAAAATAGAAAGCCTCGCAAAAACCCTAGATTCTTGACTTTTGACTTTGCCAAACCTATTTTATGACCTTAAGAATATCCCTTGGCTTGAAAAATAGGATTGGAACCCTTGCATTGTCACAGTTGACTTTTCAAATAATCAGTTTGACCAATTTCTTCTTATGCAAGCAACTGATGAATTGATTGCCTTCCTCAATGAGTTTTCTCACCAAATTTCATACATAGCATTCACATGTCATATGAATGACTTTTCTCACAATAAATGGCCAAAGTCACAAAGGATCCTTGCTTGAAAATGAAACCCCAATTGGAAAGTCATTTGTGTAGGAAATTGTTCCTTCTTTGATCCTCTGATGATCTTCAAACCTTTTGGGCTCTTACAAAGGATCTTGAGCTTGTATATGACATGTAGACCCTTCCTAGGACTTGGACAAGCTCACTTGTCTTCTTGCTTTGACTTGTAAGGCTTCAAAGGCACCAATGATTGATCATATGCCCAATGCTAGTACATGAGAATGATATGCTTCATCTTTCTATGAAAAAATGCTAAGGATATGACATGCTTGTGATGATTATGATATGATGATGATTCTAGAAAGAAGAGGGAAAATTTGGGGTGTTACAGCTGACCCTATTCAAGCAATTGTTAATCTAAAAAAGGACGATAGCACGGGCTATCGACCGTTCAAGATAAATTGTGGTTGAATACCAAGAAAACCTGAAATTTGCACTATGCTGGAGAATGCAAAATGGGAAATAAACCCAACCAAATAACACTCTGGGTAATTGAAGTGAAGACAAAGCAGACGAGCTGCTTCCAAATTGAATTGGTACGCCGGATAAGAAAAACTTAGACAAACGAGTCTTCTTCAAGCAAACCTGTTACGCCAGGAATTTGACATACGAGCCATCTTCAAGTAAACCTGTTATGCCAGGAATTGGACATACGAGCCCTCTTCAAGCAAACCTGTTACGCTAGGAATGGACATACGGGCCCTCTTCATACATTTTACAAAAATATATGACTTGAGACAGACGAACCTCCTTCGGATAACCCGTTACGCCAGGACCAGTGATGCATAATCAAGATAAACGAACCATCTTCTTATATCCTCCGTAAATATATGGTCTAAGACAAACGAGTCTTCTTCAAGAAAACCTATTACGCCATGTGCGACATTAGGATTGGAAGAACCCTCTTCACAAATCTTGCGTAGATAAATGGTGTTTGAGACAGACGAACCTCCTTTGGATAACCTGTTACGCCAGGACCGGTAACCATTTTGACATTTAAACCCACCGTCAGGACTTCAAACCTCTTCAACACAGACGAGTATTGGATGATAATCAAGAGAACACATACAAGTGCCATAAGTTAATGATACAAATTAATATCAGACGATGATCTAAGAAACGCAGATGAGCGCTTCAGGCGATGATACAGACGAATATCAGCCATTGATATATACGAATACCATAAATCCAACACAAACGAGCATTTGGAGTAGCAATACTGACGAGTACCAGAAAGAAAATCAAATCAACATATATGGATATAAACTAACACAGACGAGTGTTAGGGATGATACAGACAAGTATCCAAACAAAGCAAACGAGCTTCAAACAGATAACAAACACAAACGAGTGCTAAGGAATGCAGACGAGCCACAAGCAAACATCAAACACAGACGAGTGATAGGGAATGCAGACAAGCATCAAACAACTATCAAACACAGACGTGTGCTGGGGAATGCATACGAGAAAAAGCAAGGTGCCCTGATTGGCACTAAAAATCTCAATTCTGCAGGGGAGAACAAGGTCAAGATGCTTTGAGACTTAACTCTTCTTAGGGGGATGAAAAACCATTTGTGTCCTCTCATTATCCAAAAATAAATTTGCGACTTCTCTGGGGAATATCTCAATGACGGGAGTGAATCCCAAACATGAACTTTGTGGGGAAATCAAGCGTTCAGCTGCCTGTTGTGAATACTTCACTTGTGGAAAGATAATCCGCTTGGGGATAAGAGTTGTTCCATCAGCCTCAGAGTTCTGCTGGGAACGACACCTGCTCTAACTCAGCTGGGGAACATTCTCTGCTTGGGCAGACATGACTCCCTCCTACAAAACCTGCAACAATAGTATACACACATGTGCCCCAGGGACTTGCATGGTATGATCTGATCATCCATTGTCACCCGACGCTCAAAGATAGTTTTAAATGCTTCCCTGCATGTCTTTTTTATTTATTTAGAAAATCACCATGTTTCAAATGCAATGTTCTTTTTGCCAAAAATTCAGGACATTTTTGCAAACAAAATAACCAAAATACAACACAGCTTTTGACTGAATATTCATTTATTGAGGAGCCTCTGAATAGGAAAATCCTTACATCAGGAAGCAACTACCTGAAAAGAGGTAGTTACCCTTAAAATTGAGAAAAGAAACTATCCTAATGGCAATGTACACAGCATTCCGATGAGTTTCCTTCCTGCTATGACCAACATGTCTTCAAGACTTTACATTCTTGCCTTTGCCTTTTGAAGAAGAACAGGAGACTGATTCCTACCCTTCTAATATTGTTAGACTGTTTGAGATGGTGATTTGGTTCAGATTAACCGAATCGCAGTTGTTCTCTTATTCCCTTGTTTTGCGTGGATCACCCTTTCGGGTTTTCAATCCACCAGGATACCCTTTTTTGCCTGAGTTGTCCGATGTGGCTTTTCAGCTCAGCGGGTGTACATTTTATTTATTTATTTTCCCTAACTTTTGCCCGAGCTTTTTATTCTGTTTTTAGCTCGCCGGGATGCCCTTTTCTTGCATGGACTTTAATTTTGTTTTTGTGTCCAACGGGTCTTTTATGCGAAGTATTTTTTAACTGCGTTCGAGTTAACAGGGGATTGGAAGTCTCCTCCATCCATAGTAGTGAACATCAGTGCTCCACCAGAGAAAACTTTATTTACTATGAATGGGCCTTCGTAGTTTAGGGTCCACTTGCCCCTGTGATCTAAACCTAGAGGAATAATCCTTTTGAGTACAAGCTCGCCTACTTGATACTCTCGAGTCCGTACTCGTTGGTCAAAATCTCGCTTCATCCTCCTCTGATAAAGGTGACCATGACAGATATCCGCTAATCTCTTTTCCTCAATTAGGAATAATTGATTATACCGAGCACATACCCACTCAACCTCATCAAGCTTCACATCCATCATTACACGTAAAGAATGAATTTCTACCTCAACAAGCAAGACTGCCTCCATGCCATATACCAAGGAGAATGGGGTTGCCCCGGTTGATGTCCTGACTGACGTTTGGTACCCATGCAGCACAAATGGTAACATCTCATGCCAATCATTGTAAGTGACAACCATCTTCTGCACAATCTTCTTAATGCTCTTATTAGCTGCCTCTACCGTGCCATTCATCCTTGGACGGTAAGGAGAAGAATTGTGATGTTGAATTTTGAAGTCCCGACACAGTTCTGTCATCATATTGTTTCTCAAATTGGAACCATAATCAGTAATGATTCACTCGGGCACTCTGTATTTGCAAATGATGTCTCTCTTCAGAAATCTGGCTATCACTTGGTGAGTGACATTGGCATAAGATGCTGCTTCAACCCACTTGGTGAAATAATTAATCGCAACAAAGATGAAGCGGTGACCATTTGAAGCAGTAGGCTCTATTTTCCCGATCATGTCAATGCCCCACATCGAAAAGGGCCAAGGAGATGACATGACGTTGAGTGGGCTAGGAGGAACATGCACCTTATCTGCGTATATCTAGCATTTGTGGCACTTACGGGCATACAAACAACAGTTTGCATCCATTGTTAGCCAATAGTACCCTGATCTCAATAACTTCTTAGCCATTGCATGTCCTCCTGCATGAGTACCGAAGGATCCCTCATGGACTTATACAGAACTCTGTCTGCATTCAAGAAGAAGCTAGTAGCAAGTCGTCTCAAGGTCTTCTTGTCGTTGGTGGATGCCCCAGCTGGGTATTCTTTTTTTTCCAGGAAAAGCTTGATATCAAAGTACCAAGGTTTCTCATCAGACAATGCGTCTATAGAGAAAGCATAAGCTGGTGCGTCAAGCCTGGAAATGTCAATCCTGGGCACATAGTTCCAACACAAGACTTTAATGGACGAAGAAAGAGTAGCCAATGCATCGTCAAATTGATTCTTATCTCGTGGTATATATTGAAGCTCAACTATTGTGAAGAACGTCAACAGTCTTATCGCATAATCCCTATAAGGAATTAAGTGTTCTTGATGCGTATACCACTTGCCAGTAATCTGGTTGATAACGAGGGTTGAATATCTGAATATATCGAGGGTCTTAATCTGAAGATTAATAGCCTCCTCTATTCCCATTATGCACGCCTCGTACTCCGCTTCATTGTTGGTGCAGCCAAAAGTAATTCTGGCAGCGAAGGGAAAATGAACACCTTCGGGAGTAATAAGAACAGCACCAACTCCGTGTCCATTAATATTGATTTCCCCATCAAACATCAACTTCCATTTGGATTCAGGGTCAGGCCCCTCCTCCGGAAGTGGTTCCTCGCAATCTTTGTCTTGAGGTACATGATGTCCTCAACAGGGAAATCAAACTTCATTGGCTGGTAATCGTCTTCAAGTGGTTGTTGTGCAAGATAATCTGACAATACACTTCCTTTGATGGCTTTCTGGGAAGTATATTGTATGTCATACTCTGTTAATATCATTTTCCACCTTGCAACCCTTCCGGTTAATGATGGTTTTTCGAAAATATACTTGACAGGGTCCATTTTTTAGATTAGCAATGTGGTGTGGGTCAACATGCACTGTCTCAGTCGGCGAGCAGCCCATGCCAAAGCGCAACAAGTTTTCTCGAGCAGTGAGTAACGAGATTCACAGTCGGTAAATTTTTTGCTAAGGTAATAAATAACATGCTCTTTTCGACCAAACTCGTCATGTTGGCCTAACACACACCCCATCAACCCTTCTAACACAGTCAAGTACATGATAAGTGGCCGTCCTGGAACTGGAGGCATTAGAATCAAAGGCTCCTGCAAATATTTTTTTATCTTTTCAAAGGCTCTTTGACATTCCTCATTCCACCTGACCGTTTGTTCTTTTCTTAACAATTTGAAGATTGGCTCACATGTGGCAGTTAGATGAGATATAAACCGAGAAATGTAGTTTAATCTCCCTAAAACCCCACACACTTCTTTTTATGTTCTTGGTGCAGGCATGTCTTGTATTGCTTTTACTTTTGCAGGATCTACCTCGATACCTCTTTGGCTAACAATAAAACCTAGCAATTTACCGGAACGCACTCCGAAAGTGCACTTGTTTGGATTCAACCTCAATCTATACTTTATCAACCTTTCAAACAGCTTTTTGAGATTGACCAGGTGTTCTTCTTCCTCTCGGGACTTAGCAATCATATCGTCCACATAACACTCAATTTCCTTGTGTATCATGTCGTGGAACAAAGTTACCATAGCCCGTTGATACGTTGCCCCGACATTTTTCAACCTAAAGGGCATAACCTTATAACAGAATGTACCCCACGGGGTAATGAACGCTGTTTTCTCCATGTCTTCCGGTGCCATCTTAATCTGATTATACTCGGAAAAACCATCCATGAAAGAAAATACCAAGAACTGAGCCGTGTTGTCTACCAGCACATCAATGTGAGGTAATGGAAAATCATCCTTTGGACTTGCTCTGTTTAGATCCCGATAATCGACGCACATCTAGACCTTGCCATCCTTATTTGGTACAAGCACAATGTTAGCTACCCAAGGTGGGTAACTAGTTACGGCAAGAAACCCGACATCCCACTGCTTTTGAACTTCCTCCTTGATCTTCATCGCCATGTCAGGGCGAGTTCTTCTCAGTTTTTGTTTTACCGGAGATCAGTCTTCCCTAAGTGGGAGCTTGTGTACTACAATGTCAGTATCTAACCCTGGCATATCTTGATATGACCAGGCGAAGATATTTGTAACACCCCAAAATTTGCCCTCTCATTTTCATATTTAGCATATCACTTTGCATTTTCATAGCATAATTCATAGCATAAGTCATAGCATGTTTTAGAAAGAGCAAAAGGTCAACTCTTGAATTTTTGGGATCAAAATCATGAAATTATGGTCACAAGGCTCTTAGGAACCAATTTGGATCAAGAAAGAATGGAAAAAATCAAGAAAACTAAAACTTACCATTTTTGGAAAGTTTGGGTTTCCAAAAATGGCAAGTTTTGGTCATTTTTGTAGCCACTTCAAGAGAGGTTTTTCCCCAAAATAAGAGTCCTATGAAAATTATACCTTGAGAAAATGAAAGAGGACATCCTAAGCTTCAAAACCATATGTGGAACTCCTTCATAGGATCAAAATTGAGAAATATATGGTCGTTCAAAGTTTGGGCAAAAACAAGGCAATACAGCAGGCTATGTATCGGCGCATACGACTTATAAATCGACGCATAAAGGGCCCATGTATCGACGCATAAGCCTATGTATCGATACATATTGAACTCCAAAGCACATGTATCGGCACATCCGAGCTATGTATCGATGCATCCTGAGTTATATATCGACGCATAAGACTTATGTATCGGCGCATGCTGTAGAAAAACCAGTTTTTTTTGCATTTTTCTGCATTTTTATGGAATTTCAAGCTGGTTTATGGTTGGTTCATGTTATAAATGCATTTGGCATCAAAAGGCATTATATATGGGCTGTAATTGGCTGCAAATACCACCACCATAATTGTCATGTATTGAGCAAAAACATTGAGGCATCAAGCATTGATCAATTGAGTTGCAAACCCCTTCATTCCACTTACCCTCACTACAAGTAACATGCTCCAATGCACATGGGATTCAGCTCATATGTGAAAGTTCTAGAAGAGCCAGCTCACCACCTTCTACCACATTCTAGAGTTTTCTACAACCTTCCAAGGAGTTCTAGAATTCTCTAGAATCCCAACTAACTCCTAACCTAAGCTAACTCCTAAGCTACCTCCAAGCCCAAACCTCATGCCAAACCAATGCATTATATAAATCCATATCCTCCCAAAGCTAAGGGTAATCACCACAAATCACTCTCTCCCTCATTCTTCACTCAATCACCATTTTCACAATCTCAAAATCCATTACTTTCTCTCCCACTTTTCCACCATTTTCACCATAGCTTTTCAACAAAAGTTCTTCAAGTTTCACATTGAAACTTGAAGGTCTTAAAGCTTAGCCTCCATCCTCCATTGAATTGGGCATTGTGGAATAAGAAGCTACTGGTTTTTGGTGGAGATTGCGACTTATCGGAAGTGATTAATCGAGAAGCGTCAAGACCGAATCGCATTTATTTTGCATTCATGGATTCTCCGGTTTTCTTCTCCATTCGCACTCCGATTCATTGCAACAATTACCGAAACACTCCTCCGTTTCGTACGTTGGTTATTTAACCATTATGCCTTAATTTATCCTCTTCATCTCGCCTTAACGGCATTCTCCGCATGATTTTCGATTATGTTTGCGTTGTACCGTTCATTTTCGTTTTCGTTGCTTTCTTGCTTGCAATTTGCATTTGGATTATTAGGAATTAGATTTATAGTCTAATCTAGGTCCTAGTAGGTGTAAAGAATCCCTTGTAAATAGGAAAAACGGTTCTCGTCGTAGGAATTTAGATTTTAGCTTATTTGATAGCTTAGTCTTAATTCTTCATGCCTATCATCCCCCATACATCTTTAGGTACTGATTTTAGGGAAATTTCTAGGTTAGTTTCGATATCCCATTCCCCCATTTCGAGTCGATTCGACACGATTCCGTCCATTTCGCATGTTATGTATGTTTGTGTCCATTAATGTATAACTTGAATTATTGCATGTTCTTGCCATACCCATACATTCTTTAGCATATAAATGATCATGTTGCATTCCAATTCTCGCATCATTCGCATGTATTGTTAATGCATTCGCATCCTTGTAGCATATACCAAATGTTGCATGTTCATAAGCATGTTTATGCATAAGCACAATGTGTTGCATTTGTTGCATTTTAATCACATTCTTGATCACATTCCTACATCAATAAAATTCTGGTTTTTTGCATTAAGATTAGCACTTTTATTGATCCATCATTTTGCAAATTCATGATCAATGTAGAGCATCTTCATATGCCATGTTCATGTTTTGCATGCTTGTTGCATAATGATTCATGTGATGCATTCTTGCATACTCCATTAATAATAACAATGTTCATCTAAATCATGTGCTTAATCCATGTTCATTATTGCATAATCATGATTGATTGGTGTACTTTGCATTGAATTTGCGCATTACAAGTGAAAAACATAAAATCTAGAATTTGCATTTGATAGTTGTTTTGCATATAAGTGTCGTAGAATACATGCTGTTTGTTAAAAATTCATGTTGTTTGTGACTTTTAACACCTGTTTTTGCATACATATAGGTGCTGTAAAAAGATGTTGCATTGCATAGTGCATTTCATAGCTGTTTGTGCATTAAGTGTTGTAAATAAGTTGCTGAATTTTGCATTGCATTAGCTTTAGGTCCTTTAAACTATAGATTGAGTCTAGTTTGGGTCCTAGTTCCCTTAGGAATTAATTAGGTAATTTTGTTTGCCTTATTTTTATCATGTTTACCATGCTAACCTTTGTTTTATAGGGTGGGCAATGTATGTCTAAAACCCCTATCCTCTTTGGTATTTCTAATGCATTTAATTTGCACCATTTTGCCTTACATAATGTTTGTGCTTGTTAGGTTTTCCCCTTTTGGAACCAACTTAACTTCATTAGGTAGTAAGTTGTGTTCTTCTTCCTTTTCTCTTCCTCTTTCCTCCCCTCCTTAGGATTAGAAACCTCACTAACCTTTAGGATCTCCTTGATATTGAATAAACAACTTAGGGTTGGTCTTAGTCCCCCTTAGTTTTTCCTTTTTTCGATTTGAGTCTCTTTCTCATCCCATAAAGACAAACAATAAAACGCACCTAATAAAGGTTAAACGTTCTCATATGACATGAGACTTTATTGCGGAGTTCTTATACACGTCCTGTTTTGGGGCGAGGTGTAAGTCCCTACCACGATGGATAAGTCTTAGTATGAGAATGTTCACAAACAATAAACTCCAAAACACTTCTCATAAAAGAAAATAAACCAAGACATCGCGTCTTCTCTTCTCATCTCATACTCTTTGCGGACGAATACGACTTGCCTCGACAGTTCAAACAGCGATACGGTAAACACCCTCGAGTCAGAGTCGGTAACACCTGAGCTAGAGCTATGGCAACGTCAGCTTAAAAAATACAAACAAATAGTTCCCACCTTAGTTAGGCGAACTACGTCGACTCTGATCCTCATTTTCCCGATGAGGTACGTAGGCAGCGGGGTAGGGCCCGTTCGAGCACATTCTTTATTTTCCCTACATTTCCCCCTTTCTTTCCATTTTCTTATTTCAGTTCCTTTCTCATTTCATTTTCCATCCCAGTCAGCAGTTTTATTCAGCAACAATTATATTTTCTCACCATTTGAAACAAATTAACAAGCGTGGATCCCGTCGGGTACAGCGAACGGATTGGGGTGCTAATACCTTCTCAATTTGTAACCGACTCCCGAACCCAGATCTTTGGTTCGCAAAGCCTCTTCCTTTCCTTCTTCCTCAGGTTTGTGCAGCATTACCTTTCCCGTTCCTTCGGGATAAAAATGTCTGGCTGGCGACTCTACCTTTTTCGTGCCACTTTCGCGTTTGTACTAGGATGAAAATCCCGGGAGCGACAGCTGGCGACTCTGCTGGGGAAGACCTGATTCTTCCAGTTTCCCTTGTAGAGTCAATCCTAGCGCCTGTTTGGTTTTGTTTCTTTGGGTGTTCATCTGTTTGCTGCTGCGTGCTTTAGTTTAGCTTTACTGTTTTCATTTACAGTTTTACTTTACACCTTTACTTTACCGCATTTATTTACTGCTTTCATTATTTATCATGCATCATTATCACTGTCTGGCTGTACTGGTTTTCATTTTTTCTGTGGGCTGGGAGTTACTGTGAGATAAGCCAAATACCCGGCTTGAATGCACTATAGGATTAGCGTGGACACGTTGTACTCGCATGGTTACATGATGAGTGGCGATGTGTTCCACACCCAGGTTGCGACCGTCTTGGAAATATCTTGTGTGGGGGTTCTTCTCCACTTCGAGATACGACCTTGATGGTTATGTGCAGCTGGGGACCGATCATTGAGAACCTTAGTGGAAACAACCCTCTCCAGTGATGACAGTGGCAGACCACATTTGTTGGCAAACCCACTCGCATCCGAGGGCCCACTGGGAACTCGCATAGGATGGCCTGGTTCTCTCATAGGAACCCAGTCAAGGCAAACTGTTCGTATGACGATAGTATTGTACCCTTCAGGATGAATGTACTATTGTTTCTCGATTTAGTGCTTGAAGTTGGGGACTTATGAGGGATGCTTGTTTTCCCCGTACTCAGCTGAGAGCTCCCTGGTTAGTACATAATGCCAAACCGATCCCCTGATTTGGTCATGAGCCATTTCTCGGAAATGGTGAACGTATTATTGCTATCCGGCTTTGAGAGTCCGTGATGTTGACTCGGTATAGCATACCCATGAGATGGGAGGGGTTTACAGGTTTGCAGGAACCCTGAAACTTCCAACATACCCGATTTGCCAGCATTGTTCAGTATTATGATCAGATTTCACATGGTCCTTTGGTTTCGAAATCTGGAATTTCGGTGGTACTGTTATTACGACTCGTCACCAGCACATGATTGTCTTCTCGACACCAATGTCAGACCAGTGATCACCAGACCTTTGTTCACACACCAGTGCATTGCATAACATCCTCTGCATGCTTGCATTGCTAACACATGCTTACTCATTTGCATGGTCGCATGTCGCATCCTCATGAACATATCATACGCATTTACTGCATGATTTGCATATTTTGCATTTTTACAGGTCATTCGGACTTCCTAACTTATTCAACTTCAGGCAATATAGTTGGTCAACACGTTCATCGGTATCCCACAAAAAGAAACCGAGTGAGAATGGTTGAACGAATGCAGACTGATCTCAATGAGCTCCGACAGAGGATAGATCAGTTCATGGACATGATGACCGGCATTGCGTAGAATCAAGAGCGTCTCAGATTGATGGTTGAGCAGCCCCGTGGGAATGCTAATGTTGGAACACCGACTGAGAATGTGGATCCTAACGCTGCCCGTGACGGAGGGCCAAATCTAAATGGGGCCGCGGCCCGTAATGAAGACACTCAGGAAGACCAGTTCACTCTACTGGATGCTGATGTGGGTAATATGAATGAGGTCAACAATCGAAGGTATGAAGAGCTGGCGGAGAAGATTAAGGCCATGGAATGTCAGAACTCCCTGGGCATCGATGTAACCAATCTAGGGTTAGTGCCAGGAGTCAGAATCCCTCCTAAGTTCAAGGTGCCATCATTTGACAAGTACAACGGCAGCACGTGCCCTAGAACTCATATTCATGCATACTTTGGAAAAATCTCGGCTCATACTGATGACGAGAAACTTTGGATGCACTTCTTCCAAGATAGTCTATCTGGAGCTTCATTGAGCTGGTACATGAAACTAAGTCGGGTCTCTATTCGATGCTGGAAAGATTTAGCTGAAGCTTTTCTCAAGCAGTATCAATACAATATTGATATGGCTCCGAACCGCACTCAGTTGCAGAATTTGTCTCAAGGACCCAAGGAAAGTTTTAAGCAGTATGCCCATAGGTGGTGTGAGTTGGCCGCACAGGTTCAACCTCCTTTGCTGGATCGGGAAATGTCTGATATGTTTATGGGCACCTTGCAAGGTGTTTACTTAGATCGTCTGGCCGCCTGCCCGTCCATTGGATTTTCTGATATTGTCATCGCTGGAGAAAGGATAGAAAACTTTCTGAAACTAGGAAAGATTCAAGATGCAAGCAGTGCTAGTTCTTCTGGTGTGAAGAAACCTTTTGGCAATGGCCAAAGAAACAGAGAAGGCGAGACCAATGCTGTGTATAGGGGCCGAGACAGAGGTCGTTCTCAAGGTTACTACCAAACAGCTGTTGTGACTATTACTCCTCAGGCTCAACCACAACCTCAAGGTCAGCAATATCAGGCGCAGAGACCAAATCAGGAAAGGACAAGAGCGAGAAACCGCAGACTTGATCCCGTCCCATGCCCATATGTTGTATTGCTCCCAGAGCTGCTAAAGTTGAACCTGGTCGAGCTTCGTACCATGAGAGCCCCTGCTCCTGATAATCTACCTCAGAACTTCGATGCAAATACCAGATGCGAATTCCATTCAGGCGCCCAGGGGCATAGTATTGAGAAATGTTGGGCTTTTCAGAACAAGGTACAAGACCTAATTGACTCCAAGGCGATCAATTTTGCGCCTCACCCAAATGTACTCCAGAATCTAATGCCTAATCACAACGGAACCGGTGTCACGGTTATTTTACCAGATGGTCCACGTTAAGCTGGAATCTTCAGGAAGCAAATAAAGCCATCAGTATCCAGATACTCTCAGCAATGGCAACTGTTTGTTTGTGTTTCTTCAATGCTTTTTTCATCCCTATTGAGGGGAACTACGTCGCTCTGATTCTTCATTGTTCTTTGATCAATGGAGATACGTAGGCAGAAGATCGCCAGATCTTTCCGAGCAAACTTATGAGGCAACTTTACTTCCAAACTTCACTTTTTCCTTCAGATGTCTCGTGTCAGAGTCAGGATAACTAAAAGAAGATGTATGATTGCCCTGGTTGGGTATACGACTTCAGATTGAAGATTACTGAAAGGTATCCAAGATTGATAGGTCCAGACGGAGTCAAGCCTCCTCAATGACGGTAATATTCAGCTTCTTTACTGCATTTCAATTTGTAGTTCTTTTATTTGCTAAACATTTGTATACATGTATGAAAGTTGTTTGCTTTTGAATGTTATCAATAATAAAACTCACATGTTTTTCTTAAAGTGATTCATTTGTCAAGTTAATTTTGCATGTTTACATCGCAATACCACTTGTCATGCTTAAACTCTATGAAGGAGAATGACAAAGCAAAAATGCAAAATCTTTGATTGTGTGCTCTCGAATAAGATCCTGTTGACGATGTACAGGCTTTGTTTCAAATCCCTAAAACACTGGAGATATAAGGAAGATAGACCCTTGCTAACCCCTTCGAGCCTTGAAGTAGGAGTTTCTTTTCGCATGAAAAACCCTCACATGTAACCTAGGGGCAGGGTAGATGACAGCTAGTCGGACCAAGCATTCAGGCTTTCATAAAGGAGTGTATTTGAGGATCCATTACATTCCACTATGCTAATCAAGAGGTCCAAAGACCAGAAACCACAATGGTTATCCAAGTCAAAAGCTCTAAAGATTGAAAACCACAATGGTTATTCTTCGTCGACCAAAGAATGAGGCAGTCACAGCCCTTGCAAAGCAATCAAGAAAAACAGTGTCACACGATTGGCTCAATAAAGAAAGAAATGAAAACCCCGCTAAGTCGAAACTTGAAAACAAGCGACTTAGGCAAAAGTTAGGGCATCCCGCTGGACTTCACAATCAAAGATTCACAAGAATCAGTCCAGGAAAAAGTTAGGGATAAAAGAAATATAACGCAAAAGCGAAAGACGAAAAGGATTACACAAGAAAAGTCCTTAAGCAAGACCAAAGTCGTGTGATGCAGGCACGAAAGGTAAAGGGGTGACTGACTCCAAATAATAACCTGATTGGAGCTTGAACCAATAGTAGCAATGGTTCCTCGACCAACACTAAACCCTAATGAAAGGCGAACGCTTGCGAAAAATAGCTGAACATAAGAATGGAGAACATCACGAAGAGTGGGTGGGCACAAATAAACTTCGAGCCTATATCCTTTGTTTCTATAACCGTGAACCAGGCCATGATACAACCCTCAAAAGTCCTAACTGAAACAGGGTTAATTTGAGAGCATACTACTACGAGGCCGCGTTCCTGACTCCTATGAGTTGTGCTAAAAGACCTTGTTGGTATTGCATGTACATACTTTCATTCAAAAATAATGTCGTATCTTAACCAGTGATTTGTTCACAAAGGTTTGCGACACTTTTTCAAATCTTCAAGATTAACATGTGTATTGCATTAGAATTTCCATTCTCAAAATAAACATTTTTCTACTTGCGTACATCTATTTGGCCTCATGAAAAGCTCACGTGCGGAAATTCAGTCCAGAAGCTTAAGCTTTCCCAGTTGAGAAGTCTAAAACTTCTGAAAGACAATCACGTCAAAGTGCATTTTTCCGAGAAAACTCCATTGAGTAAAGACGTTCCCAACCAGTCATGGTAAGAGCCAACCAATCTGGGGCAGTTATGTCAAGCAATGTCCTCAAGAGTCAACCATGTTGGGGCAATTACCTCGAGATTCAGATCTCTCCCAAAGCAATTGACCAAAGACTCATACTGGGGAAAGCCATCCCAATCGCATGAGGATTCGTTCTTTCCCGAAGATAGATAATTAGAAGGTCAGAATACTGGGGCAATTATACTCCTGAAGAGTTTAAAGACATCAGGTCTTTTGTAAAATCCTCTTAAGGTAAAGCCCGAATCAAAGTGAATGATCCCTAGCACGAGTCTACTTGAAATCTTTCCTCCTCAGCAGGACGTGGTTCAATTTCATTATCCCCAATAGACGCATGGAAGTTATCCCCAGTAAAGTCGTCAAATTTTTCTTCAACAGGTTTCCTTGATTTTATTTCCCAGCAAATCTCAAATCAAATCCTTTCTTCCCCAGCAAATCAATAAGGATCATCTCTATCAAGAGTCGCCTTCCCGTAGTGAAGCACTTCTTACAAGAATCAATAAATTCCCGGCAGTTAGATGAACGGTTCCCTTCCCCATTGAGGTTTGGAAAATTCAGGTAGACAAGAGAGTTCTCCTCATCAGGGCCTTAACAGGTCTTTCCCAGCTAAGTCAAAAAGTTGCAGATCACCCAGCGGAGTCTATGAGGTGAGATTCAATCCCCAACAGTTGAGGCATCCCCTAGCAGGGTCTTCAAATCTAAAGTCCAATTTATTTTTGGCAAAGGTAATAAGTCGAGATAGACTAGTCACACTCTTCTAACATAAATATTGACAATCATCTGTATCCCCCACAGAGTCAGCAAAGATTTGTTATTTCCGCGTCAAGAATTCCCTTTGTGCCTATTCCCCAGTGTCACGGGGCATCATGTCATACAATTCAGCATATGTGTATTAAATCCAAGGTTGATATCCAAAGTCCACCCGTAGCATGGCAATTTATCTCAAGTCCACCTGTAGCATGGCAATTTATCCTAAGTCCATCCTCCGGGTGGCGAATTCTCAAAGTCCACCCGCAGCGTGACAATTTATTCAAAGTCCAACCGCAGATTGACCGAAGTCCATCCTCTGGGTGGAAAATTCTTAAAATCCACCCGCAGCGTGGCAATCATCCGAAGCCCCCGTAGTGTGGCGAAACCGAAGTCTCCCGTAGTTGAGCAATGTGCCCCCGTAGTGTGGCGAAAGAAATTGAAGTCCCCCGTAGTGTGGCAAAAGTCTCCCGTAGCGAGCAGAAGTCTCCTGTAGTGAGCAGAAGTCTCCCGTAGTGAGCCAAAGTCTCCCGTAGTGAGCAGCAGCCCCCGTAGTGTGGCAAGAAATCAAAAGTCTCCCGTAGTGAGCAGAAGTCTCCCGTAGTGAGCAGAAGTCTCCCGTAGTGAGCCAAAGTCTCCCGTAGCTGAGCAATGTGCCCCCGTAGTGTGGCGAATTTTCTGAAAGTCTCCCGTAGCTGAGCAATGTGCCCCCGAAGTGTGGCAAAGTTTCTGAAAGGTCTCCCGTAGCTGAGCAATGTGCCCCCGTAGTGTGGCAAAGTTTCTGAAAGACTCCCGTAGCGAGCAATGTGCCCCCATAGTGTGGCGAATTCCCAAGGTCTCCCGTAGCTGAGCAATATGCCCCCGTAGTGTGGCAAGATTTCCAAAGCCCCCACAGTGTGGCAGAATATCTCCGCAGAGTAAGCAAAAGTCCATTAAAGGTCTCCAGTAGCGAGCAGAGACCCCCGTAGTGTGGCAAAGCATTCAGAAGACCACCCGTTGTGTGGCATGTCATTAAAATCCCAGCAGAAGTCCACCCGTAGCGTGGTAAATCAACAGTCTCCCGACATTATTCCGAAACATTCACAGATTCACTACTCTTCACATCCAAGTTCTCCCCAAGCAGAGTTCAGATGGTTGGGTTTATTTCCCTGTTCTCTTCCACCTAGTGCAAATGTTCTGGTTGTTTCTAGTATTCAATCCCTGCATACTTCAAACGTCTGAGAGCAGCTTCTATCATCCATTCAAGTCTACAGTGATTGAATAGGGGCAGCTGTAACACCCCAAAATTTGCCCTCTCATTTTCATATTTAGCATATCACTTTGCATTTTCATAGCATAATTCATAGCATAAGTCATAGCATGTTTTAGAGCATTGATTGGGACAAGTGGTGACTACCAACGGGCAATAAAAAGTTCTTAAGATCTCTCAAATATGGTGGATTAATCAGAGGAGCCAATCAGACGGAGCAAAAGGTCAACTCTTGAATTTTTGGGATCAAAATCATGAAATTATGGTCACAATGCTCTTAGGGACCTATTTGGATCAAGAAAGAATGGAAAAAATCAAGAAAAACTAAAACTTACCATTTTTGGAAAGTTTGGGTTTCCAAAAATGGCAAGTTTTGGTCATTTTTGTAGCCACTTCAAGAGAGGTTTTTTCCCAAAATAAGAGTCCTATGAAAATTATACCTTGAGAAAATAAAATAGGACATCCTAAGCTTCAAAGCCATATGTGGAACTCCTTCATAGGATTAAAATTGAGAAAGATATGGTCGTTCAAAGTTTGGGCAAAAACAAGGCAATACAGCAGGCTATGTATCGGCGCATACGACTTATGAGTCGACGCATAAAGGGCCCATGTATCGACGAATAAGCCTATGTATCGATACATACTGAACTCCAAAGCACATGTATCAACGCATCCGAGCTATGTATCGATGTATCCTGAGTTATGTATCAACGCATAAGACTTATGTATCGGCGCATACTGTAAAAAAACCAGTTTTTTCTGCATTTTTATGGAATTTCAAGCTGGTTTATGGTTGGTTCATGTTATAAATGCTTTTGGCATCAAAGGGCATTATATATGGGCTGCAATTGGCTGCAAATACCACCACCATAATTGTCATGTATTGAGCAAAAACATTGAGGCATCAAGCATTGATCAATTGAGTTGCAAACCCCTTCATTCCACTTACCCTCACTACAAGTAACATACTCCAATGCACATGGGATTCAGCTCATATGTGAAAGTTCTAGAAGAGTCAGCTCACCACCTTCTACCACATTCTAGAGTTTTCTACAACCTTCCAAGGAGTTCTAGAATTCTCTAGAATCCCAACTAACTCCTAACCTAAGCTAACTCCTAAGCTACCTCCAAGCCCAAACCTCATGCCAAACCAATGCATTATATAAATCCATCTCCTCCCAAAGCTAAGGGTAATCACCACAAATCACTCTCTCCCTCATGTCGCTCCCGACAAATGAAAAAGGTTCAGATGAAGGTACAGACGCGAACGGTCGGCGAGAGGGAACAGTGAGAACACACAGCCGTGAACTCACTGGAGATGAAAAGAGTCGCCAGCTAGGCATTTTTATCCCGGATGAAAGGTAATGCTGCATAAACCTAGAAAGAGATGGATAAGACGGTTGCGAACCAGAGAGACTGAGAAAGGGGGTTGGTTACAACCTGGGAAGGTATTAGCACCCAGATTGTCCGTCGTACTCGACGGGATCCACGCTTAAAAGATTTGTGTTTTAAAGGGGTAGTGTCGGTGCAATTTGTGTGCAAAAGGGCTGGAAAACAATATGTACAGGTGTCAGTGTAAAGGAAGTGAAGTGTATAATGATGTGTCAGGGTAAGAACAGGAGTGAAATGCTCAAGATCATGAGGCTAAAGAATGAAGCTGAAAAGAGGGGGGATGTACAGAGACTTTTGTTCGATAACCGTTAAGTTATGCCTACGTATCCTCTCGTGCAATGAGGAAGTCAGAACACCGTAGTTCGACCCAAAGAGACTGAAAGATGAATTGACTTGTGAACTGCTTGCTTGTCAATGCTCAAGTGTATGACCTGTCTGGCTCAGGTGCTAACTGTCTTGCATTAGACGGAAGAAGCAAGTTCTCGATTGTGAGTGAAGATGATGAGAAAAGAATCCCGGAGGAGACGATTATTGTTTGTTTTGGAGTTTTCAGTCTTTTATTGCTTTTGAAAGTTTGTCATAAGAAAATGAGCTTAAACCTAAACCAATGGGTTAGTAAACTCATCACATCTTCCCTCTGATCAGGGGTAATGAGAATACCTTAAGTGTGAAGTCAGATTCTCACACTTAATCACCTTTGGTGTAGGATTAAGATCATTAACCTACTTGTGATTATTTAGATATTTTTGTGGTTTTTTTGTTTAGTGTTGAGTAATGAGGTTAAGCCATAATCAGGGATTAAACAGACTCATTACACCATCCTAAAAGAAGGATAATAGATGAGAATGTTTAAGCTGAGGAAGACTCCTCAACTTAATCCATGATTAGGGATTAAACCCATGACAAAACAAGCCTTTATTAAGTGAATTTTAGATTAATGGTATGATGATGAAGTGATTTTTATGGTTTGTAAGACAACTTGAGGGGGACTTGTCCATTAACACTAGGGTTAGTCCTTCTTAACCAATTAAGGAAGAATTAGAACCCTAATGCAAGGCCCAAGTTACAAGTGTAATGTCTTAGTGATTATTAGGTGAATTGATTAAGAGATTTAAACACATAAATGGTTCGATACTTAGGATTAAAGTTATACACTCCATCCTAAGAGAAGGATGCAGGCATAAGCTTAATCACAAAGTCTTAAAGCCTTTAGGGTTTAGTCCCTGATTATGAGGTGAGAAGAGAAGACTCAAAGAAGACACAAAGGTAAAACTATGAGGGGAGACTAATCAAAACCCTAATCATTGTCATGCTTGGTTGATCCTAAGGTTTGTGAGGTTTTCAAGAGAAATCTTCAATGGAACCACCAGGAAGCAGATGAACAGGATCAAGAGAAGCAAAGCAACTTGCTTCATTCAAGAAGTCAAGTCACTTGAAGAAAGAAATTGGAAAGGAGAAGAATGAGCAAGCTCAAACTCAAACACACATAAAAATGCAGCAATGGATGCAATAGAGATGAAAAGAAAAGTTATGAGAAGTGAAGGCAAATCCACTTCTCAAGTTTACTTACCACCTGAAATGTTAGAAAGAAATGCAATGCAATGCTAAATGAGATGAAATGGTATGATGCTTAGCAAAACCAGAAGCATGGTGATGATGAAAATGATGTTATGAGGTGCTGCAAACATGAGGCAAGGCAATGGGGATGTTCATACAAGATTATGAATGCAAATGATGCAAGCTAAGGAGCATGAACAAACATGGAAAGTTATGAAGCATAAAAGGCAAATGACATGGCAAATATGCAATGCAATGATCAAACATGTTTCCTATATGTCTTAAGATGTCAAATGAATCACAAGAATGCACAAAATGCAAAGACAAGTCATGTTATGCAAGAGAATGCAAGAAGGATGCAAGAGAAAGCCCAAATTAGGGTTCATGAATCAATCATCAAACAAAAACCCAAAACAGAAGCAAACCTCATGATAAAAAATGGAAAATGGCACTCAAAGAAACCCTAGACCTATAATGAACCACTGCCCAAAGGGGAGCTCTCAACTCTCAACCAAACTCAAGATATGAATTTTACAAGATATTAGGGTTTTTTAGGGTTCTTAACAAAACAAATGCCAAACAATTTGAAAATGCAAGAACAATTCATGGCCTTTTTATCCTTGAAAATACATGTTAAACACAAAACAATGCAAGAAGAATCAATGTCTCAACCTTCACCAATTGGCAGAAATGAATTTTTGAATCCATGATCAAAATAATGCATAAAAATGATTTAATTCAATGAAAAATTCTTAAAATGCATCAAGATCAAAAAAGAAATTTGGTTTGAAGGTTGGACAATGTTTCTAAATGTCTTAGAACATTTCGTGAATTTTTTTGTAATTTTTAAATACCTAAAAGTATTTTTAATTAATTAATTCCCATTAATCAATTAAAAATAATCTTTTAAATATTTAAAAACACTTTTTTAATGATAAAAAATATTATAAAAATATTTTTGGGTCATAAAAATTATTAAAACTTTAAGGAAAAAGTTTCATAATTTTTATGAATTTTTTGCTATTTTAAAATAATTATGCAAGTTAATTGAAAGAAAAATGAATAAAATTAAATAAAATAAAAAGTAAACAGAATGGAAGGATGAGATTGATTCTGGGGAAAGGACCATTGACTTGGCGCGCAGATCTAAGGCTCACATTCAAACTTCTAAAACTCAATTAATTAATTTAATTAATCCTGATTATGAATTAATGATGCAATCTAGACCACACACACGCGCGCGGGAAGCCAGATCCAAGGGTCTCAATTCAAACTTTGCCCTAACCCTAAATTAATGACTAATCACTTTCAGGTCACCGGAGACGAGCTCCGGTCGTCTTCTCCGGTGACCTCCTCCCCTGAAAACTTCAAACTTCCTAAAAACGCATCAAAAATGAAAAATAGAAACTGGGAAATGATCCTTACACTCTCACGAATCAAACCCCTCTCTCAAAACAAATTTATATTTCCTAAACAAGCTGAATCGAAGAAAGAAAGTTCTAGGTCACGCAAGCTTCAGAAACAAATTAAATGCTCAAATCACAACCATTTTCAAAACCAATGGTACCAGAATGATCAGTGAAGCTAGTAGAACAAGTTTGTAACAAGAAAAGCAACTTCTGGAAAAATAAATTTCAGGCTACCTGAGATTCGAAGCTTTCAGTTTAGGAACTTTCTGGCCACCTCTCCTTGTGCAATCTACTCCTTAGAACCTCTTGATGATGTTTGAATGCTCAAATGGAGTTTAAGTTGGCTTGATGATGAGTTTCGAAAGGAACTGCTTCAGCTTGATCAAAAATGGCAATGGTGTTTCTGGAGGTTTCAGGCCATGGTGAGTGATTGTTTGTGGTCTAGATGATGTGTGGAAAAGCTTTGCAAGGTTTGTTTGGCTGTTTGTGAGCCAGGATGGAAGATTCGAATGGAACTGCAAACTGAAGTGAGAAATGGCAGTGGGATCTCTTGGCTGTTTCAGGCTTGTGCTTTGGGTGGTTTGAGGTCTATGGAACAAGGTGAGATGATTGGTGAAGTTGGCTTGAATGTTTAGTGGCTGTGGAGAGGAATTCGAAGCAAGTTGCAAGATGGTGAGTTTTTGTGTATGTGTTGAATGGGATGGTTTCAGCCTTGCTTCTTCATATCTTTGGCTTGCCAAGGGATATTGTATTATAATCCTATAGGTCAGATGATGTGACCTGGCCTATAGTGATTGGTAAGTTTACTTTTGCTCAAAATCCACTTTATGTGTAAGAGAGGTATGGTGAAGTGCTAGGCAAGGACATGGGCTGGTTCTGGCGCAGCAAAGTGAAGGGAAAGGCTAGGCTTGGTCCAGCATTCAAGGCAGCAAGTTGGTAAAGCATGATCATGAGTTTTTGCAAGTTGTGACATTTTGGTTCACATGTGATTCTTTTGCCTAACCAAACATAAAACCATGGCATTCTTAGTTCAAATCTGATTTTTAGGACTTAGAGAATGTTTGTGTAATGGTTTGAAATGAATTAGAGGTCACATGATGCATTGGTTCAAGGTTTTGCAAAATTTCCAAATGAGGCATGCCTTGAAAATTAATGATTTTAGCCAACTTTGCATTGCCATAACTTTTGATCCAAGAAGAGTTTGATCATGTTCTTGTACTTTTTGAAAAGGGAAAGATGAGATCTACAACTTTCATGACCAAAGTTTTTCCATTTGAAGCCTTTTTGGATCAAGAATCAAGGCTTGAAAAATGACCTAAAATGATGCATTCTTGAAAAGTCAACTATGCCCAAAAAGTCAACATTTGCAAAAAACCCTAAATTCTTGATTTCTATGAACTTCAACCTTCTTCCATGATCAAATAAAGATCATATACACTCAAAATGATGAAGATCACCCATTGGTTGGGTCATTGGGGGCCTCAGATGCCCTGACTTTGCACTGACTTGTCTGAAAAGTCAACTCTTGATCAGATGACTTCCCCATGGAATTTCTTCATGAAAATTGATATGCATACTCCTTATACCATATAGAGATCAATAGAAACAAGAATGACCAAAAAATTTGGAGTTATGGCCTCTGAAACCAAAACCCTAATTTTCAGTCAACTGTGCAGTTCATCCTGGCTCTGCATCCACTCAAACCCCAGTTCTTGTGATTCCTCTGCATTTTTGACTTTGAGGAGATGGAATATGATATAAGAACACACATGGACCCCTTTGAGTTGATTGGTTGCCTTTGGAATGGCTCAAGAAGCTTTGGGATTTCTCAGATCACAAACCCTAGGTGCAGATGCCTTTGAATCTATGCAGTGAATCAAAAATGAGATGTGAGATGATATGATTGTACTTATGCATATGAGAATGATCACAAGCCATGGTGTGAATGGGTGAGGGCAAATTTGGGGTGTTTACAGCTGCCCCTATTCAAACATGAGTTAGCTGTGCAGGGTGTAAGCGACGGCTTAACAGGCAAACAAGATAACTTGTGGTTGAATACCAAAGACAGTCCAAAATTTGCACTCACGGAAATGAAGAAGAAAAGGGATATAGATTGTAAACGAAAAATAAAGTATATTGTAAAGTGTGGGCGACGGAGGACGACCGCCGTGCAGAGGAAGACTGCTGGGTAAAGTGGTATGTGAAGCAAAGCGATGACGGGGACGGCCGACATGCTGGTAAAGTGCAGGAAATAAAGCGATGACGGGGACGGCCGCCATGCTGGGGATAAAAAGTGAAGCTAAGACGGGGACGGCCGACTAGCTGGGGAAAAACAAGTAAAGCTAAGACGGGGACGGCCGACTAGCTGGAAAAAATAAAATATCATGATGGGGACGGCCATCAAGATAAAGTTGTAAAATTCTCTGGGGGTTAATGAAACATGACGGGGACGGCCATCAAGTTCATAAAGGTAAAGTAACCAACGATGGGGACGGCCATCGGGCTAAAAGGAAAAGGGACCACGACGGGGACGGCCATCGGGTTAAAAGGAAAAGGGGCCACGACGGGGACGGCCATCGGGTTAAAGAATAAATGAAATAAACAGATGATGGGGTACGGCCATCAAAGGTGAAGGACGATCACCTAGCAGGGGACGGCTGCTCTGTTGGGTATAAAAGAAATATGATGGGGACGGCCATCAAAGGTGGAGGACGACCACCTGGCAGGGTACGGCTGCCGAAAATATCAACGATGGGGACGGCCATCGGATAGAAAAGGTCAACGATGGGGACGGCCATCGGACGAGCAAGATGGAGGACGACCATCAAGAAGTGGAGGACGACCACTCAGCAGGGGACGGCTGCTCTCAGGGTTTATCGTAACACAGGACGAGTGTCAGATAACCAAAATCAACAATGGGGACGGCCATTGGATAAAATGATGAAGGACGATCATCAAAAGGTGGAGGACGACCACCTAGCAGGGGACGGCTGCTAAAAATCGACGATGGGGACGGCCATCGGATGAGCATGATGGAGGACGACCATCAAGAAGTGGAGGACGACCACTCAGCAGGGTACGGCTGCTCTCAGGATTTATCATAACACAGGACGAGTGTCAGATAAAAGAAAGATTGCTTTGTTGGCGATCTACTGGGGACATAGTAAACACGGACGAGTATTTACAACCAAGAAAAGAAAGTATGAGTGTTTAGATGTTAGTGTATAGATTAAAGATGCGGACGAGCATCCCTAAGACTACGATACGGACGAGTATCGGGTAGAAACAAATACCGACACATGTTCAGAGATGATGATACGGACGGGTATCAACTGGTTAACAAGGAACACGGACGAGTGTTGCATCTGAAAGAATTCTTCTGGGGAATAATAGACACAGGCGAGTATCTATATTCAAGAAGACACAAGTGTTTGACACGGTGTATGGATTAAAGATGCGGACGAACATCCTTAAGACTATGATACGGACGAGTATCATGTAGAAACAAACACTAGACGCAATGTTCTGAGATGATGGTACGGACGAGTACCAACTGGTTAACAAAGAACAAGGATTACTGTCGGATCTGCGGGGATATGAGTGATGATGTATACAAGATACAGACGAGTATTTGTATATGTGTACCATGAGTAGTGAGTATTGTATTGTATAGATGTTTATCTGCTGGGGAGGGTGACACGGACGAGTGTCAAAAGAGAAAAGTATAATATTAACAAGTATATGAGTGATGAAAGGTGTAAGCGACTGCGCTGGGGATATGACACGGACGGGTGTCAAGAAAATGTATATAAGTATATGTGAGTGCAAAGAGGATGTCTTTGGCTTTTTGCTGGTGATTTGACACGGACGGGTGTCAGGAAGTATCCGTAGTACGGGTGATCTTGTTTGTAAAGATGTTCAGGCGACTTTACTGGGGAATGATGACACGGACGGGTGCCAAAAGGTGTATATACTGGTGTTTGGAGAGGCAACTGCTTTTGCTGGGACTCTGATGGGGATGATGAACGGTTTATTATTCACAAGTGTTCAATTCACAACATGACTTATGATTATGCTATGCATTTGATTTTTGCCGTAATGCTCCGTATTAGACGGAATGCTACGCTCTGAGGGTATAATATGATGCGAATGCTATGATCATGCAAAGAGGCACCGATCCGGAATTCGGATCCCGTTGTCGCGAAGATCTCCGGTTGATCTGCTTGAAGTGAACATCCCAGCTGGGGATGAGATCATTGGTAGATCTAATGACGTATCTGTTTGGGGATATAGGTCACTGATTGACATATCCTTATAATATGGGAAACCCAGCTGGGGTTTGTAGAAGCTTCTGTACTCTGTTGTGATTTCTCCGTGCGTTGCTCTTCTGAATAAAGGCTTGAAGCCCTGTGGGGAGATGATTCCCTGATTTCTGCATCCTGTTGAGGAAGGATGGTTGGCACTACAGCTGGGGAATGCTGTTGATAACTCAGCTGGGGAGAGTAATGAGAGGCAACTCGGCTGGCGAGAAAACATCCTGAGTGTTAAACCTGTTAGTTGATTTGGCAACTTTGCTGGGGGAAGCAATGGGGAGCAACTCAGCTGGGGATAGAGCATTTCGGATGCTGAGATTGAGTGTATGCTGATTTGGCAGCTCCGTTGGGAAAATGGGCACCTTCTAGTGCCATGTGGAAGATAGACCGAGTTGATAATGATTCGCCTACTTGCTGAGACATAACCTGCATGCCCCAGGTTGCATTCTGGATACCTGCAATCCTGCAAAGGTAAGGAAACGTATAAAAGGTCCCGAGGTATCCCTTACCGGATTCCATCATAGGAGTCAAGTACTTTCGAGAATAATCACATTCCCTGTAAGCATGTATTTTTCTTTTTATTTTTAGAGAAAGGCATCTGTACTTATGCAATTGTATTATTTTTATTTTTTTAGAGATATCAGACAACTCTTTGCAAAACATAAATGTAAAAACGAAACATGACCGAAAATCTGATTTTATTAATTCATGTGCCCTGAATTGGCAAGATACAGTCAAGGAAACATATCTCCTGAAATGAAGAGATTGTTACAAATTGAGAAACAAAATGCTGGCGATGTTGACGACGCTTTGAGGAGCTTCCTCTCCTGCTATGACTCGTATGACAATGACGTTCTTCTCGTCTTGCTTTCTGGAGAGAGTTGATTCTGATTGAAGCTTGATCCTTTGAAGCTTACCAAGTTGTAGGTGATACAGACGAATTCAGAGTGCAGTTGTTCGCTTATTCCCTTATTTTGCATGGATCGCCCTTTCGGGTTTTCAATCCATCGGGATACCCATTTTTGCCTGAGCTGTCCAATGCGGCTTTTCAACTCAGCGGGTGTACATTTTTTTGTTTATTTTCCCTTACTTTTGCCCGAGTCTTTTATTCTGCTTTTGACTCGCCGGGATGCCCTATTCTTGCCTGGACTTACATTCTGTTTTTATGTCCAGCGGGTCATTTTATGCGAAGTATTTTTTAACTGCATCTGAATTCACAGGGGATGGGAAATCTTCACCATCCATGGTGCTGAGCATCAGTGCTCCACCAGAGAAAACTTTCTTTACAACGAATGGTCCTTCATAATTTGGAGTCCACTTGCCCCTGTGGTCTGTATGAGGAGGGAGGATTCTTTTCAGCACAAGATCTCCTACTTGGTACTCTCGGTGCCTGACTTTCTGATCGAAGGCTTTCTTCATCCTCTTCTGATATAACTGCCCATGGCAGATTGCAGCCAATCTTTTCTCTTCGATCAAACTCAGTTGTTCGTATCGGGCCCGAACCCAATCTGCTTCACTCAGTTTAACATCCATTAGTACCCGTAGGGAGGGTAATTCAACTTCAACAGGTAGGACTGCTTCCATACCATACACAAGCTGATACGGTGTTGCCCCAGTGGATGTTCTGATTGATGTGCGGTACCCATGCAAGGCAAACGGTAGCATTTCGTGCCAGTCTTTGTATGTGATTACCATCTTCTGCACAATCTTCTTGATATTCTTATTTGCCGCCTCAACAGCGCCGTTCATCTTTGGCCTGTAAGGAGAAGAATTGTGATGTTGGATCTTGAAGTCCCGGCCAGCTCTGCCATCATTTTGTTGTTCAAGTTGGAACCATTATCAGTAATGATTCGCTCGGGAACTCCGTATCGACAGAGGATATCTCTTTTCAGAAATCTGGCTACCACTTGTCTTGTAACGTTTGCATATGAGGCTGCTTCAACCCACTTGGTGAAATAGTCAATGGCGACCAGGATGAATCTGTGGCCGTTTGAAGCAGTCGGCTCAATCTTGCCAATCATATCAATGCCCCACATAGCAAAGGGCCAAGGTGAAGACATGATGTTCAAAGGATTGGGAGGTACATGCACTTTATCTGCGTAAATCTGGCATTTGTGGCATTTTCTGGCGTAAGCACAACAGTCTGCATCCATTGTGATCCAGTAATAGCCTGACCTCAACAATTTCTTAGCCATTGCATGTCCTCCAGCATGGGTACCAAAAGAGCCTTCATGCACTTCATGCATCAGTAAATCTGCTTCCGTCTTATCAACACATCTGAGGAGTACCATGTCAAAGTTCCTCTTGTACAAAGACCCATCAGTGTTCAGGAAGAAACTACCAGCAAGCCTTCTTAAAGTCTTCTTATCATTGGAAGATGCCCCAGGTGGGTATGTCTGATCCTCCAAGAAGCACTTAATGTCATGGAACCAAGGCTTGTCATCTTTTACAACATCTGCTGCAAATACATATGCTGGTCTATCAAGTCTAGACACTGAAATCTGAGGTACAAAGTTAGCAGCTTGAACTTTGATCATGGACGAAATGGTAGCCAAGGCATCTGCAAACTGATTCTCGTCCCGAGGGATATACTCAAGCTTGACTGTTGTGAAGAAAGTCAATAACCTCCTTGTATAATCCCTGTAAGGTATCAGATGATCCTGGTGTGTGTACCATTTGCCGTTGGTTTGATTGACTACCAAAGCTGAATCCCCGAATACGGTCAATGTTTTGATCCTGAGGTCGATGGCTTCCTCAAGACCCATAATGCAAGCTTCGTATTCAGCTTCGTTGTTAGTGCAGTTGAAAGTGAGTTTCGCCGAGAAAGGCATGTGAACTCCTTTAGGTGTAATGAGTACTGCACCAACACCACGGCCATTCATGTTAACAGCCCCATCAAACATCATAGTCCATCCTTCCTCCGGGTCAGGCCCTTCAGTGTGAACAGGCTCCTCATGATCTTTTGATTTAATGAACATGATGTCTTCATCAGGGAAATCAAACCTCATAGGCTGGTAGTCATCAATGGGTTGCTCAGCAAGATATTCAGATAGTACACTGCCCTTGATGGCTTTCTGAGATGTGTACTGTATGTCGTATTCTGTGAGAATCATTTGCCATCTTGCAACCCGTCCGGTAAGAGCTGGCTTCTCGAAAATGTACTTAACTGGATCCATTTTTGAGATTAATAAGGTAGTGTGGGTCAACATATACTGTCTCAGTCGGCGAGCAGCCCACGCTAAAGCACAGCAAGTTTTCTCGAGCAGTGAATAACGTTGTTCACAGTCGGTAAACTTTTTGCTTAGGTAGTATATTGCATACTCTTTTCGACCAGACTCGTCATGCTGGCCCAGCACACACCCCATTGATTCTTCTAGCACTGTCAAGTACATAATCAGAGGTCTTCCTTCAACTGGCGGCATGAGGATTGGAGGTTCTTGCAGATATTCCTTGATCTTGTCAAAAGCCTTCTGGCAATCTTCGTTCCACCTGACCGTTTGTTCTTTTCTTAACAGCTTGAACAAGGGTTCACAGGTTGCTGTAAGGTGGGATATGAACCGTGAGATGTAGTTCAATCGACCTAAGAACCCTCGAACTTCTTTCTCAGTTTTGGGTGCAGGCATCTCTTGGATGGCTTTGACTTTATCAGGGTCAACTTCAATCCCTTTCTCACTTACAATAAAGCCCAGCAGCTTACCGGATCGCACCCCGAATGTGCATTTGTTGGGGTTCAGCTTTAGTTGATATTTCCTCAGACGCTTGAATAATTTGAGCAGATTCACCAGGTGATCTTCCTCTGTAAGGGACTTGGCGATCATATCATCCACATAACATTCTATTTCCTTGTGGATCATATCGTGGAACAATGTCACCATAGCCCGTTGATATGTGGCACCAGCATTCTTCAGTCCGAATGGCATCACTTTGTAACAGAATGTGCCCCAAGGTGTAATGAATGTTGTCTTCTCCATGTCTTCAGGTGACATCTTGATCTGATTGTATCCTGAAAATCCATCCATGAAGGAGAATACCGAGAACTGAGCCGTGTTATCCACCAATACATCAATGTGAGGTAATGGGAAGTCATCCTTCGGGCTGGCTCTGTTTAGATCCCGGTAGTCAACACACATTCTTACTTTGCCGTCTTTCTTAGGCACAGGTACTATGTTAGCAACCCACGGCGGATAGCTAGTCACAGCAAGGAACCCGGCGTCCCATTGCTTTTGTACCTCCTCCTTGATTTTCATAGCCATGTCTGGGCGAGTTCGGCGCAGCTTCTGTTTGACTGGTGGGCATTCTTCCCTCAGAGGCAGCTTGTGCACAACTATATCGGTATCCAACCCTGGCATGTCTTGATACGACCAAGCAAACACATCAACATACTCTTGAAGCAGATCTATCAGTTGTCTCTTCACTGAGTCTTGCAGGCAGGCCCCGATTTTAACTTCTTTCACGTCTTCCTCCGTACCAAGATTAATCACTTCAATCTCCTCCTGGTGAGGAGTAATAACCTTTTCCTCTTGTCTCAACAACCTGGCTAGCTCTTCAGGAAGCTCATATTCCTCATCAACCCCTTCGTCAGCTTGATTGATCGGATTGTCAAAGTCATACGATGTCATAGCCGTGCTGTTGTCGGTGCTGTCAGGAAGGCACTCTCTGCAAGGGTTAAGTTTGTTCATTTTAGTGATTGATTTTAATCTTGCTTTAGAAAAAGTGAAATGAAGTTATCATTTTGAAAACACCGCCATTTATTTTTGTACAAAAAGAAAAATGGAAAAACAGTGAGCATAAAAGAAAAAGATTCGTTTGCAAAAAGATGTCTGATATTTCATTAATTTAATCTTGTTTGCACAAAAGTACAGATGGCCCTGGTTACAAAATGAGTCTTGTCATCTTGGGCAAGATGCAAGACTTGGATGCATGCTATAAAAAATACAGGAAATAATAATTACTCTGCATGAGTAACTCTTATAATTTCCTGGGAAGACCAGTTCGAGACACTGCTCCCCGGGATCTTCGGACGAATCCAATTCTCCAGATTGCGCTCCTCTTCCAGCTCGTCTTCCAGACAGTTGATAGCATCGGGGGTAAGCATCCCCCCACTGACAAAACCAGGCTCTGCAGCAGCCTTTGCTTGATGTTGAGTTGGTCTGTAACCCAACCCAAATTTGTCCTTCTTCTCCTCCACAGCTAATACCTTGCCCCAGCCTAGGGCAGTTCCTTCCTCAACAACCTTCCGGGCTTGTTGGTATGACGACATTGGAGTACCAGATACAGCAGATGCTTCATTCACATTCAAAGCTTCAAACCCCTGGCTCATTGTTTCATGGATCTCTCCATCCATCTCAATGTATTTGTAGGTTGCCAGGTGGCTGACAAAAATATCCTCCTCTCCACAGATTGTGACAACTTGGCCTTCCCACTCAAATTTTAACTTTTGGTGAAGGGTAGACGTTATTGCGCCGGCGGCGTGAATCCAGGGCCTACCCAACAAACAGCTGTAGGCGGGCTGAATGTCCATCACATAAAAGATAGTTTTAAAGGTCTGTGGGCCAATTGTCATAGGCAGCTCAATCTCTCCCAGAACCGATCTCTTAGAACCATCAAAGGCTCTTACTACCAAGTTGCTGGGTCTCAATGCCAATCCATCATATTCAAGCTTCACCAGAGCCTTCTTTGGTAAGACATTCAGGGAAGAACCTGTGTCCACCAGCACATGAGAAAGGACAGCTCCTTTGCATTCCAGGGTTATGTGCAAGGCTTTGTTGTGGTTGCGGCCATCCGCTGTCAAGTCAGAATTGGTAAACCCTAGCCCATTGCTAGCAGTAACATTTCCAACCACGGTTTCCAATTGGTTGACAGTAATCTCCTCAGGCACGTAAGCTGCGTGCAGGACTTTAAGTAGTGCATTTCGATGGGCTTCGGAGCACATAAGCAGTGAGAGGATGGAGATTTTGGATGGCGTCTGGTGAAGCTGATCCACAACTTTATAATCACTCTTTTTGATGATCCGCATAAACTCATCAACTTCCTGATCAAATGGAGTCTTCAGGGCTTCTTTGGCAGCTGGATCTTCCTGCACCGGGCCTTTTCCTTTTGCCTTGGCAGCAGCTTCTGCTTCGGCAGTGGGTCTTTGAATTTGTGGAGCGAAGAGACGTCCGCTTCGAGTGAAGCCTCCGCCTCCCCCCACATTATCTACTTGTGGGGCAGGTGTTGATGTTTCAAGAGTGATTCTTTTTCCTTCGCAGTATACGTCAGAGCCATAGTGCCAAGGGATGGCCCTATTGCTTTCATATGGTACTGGTCCAGGCACCGTGACAGTGACTGGACTGATTGCTGCTGCTGAAGGGACTGTAATTGTTTGTGGATCATAAAAGATTGTAACTGGTGCTTTGGTGGGAGCAGCACCTTCTGAATGGTAGGCGGAGTTATTTTCAGGATCGTAGAATATGGTAACAGTGGAGACATCTTCGTGATTGATTGCTGGTGTTGTAGGAGGTACTGTTGGAAGGACTGTTGTTGTTGTTGATGGAGAGTCGAAATGGAATGAAGCTGAAGTTGTAGCAGGAGAAACTGTTGAAAACTGATCATTTGGAAGGACAGGTGAAGCACTTGTTGATGTTGCTGATGAATTGTCGGGAACAATAGTTGTTGCATTTGTAGGAGGATCTGAAACCGTTGTTGATGAAGTTGTCGGATTTGCCGGAAATGATGTAGTGATCTGGAGTAGGCCACTCTGAATAAGGCTGTTGATACCATTCCTCAGGTCCTCACACCCATTCCATGAAATATTGCAGTATGGACATCCTAGTTCACACCCCGGAAATATATTGTTTTCACGGAGTTGAGCTTTGATTTCCACCAATGGTGTCCTGATCTGATCCACACTAGTTATCAAATAAGACGGTTGGTCTTCTTCAATAGCATTAATTCGGGGACCACCATGGTTTGGCATAGGGTTTTTATTGACATTGGGCGGGGGTGCAAAATTCAGAGCCTTGGAATCTACCAAGTCTTGTACCTTCATATGCAGAGCCCTGCATTTTTCTGTACTGTGACCAGGTGCGTTGGAATGAAAAGCACACCTAGCATTGGAGTCATAGTTCCTTGGTAGACTGTTGGGATCCGGAGATGCCAACGTTCTTAGCTCAACTAGGTTGAGTTTCAGAAGTTGTGGCAGCAAGGCAGCATACGGCATTGGGATCGGGTCGATCACTCTGTTAGCTTGGGATGGCCTTTGTTGGAATGGCCTCTGTTGATTGTTGTTGTTGGTGTTGGTGTTGTTGTAGTTTCTTGGAGGATATTGATTCTGATGATATTGAGGTTGTTGTTGGAAATTTTGCTGAGGAGGTTGATAGACTGGCTGAGGATGAGCTGGAGCAGGGATGGTGACTGCTGCTATTGACCTTTGAACATATTGGGGCCTACCCCTGTTGGTGTGAATGGCATTGGTCTCGCCAGTTCTTCTCGGGCCTGTAAAAGGCTTTCTTGTACTACTGGACGAGCTTGCACCGTTGTCTGAGATCTTTCCCATCTTTAACAGGCTTTCAATTCTCTCCCCAGCTATAACAACATCTGCGAAGCTAGTGGAGGAGAAAGCAGCCAACCTGTCAATATACGTTCCCTGAAGAGTATTCATGAACATATCTGCCATTTCCCTTTCGGACATTGGTGGTTGAACGGCAGCAGCCAATTGTCTCCATCTTTGAGCATATTCTCTGAAGCTTTCCCTTGACGACTGTGACATTCCCATTAGGAGAGTCCTGTTGGGCGCCATATCTAGATTATACTGATACTGTCTGATGAAGGCCTCTGCCAGGTCCTTCCAGCATCTAATTGTTGCTCTTGTCAGATGGGAATACCACTCCCTTGAAGCTCCAGTCAAGCTATCTTCAAAATAGAACATCCACAATTTCTCATCCATTGTATAGGCCTTCAGCCTTCCCAGAAATGATTGTAGATGAGTCCGGGGGCATGAAGTCCCATTATACTTTTCAAAGCATGGAGGCTTGAACTTGTGGGGAATCCTGACCCCTTCTACCAAACCCATGTCCATAACGTCGAAACCCAAAGAATTTTGAGATTCTAAGGACCTCAACTTCTCAGCTATTTCTTCCAACCGTCTATCATAAGTTTCCTCTCCGGCACCCATTACTGTATACTGGTCCTCCTGAGGATCTTCTTGAAGTACTATGGCTGCAGTGGCTGTTCCTTGAACATTTGCAGGAATGTTAATCTCAGGATGTAGATGTGGGCCAAACACAGGAGGGTTAACATGGGGTTGCACCCTTTCATTGTTACTTGTGCCTGCAGTTCCTACATGAGGCTCCTCTTGATTTTGCCTCTCCACCATGGCCCTCAGTCTCTCCTGGCTCTGGGCCATGTTGTTCATAACTTCCATGAACTGCGTCATCTGAGTTCTCATCTCCAACCTTTCGTTGGCCATCTGGTTTCTGACCTCCGTAAGGTCCTGCTGCATCTGATCCATCTGAATTCCCGGAAGGTTGTTTCTAGTTGGGTACCTGTGAGGCCTGTTGAGAGGAAATACCCGGCGGCGAGCAATAATTCCTGAGATTCACAACAGAGGTTAGCAACAACAAAACAAAAACCTACAAAACAAACAAAAGGGTTAGCATGCAATGCAGTTATGCTTATTTGTTCTCAAGGTATCCGGTTTGGCCTTCAGTTTTGACCCTTCCAGACCCTTGAAGACGCTGCTGTTGAAGTTGCTTTTGAAGTGAGCTCAGATAGAAACCAACACAGATATATTACAAAAGTGAAATAATACAATTTGTTCGAGTTACAACACAAGCCCTCAAAGGGTCAAAATACATCACAAAAAAGCAAAAGTACATGGAAAAGGAACAACAACAAGCAAATGATCAAACTCCAAGGCCAAACTCATCCTCACGAACTTCCTTGAGAAGTGCTTCGGTCACAGGATCAGCCGGATGCTCCGTAAGATTTCTGATGAGAAGGTTTCTTGTAGCAACAGCTGCAGTCAACTTCTTGTTCTGACTTTGGTCTTTAGACCTCTTCACTCCTGCTTTAATTTTCAGCTCTGATATTTCCTCCTGGGCTGCTGCCAAGGCTTTTTCCATCTGCTCCATCTTGTCCTGAACTCTTTTGTCTTCTAGAGTACGGGCCTCAGTGATCCGGACCCACCTGGCCTGACTCTCTTTCAAATACAAGTTTGTTCTTGCTCTTTGGAACTGGGCTTCCTTACAAGCATTCTTCAGAATCTGTTCACCAGCCTTAGACTTGTTGATATAATCTCCAGACTTCTCAATCTTGGTCAAGTGTTCCACTCTCAATTTCTCCAGTCTCTCAATCTCCCTCACACCTTCACTCCTCTCCCTGAGGGTCTTCTGCAAGGCTTGGGTTAACTTCTCATTTCTTTCCTTCAAGCTTTCAAACTCTTTCAAACTGATAGTGGCAGGGGGTGGTGCTGAAGATGACTCAGGCATGTCTTCTATGGTGAAGGGCATTCTAGAGAATTGGGCCCTAGCATGGGACCACTCATAATATTGGACTGATGCCACATTATTGCGCTTCCCCAGAATGGTGATTCCCTTGGTTTGAACATGATCCCAGGCCCAGGCAGCCTGCCTAACAGTTGCCAGACTAACCTTGTTCTCACAGTAGAGGGTCTCAACCAAGTCTTGTTCCCTGGGAGTATGGACCAGTGCATAGCCTAATTGCCTCCTGAACAGCAGAGGGTTGTAATTGATACTTCCCTTAACTCCTATTAAGGGCACATTGGGAAAGTGCCCACAGCTGGTGATCATATCTCTGCCCTTGGTGCTCTGAGTACACCATCTGATATCTGCTGAAGTGGGAGTAGTGAGCCTCTTAGCCCAGTTGCTTTGCTGATGAGGATTTAGAAATGCATCTGTCCTGGGTAGATGCTTAAGAAGCCAAGCATGGAATAATGGAGCACAAATCCTCACTAATCTTCCCCTCTGCTTCTCATTTCTCTGATGGACTGAGTAATAGAGATCACCCAGTAAAGTTGGCACAGGGTTCTTCAGGATGAACAAGTGGATTGCATTCTTGCTAATGAATCGAGGCTCATCTGCAAACAATACAATTCCATATACACTTAAGGCCAACAGAGCACAAACAGCTTTCCACTCCCCCAAGGAGGCCTTCAAACTAGCTTGAGAAATCAGGAAGTCCAGATGAAAACCAGGGATCCCAGCTTTAGAGGTCATATGCTGTTCAATCAAAACAGGCTCCAGGTGCAAAGCTTTTGCTACCTCTCCATTGCTAGGAAAGACCATTTCAGGGTTGAATGGGATTTCTCTCCTGATAGGCAAACCAATCAAAGATGAGTATTCTTCCAGAAGAGGCCCCAACTGAAAGTCTTGAAAGGTGAAACATCTCAATGGGGGGTCATAAAACTGAATGCAGGTGTGGATCAAACTCCTCTGAGATGGGTCCAGATCCATGACCAAGTCAAGTATATCCCCATAATGCTCCCTGAACAAGGGTATGTGATCTGGAGTGATCAGGGTTTGGATCCTCCTGATGTCTGATAAGTCTGGTTGGAAGAAATGATAAGTGATGTTGCTTTTCTTTGGAGCCATGATGCTGAGGACTGAGTAGGATAAGTGCTGATGAAGATGCTGAGGAGTGGGCCACTGGCTGGCTAGTGCAAGTAACTGAAGTATATGGTTGACAAGCTGAAGCAAGTGCTGGTGGAGACAGGTCAATACTGCAGATGGGGTCAAAACCAAAACCAGAGGAATATGGATACCCTGAAACACAAATAAGCACATGTTAATATGATGCAATGAGTATGTATGCAGATGATATGCAAGGGTTTGTGACTGAGCTGGATCTGATTCACTGCCTTGGTATAGATCCATGTGTGTTCAAGATTTCCAGATGGAGGTCTTAAAAATCCAGTAACCAGGGTGGGGGACTCAAATAAAGAGCCACAAGTCCAGGGTTTTAGAATCACAAGAACTATCCAACATGGAGTATTCTTAACAAAGTCAAAGTAACAGGGTATTCTGAGGTCAAGGTACCTGCAAACCTGTAAACAGCCCAACCCCCTCACAGGTGATGATCTAGAACAAGGATCCTCAGACTTGGATCAGTTATGAGAAGTGTAAACACTTCTAACCCGGAGGTACAGTGTTTACAATAACCATAAAAGTTCCTCCTCTAATTCACCTCAGTTTCTGAAGGTCAATACTAAAAGGTCATCCAGACTTAGCAGGCTTCCCAGATAGCCCTAGCATTGCAGGAAATCTGCAACACAGAGTTCTCAAGAAGAAACCCATATCTGAACCGTGTTTCATATTCCCGCACCAGACCGAAATGGAATGGGAAAGAATATGATTCACTCTAGCCTAGGTGTCACTCAGGTCCCAGGTATAGGACCTTAACTCTCAATGAATCACCCACCCACCAAAGGAAAACCAGATCCAGCCAGCAGCACAGTATGACAATATGATAAATGAAAAAACAGTAAAGAAAGCAATAAATAAAGCTGTACAGAAAGCAGTAAATAAAGCAAATATACACATACGAATAGCACACAACACCCCCAATAAACACAAATCAATCAAGCGCTAGGAGGAACCCACAAAAAGAACCAGAAGCCCTGGTTGCAGTATAAGGGTCCCCAGCAGAGTCGCCAAGCTGTCGCTCCCGACAAATGAAAAAGGTTCAGATGAAGGTACAGACGCGAACGGTCGGCGAGAGGGAACAGTGAGAACACACAGCCGTGAACTCACTGGAGATGAAAAGAGTCGCCAGCTAGGCATTTTTATCCCGGAGGAAAGGTAATGCTGCATAAACCTAGAAAGAGATGGATAAGACGGTTGCGAACCAGAGAGACTGAGAAAGGGGGTTGGTTACAACCTGGGAAGGTATTAGCACCCAGATTGTCCGTCGTACTCGACGGGATCCACGCTTAAAAGATTTGTGTTTTAAAGGGGTAGTGTCGGTGCAATTTGTGTGCAAAAGGGCTGGAAAACAATATGTACAGGTGTCAGTGTAAAGGAAGTGAAGTGTATAATGATGTGTCAGGGTAAGAACAGGAGTGAAATGCTCAAGATCATGAGGCTAAAGAATGAAGCTGAAAAGAGGGGGGATGTACAGAGACTTTTGTTCGATAACCGTTAAGTTATGCCTACGTATCCTCTCGTGCAATGAGGAAGTCAGAACACCGTAGTTCGACCCAAAGAGACTGAAAGATGAATTGACTTGTGAACTGCTTGCTTGTCAATGCTCAAGTGTATGACCTGTCTGGCTCAGGTGCTAACTGTCTTGCATTAGACGGAAGAAGCAAGTTCTCGATTGTGAGTGAAGATGATGAGAAAAGAATCCCGGAGGAGACGATTATTGTTTGTTTTGGAGTTTTCAGTCTTTTATTGCTTTTGAAAGTTTGTCATAAGAAAATGAGCTTAAACCTAAACCAATGGGTTAGTAAACTCATCACATCTTCCCTCTGATCAGGGGTAATGAGAATACCTTAAGTGTGAAGTCAGATTCTCACACTTAATCACCTTTGGTGTAGGATTAAGATCATTAACCTACTTGTGATTATTTAGATATTTTTGTGGTTTTTTTGTTTAGTGTTGAGTAATGAGGTTAAGCCATAATCAGGGATTAAACAGACTCATTACACCATCCTAAAAGAAGGATAATAGATGAGAATGTTTAAGCTGAGGAAGACTCCTCAACTTAATCCATGATTAGGGATTAAACCCATGACAAAACAAGCCTTTATTAAGTGAATTTTAGATTAATGGTATGATGATGAAGTGATTTTTATGGTTTGTAAGACAACTTGAGGGGGACTTGTCCATTAACACTAGGGTTAGTCCTTCTTAACCAATTAAGGAAGAATTAGAACCCTAATGCAAGGCCCAAGTTACAAGTGTAATGTCTTAGTGATTATTAGGTGAATTGATTAAGAGATTTAAACACATAAAGGGTTCGATACTTAGGATTAAAGTTATACACTCCATCCTAAGAGAAGGATGCAGGCATAAGCTTAATCACAAAGTCTTAAAGCCTTTAGGGTTTAGTCCCTGATTATGAGGTGAGAAGAGAAGACTCAAAGAAGACACAAAGGTAAAACTATGAGGGGAGACTAATCAAAACCCTAATCATTGTCATGCTTGGTTGATCCTAAGGTTTGTGAGGTTTTCAAGAGAAATCTTCAATGGAACCACCAGGAAGCAGATGAACAGGATCAAGAGAAGCAAAGCAACTTGCTTCATTCAAGAAGTCAAGTCACTTGAAGAAAGAAAGTGGGAAGGAGAAGAATGAGCAAGCTCAAACTCAAACACACATAAAAATGCAGCAATGGATGCAAGAGAGATGAAAAGAAAAGTTATGAGAAGTGAAGGCAAATCCACTTCTCAAGTTTACTTACCACCTGAAATGTTAGAAAGAAATGCAATGCAATGCTAAATGAGATGAAATGGTATGATGCTTAGCAAAACCAGAAGCATGGTGATGATGAAAATGATGTTATGAGGTGTTGCAAACATGAGGCAAGGCAATGGGGATGTTCATACAAGATTATGAATGCAAATGATGCAAGCTAAGGAGCATGAACAAACATGGAAAGTTATGAAGCATACAAGGCAAATGACATGGCAAATATGCAATGCAATGATCAAACATGTTTCCTATATGTCTTAAGATGTCAAATGAATCACAAGAATGCACAAAATGCAAAGACAAGTCATGTTATGCAAGAGAATGCAAGAAGGATGCAAGAGAAAGCCCAAATTAGGGTTCATGAATCAATCATCAAACAAAAACCCAAAACAGAAGCAAACCTCATGATAAAAAATGGAAAATGGCACTCAAAGAAACCCTAGACCTATAATGAACCACTTCCCAAAGGGGAGCTCTCAACTCTCAACCAAACTCAAGATATGAATTTTACAAGATATTAGGGTTTTTTAGGGTTCTTAACAAAACAAATGCCAAACAATTTGAAAATGCAAGAACAATTCATGGCCTTTTTATCCTTGAAAATACATGTTAAACACAAAACAATGCAAGAAGAATCAATGTCTCAACCTTCACCAATTGGCAGAAATGAATTTTTGAATCCATGATCAAAATAATGCATAAAAATGATTTAATTCAATGAAAAATTCTTAAAATGCATCAAGATCAAAAAAGAAATTTGGTTTGAAGGTTGGACAATGTTTCTAAATGTCTTAGAACATTTCGTGAATTTTTTTGTAATTTTTAAATACCTAAAAGTATTTTTAATTAATTAATTCCCATTAATCAATTAAAAATAATCTTTTAAATATTTAAAAACACTTTTTTAATGATAAAAAATATTATAAAAATATTTTTGGGTCATAAAAATTATTAAAACTTTAAGGAAAAAGTTTCATAATTTTTATGAATTTTTTGCTATTTTAAAATAATTATGCAAGTTAATTGAAAGAAAAATGAATAAAATTAAATAAAATAAAAAGTAAACAGAATGGAAGGATGAGATTGATTCTGGGGAAAGGACCATTGACTTGGCGCGCAGATCTAAGGCTCACATTCAAACTTCTAAAACTCAATTAATTAATTTAATTAATCCTGATTATGAATTAATGATGCAATCTAGACCACACACACGCGCTCGGGAAGCCAGATCCAAGGGTCTCAATTCAAACTTTGCCCTAACCCTAAATTAATGACTAATCACTTTCAGGTCACCGGAGACGAGCTCCGGTCGTCTTCTCCGGTGACCTCCTCCCCTGAAAACTTCAAACTTCCTAAAAACGCATCAAAAATGAAAAATAGAAACTGGGAAATGATCCTTACACTCTCACGAATCAAACCCCTCTCTCAAAACAAATTTATATTTCCTAAACAAGCTGAATCGAAGAAAGAAAGTTCTAGGTCACGCAAGCTTCAGAAACAAATTAAATGCTCAAATCACAACCATTTTCAAAACCAATGGTACCAGAATGATCAGTGAAGCTAGTAGAACAAGTTTGTAACAAGAAAAGCAACTTCTGGAAAAATAAATTTCAGGCTACCTGAGATTCGAAGCTTTCAGTTTAGGAACTTTCTGGCCACCTCTCCTTGTGCAATCTACTCCTTAGAACCTCTTGATGATGTTTGAATGCTCAAATGGAGTTTAAGTTGGCTTGATGATGAGTTTCGAAAGGAACTGCTTCAGCTTGATCAAAAATGGCAATGGTGTTTCTGGAGGTTTCAGGCCATGGTGAGTGATTGTTTGTGGTCTAGATGATGTGTGGAAAAGCTTTGCAAGGTTTGTTTGGTTGTTTGTGAGCCAGGATGGAAGATTCGAATGGAACTGCAAACTGAAGTGAGAAATGGCAGTGGGATCTCTTGGCTGTTTCAGGCTTGTGCTTTGGGTGGTTTGAGGTCTATGGAACAAGGTGAGATGATTGGTGAAGTTGGCTTGAATGTTTAGTGGCTGTGGAGAGGAATTCGAAGCAAGTTGCAAGATGGTGAGTTTTTGTGTATGTGTTGAATGGGATGGTTTCAGCCTTGCTTCTTCATATCTTTGGCTTGCCAAGGGATATTGTATTATAATCCTATAGGTCATATGATGTGACCTGGCCTATAGTGATTGGTAAGTTTACTTTTGCTCAAAATCCACTTTATGTGTAAGAGAGGTATGGTGAAGTGCTAGGCAAGGACATGGGCTGGTTCTGGCGCAGCAAAGTGAAGGGAAAGGCTAGGCTTGGTCCAGCATTCAAGGCAGCAAGTTGGTAAAGCATGATCATGAGTTTTTGCAAGTTGTGACATTTTGGTTCACATGTGATTCTTTTGCCTAACCAAACATAAAACCATGGCATTCTTAGTTCAAATCTGATTTTTAGGACTTAGAGAATGTTTGTGTAATGGTTTGAAATGAATTAGAGGTCACATGATGCATTGGTTCAAGGTTTTGCAAAATTTCCAAATGAGGCATGCCTTGAAAATTAATGATTTTAGCCAACTTTGCATTGCCATAACTTTTGATCCAAGAAGAGTTTGATCATGTTCTTGTACTTTTTGAAAAGGGAAAGATGAGATCTACAACTTTCATGACCAAAGTTTTTCCATTTGAAGCCTTTTTGGATCAAGAATCAAGGCTTGAAAAATGACCTAAAATGATGCATTCTTGAAAAGTCAACTATGCCCAAAAAGTCAACATTTGCAAAAAACCCTAAATTCTTGATTTCTATGAACTTCAACCTTCTTCCATGATCAAATAAAGATCATATACACTCAAAATGATGAAGATCACCCATTGGTTGGGTCATTGGGGGCCTCAGATGCCCTGACTTTGCACTGACTTGTCTGAAAAGTCAACTCTTGATCAGATGACTTCCCCATGGAATTTCTTCATGAAAATTGATATGCATACTCCTTATACCATATAGAGATCAATGGAAACAAGAATGACCAAAAAATTTGGAGTTATGGCCTCTGAAACCAAAACCCTAATTTTCAGTCAACTGTGCAGTTCATCCTGGCTCTGCATCCACTCAAACCCCAGTTCTTGTGATTCCTCTGCATTTTTGACTTTGAGGAGATGGAATATGATATAAGAACACACATGGACCCCTTTGAGTTGATTGGTTGCCTTTGGAATGGCTCAAGAAGCTTTGGGATTGCTCAGATCACAAACCCTAGGTGCAGATGCCTTTGAATCTATGCAGTGAATCAAAAATGAGATGTGAGATGATATGATTGTACTTATGCATATGAGAATGATCACAAGCCATGGTGTGAATGGGTGAGGGCAAATTTGGGGTGTTTACACCTCATTCTTCACTCAATCACCATTTTCACAATCTCAAAATCCATTACTTTCTCTCCCACTTTACCACCATTTTCACCATAGTTTTTCAACAAAAGTTCTTCAAGTTTCACATTGAAAATTGAAGGTCTTAAAGCTTAGCCTCCATCCTCCATTGAATTGAGCATTGAGGAATAAGAAGCTACTGGTTTTTGGTGGAGATTGCGACTTATCGGAAGTGATTAATCGAGAAGCGTCAAGACTGAATCGCATTTATTTTGCATTCGCGGATTCTCTGGTTTTCTTCTCCATTCGCACTCCGATTCATTGCAACAATTACCGAAACACTCCTCCGTTTCGTAGGTTGGTGATTTAACCATTATGCCTTAATTTATCCTCTTCATCTCGCCTTAACGGCATTCTCCGCATGATTTTCGATTATGTTTGCGTTGTACCGTTCATTTTCATTTTCGTTGCTTTCTTGCTTGCAATTTGCATTTGGATTATTAGGAATTAGATTTGTAGTCTAATCTAGGTCCTAGTGGGTGTAAAGAATCCCTTGTAAATAGGAAAAACGATTCTCGTCGTAGGAATTTAAATTTTAGCTTATTTGATAGCTTAGTCTTAATTCTTCATGCCTATCATCCCCCATACATGTTTAGGTACTGATTTTAGGGAAATTTCTTGGTTAGTTTCGATATCCCATTCCCCCATTTCGAGTCGATTCGACACGATTCCGTCCATTTCGCATGTTATGTATGTTTGTGTCCATTAATGCATAACTTGAATTATTGCATGTTCTTGCCATACCCATACATTCTTTAGCATATAAATGATCATGTTGCATTCCAATTCTCGCATCATTCGCATGTATCGTTAATGCATTCGCATCCTTGAGGCATATACCAAATGTTGCATGTTCATAAGCATGTTTATGCATAAGCACAATGTGTTGCATTTGTTGCATTTTAATCGCATTCTTGATCACATTCCTACATCAATAAAATTCTGGTTTTTTGCATTAAGATTAGCCCTTTTGTTGATCCATCATTTTGCACATTCATGATCAATGTAGAGCATCTTCATATGCCATGTTCATGTTTTGCATGCTTGTTGCATAATGATTCATGTGATGCATTCTTGCATACTCCATTAAGAATAACAATGTTCATCTAAATCATGTGCTTGATCCATGTTCATTATTGCATAATCATAATTGATTGGTGTACTTTGCATTGAATTTGCGCATTACAAGTGAAAAACATAAAATCTAGAATTTGCATTTGATAGCTGTTTTGCATATAAGTGTCGTAGAATACATGTTGTTTGTTAAAAATTCATGTTGTTTGTGACTTTTAACACCTGTTTTTGCATACATATAGTTGCTGTAAAAAGCTGTTGCATTGCATAGTGCATTTTATAGCTGTTTGTGCATTAAGTGTTGTAAATAAGTTGCTGAATTTTGCATTGCATTAGCTTTAAGTCCTTTAAACTATAGATTGAGTCTAGTTTGGGTCCTAGTTCCCTTAGGAATTAATTAGGTAATTTTGTTTGCCTTATTTTTATCATGTTTACCATGCTAACCTTTTTTTTATAGGGTGGGCAAGGTATGTCTAAAAACCCTATCCTCTTTGGTATTTCTAATGCATTTAATTTGCACCATTTTGCCTTACATAATGTTTGTGCTTGTTAGGTTTTCACCTTTTGGAACCAACTTAACTTCATTAGGAAGTAAGTTGTGTTCTTCTTCCTTTTCTCTTCCTCTTTCCTCCCCTCCTTAGGATTAGAAACCTCACTAACCTTTAGGATCTCCTTGATATTGAATAAACAACTTAGGGTTGGTCTTAGTCCCCCTTAGTTTTTCCTTTTGTCGATTTGAGTCTCTTTTTCATCCCATAAAGACAAACAATAAAACGCACCTAATAAAGGTTAAACGTTCTCATACGACACGAGACTTTGTTGCGGAGTTCTTATACACGTCCTGTTTCGGGGCGAGGTGTAAGTCCCTACCACGATGGATAAGTCTTAGTATGAGAATATTCACAAACAATAAACTCCAAAACACTTCTCATTAAAGAAAATAAACCAAGACATCGCGTCTTCTCTTCTCATCTTATACTCTTTGCGGACGAATACGACTTGCCTCGACAGTTCAAACAGCGATACGGTAAACACCCTCGAGTCAGAGCCGGTAACACCTGAGCTAGAGCTATGGCAACGTCAGCTTAAAAAATACAAACAAATAGTTCTCGCCTTAGTTAGGAGAACTACGTCGACTCTGATCCTCATTTTCCCGATGAGGTACGTAGGTAGCGGGGTAGGGCCCGTTCGAGCACATTCTTTATTTTCCCTACATTTCCCCCTTTCTTTCCATTTTCTTATTTCAGTTCCTTTCTCATTTCATTTTCCATCCCAGTCAGCAGTTTTATTCAGCAGCAGTTATATTTTCTCACCCTTTGAAACAAATTAACAAGCGTGGATCCCGTCGGGTACGGCGGATGGATTGGGGTGCTAATACCTTCTCAATTCGTAACCGACTCCCGAACCCAGATCTTTGGTTTGCAAGGCCTCGTCCTTTCCTTCTTCCTCAGGTTTGTGCAGCATTACCTTTCCCGTTCCTTCGGGATAAAAATGCCTGGCTGGCGACTCTTATTTTTCCGCGCCACTTTCGCGTTTGTACTAGGATGAAAATCCTGGGAGCGACAATATCCACATATTCCCGTAGCATACCAATAATTTCCTTCTTTACCTCGGTCTGCAGACTGGCCCCAATCTTTATCTCTTTCTTTACATCCTCATACCCGATCTTAATGATCTCAATTTCTTCCTGGTGAGGCTGAATGACCCTTTCCTCTTGTTTCAACAACCTAGCCAATTCTTCCGGAAGTTCACAGTCTTCCTCAACCCCTTCATCTGCTTGGTAGATAGGATTGTCGAAGTCATGCATGATCATAGCAGGAACGTTATCATAGGAATCTGAACGATCACCACTGCACAAATTATGTGCTTATTTCAGAATCTGTTCTTTACAAAAGAGACGCAAACACACAAAAACACTGGAAAAGGAAAACACTGCCATTTTATTTGTTTTTTTTTGTGATAAATTTAGAAACGAAAGAAAGAGAACACAATTTGCTTGAAAAATGTCCTTTATTTATGGTAAAAACAAATGCATTAAAAGCATGGTGGCCCTACAAATGGATCCATGCACCTTGGGCAGAGTACAGGATTTGACATGCAGTATGATAAAATGGAAACAAAAAAATTACTTTGACTGCCAAGTAACTTGAATAAAATCTTCAACAGACCAGTTCCGGAGCTCCTCCCCAGGTGTGCATGGGTGAATCCAGTTATCCAAGTTGCAGTCGCTATCCCCATCTTCATTTGTAGCATAAACGTTGTTGTAGTCGAGCATTCCAGCACTAGTGAACGTTATGGACTTACTTCCTTGAGACCAGCTGGACTGACCAGGTTGATATCCAAGGCCGAACTTGTCATCCTACTTTTCCACTTCCAACAACTTGCCCAAACCCTGGGCATTTCCGGATTGGACTACTTCCTTGGCTTGCTTGTAGGAGTAGATCGGAGTCCCTTCCTTCTCATTGCATTGAGTTGCAGCAACCGGAGATAAAGTACTAACATTGACTGTCTCAAAAGCTTGGCAAAGTGTTTCGTGGATCTCCCAGTCCATTTCCACGTATTTGAAGGTCGATAGATGGCTTACGAAAATATCCTCCTTACCGCATACAGTAACAACCTGACCATCCACCACATATTTTAACTTTTGATGCAATGTGGATGTTACTGCGCCAGCAGCATGAATCCAAGGACGTCCTAGCAGACAGCTGTAAGCAGGTTGGATATCCATAACATAGAACGAGCTTTTGAATATCTGAGACCCAATATTTACTGGTAGCTCCACCTCCCCAAACACAAACCTCCGTGACCCGTCAAAGGCTTTTACAATCAAATCGGTGGGTCGTAAAACGATGCCATCAACATCCAGTTTCATTAGGGCCTTCTTAGGGAGAACATTGAGAGAATAGCCTGTATCTACCAAGACATGTGATAGAACAGTGCCCTTACACTCCATGGCGATGTGTAAGGCCTTATTATGATTGCGTCCCTTAGAAGTGAGATCTCGTTCTGTGAACCCCAACCCATGGCTGGCGTTCACACTGGCTACCACAATCTCCAACTGGTTAACAGTTATCTCATGTGGTACATATGCCATTTGCAAAACTTTCAACAAAGCCTCCCTATGAGCTTGGGAACACATTAATAATGACAGAATGGATATCTTGGATGGGGTTTGATTCAGTTGTTCAACCACCTTATAATCACTTTTCTTGATTATTCTTATAAATTCCTCAACTTCCTTTTCAAAATTACCCTGACTAGTGACGGGAGTTGTCACCTCTTCAGTAACTATCTGTTTACCCTTAGCCTTTGCAACAACTTCAACTTTAGGATCACCTTTAAGAGCTTGAGGAGCAAAGAGACGCCCACTCCTTGTAAACCCACCAACTCCTCCAACATTCACAACAGTCGGATCAATTGTCACTGTTTTACTTTCCACCTTTTGTCCTTCTACGTACACATCTGAGCCATAGTGCTAAGGAATGGCCTTATCATCAACATAGGGAACTGGCCCCAGAACAATAATGGTTACTGGACTCACCTCTGGAACATAGATAGTCACCGACTCTCTCCGAGCAAGAACTTCGGCAAGATCATAATAAATTGTTACTGTAGACACACAATCATTTCTATTGTCAACCTTGTCAAACTGTAGAGACCCCTCATCAATCAAATACTGCAACCCCGCTTTCAAATCTCCGCAACCATTAATTGAATTCAAACAACCCTCGCAGTCAAGATTACACCCTGGGAACACATGCCCTTTCAACAATTTGTCTTTTACCACTAACAATGAAGTCTTTACCTCTTCCACATTCAAAATCAGGTTCAACCTCTCACCGCCCTCAACAACGTTTATCCGGGGCCTTCCATGATTTGGAATAGGGTTTGTTGTAACATTTGGAGGTGGTGCGAAGTTAATTGCTTTTGAGTCAATCAAGTCTTGGACCTTATGCTGTAATGCCATGCACTTATCTGTTGAGTGCCCGGGAGCTCCTGAGTGAAATGCGCATCTTGCATTAGCATCATACCCCACTAGAAGTTCTCTAGGTGGTGGTGGTGCCAATGTCCTCAACTGAACCATGTTCAAATCTGACAATCTTTGTAGCAGTGTTGTGTACGTCATAGGGATTGCCTCTAGCACCCTGTTAGCTGGACGAGCTTGTCTCTGTTGATAGGGTCTTTGCTGATAGTTATTGTGATGCGGCTGTTGTTGTTGTTGTTGTTGTTGTGGTTATTGAATAGGGCTTGTGGGAATGGTGATAGCTGCCACCTGCTCGTAAGATCCCCTGTATCCACGGCCCCGGCCTCGATCGTATACAACATTAGTTTCTCTCTCTCTTCTTCTTGGAGGTCCATTAAAAGCTTTTCTGACAGCACTTGAGCTACCTGCACTACTGTCTTGGATTTTCCCCATTTTCAACAGAGTTTCAAACCTTTCCCCGGCTATCACAATATCGTTAAACTTTGTTGTTGAACAAGACGTCAGTCTCTCAATAAACACACCCTGCAGTGTTCCTATAAACATGTCTGCCATTTAATTTTCTATCAAAGGAAGTTGCACTCGAGCAGCAAGCTGACACCACCTCTGGGCATACTCCTTGAACCCTTATTTAGCACTCTGAGACATTGTCTGCAATTGGATACGATTTGGAGGCATATCCAAATTATATTGATATTGTTTCACAAACGCCTCAGCTAAATCCTTCCAGCTTCGAATATTGACCCTCCTCAACTTCATGTACCATTCCAAGGAAGCTCCTACAAGACTATCCTAGAATTAATACATCCACAACTTTTTGTCATCTGTATGTGCAACAATCCTTCCCACAAAAGACTAAAGATGAGTTTTCGGGCAAGTCGTACCACTGTACTTATCAAAAGTAGGGACCTTGAACTTGTAGGGAATTCTCACCCTTGTCACTAAGCCCAGATCAGTGATGTCAAAGCCTAGAGAACTCTGAGTCTAAATGGCGCGAATTTGCTGAGCCATTTCTTCAAATCTCCTATTCATATCAACCCACTGGCCTTCTGCCTCATCCAGCAATGTGAATTGTTCATCCTTCCCATCCATCTGCATGTTATGCACTCGATCATTGATAATAGTGACCCCTGGTTGCACCACAGGGATTTCAACATGACTGGCGCCTACCCCATTGCGATTACCTCCATCTGATGTCCCATTGTTCCTGGCTTGATTGTTCTCTACCAGCTCGCGTAAGTGCTCTTGAGTTTGACCCATCCCAACCATGAGGGTCATAAAGTTATCCATTCTTGTCCTTAAGTCATCCAGATCCACCTGCATCTGATCCATTGCTCTCTCTCTCTCTGTTTTCTTTTGTTGGGTATTTGTGGATCCTCTTGGTGGCCTTCTTAGGAGCTATAATTCCTAAAATGGAATAGACATTAGAAACTTGATAGATGTATCTGCAAAAAAAACACCAGGTTATATGCATGCAATGCAACTATTCATGTTTCCACAATCAGGAAGTTGGTGCCCCAGTTCCGGTATTTTAGCAGGGTAATCCAGATGACCTTTTTGTAGAAATTAATTTTCTATCACGAACTCTCTTTGAGAGGCATTCAGATCTCGATGGCTTTGGACAAACAGGTTTTAGCATACTCAGAAGATTAAGCACAGGAAACTACTAAAATAAAAACCTTAAAAAGGCAAGAGTAGCGACAATTTCCCGAAGGATTACAAGTCTTACAAATAAAGTGCAGGAAAAATAAATGAGACTCCTACAACAAGCCTGTAGGTAATCCAAAATGCAAAAAAAAAACACTAGAACTCCAAACTACAAGAAGATTATGACTCCTCTTCTGAAAGTCCCAACTATGCCCTAGCTTTCTTCACCCCAGCCCTCAACTTGAGATTTGCATTCTCCTTAAGTACCTCTTCCAAAGCTTGCCAGCTCTGTACCAACTGTTGGGTCTTTTCCCTTCGTATCGTGTGAATTTTCTCCAATTCAACCTTCTGGTCTTGGAGTTGTAGCTTGTACGCCTTCTCTTTCTCTTCAAACTCTTTCTGATCTTTGTCCCTCATCTCCTTCAACCAAATGATGGATTGTCTGGCCTCCCTAAGGGTCTTCTGAAGCTTCTTGTGTTCTTCTTCTCTTCTTGAGTCCATCAACCCTCTCCTTTGGAAATAGGCTTCCCTTTCATCAAACTCTTTCTCTTTAGCTTCCTGGGCCCCTTGTATTTTCTGGAGCTTTTCCTCTACTTCTGCTTTAGAACGGGCTACACGATGATACAAGCTAGCCATCTTCGTATTCTCAACTCTCAATTCATGTATCAATGCCTCCAACTTCTTGTACTTCTCAACAGAAACAATGGCTTGAATAGGTGCTTCTTTTGGATATAGTGGCGCCTCAGCTGAAAATGGAAGGAAGAAAGTGTCAACCCTGCCTTGTATCCAAGCAGCAAAAGGGGGATATGTCTTAGGGTCCACCTTTCCAAATTCTTTCTTTCCCTTACTCAATCTCACCTCCCAAGCCTGAAACGCCTGAGTGACTAACTTCTCATTTCCTTCCAAAGGTGCATACAGTGACTCCAAAACCTCTTCAGCAGATGAAGGATCTTTCAAAGGGTAACGAAAATATTTCCGAACTAGCACAGGATTGTAATTGATCATCCCTCTCCTACCAAGCAAAGGTACATTGGGAAACTCTCCATAACTGATAATCATCTCTTTTCCCAATAAGTCCCTGTTACTCCCCCGGGATATATCATCTGAAGTCAAGCCCATCAATCTTCTAGCCCATTTATATTCTTCCTTCAAATTTTTGAACGGTCATGACTTTAGGAGTTGTTTAGCAAACCAATCAGCGAATAAGGGTGCACAACAGTTTACAAATCCCTTTCTTCTCTCGTTCATGTAATGAACATTATAGTAGAAATCTCCCAACAGAGTAGGTACTGGATTCTTCTGAATAAAAATGGAAATTGCCTCCATACCGATTAATCCCTTATCCCTTCGGAATAAGCTTATCCCATAAACCATCAAGGCCAGTAATGCATTGCATCCCTCCCACTTGTTTCCAAGAGCAAACAAATGAGCCTCTGCTACTAGAAAGTCCAAGGTAATTCCCCTTCCTTTACTAGCTTCTAAACCCATCTTGATTCTGAGCACACTAAGGTGGCAAGCACTGGCTATGTCTGCATGCGAGAGAGCTCTCCTTGAAGCATAATAAGGAATACCCTCTCAAATAGGAATCTTCATGATGCTGGAAATATCTTCCAAGGTTGGGGCTAAGATATAATCTGGAAATACAAAGACTCGCAATTGAGGATCATAGAACTGCAGTAATGAATGGAGACTATCCCTCTGGTCAGCAGTAGGTTTGCTTACATATTTCAAAACCTTCCCAAATTCTTTCATGAAGTCTGCTAAAACCTTATCAGTCATCAAATCTATCAATTTATGAATACTCTCAGTCTCTGGTTGTGGGAAAATATAATGCATATTTTTTTTCCTAGGAACCTATCTATTTTCTGCCATCTGGATATGGAACAATTACCAGAACTGGGTGCAGGATACAAATAACTGCCTTAAAATGAAAACACAAATAGTTAATGTGGGTATGATGCAATGCAAATGCAATATAGGTATATGATCAACATTTGGGACTGTCTGGGTACTGAATACTAGATCCTAGAACCAAATATCTGAAACCAAAGGTCCTCTAAATAAGAACTCCCAGATAAGAACTCAGAACCACAGATCAAGAACTCCAGAACCATAGTAACCGGATCAAAACATAAGATCACATTGATGATGAAGGGTATGTTGAGGTCAAAGGGTTCCTGCAAACCTGTAAACCCCTCCCAATCTCACGGGTGCTCTCTGGGTCAAACATCACGGACTCTCAAACCCGAATAGCTATAATACGTTCACCATTTCCGAGAAATGGCTCCTGACCAGATCAGGGAATCGGTTTGGCATTATGTACTACTCAGGGAGGTCTCAACGTGAGTCCGGGGAAAATAAGCATCCCTTATAAGTTCCCAGCTTTAAGCGCTGAAGTCGAGAAACAATAGTACATTCAGCCCGTAGGATACAGTACTATCGTCATATGACCAGATGCTTTAATTGAGTTCCTATAAGAGAACTAGGCCATCATATGCAAGTTCCATGTGGGCCCTCGGGTGCGAATGGGTTTGCCACAAAATGTGGTCTTCCATAGTCACCACTGGAGAGGGATGTTTCCACAAAGGTCCTCAATGATCGGTCCCTAGATGCACATAACTATCGAGGTCCTGTAATGATCCAGAAAGATTCCGATATCAATACATTCCCAAGACGGTCTCAAGTCTGGGCGTGGAACTCACTAGTACCAACATAGCAAGATGCCATGAAGCCAAAGTGGAACCATTCTAAGTCCTAGGGTGCACTCGAGCCCCGGTTACGAGCTCATCTCACAGTAACAGTTCCCAACCCACCAAAAGAAAACCAGTACAGCTAGACAGTCCAGTATATACATATGATGCATGAATATAAATACATAAGACTATAAATAAAGTTGTAAATAAAATCTGTAAATAAACAACAATAACATATACACACAACAACAAATAATCAACACCCAATGAAACAGAAACACGCAAGCGCTAGGAGAGACTCTCAAGGGAACCAGAGATTCTGGGTTCATTCCCCAGCAGAGTCGCCAGCTGTCGCTCCCTGGATTTCCATCCTGTTATTAATGCGAAAGTGGTGCGGAAAGCGGTAGAGTCGCCAGCCAGGCATTTTTATCCCGAAGGAAGGGGGATGGTAATGCTGCTCAAACCGAAGAAAGAAAATAAAGGACAAAGGTCCTGCAAACCAAAGAAACTGGGTTTGGGATTCGGTTACGACCTAGGAAGGTATTAGTACCCCAGATCGTCCGCTGTACCCGACGGGATCCACGCTTGCAAATAACTGTTTCAAAGGGTGAAGAAAATAAAACTGCTGCAAAAGAGAGATTGAAACTAGAAAGGGAAAGGGAACTGAAAAGAGAAAATGAAGAGGAAAAATGTAGGGAAAATAAAAGAGTGCACAAACGGGCCCTACCCCGCTGCCTACGTACCTCATCTGGACATGAGGATCAGAGTCGCTGTAGTTCCCCTAACTAGGGGTGGAAAATATTGCTTGTGTCTTAAGGCTTGGTCTGCCTATGTCAATGCCTAGGTGTTGCAGGCTCGGACGATGGGTGTGTTACCGTCTTTCAAAATGACAAGTAGGAGCAAGTTCTTATATAAAGAGTCAGGATGATGAGAAGAGAAGTCCCGAAGGAGAGACGCTTATTGTTTGTTTGTGTTTTTTAGAAATCTTTTAGGAGTGTGGCACAAGGAAGTGAACTCAAGTTCTTTTCCATGGAATGTGTACTTGCTATTACATTCCAAGATGGAATAATAGAACAAACACACCAAGTAAGGAGAATTTATCCAAGACTTGTCTCCAAGGGCAAGGGCCTAAGCTCACTAACTTGTTGAACTTCTTAGATGTTTTAGTGATTAAGAATGAAGAAGTATTTTTTATGGTTTTCTTGATGAAGATGACCTCATGATCAGACTTGTGCATCATGCTAGACAAGTGTACTATTCCAAGATGGAATGAATACATATGCCCCATGGAATAAGGCTATACACACAAAGTCACTTCTTTCTTTTATTAATGTGTTTTTTTAGGTTTTTGTTTGAAGATAAGAAGAGAAAGAGAACCAAAGAGGATCTTAAAGGTAAAAGTTTAATGGGGAATGAATAATCCTAATATTAGCATAATTGGATGATCCTAGGTTAGTATGATTTAAACTATCCTAAGAAAGAAGAAGAAGAGAAAAGAAGAAGACAAAAGGAGGAGAAGAAAGTTAGAGAACAACCTACTTCTCTAAAGGATATAAGTTGCTTCTAAAGGGGGAGAAGAAAAGTTGAATCACAAGATGGCATAAGGCACATCAAAAATAACAAACTAGAAGGAAAAGTAAGAGAGGAGATGAAGAATTGAAATGTGGATAACATCCACACTTCACTTACCATGAGCCCCTGAAATGGTTAGAACTAATCACATATGACAAGACAAAACCAAACAAGATCAAGTGAGGCATAAACAAGCAAAGGATCAATTCCACACACCATAACTATAAGTGATTCATCTCATTTACATGTTAACATACCTCAAACAAAACCAAAGAGAAAGTAAAGCAAATATGGCATCTCAAAGCAACATGAACTACTTATGAAAAAGATAAGCATACATGAGATCCTACACATCATTCAAGCCCAACAAGCATCATATATCTCAAGACCAGAATCACATCGTCACAAGAATGTGCACAAATAACACAACAATAAAAGAAAGGAGCATACAAGTTCAAACATAACCATTACAAGCATGAGAAGTGAAGTGAACATGTGCATAAATGAGTAAACTTCAAAGACAAGTAACACCAAAACTTTCCAAAGCACAAACAAAAATCAAGGAACAGGGGCATATCCTCATACAAAAAGAGCTCTGAACATCCTATAGGATTTGGCATAAGTGTCATCCTAGCCTAAGAACTAAGCATGTGACAAGAAAAGGCAAAAACTAGGGCAAGCACCTATGAAAATTCAAATCAAATCAAAACTTCAATAAAAAATTCTACAATTAAGCACAAGTGTTCATTAATCATGTGATGACATCATACCAAAAGAGCAAGATCAGAATCAAAATCAAACTAGGTCAAAGGACCTCATGAACAAAAACTAGGGTTTTGAAACTTCACACACAAGTCAATTGCCAAACATATTCATCCAAGCTTCTAAAAATCAGAAGAAAAATCAACAATAAACTACATCTCAATATGAACCAGATGCAAAAAGAACCAACCTAAAATTCAAATTAATTATCAAGATATAAATTCTACAAGACAACATGTATTTAAAGTGAATTAAAAACAAATAATAAAATCAAGAATTATTTCCAGCGAGACAATTAAAAATAAATGGAAAATAAAAATGCCAAAAATTAAAGAAAGCTAAAAGGATCAGTCATGAATTATTTTGGAATTCTTGGAAGCCTATTACTATTTTTAAAAATTAAAAATCAAACTGAAAACAAAATGAAATAAAAAATAAAAGGGAAGAGCCAGAGGTGCATTTAGTAGCAAAAGTCAATTCAATTAATTGGGCCAAGCAAACAGGGGGTTGCGTATAGAAAGGGGAGGCCCATGAATCCAACGTAGTACACACAACTTGTTATGGAATTCAAAGAAAATTCAAAAACAATATCATGCATCAGATCAATCACACGCCCAGGATGAAATCAAACCAAGGGAACAAGTCAACAAACCAAGGATCAACATGTGCGCGTACACCATAGTATTAGTAGACTGGAAAACACACAAAATTATTATATAAATAAAAGCCACGTGATTTTTTAAAAGCCACAGAATTATATAAATAAAAGCCACGAGCACCCGTGTCAGGCCCCTGCAAAATAGCAACTCATTAATAAAAGAGAGAAGTCCTCAGGACCTGCAACACGGGCCGTGTTGTATGACACGGGAACCCGTGTTTCACTTCTGATTTTCACAATCTCCACTGAATCATAATTCCCCATGCATCCTCCTGACACGGGCCGTGTCGCGTGACACGGGCACCCGTGTCAGGGCCCTGATTTTTGCTCAACATTGCGTTTCGCGCATAATTTGGACCATTTTTCACTTGGTCTTTCTTCTACCGAATCTGTGAGAAATTCATTCAACCTACCTACAAAATGAACAAATAAAGATGAATAATAAAACCATCGTGGATTTCCTCCCACGCAGCGCTGCGTTTAACGTCGCATGGCTCGACGATCACTCGTCCTACCGGGTAAGACGAATGACATTGGCATGATCTCTAGGTTGTCCTTGGAAATAAGGCTTCAACCTTTTCCCGTTCACTTTGAAGATGTCTCTGTTGGATTGATTTTTTATCTTGACTGCCTCAACTGGTGTCGCTCCCGGGATTTTCATCCTAGTACAAACGCGAAAGTGGCGCGGAAAAAGAAGAAGAGTCGCCAACCAGACATTTTTATCCCAAGGAAAGGGAAAGGCAATGCTTCTCAAACCGAAGGAAAGGAAAGAACAAGGTCTTGCGAACCAAAGAGACTGAGTTCGGGAGTTGGTTACATGAAGAGAAGGTATTAGCCCCCCTTCACGTTTGTCATACCCGACGGGATCCACGCTTGCTTGAACTGCTTCGAATGGTATTGTAATCTACTTCATCTGCTGCTGCAACTGCTATTAAACTGGAACTGGAAAGAAAAAGAACGAAAAAAATGTAGGGAAAAGAAATAAATATGCTCGAATGGGACCTACCCCCACTGACTACGTATCTCATCGGGAATGAGAATCAGAGTCAACATAGTTCCCCTAACTAGGGATGGAATTTGTTTATTTTTGTTTTTTATAGGGACTTTGCCATAGTTCTAACTCAGGTGTTGCAGGCTCGCTGAATCGAGTGTGTTACAGTCTTGTTATCGAACTATCGAGACAAGTCAGAAATTGTCCTCAAAGAGTGGGAGATGAGAAGAGAAGACATGTTGCCTATTTTGATTATGAGTTTGTCGTATGCACAACACTAAAGACTATGATACATGAGCGAATACTTTACAAGGTCGCCCCCCAATGGGATGTTTTCAAAGCATTCTAGAAGAGTGAATGAGACATCCACTAATCATTTCCTATATAGATTAAGGCTCGTGGCGCACTATGCATAATCTTATTATTAAGTGTTTTTTTCTTTTCTTTGAAGATGATGAGAGATACTCAAGTTGAGAAAAAGGGAAAACTCTAAGGGAAACTAAGACTCACCCTATGTTGTTATGCAATGGAGATCCTAATGTTAGTGAAGTTTAAATAACTCTAAACCTAGAGAAAGAGAGAAGAAAAACAAGTTCTAACTCACTTTAAAGATGGAAGATGAGATGAGAACTCAAAGGGATGAAAGGAAGTGAAATGTCAAAGAAGCATGAAGATGTTTTTCACAATCAAATAAGAGAAAGCTTTTAAAAGAAATGGAAGGAGAAGTATGATTATGGATAAGTATCCACATACTCAATGACTTGTCATTATCCCCTGAAAATGTTAGCAAAACAATTTACAAGCAAATGAATAAGGAAATAAGAACAAAGAAGGATCAAACAACTCCTAAAATGAGATTAGGGTTCACACAAAGCTCAAACCTAAAGCTAAAGGTTCCTAAGGGTTAAATGGCTTTCAAATTCATTAGCTACATGTTATAGGTCTCTAAGGATGCTAGGGTACCTCATAAGATCAAACTATATCAAACTATGTACAAAAAGTTCACATAAGTTTACATAAATGCAAGTTAAGGTTCATGGATGAAGTATGAGTGCATATGTGATCACACTAAATTTCACCGTGTTTCTGACTCCGATTTCGCATGCATTCTTAGCTTTTATTGTTATTTTGTTATGTTATTACTTTGTTTTCTTATGTTTTCAGGTTTTTATAATAATCGGGGCTTGAATCGAGAAAAGGAGCGAAAAAGGAGTGAAAACGGACGTAAACCTAGAAATTCAGCGTTTTGCACTTACGGCACCCACCGTGGAGGGCGCCATGGGGTTAGCCATGACGTGGCCACGTCTCAAGACCACTCCACAACTCCCAAGACCCACGATCCCCACTCTCCAATCCCCTGTCAGCACCATGGCGGGCGCCATAGGCCTGTGGCGGGCGCCACAAGGCAAAAATCAGTAACCTCCACTTTTTAGTGGAGGGGCATCCCAGTCTTTTCATGCTTTCAGTTTTCCTATAAATAGGACCTTAGATTTTCGTTTTTCTTCATCCAAAATTAGATTTCTCTAGGCATATATCAGTTTCAAAGCAGTTGCCATTCCACATCGGGGTGCTTCTGCAATCGAGTGATCGAGTCTGTAATCTGTCTGTGCGATCGAGTTTTGGAGCACTCTGGAGGAAGTTAATCCTGCCGCCATTTTAATTCCAGTTCGTATTTTATCTTTTCCGCATTGCTTTACTTTTATTTATTTCTCGCATTTCTTTACTTTCTTTATTATCCGCACTCGCACTTTATTTCGTTTATTTCCCGCACTCGCTTTACTTTCTTTATTATCTGCACTCGCACTTTATTTCGTTTATTTCCCGCACTCGCTTTAAATTACTTTATTTCTCGCACTCGCACTAAATTTCTTTACTTTCCGCACTCGCACTAAATTACTTTTATGAAAAACTATAAAAAGAATCTTTACTTTATCATGTCTAACTAATTCCATAAAGGTTAGAATGTAAGGATTGTAATTAAACCAGTAATCCGTATAATTGTTCGTGGAAACACTTAAGGACTATTTTATCTTTCAATTCAATCTAATTGTTTTTAACTATTTCAAAAACAGCCAAAAGCGCTTTGTCTAGTTCATCAGGAGTTTTTAGATTAAAAAGAAAAGAGATTTTAAAACGATTTTCGGACGCGTTAGGAAGTTGAAACTCTGGTTCGTAAGAACCTCTTTTTGCTAAGAAGTCCAGGTTAAAATACTTTTCAACTTAGTTAAGATACTATATTTCTTAAAAATAGGTTTACTACTCTAACGCAGTATGCACCTTTTTATCCGTGACAATAGGAGGGGTTGATTAGAGAGTACAACTCGGTTCTGAATACGCGAAAGCGACAGTTCCTGTTAAATTAGTTCTTTTCAAAGGAGAAAACATTGCCCATAAGTAGTTCCATTAACAAGTACTGGATTATCATTGATTACATGAATTACATTCGAGCCTGTCTTTTATTTATTATTTAAAATTATTATTTTATTTACCCTTGCACCCTTATTAAAACCCTTAAATTTAGTTGCCTTAGATACACACCATAACAACAGGTACGATAAATTGACACTTGGTCTCTGTGGATTCGACAATCTTTTATATTACTCTGACGTGTTCGTACACTTGCGAAAAACACGCATCAAGTTTTTGGCGCCGTTGCCGGGGACCAATTTCGTCAAATTTCATTACCCTGTAGTTATACCGTTTAGACTAAGGTTGTTACCCACCGGTCAATGCGAAAGACTCGCAGTGCCGGAAGTTTAGTAGACCCTCTAGCTGAACCTGAACGTTACGCTCGCGCACGTTTATTTTTCCATAGGAATAGGAGAGCTATGGCCGAAGATCAAAACCGAAGACCTCTTAAGGACTTCGCCCAACCATCAAACGAGGAACCTAGTTCTAGTATAGTAAACCCCGCTATCCCAGCCAATAATTTTGAACTTAAACCATCCCTGCTGCAATTAGTGCAACAAAGACAATTCGCAGGTCTCGCTACTGATAACCCGAACCAACATTTAAAAAACTTTCTTCAGTTAGCAGACACCTTTAAAACCAATGGAGCTTCTCCTGAGGCGATACGCTTAAGATTATTTCCCTTTTCCCTCAGAGATAAAGCCCTATCATGGTTAGATTCCCTTCCACCCAATTCAATAACAACTTGGGATGACCTTAGAAAAGTTTTCCTTGCTAGATATTTTCCCCCGAGTAAGACCGCTCTTCTTCGAAACCTAATAACTAGATTTACCCAACACCAAGGAGAGTCGTTGTTCGAAGCCTGGGAGAGATATAAAGAACTATTAAGAGCATGCCCACATCATGGCTTAGAGAATTGGTTAATCATACAAACCTTCTATAATGGACTTCATTATAACACTAAGATGACCATCGACGCTGCCGCTGGTGGCGCACTGATGAACAAACCTTACCCTGAAGCTAGTGCCCTTATCGAGGATATGGCCCAAAACCATCAATCATGGGGAGTAGAACGAGCGACAGTGGAAAAGAAGGAAGCCCAAGGAGGAATACATGAGCTAAGCTCTATAGACATGATGCAGGCTAAAATGGACGCGTTGTCCCTTAGAGTCGAACATATGTGTACAACTCCGAATACTGTAGCCGCAGTTTCGCCGAATTGTGAGATATGTGGAACGCAAGGACACCAATCCGCCGAATGCAATCTGTTGAATGAGACCAACACAGAGCAAGTAAATTATACCCAAGGGAACCCATTTTCAAACACATATAGCCCTGGATGGAGGAATCACCCAAACTTCTCCTACAAAAATAATAACCCTATTCAAAATACCGCACCTCCGAGACAACAAGGTTACCAAGCCCCAAGAACAAATCAACCTATGCAACCTGTCCCACCAAGTCCGAGCTTTGAGGAAGTTGTAAAAAACTTTATCACTACTCAAGCAAAACAAAACAAAGAGTTCATGAACCAAAACGTCCATGTTAACGAACTAATTACCCAGTTAGGAACCAAGGTTGATCAAATTATTACTCATAATAAGATGCTTGAAACCCAGATCTCTCAGGTAGCGTTAAACCAAGCCCCACAGACTACACCAGGAGGACAGTTCCCTGGACAACCTCAACAAAACCCGAAAGGGCAAGCTAATGCCATTACTCTACAAAGTGGAACCGCTTATAAAGAACCTTCAAACCCTAGATTAAGTGAGCCCGAAACTTCTGAGAGGAATGAGGTGAAGGAACCAGAGAAGCCTGAAACCCCGGAAAGTCAAGAAAAAGGAGAAGAACCTAAAAATAAAACCTATGTACCACCACCGCCATACAAACCACCAATTCCTTACCCTCAAAGATTAAAGAAAACCCAAATCGATAATCAATATCAAAAATTCGTTAAGGTTATAGAAAAACTTCACGTAGAAATCCCCTTTACAAAAGCCATCACCCAAATACCTTCTTATGCTAAGTTTCTCAAAGACATACTTACGAATAAACGTAGACTTGAAGATCCGAAACCCGTGGAATGTAATTCTATTTCCGAAAATAGGTTAGCAAAGAAAGATAAAGATCCCGGAAATTTTTCCATTCCTTGTATTTTGGGGAATCATGTCATCGAAAAAGCTTTTCTAGACTTAGGAGCTAGTGTGAGCTTAATGCCTTTAGCAGTTTGTGAGAGATTAAACTTAGGAGAATTACAACCTACTAAGATGTCACTTCAATTAGCCGATAGATCCGTTAAGTACCCTATAGGCATACTTGAAGACGTCCCTGTTAGGATAGGTCAGCTGTTTATACCTACTGATTTTGTTGTCATGGACATTAAAGAAGATGACGACATACCAATCCTCCTAGGTAGACCGTTCTTATCGACTGCTGGAGCCGTAATAGATGTTAAAAAGGGAAAACTAACTTTTGAGGTAGGTGATGAGAAGATAGAATTTATATTGTCAAAATTTCTTATGGCACCTGTGATAGGAGATGCTTGTTATGCCTTAGATATCATCGAAGAATGCATTAGGGAATTAGAACAAGAAGAAGAAACTGAATCTATAAAATTGCCATCAACCCTTATTTTGGAAGATGACAATTATAAAAGACCCTACATTGATGATGATCTTCACGAATGTTTATCTCTTACCCCAGATCCTATGCCTTGCCCTATGAAACCGACCGTAAAACTTAAGGAACTGCCTAAAAACCTGAGATATGAATTTCTCGATGAAGATATGAACCGTCCAGTTATAGTCAGTGCTACCTTAAACCAAGAAGAAACCGATCAATTATTAGAATTTTTACGTAGGTACCCCTTAGCCTTAGGATATAAGATCTCTGATCTAAAAGGAATAAGCCCATCCGTATGCATGCATCGGATTTTGCTTGAAGAAGATTCAAAACCTTCCAGAGAACACCAACGAAGAATAAATCCTATAATGAGTACTGTAGTTAAGACTGAAGTTCTTAAGTTATTAGAGGCAGGTATAATATATCAGATCTCGGACAGTAAATGGGTGAGTCCTGTGCATGTAGTACCTAAAAAAGGAGGCATCACAGTCGTGCAAAACGAGAAGGGCGAACCTGTAGCAAAAAGAACCGATGGAGGTTGGCGTATGTGCATAGATTATAGAAAATTAAATAAAGCAACTAGGAAGGACCATTTCCCATTACCATTCATTGACCAAATATTGGAGCGCCTAGCCAGACACTCTTACTTTTGTTACCTAGATGGATATTCAGGATTCTTCCAAATACCTATTCACCCCGAAGATCAAGAAAAAACTACCTTTACATGCCCAGTTGGAACTTTTGCCTATAGAAGAATGCCTTTTGGACTTTGTAATGCTCCTGCCACTTTCCAACGCTGCATGATGTCTATCTTTGCTGATTATTTAGATGGAATTATGGAAGTATTTATGGACGATTTCTCAGTTTGTGGATCAGATTTCAAAAATTGTCTTGTCAACCTTGAGAAAATCCTGGAGAGATGTGTGGAGGTAAACCTTGTGCTAAATTGGGAGAAATGTCATTTCATGGTCACCGAAGGGATTGTTTTAGGACATATAGTTTCCGAAAAAGGTATAGAGGTAGATAAAGCAAAAATAGAAGTCATAGAGAATCTAAAACCGCCGAAGACTATCACGGAGATAAGAAGTTTTCTTGGACATGTCGGATTTTACCGACGTTTTATCAAGGATTTCTCCAAAATAACAAAGCCCTTAACTGGTCTTTTGATGAAAGATGCTGAATTCATCTTCGATGAAAAATGTACTGAAGCATTTAATCTTCTAAAGCAAGCTCTGATTTCAGCACCTATAATGAAACCCCCTGATTGGTCAGAACCGTTTGAGATAATGTGTGACGCCAGTGATTATGCTGTTGGAGCCGTTCTAGGTCAGAGAAAAGATAAGAAGTTACACGTAATTTATTATGCCAGTAGAACCCTAGACGCTGCACAGCTCAACTACGCAACAACCGAAAAAGAGCTCCTAGCTGTAGTTTTTGCAATAGACAAATTTAGATCTTATCTAGTAGGAGCCAAGATTATAGTTTACACCGACCATGCTGCCATTCGTTACTTACTAAGCAAAAAGGATGCCAAGCCTAGGTTACTTCGATGGATTCTATTACTGCAAGAGTTTGATTTGGATATCCGTGATAAGAAAGGCACTGATAATGTGGTAGCTGATCACCTATCTAGGCTAGAATACCTGAAACCTGACTCAGTACCCATAAATGACGATTTTGCCTATGATATACTGATAGCCCAACTAGAAACTATTGAAGAAGATAACCCAGACCCTCATGAGCATTTTCATAAATCCTTAGCTATAAGTAATGTACCTTGGTATGCAGACTTTGTTAATTACCTAGCCGCTGACATCATACCCCCTGATCTAAACTACCACCGAAAGAAGAAGTTCTATAGTGATGTGAGAAACTTCTATTGGGACGAACCGTTTCTTTTCAAGAGAGGCAAAGATGACATTTTCCGCCGTTGTGTTCCAGAAGAAGAGGTAAATAATATAATTGAGCATTGTCACTCTGCACCCTATGGTGGACATGCAAGCACATCTAAAACCTACGCCAAGATTCTTCAAGCTGGCCTATTCTGGCCTACTATGTGGCGTGATGTCCATGCTTTCATTGTCAAGTGTGATAGATGCCAACGCACAGGAAATATTTCAAGACGTAATGAAATGCCGTTAAGAAATATCCAAGAAGTAGAACTCTTCGACGTATGGGGTATAGACTTTATGGGACCGTTCCCACCATCTTTTGGAAATCAGTACATCTTAGTAGCTGTTGACTACGTGTCTAAATGGATTGAAGCTATCGCCGCACCCACAAACGACACCAGAGTAGTCATCAAATTGTTCAAAAACTATATATTTCCCAGGTTTGGAACAGCCCGTTTAGTCATAAGTGATGGAGGATCACACTTCATATCGAGAATATTTGATAAACTTTTAAGCAAGTATGGAGTTAAGCATAGAGTAGCAACACCATACCACCCACAGACCAATGGACAAGTGGAAGTATCTAATAGGGAGATCAAACAAATCCTCGAGAAGACTGTCTCTATATCTAAAAAGGATTGGTCCCAGAAACTTCAAGAAGCATTATGGGCCTATAGAACCGCTTTCAAAACTCCTATAGGAACAACCCCTTATCAACTGGTCTATGGAAAATCATGTAACTTACCATTTGAGTTGGAGCATAAGGCCTATTGGGCCATCAAAACTTTGAATTTGGATTACTTGACTGCTGGTGAGAAACGTATCCTTGATATCCACAAATTAGAAGAGCTCAGACAATCTGCCTACGAAAATGCCATCATATACAAAGAAAGAACAAAAGCTTGGCATAACAAAAGAATCATAAGAAGAGACTTCAAAATAGGCGATCATGTTCTCCTGTTCGATTCTAGGTTACGACTTTTTCCAGGAAAGCTTCGTTCGAGATAGACTGGCCCTTTCGAAGTATCTAAGATCCTAAGATCCGGTGCTATTGAAATCAAGAACCAAACATGTAAGCCGTTCATCGTCAATGGACAGAGGTTGAAGCCCTACGAAGGAGGTGACATCCCAATAACATACACCTGTCATACTCTGAGTGATCCACCATATCCTTCCAATGATGTCTAAAAATCGGTCGTCGAGCTAATGACGTTAAACAAGCGCTGCATGGGAGGCAACCCATGGTTTTCTTATTTATGTACTTTTTATTTATTTTTACTTTATTTTAATTTGTTTATTTTATTATTATGTCAAGACTAACGATTGAATGTTTTATGTGCTTTCAGGACTTGTTTGCTAACCTTGTACAGAATGCAGAACCCTGATGACATGCACGTGGCCTTTAGAGACGACGCACAGAGAGAGCGTTACTATGTCCACATGAGACGCCCTATGGCTCCTACCAGGTACCCTGACCATGACTGCATGGATGCCTTGGGGATAGAGCCAAGCGTCATATTCTTATGCCATCAACTCCAGTGGGACCAGTTTGACGACAGGAACAACACTTATAGGAACTTGACTCTTGAGTTCCTCAGCTCGTTTCATCATGACCCTTGGGCTGGACCCGATGGACTCGCTGTTTTCAGGTTGTTCGGGATTGACTACTCATTCTCTCACAAAGAGTTTGGTGATTTACTAGGTTTCCAGACTACTCCTGATGCTATTCCAGAGACACCGATGGGGTATTTTATGAGCAGAGAAGTGGAAAAGTTTTGGACTAAAATATCAGGTGGAGGGAGCCAAGATCCTTCTACCCAGTTTTCTCAGGTAATCCACAACCCTGCATTGAGGTACTTCCAGATGATTCTAGCACATTCTTTCCTAGGTTTGCCAGATACAGAGACCCTGCTAAGTGAAGAGGAGATTTTCCTACTGTTTTGTGCGACTCAGTCTCGCTCAGTTGCTTGTGGCAACTTTCTGTTGAAGGGCCTGGCTAGTGTTGCCAGATCATCAGTAGGCATCATCCATGTCGGTGGGATTGTTACACAGATAGCTAATGCATTGGGTTTGTCTCGCAAATTATTGCACCTCAGGACCTTCTGCTGCTACACCACCCTGGATATTGATTTTTGTCTTGATAGAGGACTGATGAGGAGGGCTTCTTTTGAGCCCAACATGTTTAGATTGTTGATCGACGGCGAAGCGATACACTATTTTACATTACCAGATCCGATGCTGACCAGTGTCCATGATCCTAAAAATTGGAGTTATGCTCTAGAGGGTTATGGAGAGACTGTCGAAGAGCCGAAATCGCCTCCCGCCGCTGAGTACACTCCTACACCTCTTACTCCCCGAATCACTGTTATGTCTAACAATATGTCTCTGCAGCCACCTGACCTACAAACACAGATTTATGAGCTCCGCAAGGAGACTGCCCTGCTCAAGCAGGAAGTGGCAGACTTAGAGTTACAAATGCAGGTTTCTGATCTCACTCATGCCTCAGAGGCCGATGCTCTATATCAGGCGATTGAAGAGCTTCGGAGGGAGATAGCTGAGATTCGTGGATCAAGCCAGGAAAAGAAGCCTACCACATGACTCATTCTACACTGACAGCACTACCCTAGTATTTAATTTCCCTTTATATGCTTTATTTTATTTATCGCATTTCCAGACATATACTATTTCTTTTTGCATCTATTATATTTTCATGTACTTTGAATTCCTCATATATATACATATTATGCACTAATGTTAATTTTTCTTTTTCTTTTTTGATTTTTAATTATTTTATTTTTGTCTTTGCAAAAAAAAAATATATATATATGCAAGCCTCATGCCTTGAAAAGAAGAAGAAAACGCTATCCAGACCCCCCGAAGACCAAAGGTGCAAGGAAGGCCCAAAAGGAGGATTCAAAAACCCAAGGCCCAGGAATTGGCCTTGTGGCGGGCGCCATAGGCCCTGTGGCGGGCGCCACACCGTACCAACAACAAATACGGGGCTGAATCCCCATTTCCACCATTTTCATCCCTTTTTTCTCCAAAAACCCATTTTTACTACCTTCCAAAACCTCCTTGAACCCCATTAAAGCTCCACCATTTCCAAAATACCCTCCATCCATAAAACATATCCAACATCCATTTTCATTTTCATCCACCAAAAACCAAAAAAATCAAAACTTTATCATTCCCCTCATAAACCATTTTTCTACCATTTTCACTACCTAAGGAGCATTCAACAATGGAGTTCAACGGATTTCTTCTTCGTGATGGAAGACCGGGCGATAAGCAACGGAAAATTATTCAGAGGCTTCAGAGTCGAGAAATTCTCTCGACTAGGTACGTCGACGATAACTGTCTGTATGCTTTGGGTATTTATCATAGTGTTTTTAATTTATTAGAATTTCTAGGCTTGCATAATATTTTCATTAATCAGGAACCTACCTATGAGAGACTGACAATTGAGTTTTTGAGTTCTTTGATATACACTGTCAGTCCTAACACTGCTAGCACTGTCGGTACTATTATTTTTAGACTGTTTGGAATTGAATATGAATTCAGTACCAACGAGCTAGCAGGTTTGTTAGGAATCCCTCATACGGAAGGTGCAATTTGTGAGGCACCTTTGGATGCGGAATGGTCGGCCGAGGTATTTACCTTCTGGCAAAGGCTTTCAAGTACTTCAATTAATTCTTTTGAAGGGATACTTGCGTCGACCATTCACAACCCGACCATAAGAGTTTTTAGACTTCTTTTGGCATGTACTATTTTTGGCCGGGAAAGTCCAAACAAGGTAAATGCTCGTGAACTCCTATTTTTGCAAGGATGCCTCACTAGAACCCACATCAATCCGGTCCCGTTTATGTTTGCCCACATGACTTTATTTACTAATAAAACAGGACCGATTGTTTTTGGAGGGCTTGTTACGTCTATTGCTCGGGCTCTTGGCCTGAACGATGAGATAGCTACACTTGAACCACTACCTCCTCGCACAATTAATTTAAAATTTCTGAAAGACATGAAATTATGCCGAACGAGGAGAGAAGGTGGTTATGAGTTGATGGATCATGGGGTAGCTATCCCATCTGTTGCTTTACCATGCAGTAGACGTACTGATGTACGTGATGAAAGGAACTGGACCTATGATCTTAATGCTCCACGTGTTTTGGGTCCACTTCCTCCTAATATTCCCGATGGGGAGGCACATGACACTCATGAAGAGTATGATCGGAGAGAGCAGTCTCCCATCCCTCACATGTCCCCCCATCGTCCTTCACAGTCACACACCGCACCATCTTCCTCTAACCCTGTTGCAGGTACTGCTCTTGGATTCTTTGTCACCGAGGAGATGTGGCGTGATATGACAGCTAGAGAGGAAAGGCGTGATGGCCTTCTCTCTACTATTTCACGACAGCTGACGGACAACATGAGCTTCATGCAACAATCGCGATTGGTTTCGGATCGTGCTTATAGAAACGTCTGCCGTACCTTGAACGATATCTCATTAGAGCAGAACCGTCAGAGAGAGTTCAACAGCCGACACTACCAGCTTGTAGAGGCCACTCAGGGTTCCATCTTAGGTAACCTTCGAGAGGTCCGGAGTGCTCAGGCTGCTTTATCAGCACGACTCGACCGGAGGGACCAGCATCGTAGTAGATCCCGTCGTTCCAGACCATCACAGCAGGACGGCGAGGGCACCAGTGCTCCTCCTCAGTAGTCTTTTTCAGGTTACCCCCCTTATCTTATTTCGAAACATTGGGGACAATGTTCGATTTAAGTGTGGGAGGGGATTTTATTGCTTTCTGTCATTTCCCTTTTTAGTTAATTATTTCCTTTCAGTTATTTCCCTTTTCAGTAATTTATTTTCCTTAGATAATGCATGAGTCTGACGAGTCACCAGTATAGTGTATTTTTAGTTCATCTTCATTTTTTCCCATTTCCTTAGCCTTACCAGAAAAATTTTAAAAAGAAAATAATGTTGTTTCACATGTTTTTTGGGCTTTGAGACAGGTTTAGATTAGGATGTGGTGACTTAGGTCAACTTTTTGAAACATCAGAACCATTTTAGCACCATAGACCTCTTGAATATAGGAATCACTCCTAAACCCCACCACCATGGCCTTTATTATCATTTAAAAAATTGTCCTAAGTAGTTTATTTTAGCAGTCAGCTCCGGCCTAAGCATGTTCTACGTAGGGGGCCGATGAACATAAGTGAATGATCCAGTGCTAATAAAAAAAGAAAAAAGGCAAACTCTGGTATAGCTGACCCTCACAAAGTCATTTAAACCGAAAAAAGAGAAGAAAAAAATTTTGCCACAAAAAGAAAAAAATTGCAAGTCACCTATTGTTAGTTGGTTCAGAGGTATCTGGCACTGAACTTGGTAGGGCGGATTACGATCCGATCCCCCGCAACTACATTTAGGTGAAATAAAAACAGGTTTACACATGCTTATGTGCCAGAAACCTTATGTTATGGATCAGAATCACTAACCGGTCACTCTACTATGAAGCATGTACGGATAACGGGCTTAATGTGACTGCGCCTGAATGAAAAGGACACAAAAAGATGAGAAGATAGGCCTAGGTATTGTGGGATGATATGGAGTGGCTAATATAGGATTGAAGTTTGTGTTTGTGTTACTATGGTACCCTTGGTTCACTTAGTTAGTATCTGTCACTGCATCCTGACTTGAACTTAGAAGCCCTTTAGCCCAGAGACACGTGTTGACACCAAATTTTCTTAAGCTTTAATGTTTGCTTGAGGACAAGCAAAGGTTTAAGTGTGGGAGAATTTGATCACACTAAATTTCACCGTGTTTCTGACTCCGATTTCGTATGCATTCTTAGCTTTTATTGTTATTTTGTTATGTTATTACTTTGTTTTCTTATGTTTTCAGGTTTTTATAATAATCGAGGCTTGAATCGAGAAAAGGAGCGAAAAAGGAGTGAAAACGGACGTAAACCTAGAAATTCAGCGTTTTGCACTTACGGCACCCACCGTGGCGGGCGCCATGGGGTTAGCCATGACGTGGCCACGTCTCAAGACCACTCCACAACTCCCAAGACCCACGATCCCCACTCTCCAATCCCCTGTCAGCACCATGGCGGGCGCCATAGGCCTGTGGCGGGCGCCACAAGGCAAAAATCAGTAACCTCCACTTTTTAGTGGAGGGGCATCCCAGTCTTTTCATGCTTTCAGTTTTCCTATAAATAGGACCTTAGATTTTCGTTTTTCTTCATCCAAAATTAGATTTCTCTAGGCATATATCAGTTTCAAAGCAGTTGCCATTCCACATCGGGGTGCTTCTGCAATCGAGTGATCGAGTCTGTAATCTGTCTGTGCGATCGAGTTTTGGAGCACTCTGGAGGAAGTTAATCCTGCCGCCATTTTAATTCCAGTTCGTATTTTATCTTTTCCGCATTGCTTTACTTTTATTTATTTCTCGCATTGCTTTACTTTCTTTATTATCCGCACTCGCACTTTATTTCGTTTATTTCCCGCACTCGCTTTACTTTCTTTATTATCTGCACTCGCACTTTATTTCGTTTATTTCCCGCACTCGCTTTAAATTACTTTATTTCTCGCACTCGCACTAAATTTCTTTACTTTCCGCACTCGCACTAAATTACTTTTATGAAAAACTATAAAAAGAATCTTTACTTTATCATGTCTAACTAATTCCATAAAGGTTAGAATGTAAGGATTGTAATTAAACCAGTAATCCGTATAATTGTTCGTGGAAACACTTAAAGGGCTATTTTATCTTTCAATTCAATCTAATTGTTTTTAACTATTTCAAAAACAGCCAAAAGCGCTTTGTCTAGTTCATCAGGAGTTTTTAGATTAAAAAGAAAAGAGATTTTAAAACGATTTTCGGACGCGTTAGGAAGTTTAAACTCTGGTTCGTAAGAACCTCTTTTTGCTAAGAAGTCCAGGTTAAAATACTTTTCAACTTAGTTAAGATACTATATTTCTTAAAAATAGGTTTACTACTCTAACGCAGTACGCACCTTTTTATCCGTGACAATATGAGGGGTTGATTAGAGAGTACAACTCGGTTCTGAATACGCGAAAGTGACAGTTCCTGTTAAATTAGTTCTTTTCAAAGGAGAAAACATTGCCCATAAGTAGTTCCATTAACAAGTACTGGATTATCATTGATTACGTGAATTACATTTAAGCCTGTCTTTTATTTATTATTTAAAATTATTATTTTATTTACCCTTGCACCCTTATTAAAACCCTTAAATTTAGTTGCCTTAGATACACACCATAATAACAGGTACGATAGATTGACACTTGGTCTCTGTGGATTCGACAATCTTTTATATTACTCTGACGTGTTCGTACACTTGCGAAAAACACGCATCAATATGGCATACAAATATGAATTAATACATAAAATGAGTACCAAAGTCGGTAGTGAATGCTTATGAATTAGGGTGAATACAAATCATCATGGATGCAATGTTTGAGCATATAAAGCAAGAAGAAGTGGAACAAGTATCACATAAGATCATAAATGATGCAAGTTAAAGATGAATGACATGTGAATACGCATGAGATGATTATGGTTCAGTAGCATACAAAGTATGAGATGCAATTAGAATTCATGAATAGGAATTTATGCTTTACATACAAGTCATGTTAACAATTAGGAGAGAAGAGAACAAGTTTCAAGTTAAACTAGTTCAAATAAGGATGCACTTTGAAACACAAAAACAAACAAAATAAAGATGGTTCAAAAAGTGACCTATAATTGGAATTAAGGACCTAAAATAGATGTATAATTAACTCCTAGAGGTTACTCCAAAGTATCTTAAACCAATGGCATGAATGTCTTCCTAACATCTAGGATATGAAACAAGTAAGTACATAAATGGGCCTATAATCTAGGTGACATGAAAAATAGCAAAATGGTTCACAAAATTATGAAATTAATATCCTACTATTGTGAAGTCGGTAGATTACACTGGATAAAAGGAATTCACAAAATTATACACCAAAGTGTCAACAAAATTTACTCAATGAGCGAGATAACAAGGCATGATAGCTGAAAAACAAATCTACAAAGTGGAGCCAAAATGACACAAAAAATTATGAAAAAAATGCCCAAGTAGCATAAAAATGTAAAACATTCTAGTTTATAATCACACACAAAAAGTTAGTCTCACACCTATTGGAAAAAAATACGTTTTGCTCCCTTAAACCAAAATAATGCCTTTTGGGACAACTTGGAATCAAAAATCCAAATTAATTACTAAACCATCCAAATCTGGAATAAAAAATTATACAAAACTAATTAAGAGGATAAGGATCACTCATGAATGTTTCCAGAATTTTATCACACCCGAAACTATTTTTAAAAATTACAATGAAACGAGCAAAAAATGATGATTAAGGGAAAATGAGAGGCAAACAAGTTCTATCATGCGTAACCTAATCCCTAAGCTTCGATATCGTCACATATCATCATAAATCAAAAATAAATCCAGTGCCTCGGGTAGGAGGGCTCAATATGCAACCTATGTTATATGATCATAATCCGCATACGGACTAAAATTATGCATTAAAGTCGAGATTTTTTACTTGGTTGAAGTGTCGATTCTTCGCATAAAAGAAACTCAAAAACTTCGTGCAAGATCTTGTAATCTCACATAAGCAAAATAAATGTTTATCTTCCATAATTTCTTCATGAAGAACCACCATCATCGAAACCTTGAAAATCCTTGCATAAACTCAACAAAAGCATTAGAAACTACAATGAGGTGCAACCAGAAGTTACACCTATGCATCACAACTCAAAACCAAACACAATAATGAGCATACGAGTCATGCACGTGCATCAGAATACATGTTTCAAAACGGGGAAACAACTATGCAATAACATAAATCACATGCGAACCCAAATCAGAATAAAGCAATTTCACTCACAATGGATGACAAATGATCAACAAACATAAGTACAAGTCAAAATAAGATCAATGCACAAAAATCACACCATACCGAGCTTAAAAAGTCTCAAAACAGAAAATACACGTCAAAAATCACCAACTCGGAATTGAGTGAAAATCGCATGGAAGCTTGCAAACGTGCCAACGGACTCAAATATGAAACCGATTCGAATTAAGTCCAAATAGAAGTATGATTTTCAAAATCGGGGAAGAATCGAAACCATATAAAAAATGTGCTCGAAATCGCATGAAACTCGCACGGATGTCACTAGAAGGTCATTAAACTCAACCAAGTGAAATGCCAACATGTACATATATCATAATTCAAGAATTCGCAACAAAAGTGGCCTATGTCAAGCATACAATAAGGTTCCATAAGTTGATGCAGCAAATAAGAGTCAAAATATGCTTTAATCATGCTCAACAACTCAACAATTAGCACTTCAAGATAAATTTTGACACACGAGAAGTAAATCAACAATTAATCATTCAAACATCGTTCTCGACACGCGAAAAGTAAATCAACAATTAACAATTAGTAACTCGAAATTTTTGTGGAAGCAAGAGATAGAGACAAGAGAAAACAACTTAAATTCATCATGTTCAAACCCATTTTCGTATTTTATGGCGCAACTCCACTAAACAGGTCATAAGTTTTTACTCGTAACTCTGATTTGAGAAATTCTTGAAGTTCTGAAATCTACACAAAATTCCCTACGCTTTGGTATATGATTTCATGTTCTGGGTTATCTAATGAAGGAGAAAAACACAATTCAATATGAAGGATACTTGCTGGAAATTTGCAAAAAGATAGTTACGGGTTTGATGCTCATAGAGGTATGGTTTTGACCAAAGGAGAACAATAAGAGCACCATTATTATGTAAAAAAACTCATAAAATTCAATCAACAAAAGGTAAATGAATTCACACATGAGAAAACAAAATTCGCAAGTTCATAATTAATTATTTCAAGAACTAATTAACTCATCCCAATTCACTATCAATTAATCAAAAACACAATAATTAGTCAAGAATATTCAACAAAAAAATTCTCAACTTAATGATAAAATCAATTATTCTATTAACCAAAAATCAAAAGATCAAGTTACAATTACTGAATGATGAATCAAAACGAAGTTGCAAAGACGGAGGAAGTGAGGTGCGCAAAAATTCGGACGAAGAGGGGCAGGGCGCGCGGTGGTCCGAGGTGGCTGGAGGTGATGATCCTTGATTGTGTTCTTGAATCTTGATGAACAAGTTGAGAGAGCTTCAAAATCACGAGCCTTGATCTTTTTTTTGAGTGATAATCCATTTTTTTTAGTGTTCGTGGGAATGAATGGGAATTGAGGGAATAACCTTCAAATTTTAATATATAGTGCAAGGTAAATTCGGCTGCACCAGGAAATAAATCGTTCAATAAAAAATAACTCCCGACTCGGTGTGAATCTCCGACTACACGTCTCATGTGAAAATATCTAGGACAGACTCACAGTCGCAACGCTTCGAGAACAGACGCAATCGGATAAAAATTGAGTGAGTTATGATTTTATGAATGGCGAGTAAAACATCTTTTTCCAGCTTTTTTATTGTCCGCTACTCAGAAACGTGACAAGCTCCTGCCTTTCAGAGCATAATCTTGACTCGGAGTTGTAAACAAAGTTACAGATCTATGAGTCAGTGTTGCAACCCAAAATGAATGGGCATCATACGATAAAAATCGACCGAGTTATGAGATTTACGGTGAGGCGACGTTCAACCTTTTTGTCTGGTTCAACACTTCCACTGTGCAAAATAAACCAAAAATGGAAGTCTTCAGAAAACCGTTCGAACTCTCGGTTTCCTGTGAACTTAAAGATAACAAAATTTGTGATCTTATGGTTTAAGAACGGACCCGATACGATAAAAATCGACCGAGTTATGATTTTTGCAAGATTGAACACAGTGAAACACATCACGAAGTTCCTCCGGTAATTTGCATTTTTGGAGTTCTTCCACTCGGCCCTAACTAGAACTGAACTTACGGCACGAAGATGACATGGAAACATAATTTTAGGCCCGGAAATAGCATCAATCTGACAAACGAGCCGAGATTTATGAACTTTTTAGTGTCCAAAACTCACCGGTTCAACACTATTTTTCATTGTTTTGACTCTGAAAATTCGCATATTCAGAGATCTCCCTCAAGGAATTGGTTCTCGGTACGAACACGAAAGTTAAAGATAATTTCATTACGGAATGTTTGGCATGAGAACCGTTAGAAAATGATGATCCTGTCAAAATTTATGCCCTTTTGAATACCACTGACGCAGTTTCCCAACGAAACCGAAATTCCAAAAACAATTAATTTCCACTACTTTCCTTGATGAAATGGCTTCCAAGCTGAACATAATAGTTGTAGGAAATACCGAGATAGTTCTAACTGTTGAATATCAAGCCAAAATAGTTTTCGGGCGAGGGTTACGAATTTTTGTAAATTGCACCACGAAATTGGCGTTCTGCTCAATCTGTTCCGAATTGACTGAAAACTTCTGTTTCTTCTGAGATTCTTGACATGAAAAATTACGCTTGATGATAGCTTGATGAATCGGTGATTATGTAGCCTGAAAGATTACTTTCTACATGTTCCAAATGATGAAAGAAACGTCCATTACAGCCGATGAGAGCTTACCAAAAATGCTTTGGTATTGTCATGATGCATGTACGTGACTATGTCCTAGCTAGAATGCAAATGAGCGAAGCATAAACCTGTTGAGTATGGTAAAAAATAAGAGGACAAATTTTGGGGTGTTATAGCTGGTTGTGCAATGTTGTAAGTCACATCAGTTGGTTGTGCAGTTAGTCACAGGTAGTGAGTATGCAAGTACAGAAAGGTAGAAGAGATAAAGATTCAAGATACCTAACCCTATGATAGGAGAGGGTATTTATAGTGTGCCCCCCAATGTTGGGCCAAGGTTCTTTCTTGGGCTGGATCAGCTAGGCCCAAGAAAGAACTTCCAAGGAATGCGTAGGAGCAAGTAAGACCTAGCACATGGTCTTGGCCTTGGTCCAACTGCCCGTACATTTCAGGAGATAATGGTGGGTAGTTGGGTAACGTAGCGTACATGGGGGAGACGTTGTCTCCCCATTTCTAGATATTGTGTCATAGGTCGTGCCCGACAGATTGGGCTTCTTCCCGACGTATTGGGCCTCTGTCCAACACTAACTTGCAGGCCCAGTCCAGAACAGGAGCCCCCCAAGTCGAAACTCCGAAGCAGAGTGATTACTTAAGAGGGGGTATGTCGGGCACAATCGGGAAATTTCGAGGATATCTGTCGACTTATGTCTGGCGAAGTTCACAGCTGAGAGGAAATGTGCCACTTCTTTTGTGCTATCGACGGTGGGGGTTTGTTTTTTGTAAGATCGAGAATGTGAGTGGAAGAATGGGAGCGGACGATATCGAAGTGCGTTTAAGCCAGTGTTAGTGTGTCCCGGTGGGAAGTTCTCATTGTCGGGGAGAATTCCATGCTAGCACAACCCGCAAACATTCGTGGGGCGTCGAGGAAGTGTGCGCATCCTCACGAATTCGAGGAGATACACATGTTCTCAGGATGTCGGGGACATGCGTTCTCGGTGTCCCCTAAACTTCTCAAGAATAACGTGTCTTGTCTATTCGTTTCTCCCTTAAATGGTATTTAATGCACATCGTCTCGTTTTTTGTGTGAAGGCACATTAAATGCCTGCCACCCTAGGAAATCTAGGCAACCTAGGCAATGATTGCCTAGGCGCGTCTTCCCATGCAGCATTTATAAAAAAGGCTTGAAGGGATGACTTCCCCTTTTACGCTTTAATTTCTCTCTCAAGTTCACCGGACGTCCATTCTCTTTTTTCCGGAATTATCCACGCTGTTGTCGCTGTCGTCGTCCCCGTCACATTACCGGAACCATGTCAGGTACTGTTTCCATTATTTTCTGGTAATTTAGGCTTGATTTTCTTGTTAGTATGGTGGTTTATTCACCGGAGTAGACGGGGAGGCCTTTCTCAGGCTGTTTTAAAGAGAATGAATCCCCATGAATCTCCCGGGCACGTCACGTGTTTTGTCATGAATGTGTCGGGCATACTTAGGTACTTCCCTTGAGTTTTCAGGGCACCGTTAGGCTTTCCCTTGAATATCCTGAGAATTCTTGGATGAATATTTCTAGCATTCGTCGGGTTGAGATGAATATGCCGGGCTTCTCCACTCATTTGTTTTAATCCTCTCCCTTTCACTTAAACTGCGGTGGAAGGGTGAATTTAATGCGACATCGAATTCATCGGTTTCCTCTGCTTTTCAGGTAACGTGGATCAAAGAGAACAAGAACGTCTCGCAGAAAGAAGAACGTCGACCACCTCTGGGGGGAGAGGATCTCTCTTGGGTCGCCGAAGAGCCGTTGGAGACGGGCTCACGTTTTGTTCAAGATCACACTACCTCCCACACTATTGTGGAAGATTTAGGCCCAGACGAACCTCACAATTGGGAGTGCTACACTCCTCTCCCCGAGCAACGAATTTGCTCGACCTTTCAGGGAAAACGGTTTCCCATGTACGAGTTCGCTTTCCGAGAGGCGGGGAACCGACTCCCTTCATCAATTTCCAAGCGGGCGTTTTCAGGAGGCTCGACCTGGCTCCTTCACATCTCCACGCATTGGGCATCCCGTTGCGTACTATAAACGCTATCCAGAGCGCGCGAGGTGACAGACTTCACTGTGTACCACCTGTCCTTGACACTGATTTGACCTGATTAGGAGGAACCTTAGCAACTTTGATGTGAGACTGGGGGGTGTACCGGCAAGCCACTCCGATGCCAAAGGGAGTATGCAAGTACAAAAAGGTAGAAAAGATAAAGATTCAGGATACCTGACTCTCTGATAGGAGAGAGTATTTATAGTGTGCCCCCAGCGCTGAGCCAATGTTCTTTCTTAGGCTGTATCAGCTAGGCCCAAGGAAGATATGCCAAGGAATGCGTAGGAGCAACTGTAATATTTTATTGCATTTGAAAATGTTGGAAGCGGTTCCTTAGATGATGATGATGATGGACACCGATTTAAAAATGTCAATATACTTTTAGATTGAGTTAAGGATATTGGTGACAATTGTTGTGGAGTAATAAATAAGCATATAATCTTATTTATAAACAACAAAAATTTATGGAATATTATAGTAGCCATATCATATATCATATGGCATATCTACCTATTTAAAATAAATAATTTTACACAATTTAAAAAACAATTAAAATTAAAAATTAAAAAAAAAATAAATAAAATAATAATAATAATAATAATAAAAAAAATAATAATAATAATAATTGCCTTAGGCGCCATCTTATATGTGGCTTATTAAAAATAACTTTTACGACATATCAAATGACTTTAAAAAAAATAAAATAAGAGTAACCATGACATCATCACATATGTCGTCGTTGACAAATATATTATTTATTTTATATTAATGCATCGAGTGTTACGTTCTATCAAATGAAATATAAATATATATATTTATATATGATCTCTCCTTTTTTTTATTTTTAAAAATTATATTATTTTGATATTATATATGAAAAACTACGTTATATTTTAATTTTAAAAAAATCTTATTTACCTCCCGTATGATATTTCTCACTCATTTGCAACTTCTAAAAAAAAGCATTTCAATGTATTATCTATATAATATTTAAATAATTAAAATATATATACATTAAAACAAAGATTTATTATTATTATTATTATTATTATTATTATTATTATTATTATTATTATTATTATTATTATTATTATTTTCTTTACCTTTTGAACAAAAATACTACTGTTAAGATAAAATTATTTAATTGTACAAAATTGTTGCCTTTCCTTTTATTGACGTATATATATATTTTTTGTCGTGCTAATTTAATTTAATATTTTTATTAAATTATATATATATATATATATATATATATATATATATATATATATATATATATATATATATATATATATATATATATATATATATAATAATAATTAATCTTGACTTAGTAAATCGAATTGCTAAATATGATATCCACGAATCCTCCGAACCATATTTGATTTATATGCTTATCATATTTTTCACTGAATAATCACTTATATATATTTGATCTGATATCCCATTGGAAATAAATGATAAATAAAATGAGCAGAAAAATAATTATACTTTAAAAAAAAATAAAGTAAATTCACTATAGAAAATACAAAATAAATTCAATTTTCAGGTAAATTAATTATTTTTAATATATGGTAACAAAACTATATGGCAATTATTATGGTAGGTAGAGTCCAAGCAGAGAATCATTTTTCAGGTTTTTCCATTACTACAACATTAACAGAAGTCCAGCCAAGAAAAAAGACTGTAACTAATTATTACTCCACAGATATTCTTTTTGACTGACAAATATATTTTGGACGAAATAGTACTATTATCAAATTTAGACATGTTACTTTAAAATGTTTATTTATTTATATAATATATGCGTGGATTGACCGGTAACCAAAAAACAACAGTGATGGCTGCTGTACATGGAGTGATGTAGGGTTTTAATTACGTCTTCAAATTAAAATATTCTTCTACCCCTTTAATTAAACAAAATTTGAAAAAGTGAATAAATAAATTTGATACCTTGTTGTTATCTCTAAAATATTGAATTAGTGACGAACTATTATAGAGACAAGACAATAATATATCTCTAATTTTGTTTTTTTATGAATATATATACTCACCAAACCAGGGGCGGACACACGCCTAATGTATTTTTTTTATTTATTTATAAACGGCTCCTACATTGTTTGCTAAACCTCACAAAAACAAAATCTCAAAAAAAAAAAAATCATAAATTATAAATCATTTTATAATTCCAATATAATATTAATGGTTTTTTTTCTTCAATATGGTATAGGGAGTCTGAAACTAGAAAAAAAGAATATTCTTTTTCAAAAAATTAGAGACTATTTGGGCATCATTAGCGACACAATCTATTGCTTCAAACCATTTAGTGACATAATTAATACAAACCAGAATATAAATATTAGATTTGGATGGAGGTAAATGACTCATAAAATCGATACCAATAGTCAAAAGGTTGAACCTCAATTATAACTTTAAGCGACATCTCATCTCGCTTTGAAACGTTACCTATTTTCTGGAGCTCGAGATATTATTGCACGCATGACTTGCAATATTTGAAATGAAGAGTTTTTGAAGTGAAACAAAAAATGGTATAACTTGAGTTTTGTGACTCCGATTGAGGCGTAGTTTGAAGTGTTGGAGAACTAGCACATATGAATATTTTATGGTAATGTCCCAAGATGTTTTAAATGTGTAAATCAAGTCTCTTGACTCAATTTTTGAGTGGTTTCTCACTCTTCTGACAATTTGATGTTGTATGATGGATTTTGATGAGAAAATTATATATGTTAATTATTATGTTGAGCTTATGGTGAATGCCTCATGAAGAGGAAAATTGTTGAGTTTATGCTGAGATGTTTCAGTTCAGTGGAACCATTGATATGGCCTCCCGTTGGCGATTATTTATGTTGAGTTTTAGGTTCGAAAGAAACTAGTGATGGGTATTAAAGTTGAAGGTTGAGATGAATATTTCATATATTTTTGTAGCATTCATACATCATGTATATTGGAGATAGGTAGGACTTATGTCTAGTGACAAGTTAGGACTTTGGTCCAATGAAGAGTAGGACTTCGATCTAGTGACGAGTTAGGACTTTTGTCCAGTGTCGAGTTGGATGCTTCAGTAACACACCTCTGAATATCTAAATTTTGGTGACACATGCATTGGAGTAGACAATATGAATACATTGCATACATAATTGCATTTGTGAGTGATTATTGTTGTGGATGGATTGTATGATTGATTATTTATGTTATTTGCATTATCCTTGCTATTTTATACACTAACATATGTGAATATATTCTCATGCACTGTTTGTTTCTATGTTATTCTTTATGCTTGTTGTGCAGAAACTCAGGTAGAGATTGAGGAGATTTACGTGTTTCTTATCTTGGAGGATTTCATATTTTTTCTTCTTTGTTATTTATCTTTTTGCATTGTTTAGTTTCATGTGTGTCGCTCTGATAATGTAACACTGGGTTGGGAATACAATATTTTGTTTTATTTTTCTACATGTTGTTTAATTGAACCTTTTGATAAAATAAAGTTGATTTCTATTTATGATATAATTGAATATGTGTTGGAGTTTAATTTTCACAGCTATCAAGAATTGAGAATGTTATGCTAAGAAACATGGCACCCTTTTGAGTATTTTATTCTGCATGTTTTATAAATTAAGTGTTTAGGGTTTAGGGTGTTACATAGTTGGTATCAAAGCAGGTCGGTATATTCGTCCTAGGTTTTGTGAACTTGTTTATACCCTAGTGTCGCTCCCGGGATTTCCGTCCTGGTACATACACGAAAGTGGCGCAGAAAAGGAAGAGTCGCCAGCCAGACATTTTTATCCTGAGGGAAGGGTAATGCTGCACAAACCCGGAAGAAGGAGAAAGTGAGATCTCGAGAACCAAAGAGAAAGGGTAAGGGAGTCAGTTATGAACTAGGAAGGTATTACCACCCCAGATCGTTTGTTGTACCCGACGGGATCCATGTTTGCTAGCATTGTTTCAAAGGGTAAAGGTATCTGCTATCGCTGCAACTGCTACTAGAAATGACTGAAAAGAAATAAGGAATAATGAAATGAAAGGATAAGGAGATGAAATGACACGAAGAACGAGGAAATATATCGAAGGATTATGTTCGTCAAGCGTCATCGCTTGTGCCTACGTATTCCCTTTGTGCAAAGAGAAAGTCAGAACACCGTAGTTTGACTCAATAAGACTGACACCACTTCCTTGTGTTTTTGGGATTGAACTGCTTATGCCTATGCTCAAGTGTTACATGCTCGTCTGGAACGAGTGCGTTTACCATATTGCAAAAGGCAATTCGAAGTAAGTTCTTTCGTTTAGAGTGAAGGAGATAAGAAGAGAATTCCCGAAGAAAAGACGCTTATTATTTCTTGAAGTTTTTTAGAAGCTTTTTATTTGAGGGTTTGCACAGGAGAGTGTATTCAATTATCATTCAATGGAGTGTGTACTTCTTACATCACTCCAAGATGGAATGAAGAAGAAACACACCTAAGTATGAAGAAGATCCCTAAACTTAGTTCCAAGGATTGAGGCTCAAGCACACTAGCCTACTTTATTTATTAAGTGTTTTGTTGTTTTTGAGTGAAGAAGTGTTTTTTAGATTTTCTTTATGAAACAACTTCATATTAAATACTTGTGCATCATGCTAGACAAAATTACATTACCACAAGATGGGATAGATGCAAGTTCCCCATGGAATAAGGCTATGGTACAAGAAATCATTTCAACCTTTATTAGGAGTTTTTTAGCTTTTGTTTTGAGATGAGAAAGAGAAGGACTCCAAAGAGACTCAAAAGGTAAAAAGTCTAAGGGAAACTAACAATCATAAGAGTTGTCATGCTTAGATGTCCTAGGGTTAGTGTGGTATGAGATTTCTATCCTAAAAGAAAGGAGAAAGAGAGAAGAAAGAAGAAGAAGAAAGCAACTTACTTTCAAGATGGTGGTTAAGTTGTTTCTAAGAGGTATGAGAGAAGACTGTACAAGAAAAGCATCTTAAATGCTTAATCAAACACAAATTGAAAGATTAAAAAGATGAGGGAAGAAGTTAGAATGTTGATGCATATCCACACTCTTAGACTTACCATAGCCCGTGAAAAGTTAGCAAAATGAGAAAATAAAACTAAACATCACTTATTAAAACACTCTAGCACTTGCATAAGCATGAAATAATAAAATGAACTTAAAAAACATATAACAACCCACATTCAACACCAAGACAGGTGTTAGAAGTCAAGACAAAACACAAACAACACACTTTTTACAACTCTTATGCAGTAAGACAACACTAAAATGCAAGGCAGATTTAGATGCACAAACGAAAATATCAAGATTAAATGCACACTCTCATACATAATGCAACAAGTACACACTAAGAATGCATTATGATCATGTATTAATGAGCATGGACGAACATCAATAAGCAAACATGAACATGCATCTAACAATTCCAAATGCATTACATAATCAAGAAATGAACATGCAAGATCAAATGTATTTATGATCAACAATCAACCAATAACATGTACAAATGCATACATTTAAACACATGTCAATAATAAGAATGCACATCAACAACATTTAATCATGTATCACCTTCGAGCAAACATCAACATTCATGCACATTTCAAGTTTATGTTTGTGAGTATGAAAACATGAAACAAATGCATAGATAATGTACACCTGCATATTGAATTATTACCATGCAAACAAGTCCATGTAAACATGTAATCATCATGTATTATGCTTCATAGATGTAAATAAATGATTATGTAAAGTATTGGAAATGCACAAGCTCGCGTGTGTAGTGGTAAAATCATCAGTGTAAGCTATTGGTTAATTTAACTCAAAGTAAACAGAGTCACCACCACACTTTTATTTTATTCCAAGTGGAAAAGGAAAAAAGAGCAAATAAATCCTAATGAATCTAAAAGCAAAAAGCTAAAGAAACAAGTAGAGAACCGGGCAAGGGGATAGGTTACAAAATGGGAAGGTTTTACGCACCCAAAATGTCTGTGGTACTCCACGGGAGCCCTTTGAAAAATTTATTGCTTTTGGTTTGAAAATGTTTGTAAGAGAGAGTGAAGGAATGAGAGAAGAATTAATTTTTAATGTTTTTGTGTTTGGAGTGGTTTACCACCTCATGCCTATGTACCCATAATGTGCAATGCAAGATCAAAACCCCGTAGTTCATGGTACAAATGGTGAAAAGGGTGGGTTATGATTGATTTTATTAAGTGAAGAGAATTTGTCATTTTCAAGTGGATAACCTAACAAATCTTCCATGAGAATGAGGGCATGGACTCATACATCATTATGGGGAGGGCGCTAGCTCGGATAAAATCGATGAGTATGCCACTAAACCCCCACGAATGACAGGAGACTCAATTATATCAAACTACAACCATGGAGATTGAGATACTTGCACTTGACTAAATAATAGTGACTTATAATCGACACGTGTAAAGCAAACAAACAAAGGTGCACAAAGGCACAAAACAACTTGAATGAGTTTGATTCTTTTTATTTTTGATTTAAAGTCAAAATTATTAAATTCATTGATTTTTTTAAAGAAAAGAAATAGTAAAATTCACTTGATAAAATCAAGTTTTTATTTATTAAAGAGGTGAATGTTTTTTTTAAAACAAGAATCCTTTGAAAAAGAAGGGAATTTTGAAAATTGAAGAAGGGGAGAAGATGAAGAGGCTATCCTAAAAAAAGAAAATAAAAGAGATAAAGGAGGAAAGATCTAACCAAACTTGATTATGTTTCCAATTATGAGCACAATAGTTCCATCCTTATAAGCTAGCAAATGGAAAAATAAAGACAAAAATACCAACTCCACGAAGATCAAAGCAAAAGGAAGGTGTCCTAGAATCTAAGTCCAAAACTCCAATTCTAATGCAAAGGATAATAGCCAATAGTCCAAGATCAAGATCACAAGTTTTTTAGAGGTTTAATCCTTTATTAATATTTTTTAGAGGTTTAATAGCAAGAATATAAACATGATAATGGATGATAAAGCAATATAAAGCATAATAAAAATAAAGGAGACAAAGGAGCGAGAAGGGAATTAAAATGTTAGTATAGTAATAATAATAGTAATATACATAATATTGGTATGATGAACTTAATCATCCACAACCAAAAGAGTAACCAAGGTACTTAGTACCAAAAATCGAAAAGGCAACCAATCCCGCTCAATATCTTACACTATAGTGATTAATCAAGGCGATTAGAACCAATTCAATAAAGTTTGAAAGAATATTGGGAGACCCAAAACAACTATGTATCAAATTTCACAAGTCTTGGATCTTAACGCAAAAAGATCAATCATTTTGGGATTACACGGCCAACACGAGGTCCGGTCCACGAAAGTGCAAGTATCCAATTGGATTTTTTATTCTGAATTCGGGACACATTTAGGTCTATGTTAAGTAATCACCGAGTAATTACCCTACAAATGAGGCCGGCCAACACCAATTAAGGTAAACGATATGTAAATCACCACTCGAACACAATACCACATGTAACTAAAGATGAATACCAAATTGAGTTACACTTTGGTATTCTTTCATATTTAAGTTCAATCACTTATCTTGGTGGATTCAAGTATGAAAATATCTCACTAATACAAAGTACCTAAAGTAAATTAAATAATTCACTTAAAGGTAGATTTGGACTAATAAATATTAACCACTATAATCTACACCCAAAGTCCATTGAATTTAAAAAACTCAATCCCAAAAATGTCTCCCAAGGTAAAAATAAGAAAGGGGAAGAAGAACAAATGAAAAGAACCAAGAGCAAGTCAACAACAAGCCAAAAACAACTTCTGAAGCAGTGTTAATCGGTTAACCAATAGGTTAATCGGTTAACACGACAAATTTTCAAATTCTGGCGCAAAATTAATACTAGTTAACCTGTTAACCATTTTGTACTGAAAATGGTTAATCGGTTAACACTGAACCAGTAGCAGAAAAATAGCTAAAATTCAGCATGATCCTCTTTCAAAAACACTTCCAAAAAACATATGATAATACACTGAATTGGCACAAATTTTAAAGTGAAAAATCAGTAAAATCCCTGCAATCAAACAATAATTTATGATCTAAAGGATCAACAACCAAAGTAACCAAAGATCTACATCTTGAATGTTGATGATGAAGGTAGAACCATGGAAGAAGGTGAATTACCAAGAACAATCTTCAAATTGATCCAATACCAAACTTGATCTACTGAAATTGATGAACAAAAGAGAAATGGATGAAGGTTTAGCTCAAAGTTGATCAAGAATTCAAGGTGAATTCTTGATAACTTTTAAAAGAGGGAAAAATGAGCTTTGGTGATTTTGGGATTTGGAAGGATATTTTGCAAGAGATTTGTTGGCTATCAAAAGCTTGAGAATTTAATGATGAAATGTTTCTATTTAAAGAGTTTAGGTATGAGAAATTGGTGGAATGGAGCTTTCTTTGGAAATTCAAATTTGGAGGGAAATGTAAAAGAGTGGTGATTAGTGAGGGTTTATGGTGGGAAATGATCAAAGTGATGTAGAGAATTAAGAGGGAAGTGGATCTAGAATATTCCAATGAGATCAATGGCTAAGATGTGCTGAAATTGATCAAAAAATTCAAATTTTACACTGGTTAATCGGTTAACACTTTGTTTAACCGCTTAACCAAGTTAAATTTTGAATATTTTGTTTAATTTTGATTGCTTGATTGCTTTGGCCCGATTCTTTTGCGCGTCGAAGAATGCATGGAAATAAACACATGAACATTGGAATTCCGTGAATAAATCAATTAACTCAGGAAATCCTTGATCCGATAAATTTGAATTATTTGTGGATCAACTTCAGCTTTTATCTGTGAAATTCATTCGAGTTGCGAGACTACTATTTTGGCATTTTTGACCTGAAAAAGGATTAACAAAAGAAAACAAAAATATTTTTGGATTTTAATTAATGGTTAGTAAACCTAAACAAATAAAAGAAAATAAAAGCAATGGTGATCCCCTGTGAGGCATAAACCTACACCCGAGAAGAACCAAGAAACCAATGCGATCTTGTTTGTATGTGTCATACCCTAAATTTGTCCCACTTTTATTTTCATCTCCAGTTGCATTTTCATTACTAACTATTATACAAAATTAAAAAATGTGTTTCTTAAGCTCAGGCCGTACCAAATGGCTATCAAAATTTAGCCGAGAAGAAAATTTCATCAGCAGGTTGTGGGGTCACATCTCTATCTCCAAGGGCTTCATGACTAATGAATTTAGTTCATTTCTTTTTGAAGTTCGTGTTTCAAGATTTATTTTATGGGCAAGTTCAAGTGTAAGAGAGGTGTAAATTTACAATCCAAGGCCCATATTCACATTGATAAACAAAATTGGTTTAAACTTCTCAAGAATTCACTTCAGATTTGTTTTCAACAAATAAATCAAGGGAGATTTGAAATTGGTTTTTTGGTTCATGGATTTATTTCAAGCATGGCATTATTCAAGTGTTACAAAAGGGAAAATCATCAAGATTAGTGAATTCCAAGCTGTATTACAAACTAATCAAATCACAATTGAAGAAAATTATTACAAAGCCATGATCAATTCATTATTAATCGAATTCTGAAGGTTATTTCAAACTTTGCTAGATTTATAGACGGATTTGTCATGCCCACATTTTATGTGTCTGCAAATTACTAGCCAAGGATTCTACAATCATCACAAAATATAGTTGTTCCTTCTGCCTTGATAGAATGCGAAGAAGCTCTAAATCAGGGATCTATGACTGCAGCCGAGGTCTTTTTAAGTTTGAGAAGCAAAAGTATGTTGCACTTATTTGCATCTATTGGAAGGGTCTTGGGCTTTGAGGTATATGAGAATGGATTGAATACAGTCAAAATACCCAAAAACCTTTTTGAATGGTTCAGCTATGCTAATGATGGGGTTTCCAGACTGCGGAAGATTTTACTTCCTGCTCATGCAACTTGATAAAGACTTTAAATCCTTGTTTAAGTTGTTAGAGACTCAACCAGATCCATCTGGAAAAGACAATTTATTTGGCGACCTTAATCCGATGTTGCGGTTCAAGAAAATTGATATAGAACAAATGCAGGTGCGTGAAGATGAAATGAATTTAAGCATGGGGGACCGGAAAAGTTACATTCCACTTTTCCCAATGCTCTTTGTCCGAATCAAACGTCTAGACATGAAATTTGTTCTGATATCTGCCTTGAGAATTCTACACACATTGTCGTGACCATCGCACATTTTTTTAATCCTGAAGAAATAGAATCACCATGCTTGCCGAAACTTCAATTATGCTGTTGTGTTCGGACTTGTAACAAAAAAAAACAACTCCAGCTCAATCAACAAACGAAGCTGATTTCCTGCAAGGAATTAGCAAACCGTCAAGACACAATCAGTAACTATTACCATAAAAAAAAGAAGAGAAAATCAGTAACTATTACTACAAAAAAGAAGAGAAAATCAGTGAGTTGTTACTAGAAAAAGAAGCCAAAGCCTTATAGGAGAACGCCTTACTGGAAACTAAAAAAAACGTATTAAAGGAGATTGACATATCTTCATATCCGCTTCATTCTGATAGCAAAGACGATGATATTATCTCAGACTCTGAGGAAAGCAATGCAGAGTTATGTTGTATATGCTTTGATCAAGTCTGCACAATTGAGGTCAAACCTTGTGGTCATCAAATGTGTGCTCATCGTACCCTAGAATTATGCTGTCTCAAGAAGCCCAATCCTCAATCTGGTTGCACCACCGAACCAGCATGTCCATTTTGCCGAGGTACCATTCTTCAGTTAATTGTTGCCAAGATCAAGACTTGCAGTGATAACCAAGGAGGTCAAGAAAATCAAATTTCAGCAAAGTAGAGAGCTCTCATATCCTACCTATGGACAAAGACAATTATTGATAATTATAGCAAGTGATCCACTTCAAAGCAAGTTTATTAAAAGGAATAAAAATCAACATACTCACAATTATGGTAACAAAGGAATCCAAATCAGGGCATAAATAGTCCATGATTATAGCCAAACCTGTAAGGTGTATGACTTCGCCGTCAAGCATCTGCAGCCACCCATAACCTCATATGTGAACCAAGTCGAAAGAGTAACTTTCTCAAAGTCAATTGCTACCAATGTGAAGTCTTCATCAGCATCTAAAACCGTTTCAGGATTCGTCTATAACACCCACAAGACTCCTTGCGTTGCTAACTACAATTGCAGCCTCCCTCCTCCAACCTTTTTGCCATATTCGCCGGTTTCTTCATTCATCATACAAGGCTTCACCAACTTGAAGCTTGATGCCATGATCCCTAAGTTCTCAACATCTGTAAAATAAAAAAAGATAGAAACCTATTGCATCAATAAATACTACAATAATGCAGGAAGGGTGATTAAAATTCACATGAGGTGATATAGTACAGGTCAAGTACAGATACATAGAGATTACATTCACAATTTCAAATTGACAAAGAAGTTCATCAAGTTTAAAATAAAGGATTTAAGTCTGAACTCATATTCAGCTAGGACAGTAAGTTACAAACTTACAAGTCAGGAGGAATTTCTTTTTAAGTCTTTGTCTCCTATATTCTAAGGCTTCTTCAAGGATTACTTCAAGTTTATTGAAAGCTTTCACTTGGTGCTCAAGAGATGCATGAAAAGAAAACAAATCCACCAGTTAAAATGCAGAAGATATTTAAACTCAATAACCAAATTACGAGATGTTCAAGTCATGGATGCTACTTACCCTCGGCAAACTCAAGCTGTCTCATGCCGTTAGCCACACTTTGCAATTTCAGCCTTCCAGTTTCTAAGCCTTTCTCACAGTGGGTACCCTGCTACAGTTAAAGTGGAATCAGTTCCTGTAACTTCCATGATAATTACGCCAACTTGTCATCATATTGCATCGGATGTGAAATTCTGTGATCAGGTACGAGATGTCGAATGAGATGTTTAAACACTTGACAACTTAACCAAAACTTAAAGTGCAGGAAAATTAAACAACACAGTAATTTGTTAACCCAGTTCAGTGTATAACCACACTTACATCTGGAGGCTACCAAGCCAGGAGGAAATCCACTATAAGTAATATTAATTCTAGACTTAAACCACCCAGTTTAATCTTTCACTTAATATCTACCCAATGCAATTTCTACCTAAGACACAACTTAGATATGAGTACCAACTCACTCCCCCTCAATCACACAGTGATCTTGTTTACAAGTTTAATAAAATTGAAGTCATACTTCAAACAAAATAGCTTGATCTTACTTCACAGTTTCAATCAAGACACAAATACACTTTTGCTTAAAAGCTCATAAAGTGGTACAATAAAAACAACCTGCTATTAAAACATAAAACACCCTATTTGGTCTTCTTAAATTCGTGCTCTATTCTGAGAGTTTTTGTTGCTTAAATAGGTGTATGGATTTTGGGCTTTCTGTAGGTTTATCCAATCCTGAAACGCATGCAGCTTCCACCTTGAATTAGGGTTTGTTACTTCCTAGATTCTAGGTGATTCAGTTCTTCTGATTATGCTGAAGTCTCATAACAACACTCCCTACAGATGCGCCTTATTCTGTTTTGTCCATCCATAATTAATTCCAGATAATTTTCCTTAAATTACTCAGTTCTGTTAGTCATTAATTAATTCTGGTAGCAGGTTTGAGATGTCACAACATCTGTTGGGACATCCTGAAAAATTGAACTTAAATCATTAACACAATGTCCCAACATCTGGTGTGACATCCTGAATTAAGTTCATTTACTTATACTCTGTTTGATAATGTCCCAACATCTGATAGGACATCCTGAACTGAATTCAACATTTCTTGTTGGTCAAAAATTCTGCCAATTCTAAACATCTACAAACTCCCCCTTTGGCTAATTTTTGGCTAACATATTTTTCTGGTTTTCAGAGTGCAGCAGAAGTTCTTTTATCAGAGTATAGCAGTTCTTTTCTGTTGAGTCATGTGTGAGTTTCCTCCCCCTCAAACATACATGTATTCAGACTTGATGCAACATAAATTTTCATTAACAACACTGATTTAGTTCAGAAGCAAACAAAAGTTTTTCATTAATAACTAAACAGCATCATACATTGTTGTTGTTGTTGTTGTTCTCCCCCTTGTTAGACATAAATTTGGGGCCAAAGTTACTAAGTCAAAATTACAATGCAGAAGCTGTCATTACATATTCCTCACATACAATTTTCACTCAGACTCCTCATAGTCAGTTTCTTCCTCTTCCTCAGTCTCCTCATCAGAAGTAGCAGCTTTCTGAGCACTTTCTTCAATCTCCAGCCTTTGGATAATCTCCTCAAGCTTTTGCTTCCTTGCATCCAGTTCTTTGAATGTGATCTTCAGCTCAGCAATCAAAGCAGCTTTGGAGATTGAAGACTTTGCCTTTGAAGGACCAGCAGATGTCCCAGAGGGAGCTTCAACATCAGCTGCATGATGACTCAAGAACAGCTTGTAGTGGAAGGCCAGAGGGCTTTCTCTTTTGCAAATTCTGTCCTTCTCAGTGAGGATACCAGGATACTGACTCAGCACTATTCCACACAGCAAGGAAGGGAAGGCAATTGGCAGCTTAGTTGCAGATGATCCAACATGCTTCAATGTCTGATCAAATATATAAGCTCCATAATCCAGCTTTGTTTGGGTGCCCACAGCATATATGAACCTGCCCAATCCAGTTGATATTGAGGATGTATGGTTGGTAGGGACCCAGTTTGCTGTGCCAATCCTATTCAGCATGGCATATTTCCTTGTCAGCATGTTAACTGAGAGCTTCCCTTTAACTGGCCAAGTCTTGACCTGATTAGCAGTGATAACCTTGCAAACCTGGTTATCAGTCTTCCCTAACTCATTTGGACCATCAGATTCTCTTCCAAGGTAGTGGTTGATAACCCTAGGTGAGAATTCTACACACCTTCCTCTTACATATACTTTTCTAAATTCAGCAGACTTACCATCAGCACAATCTTCTTGGAGGTTGACTATGAATTCCTTGACAAGCAGCTCATAGCAAGGTGAGAAGTTGGAGACAGTTTTGAAAAGGCCAGCAGAAGAGATGAGATCAATTACCTCTGTGCACTCAAGTGCATTACTGCTCAGCTCTCTTTCAAGTGCTACCCTTCTTTGATAGACAAACTTCGATTTATTCACACTTGAAACATGATGAAAGGAGATGCTGTCCAGAGGAGCTTCTGGAACAGCAGTTGATGACCTTGAGGGTGCTGGTTTCTTCTTTGGTGGAGATGTTGGGACATCCTCTTCAACATCTAAATCTGAAGGGGTGACAACTTTCCTCTTCTGTGTTTGCACCTTGCTCCATTGTTTTGTAGGACCAAAGACAACTTTAGCTTTGTCCTTCTTTGGTGTAGCTTGCTTCTTCTCAGGAGTTGCATGTCCTGCATTCATCTTTTCTTTCCTAGACCTAAGCCTTTTGGCTATGCTAAGGTTTACAGAAGCAATGATTTCTGTATCAGAATCATGCTCTAAGCTCACAACAGGAGGAGGTTGAGCAATCTCCTCTTCAGCTGGTGGTTCAACAAAGATTTGCTCTTCAGTGGAGGCCTTGTGCTGGTCCTCAGATGCTTCTTCATCACTATCAGTGGAGACCTTTTTCTGGGCCTCAGATGTATCATCAGCAGTATCAAATGAGACCTTTTGCTGGTCTTCAGATGTTTCAACATCTATTGGGACATCCTGTTGAGCAGGAGTGTCCTTTTCAGCCTGAGTTTGTTGATCTTCTTGTGGAGCTGGCATGGTGTTCAGAGGGATAGATATGCCACTTACCACTCTTTGTTCAGATAGGATCCTGTTTACCAGCTCCTTTATGGAATCATCCACATATTCAGAAGCTTTTGGAGTGGTGTTTGATGATGAAGGTTTCCCTTTGACTTTGCTCACAACAGGTTCCTTAGCCCTTCTAACAGTAGGGGTTCTTGGCTTTTGAGCAAGAGGAACAGTTCCTCTGATTTCGTCCATTGGAGTTGAATCCATGGGTACCACAGAAATGGGGGTTGCATGCACCACATCTTCCTTGTTGAGGATTTCTTCAGAAATGTTAGGGTTTTGGTGATGAGCCATTTTTAGAATGTGGTGAAGAAATAGATTAAGATTGGTTGAGATTGATGATCTCTGAGAGTTAGCTATAGCAAGCAAGTTGATTTGAGAAAATGCTGAGAAGATGAATAGCTGAAGGTGAGCTGATATTCTTATAAGAGCCGTTACTTGGAGAATTTCTAGGAGTGGAATACACAAGGTGCTTGACCAGACTGGTGTTGCCATCTGGTGATCATGCCACACGATGTCATATGACATGTTGGCACATCTCTATAACTGCTAAATTTCACATAAGCAGATTCCCAATTTACCCCTTAGGTTTTCAAATTGGGTAGCATCCAAGGCTTTAGTAAATATATCAGCCAATTGCAAATTTGTTGCTACATGTTCCAATGAGATCACTTTTTCTTCTACAAGATCTCTGATGAAATGGTGCCTGATATCAATATGCTTGGTCCTGCTATGTTGGATAGGATTCTTTGATATGTTAATAGCACTTAAGTTGTCACAGTACAATGTCATGACATCTTGTGGGACATTGTACTCAGTGAGCATTTGCTTCATCCAAACCAACTGTGAACAACTGCTTCAAGCTGCAATATATTCAGCTTCAGCAGTAGATAAGGATACACAATTTTGTTTCTTACTGAACCAAGAAATCAAATTGTTTCCTAGAAAGAAGCATCCTCCTGAAGTGCTTTTTCTGTCATCAGCACTTCCAGCCCAATCAGCATCACAGAAGCCAGTGAGAATTGGTTTGCATCCATGAAAGTACATTATGCCATAGTCACAAGTACCATTAACATATTTCAGAATTCTCTTGACTTGATTAAGATGACTAACTTTTGGATCAACTTGATATCTTGTACATACACCTACTGCAAATGCTATGTCTGGTCTGCTAGCAGTCAGATATAACAAGCTTCCAATCATGCTTCTGTATAGGCTTTGATCTACATTCTCACCCTTGTCATCTTTAGTCCGCTTTAAATGTGTGGGGGTAGGAGTTCTCTTATGAATAGCATTGTCCATCCCAAATTTCTTGACTATGTTCTTAGCATACTTGCTTTGGGAAATGAACATGGAGTCCTCCATTTGCTTTATTTGCAGTCCAAGAAAGTAGGTTAATTCTCCTACTAGGCTCATTTCAAATTCAGATTCCATCTGATTGACAAAATGTTTCACCATCCTTTCTGACATCCCACCAAAAACAATGTCATCTACATATATTTGAGCAATAAGGACAGTTCCTTCTTCATCTTTAACAAATAAGGTTTTGTCAATTCCACCTTTCCTGTACCCTTGCTTGATAAGAAAAGTAGTTAGCCTTTCATACCATGCTCTTGGAGCTTGCTTCAAACCATAAAGAGCCTTCTTTAGTTTGTATACATGATTTGGACAGCTTGGATCAACAAATCCTTTAGGCTGTTCTACATATACCTCTTCATTAAGATATCCATTTAGAAAGGCACTTTTCACATCCATTTGAAATAGCTTGAACTTCAAGATACAGGCAATTCCGAAAAGTAGTCTGATTGATTCAAGCCTTGCTACTGGTGCAAAGGTTTCATCAAAGTCTACTCCTTCAATTTGTGTGTATCCTTGAGCTACAAGTCTAGCTTTGTTCTTTGTAACAACTCCTTGTTCATTTGACTTGTTCTTATACACCCATTTAGTGCCAATCACATTTATGTCATCAGGTCTAGGAACAAGATTCCACACTTCATTCCTTGTGAATTGACCTAATTCCTCTTGCATAGCACAAATCCAGTATTCATCAGTAAGAGCTTCCTTGATGTTTTTAGGTTCTATTTTTGAAACAAAACAGGAACCTGAAATCACTTCTCTTGATCTAGTGCTTACACCTCTGTTGGGATCACCAATTATCAAATCTTTGGGATGATCCTTCTGGATTCTGATGGAGGGAGGTTTGCTGGATTGTTCTGTCCTTGCATCAGTTTGAGTGAAGTCAGAATGATCACTCTTTTCTTCAGCTTCAGTTTTGCTGTCAGCAGATGTTCCAACATCTTCTGGAACATCTGTAGGAGCATCATCAATTATCACATTTATGGACTCCATGATAACCTTGGCTCTAGAATTAAATACTCTATAAGCTCTGTTGTTTATAGAGTATCCAAGAAAAATCCCTTCATCACTTTTAGGATCCATTTTTCTTCTTTGCTCCCTATCTTCCAGAATATAACAGTTACTTCCAAACACATGGAAGTACTTAACTGTGGGTTTTCTGCCCTTCCAGACTTCATAGATTGTGGACAAAGTTCCTTTCCTTAGAGTAACTCTGTTATGGATGTAACAAGCTGTGTTCATAGCTTCATCCCAGAAGTACAAAGGTAACTTTTTAGCATGGATCATAACTCTTGTTGATTCTTGAATAGTTCTATTCTTCCTCTCAACAATCCCATTCTGTTGAGGAGTGATTGGTGAAGAGTATTCATGATTGATTCCTTCTGAAGAACAGAAATCTAAGAATTTTTGGTTCTCAAATTCTTTTCCATGATCACTTCTTATTCTGATCACACAGCTGGCTTTTTCCCTTTGTATTCTTTGGCATAAGTCTTTGAATACATCAAATACATCAGACTTTTCTTTGATGAAATTTATCCATGTATACCTTGAAAAGTCATCAACCACCACATAGGCATACCTCTTACCACCAAGGCTCTCAACCTGCATAGGTCCCATAAGATCCATATGCAATAATTCCAAAACTTTGGAAGTTGTCAGATGTTGGAGCTTTGGATGGGACATCTTGGTTTGCTTGCCTATTTGACATTCACCATATATTTTGCCATCATCAATCTTCAGTTTAGGAATACCTCTCACAGCTTCCATAGATATGATTTTCTTTATGCCTCTGAAATGAAGATGACCTAGTCTTTGGTGCCATAGTTTCACTTCTTCTTCTTTAGCTAAAGAGCAAGTTGAAGTGAGACTGAAGTCTTGAGGTTCCCACATGTAACAGTTGTCTTTAGATCTGGCTCCTCTCATGACAACCTTTTGTTCTTTGTTAGACACTATGCATTCAGTTTTGGTAAAGTTTACACTGTACCCTTGATCACATAATTGACTTATGCTGATCAGGTTAGCAGTTAAACCTTTTACCAGCAGCACATCATCTAGTCTTGGTACATCTGGACAGTCCAAGGTCCCAACTCCCTTGATTTCTCCTTTAGCTCCATCTCTAAAGGTTACATATCTGGATGAATATGACTTTAAGTCTACTAGCAGATTCTTCAATCCAGTCATGTGTCTTGAACATCCACTGTCAAAGTACCAGTCTTCTTTAGCTGATACTCTTAGTGATGTATGAGCTATATATGCAACACCTTTCTTTGACCATTTGTGTTGAGATTTCTTTTGATACCTCTGCCCTGTGCATTGTTCATCAGTAGAGCTCCAAGGTTGTTTGTTGATCTTGTTCTTGGGCATGTAGCTTTGATTAGCATGAAGACTAGCTTTTGGTACCCATACCTTCTTGATGATCTCTGTCTTCTGCTTAGGGGGTTGCTGATCTCTTTGATGTCTATGCAGCACTTTCTTGGTAACTTCTATCTTCTGCTTAGGAAGTTGCTGATACATCTGATTTGGATATCCATGCAACTTGTAGCAATGAGGTTTGATATGTCCAAATATTCCACAATGATGACATCTCCATCTTTGATACTTCTTCTTCATTATGTTCTTTTCAGGATGTTGAGACATCTGTTGGGACATCTTGTTTGACTGTATGAACTTTGAAGTAGTTTTGCTAGAGCTAGCTTCAACCTTATGAACTTTTTTAAATCCCAGTCCACTTTTATCCCCTGAATGCTTATTGTTGTTGAGAATAACATCCAGTGTGCTTGAGCTACTGTTCAACATTCTAACAGATTTGGACATATGTTCCAACTTGGAGTTGAGAAGACTTACTTCACTTTTCAAGGTGTCAATGATCTCTAGATCACTTGCTTTTTCATCCTTTAGTGTCTCAATCTGCTTCTTTAGCTTTATACTCTCCCTGCATATTTCGGTGCTTCTTTTGACTAGCTCTTTGTATGATTGCTCAAGTTCTTCAAAAGTAAGCTCCCCATCATTGGATTCACTTTCAGATTCACAAAATCCAGCTAGAGCAGTGATATGCTTAGCTGATTCTTCTTCTGAATCACCTCCTGAGTCTTCATCAGACCAGGTTACAAAGAGACCTTTCTTTTGCCTTTTTAAATAGGTAGGACATTCATTCCTAATGGGTCCATATCCTTCACATCCATGGCATTTAATTCCTTTTTCTTGACTGGTCTTTTCATCATAATTTGACCTTCTATTAGCATCATAAGGTCTTTTGTTCTCAGAAGAGTTTGTGTATCTTCCAATTGGTCTGGACTTGTCTTCCATCCTTCTGAGAATCTTTTTGAATTGTCTTCCAAGCATAGAAATGTTTTCTGATAAGTTTTCATCAGTTTCTGATTCATCATTTTCTTCTTCTTTATCAGTATTTGTCACCAAGGCTATGCTTTTGTTCTTCTTTACAATTGTGTCATTCATTCCCATCTCAAATGTTTGAAGGGAACCAATGAGCTCTTCAACTTTCATTTTGCATATGTCTTGAGCTTCTTCTATTGTTGTGACCTTCATGTCAAATCTTTTTGGTAAAGATCTGAGAATCTTTCTTACAAGCTTTTCATCAGTCATCTTTTCTCCCAAAGCTCCAGAAGTATTGGCTATTTCTAAGATGTTCATGTAGAATTCATGAATTGACTCATCTTCCTTCATTCTCAAGTTTTCAAACTTGGTGGTGAGAAGTTGAAGTCTTGACATCTTCACCTTTGATGTTCCTTCATGGGTTGTTTTGAGAGTGTCCCAAACATCTTTGGCCAGCTCACAGTGATGCATAAGTCTAAAGATGTTCCTATCAATGCTATTGAATAAAGCATTTAAGGCCTTGGAGTTGCCAAGTGCTGAATCTTCTTCCTCCTTACTCCATTCTTCTTCAGGTTTCAACACTTTTGCTCCATCTTTGGTATCTTGGACAGGGTGATCCCATCCATTGTTGCTGCTTTCCAGGCCCTATTGTCAAGTGATCTTAAGAATGCAATCATTCTTGGCTTCCAGTAGTCATAATTAGATCCATCCAGTATAGGTGGTCTATTTACTGATCCTATATCTCTGTCCATGTTTCCAGAATTTGTATTCCCTAGATCTCACCCAGTATAAACAGGCAGGGTGCCTGCTCTGATGCCAATTGAAATTCTGTGATCAGGTACGAGATGTCGAATGAGATGTTTAAACACTTGACAACTTAACCAAAACTTAAAGTGCAGGAAAATTAAACAACACAGTAATTTGTTAACCCAGTTCAGTGTATAACCACACTTACATCTGGAGGCTACCAAGCCAGGAGGAAATCCACTATAAGTAATATTAATTCTAGACTTAAACCACCCAGTTTAATCTTTCACTTAATATCTACCCAATGCAATTTCTACCTAAGACACAACTTAGATATGAGTACCAACTCACTCCCCCTCAATCACACAGTGATCTTGTTTACAAGTTTAATAAAATTGAAGTCATACTTCAAACAAAACAGCTTGATCTTACTTCACAGTTTCAATCAAGACACAAATACACTTTTGCTTAAAAGCTCATAAAGTGGTACAATAAAAACAACCTGCTATTAAAACATAAAACACCCTATTTGGTCTTCTTAAATTCGTGCTCTATTCTGAGAGTTTCTGTTGCTTAAATAGGTGTATGGATTTTGGGCTTTCTGTAGGTTTATCCAATCCTGAAACGCATGCAGCTTCCACCTTGAATTAGGGTTTGTTACTTCCTAGATTCTAGGTGATTCAGTTCTTCTAATTATGTTGAAGTCTCATAACAACACTCCCTACAGATGCGCCTTATTCTGTTTTGTCCATCCATAATTAATTCCAGATAACTTTCCTTAAATTACTCAGTTCTGTTAGTCATTAATTAATTCTGGTAGCAGGTTTGAGATGTCACAACATCTGTTAGGACATCCTGAAAAACTGAACTTAAATCATTAACACAATGTCCCAACATCTGGTGTGACATCCTGAATTAAGTTCATTTACTTATACTCTGTTTGATAATGTCCCAACATCTGATAGGACATCCTGAACTGAATTCAACATTTCTTGTTGGTCAAAAATTCTGCCAATTCTAAACATCTACAGGATGCACGTCCCACAAGTTTGCAAACATCTTCTCCGTCTTTCGTTGTTATGTTGCAGCCACATCCTGTGAATCAAGGTAATAGATATCTCTCATGGTATGATCATCAACATTTTGTATAGGATGATATCTGCAGAAAACCAAGGCATGAGTGTCAATAAACATGGAATTGGAGTAAGCAGAAGATAAAGCAGAAGGATTAAAAAGGAACCCTGCACCATTTTGTTTGTTTTCAAATAGTAGGAGGAAAGGTTCAGAGCATTAATAAAATGATGAAAAAACTACAGCAGTAAAATACAAAGTTTACAATGCATCAAGCCATAAGGATTCTTCTCAAATACTCACATCAGCAAGTCAGTGATTCTAGATTCACGGTTTCTATTAGCAGTGAAAAATAAGCCTCATAGAAGTAAAAAAAAAAAAAATTCACACTCAATAAAAATCAGGGGACCACCTCTCTTCTAGAATCACACTACAGACAAATGATTTTCAGTGAGTCACCCTTTTAGACCCCACACAAAATCTCACAGGATCCTTCCTAACGGTCTGCATACAATTCACAGCTCACACAAATTTCTTCTCTCTTTCACACATGCCAAGTACCCAAAATATCTCCTATAAAACCATTCATGAATGAGCTGCAAAAGGCACACAAAAAAACCCTAACGTCACTCTGCAAGAATTCTACCTAAACCCTAATCAGCTAAGCTCAACTCATATACCTAGATTGTTGAGTTTCCACATTAAAACCCAATAACCTCGAGCTAGAACCACACATACCCAGCCTTCATCCTCAATAACAACAGATAACACAAAGAAGAATAAGCAATTGCATCGAAAAAACACAGAGACGACACGAAGAGGAAATAAGAAGAAGAACGGGCGAGCGAAAATCCAAGGAAGCAAAGGACGAAAATCACTCACCATAGTCGCTAAAGCTTCTGAATCGGTAGATTGTTGTTGTTCATCCTTTATCTTCGAACTGTTGTCGTTGTTGTTTCGCTTCTCCTCATTGATTTTTTATTGTAGCCTTTGTAACTTGTAATCAGCTCTGAAAGCATAATGAAATTGGGGCTAGGGTTTCGTTTGTGGACAAGGGTACCCGTTTTGATGTTTTGTTGATTTCCCTTTGATTTGCTTTAGGTTTATGTTGAGAATTGTGGATCTGCGATACCATTGATGATACGATGAAGTTCAGCTTTATAAAGTTGTGACTGAGTTGAAAGGATGATAGCAGAGAGAATATTTGCTTTCATTAAATCAAATTTGGTCTTATTTATGATGTTTAAAGATATTTATTGTTTTTTTTCACTGCCCAATGATGTTATTATGTTAATGACGTTTCTTTTACATGGTGCGCCGACCGATGAGGCTGAAACGGCTAGGTTACTTGGTTTTTTTTTAACATTGTTTTTTAGTATTTTTTTGCTGTGAGCAAACTGGATTCTTATTCACACGGATCAAATTGATTGGTAATGAGGTTGATGGGCCTGCGCCCCATCTTACGTGCAAATAGCCCATGTTCTTTCTTTTTGCTGTTTTCTTAATAAAACGATTATGTTTTTTATTTTATTTATCTCTTTGATATAAAAATAATAAATTGTCTTAAAAGAAAAGTTTGTTAATAAATCTCTTGTTTATTTTTATGAGGGCCTATGATATAACTAATGGTTTATTGATATTCGATTTTTTTAATCGACGTTGTCTAAACCAATTTGAGGCCATTTTTATATTTCCTATTTATTTATCAATTTATCGATTTATTTATATTCATTATTTGGTCTATGATATTATTATCCGATTTGTGACATTCGATTTACCGACGTTGTCCAAATTGATATGAGACCGTTTTCTATCATTTCTTATGGTTTCTAATTATTCTAGATTCATTGTCATTATCGACTTTATTCTTATTCGGCCAATGATAAATGGTGATATTCGATTTCTAATAAATCGACGTTATCCCCTAATTTGAGGCCACACGTTTATTTTTCTTAATGTTTCATACTATCTCGATTTATTATTTATTCGGCCGATGAATAAATGTTTAAATATTCGATTTTAAATAAATCAACGTTATTTAAATTAAATATGAGGCCAAACTATTATTTTATTATTATCTCGACTTTATTTTATTTTTATGGTCGATGATATAACAAACGATCTAAATGTTCGATTTCGACAAATCGGTGTCATTTAGATCAATATGAGACCAATTGTATTTTTTATCGCATTTCTTTTATTTAAATAATTATTCGATTTATAAAGTAATGCTCGACTTCTCATAGAATGATTCTAACTTTGAATCGATTCTAAGACAATTAAAGAGCTAAATTTCGACGCTTTCGGTTTAATTCGAGCTCCAACGGCTCCACCTTAGCTTAGTATTAGGAATCGTTCTCGTGTAATCATTTAACCCTTAACTTCCATTTTGCACTCACCCCTCGCGATCGCTTTATGCCTCTCAATTGACCTACCAAGACGGTTCTTTTAAATCCAAACCCTTGGTCCAACGTCAAGTGGTCCTAGGTATTAAAATACTTCAATAGTATGAGAAAAATTGTACGCCACGAGCCTTAAGTGGTAGAAAGGAGGATTACGAGCTCTCGTTATTCGCTCCGATTATTCCGTCGCAAGACGCTTGGCTTGTTGGTTCGGAATAGACTACTCATAGTCTTTAGTGCAATTCAACTCCTAAAGAAAGATAATAAAGTTTAATTCCTTTTCCTCTTTTAGCAAGTAATTCATTAGGCATAGACATCTTTTCGCGCGTGACAACTTAGAAGGTTCCCATCGAGTACGATGGATGTAGGGTGTGCTAATACCTTCCCCCTGCATAACCGACTTCTGAACCCCGACAATGGTTACGATGACCTTGTCTTTATCCTTTCTTCCCGGGTTTTATCTATATTTTCCCTTTCCCTTTTGGGAATAAATCAAAATTAGGTGGCGACTCTCAAGTCAGCCCAGCCACGACCGCATTCGCGAGGATCGTATTTTTCGAGGTACGACAGCTGGCGACTCTGCTGGGGACTGGTTCACCCCTATGCAAGTCAAGCCTAATCTAGGTTGCTTCACGCTTATTTGTATGTTTGCCTTTATGTCTTACTTGTTTATGTTTTACCGCTTTCTTTATCGCTTTCCATATTATACCTTGTGGTTCTTGGATCGAAATTTTGAAAATTGAGTGAAAGGCTTTATACCCGGGCTTTCCAGTGCAAACATAAGTTAGCGAGGTTGTGTAGTATGGGCTCCTGAGAGAACCACTCTCATGGGTTGTCGATACGAAAACCTCACTTGGAGTAGATTCTAATGAGAATACTGACAACCGTCAAGTCCTTGGCGTGTGTGCTCAGTTGTTTGCATTAGGGTCATCAACTCTGAGGACCTTTAGAACCTTTTGGTTAAAACATCGGTTGATGGTCGCGTAGTATGGGGCACCGGAGTTCACCTTCGCGTGGCTCCATATGAAGACCTCACTCAGAATAGACTTTCTCAATGGAGTTGATTGACTGTCAAAGATATACATAAAAAATTGACATGTGAATCAAACAATTGAAAAAGGTCCATAACTCTAAGACTTTGTTTTAAACCCCATGTCGATGATTGCGTAGCATGGGGCACCGAGAGACTTCCCTCTCGCATGGTTCGATACGAAGATCTCACCCAAAAAGAGATTCATATGGTGGAGTCAATCAACCGTCATGCTTCTGGCGTGTGTGATGAACAACCATAGGGATTGTTAACTTTGGGGTTCCTTTAAACTTTATAGCCTACCCGGCGAAATCCTTGTGAGGAAAGCAATCTGAGTATCCTCCATTCGTACTTCGGACTTATGATACCATGACTTTATGTTTAATATGTTTTCATATTTTATTTACATATCATTGCATTCATATTTGCATTCATTTTGCATTCATAGTCGCTCATGTTCATTCGTTCTCATCTTCAGTTGTTGAGTACTCGTCAAGCTGATTCCTAAGCACAAGTTCGGAACTGAAGCCAACATCGGAAGAAGAATGGAAAATCAAGAGCAGCATAACAGAAGGGTTAGAGAAGACCTCAATGAGTTGAAAGGAAACATGAATGTACTCATGGAGATGATGCAAACATTGCTGGCTAGGGAAGCTCAGTCCCAGAGGATTGTCATACCTCAAATTAATGTTACCCCTACGGGTATTGTTTCCCAAGTTGTTTATGAGAATCCTCACTTTTTGCACCATGATACTGAGTCTTCTAGAAGTTCCTCTGAAAAGCTTCAAAAGAGGAAGGAGTTTGTGACAAAAGCTGAAGGTAGGGCTCCCCCACAAAGAAGTGCTCGTTAGAGTCAAACTCATAATCCCAGGCCTAGAACTCCGATTGATCCTATTCCCATGAAATATGCTGAGTTATATCCTTACTTGGTTCTGAAAGGCCTTATCACAACTAGAGCACTTACTCCTCCGAATATTCTTCCAGATGGGTTCAGAACTGATCTTCATTGCCCATTCCATGAAGGAGCTGCGGGTCATGACATTGAAAGTTGTTATGCTTTCCAGTCTCGAGTTCAGGATTTGGTGAGAGGAGATGTGATTACCTTCACACCGAGAGGGATTCCCCAGGTTGGAAAAGATCACATGCCAGAACAAAGTGACTGAAGATTTGGTCGAAGAATCACAAGTCACTACCTAAAGCCAGTGGGTCAGACGGGAAAGCTCATCCTTGCTACTGATTAGACACTAGGCCTCGTTTCTTGTCAGTTTTAATTTCCTTGTTTGTATTATGTGTACTTGTTTAAAGACTTTGTTTATTCTCTAATGTTAATGTTAATGAAATGAGCATCGCATGTTTTAATCAATTCATTCACCTTCATATTTGTGCGTATTTATGCTTTCCATTTTCAAAAATTCCAAACAATATATACCATTGTTTCTCTTATTCAATTATTGTATAAGCAATGATTGGAGGGAGGATGACGAAAAAATACCCAAATTGTTGAATGGTATGCTTTCAAAATAAAACCTTGCTGATGATATACAGGCATTGTTTCAACTCCCAAACACTGGAGAAATAAGGAAGTTAATCCATTGTCAACCCCTTTGAGCCTAGAAGTTGGAGTTTCTTTCTACACGAAAAAACCATAATTTTAACCCGGGGCAGGTTAGTTCTCAATTAAGTCGAATATGCATTCAATTTCATGAGAATCATTCCTTAAACCGTTCAATAAGGGTTTCAAGCCCAATTTTTGTCTTCGTGCACATTAGATAATTGTCGAAGAAGTTGATGGCAGTCATTGTTCAAATCAAAAAAATGAAAAAAAAACCACTAAGTCAACACCTAAAAGGCGACTTAGGCAAAATGAAAGCATCCCGGTGGACTGAAAATATCAAAGATACAGTACAGGCAAAAGTAAGGGATAATAAGAATTTCAAATTATGAGAGGTCACCAAAATTCCTCAACAAATACAAAGATGAGTTGATCCCAAATCCTCATCAAATAAACCAAAAAATGTTATGAATAAGTGTCGCTCCCACCAAATGAGGCTAGGTCAAGAGGGGTACAGACGCGAACGGTCGGCGAGAAGAGAGAGAACACACAAGGGTGAACTCAGAAAGAAGAGAGTCGCCAGCTAGGCATTTTTATCCCAGAGGAAAGGTAATGCTGCATAAACCTAGAAAGATATGGACAAGACGGTTGCGAACCAGAGAGACTGAGAAAGGGGGTTGGTTACAACCTGGGAAGGTATTAGCACCCAGATTGTCCGTCGTACTCGACGGGATCCACGCTTAAAAGATTTGTTTTTAAAGGGGTAGTGTCAGTGCAATCCGTGTATCAAAGCTGGAAAGAATGCAAGTGTCAGTGTAGAATAACTGTGAAGTGTACAAGAGAAGTGTCAGTGTAAGAACAGGAGTGAAATGCTCAAGATAAAGAAGCTTAAAGAATAAGGCTGGAAGAGGGGGAATATACAGAGACTTTTGTTCGATAACTGTTAAGTTATGCCTACGTATCCTCTCGTGCAATGAGGAAGTCAGAACACCGTAGTTCGACTCAAAGAGACTGAAAGATAAATTGACTTGTGAACTGCTTACTTGTCTATGCTCAAGTGTATGACCTGTCTAGCTCAGGTGCAAACTGTCTTGCATTAGACGGAAGAAGCAAGTTCTCGTTTGTGAGTGAATGAGATGAGAAAAGAATCCCGGAGGAGACGATTATTGTTTGTTTTTGGTGTTTTCAATCTTTTATTGCCTCTTGGTGTTTGTCAAAAGAAAATGAGCTTAAGCCTAAACCAAGGGTTAGTAAACTCATCACATCCTCCCTCTGATTAGGGGTAATGAGAATACCTTAAGTATGAGGTAAACATCTCACACTTAATCACCATGATGTAGGATTAAGATCATTAACCTAATTATATTTATTTAGATGTTTTTTGTTGTTTTTGTTTAGTGTTAAGTAATGAGTTTAAGCCATAATCAGGGATTTAATGGACTCATTACACCATCCTAATAGAAGGATAATAGATGAGAACATTGAAGCTGAGGAAGACTCCTCAACTTAATCCATGATTAGGGATTAACCTCATGACATAACAAAGCCTTTGTTAAAGTGGATTTTATCTGATGATAAGATTAAGAAGTGAATTTTATGATTTGTAAGACAACTTGAGGGGGACTTGTCCATTAACACTAGGGTTAGTCCTTCTTAACCAATTAAGGAAGAATTAGAACCCTAATGCAAGGCCCAAGTTACAAGCTTGATGTCTTAGTGATTATTAGGTGAATTGATTAAAGGATTTAAACACATTAAGGGTTTAACACTTAGGATTAAAGTTATACACTCCATCCTAATAGAAGGATACATGCATAACCTTAATCATAAAGCCTTAAAACCTTTAGGGTTTAGTCCCTGATTAAGAGGTGAGAAGAGAAGACTCAAAGATGACACAAAGGTAAAAGCTAAATGGGGGACTAATCAAACCCTAAATATTATCATGCTTGGTTATTCCTAGGGTTAATGAGGTTTGCAAGAAGATCTTCAGAGAAACCACCAGGAAGGAAGCAGATGAAAGGAGCAAGAAGCAAAGAGAAGCAAAACAACTTGCTTCACTTAAGAAGACAAGTTGCTTGAAGAAAGAAAGTAAGAGATGAACATGAATGAGCAAGCTCACTCTAATACAAAGATAAAATGCAGCAAGGATGCAAGAGAGATGAGAAGAGATTGTGAGAAGTGAAGGCAAATTCACTTCCCAAAACAACTTACCACCTGAAAAGTTAGCACAAGAAATGAAATGCAATGCAAATGAGATGAAATGTCATGATGAAAACAAAAGTCAGAAGCATAAACATGATGTTAATGATGCTAAGAGATGATGCAAACACATGACAAGAGATGAGAGTGATCAAACAAGCACAAGGATGCAAATGAGGCATGCTTTGAACCATAAAGATTCATGAATGTTTATGAAATGAAATGAACATATAACATGGAAAAGGAATGATGCAATGATCAATCATGGTTCTAACATGTCCTAAGATGTCTTATGAATCATGTGGATGCACAAAATGTCAAGGCAAGTTCTTTAATGCAACCAAATGAGAGATGGATGCAAAGGAAGGCACAAATTAGGGTTTATATGCAACATACAATGCAAAAATCCAAAACCAGAAGCAAATGATGAGATAAAAAATTGGAAATGCAATCAAATATACCCTAAACCTATACAAGTTCACTGCCCAAAGGAGGGGATCCAACTCTTAACCTAGTGCAAGTTATGAATTTCTCAAGTTGGCTAGGGTTTTAGGGTACCTCAACATGAAAAGTGCAAAACAAATTGAAAATGGAAGATTAATTCAAACCAAATTTACCCTATACACTACATGCCATGAAGGATGCAATGCAAGAAGAACCAACATCAAACTCTCAAAGGTTAGGCAAAATAGATTTTTCAAAGTTTGCACAAAAATATTGCCTTAAAATGAATTTAATTCCATGGAAAATTGTCAAAATGCATCAAGAACTAAAAAGAAATTTGCTTTGAGAGTTGGATAATGTTTCTAAATGTTTCTAAATGCAATGTAAATTTTTTGGTGATTTTTAAATACCTAAATGCATTTTTAATTAATTAATTTCGATTAACTAATTAAAAATAAACATTTAAATGATTTAAAAATGATTTTTAATGCAAAAAATAAAAATAAAAATATTTTTGGGTTCTGAAAATTAATGAAATCTTTGACAAAAATTTTCAGAATTTTTTATTTTGCTATTTTAAATAATTCGTAAAATATAAATCAAATTAAATGAAAATAAAAATGAATTAATGAGAAGTATGCAAATCTACTGGCTGAGGTTCAAAGAGAAAATGAGGGAATTGACCCGCGCGCATCTGGACGGCCCACGTTTGAACTGGCTGGATTAAATTAAATCTGATTAATTAATTTAATAAATTATGATTAGGGTTTTAATGAAGGATTTGGTCCATTCATATGCGCGGGAGTCAACCCTGGTCAACTACATCTACGGTCCATATTTAAACTAAACCCTAAACGTGATTAAAGACTTAATGACTTTCAGGTGGCCGGAAATGACCTCCGGTCATCTTCTCCGACCACATCCCTCCCTGAAAATTACTAACTTCTTCCCTAGGCTTCTAAAATCCAATCTCTCTGCCCATAAATGATCCCCATACATCATACATCAAGAATCAACAAACAAACAACATTTAAAACACATCAACAATGAGAATCGAATCAAAACAATTTTATGTCAAAAAATTTCAGAATACGAATACATACTCATTTCTCAACCATTTTCAAAACAAAACACATCAACATGATCAGTGAAGCATAAAGAATCAATTGGTAACTTAAAAACAAGTTTCTGGAAAAATTGTTCTTGAGCTCACCTGAACTGGAGCTTTGATCTTTGGCGGCACTTTCTGGCTGCTTCTTTGATCCAAAACGCCTCCAATGGACCTCCTGAGAAGCTTGCAATGCTTGGTTGGAATTTCTTTTGGCTGGTTTGAGAGATTGACAAAGTTCTGTTCAGGAGGGGTGAGAAATCGTGTTTCTGCTTGGGGTGGTTTCAGGGAAAAATGAGGATTGGGAAATGATCAGAGGAACATGTTGAGTGATTCTATGAAGTTTGTTTTGATGTTTGTGGCTTATGTTTTGAGATTCGAAGCAAAATGCATAAGAGGTCAATTTTGGGAACTATGGCTTGTGAGATGTTTCAGGTTGTGTTGTGTTATGTGTTGGGTTGCTTTTGGTACACATATCAATCCTTGATAGGTCAGAGAGTTGTTGTGGAGCAGTGTGATTGGTATGGAGCAAAATGCATAAAGTCAACTTTTTGTGTAAGAGAGGTATGGGCTATGGCAGTCAAGGTACAAGGCATGGCTTGGTTGCAGCTTAAATCAGGGAGAACCATGGAAATGGATTAGAGGCAATGCAGCAAGTGGATTAGGGTTTGTGAGAGTTTTTGCAATTTCACAAAGTCTTGGCCCTTTTGTGATTACTTGAAGTATAAGTCATGAAAATGGGAGGTTCTTTGGTGAAATCTGATTTTTTAGTCATGGTTCATGTTTGTGTGATGCATAGAAGTCAATTTGAAGTCACATTTTGCCTTGGCAAGAGGTTTTGCAACTTTGCCTCTTTGGTGTAAAACTTGAAATTATGTGATTTTTCCCAACTTTGACAAGCCATAACTTTTGATCCAAAATGAATTAGAATGAGTTCTTGTACTTTTTGAAAAGGGAATGATCCATTCTACAACTTTCATGACCAAAGTTTTCTCATTTGAAGCATTTTTGAATCAATTTGAGGAGGTTGAAAAACTTTCCCAAAATGGCAAGTTTACATTACAAGTCACTTTCCCAAAAAGGCAATTTTGCAAATGGCTTGAAATTCTTCAATTTTGTGAACTTCTAACATCTTCTATGATCAAATAAAGATCATACACATTCAAAATGATGAAGAACACCCTTTGGTTGGGTCATTGGGGGCCTCAGATGCCCTGATTTTGCACTGACTTGCTCAAGAAGTCATCCCTTGATCAGATGCCTTCCCCATGGAATTTCTTCATGAAAATTGATATGCATGATCCTCATACCATATAGAGACCAATAGAAACAAGAATGACCAAAAAAAATTGGAGTTATGGCCTTTGAAACCAAAACCCTAATTCTAGGTCATCTGTGCAGTTAAACCTGGCTCTGCTTCCATGCCTTTCCCAATTCTTGTGATTTTTTTACTTTCTTGACTTTGTGGGGATATAATATGATGCTTGAACATACATGGACCCCTTTGAAGTGATTGATGACCTTTGGAGTGGCTTAAATGACTCAGGGATGACTCAGATCACAAACCCTAGATGCAGATGGCTTAGAATCAATGCAGTGAAGCAAAAATGCAATATGAGAATGATATTGTTGAACTTATGCATATGAAAAGATCACAAGCCATGGTGTGAATGGGTGAGGGCAAATTTGGGGTGTTTACAGCTGCCCCTATTCAAACATGAGTTAGCTGTGTAGAATGTAAGCGATGGCTTAACAGGCAAACAAGATAACTTGTGGTTGAATACCAAAGACAGTCCAAAATTTGCACTCACAGAATGAAGAAGAAAAGGGATATAGATTATAAAAGAAAATAAAATATATTTATAAAGTACGGGCGACGGAGGACGACCGTCGAGTAGAGGACGACTGCTGGGGATAAAGCAATGACGGGGACGACCGACATGCTGGGGAAAATGCAGGGAATAAAGCAATGACGGGGACGACCGACATGCTGGGGAAAATGCAGGGAATAAAGCAATGACGGGGACGACCGGCATGCTGGGGAAAATTCAGGGAATAAAGCAATGATGGGGACGACCGACATGTTGGGGAAAATGCAGGGAATAAAGCAATGACGGGGACGACCGGCATGCTGGGGAAAATGCAGGGAATAAAGCAATGACGGGGACGACCGACAAGCTGGGGATATAAGAGATTATGATGGGGACGGCCATCAGGTAAAGCTATAAGACTCTCTGGGGATTAAAGGTAAATGATGAGGTACGGTCATCAAAGGTGAAGGACGATCACCTGGCAGGGGACGGCTGCTCAGTTGGGGATAAGATGAGGGACGGTCATCTAAAGTGAAGGACGATCACCTGGCAGGGTACGGCTGCCGAAAGTATCACGACATAGGACGAATGTCGGATAAAAAGGTCGACGATGGGGACGGCCATCGGATAAAATGATGAAGGACGATCATCAAGAGGTGAAGGACGATCACCTAGTAGGGTACGGCTGCTCTGAAGGTATCATGACATAGGACGAATGTCAGATAACAAGATCAACGATGGGGACGGCCATCGGATAAAATGATGAAGGACGATCATCAGGAGGTGAAGGACAATCACCTAGCAGGGGACGGCTGCTAAAAAAGTCACGACATAGGACGGATGTCGGATAGAAAGGGGTTCTAATGAATAGAGACTCCACTGGGGGTGATGAAGGACGATCATCGAAAAGGTGAAGGACGATCACCTGGCAGGGTACGACTGCCGAAAGGTATCATGACATAGGAAAAATGTCAGATAGAAAGGAAATAATTCACTGGGATTTGTTGGGACTCTCCTGGAGAAAGGTAGACACAGACGAGTATCTAAACTCAAGAAGTCATAAGTGTTTGATACAGTGTATAGATTAAAGATTCGGACGAGCATCCTTAAGACTACGATACGGACGAGTATCTGTAGAAACAAACGCTTGACGCCTGTTCAGAGATGATGATGCGGACGAGTACCAACTGGTTAACAAAGAAAACGGACGAGTGTCGAATCTGAGGGGATATAAATGGTTTATACAAGATACGGACGTGTACCAGAAAAGGTGTATTATAAACAAGTATTTGGTTTGCAAAATGTTTAGGCAATCGTGTTAGGGGAGGTGACACGGACGGGTGTCGGGGAAGAAGTATATATATATGTACACATGTGTTGCGAGTGCAAAGGGGACGCTTTGGCTTTCCGCTGGGGATATAACACAGACCAGTGTCGGGAAGAATGCTCGGGCGACTCTACTGGGTAATGATGACACGGACGAGTGCCGAAAGGAGCGTGCATCTGTAAGGGAAATGTTTTGGCCCTCCGGTGAGGAATTGGGGAAATATTCTGTATACTGTCTGATGGGTTGTCAGTATTTACAAGTGTTCAATTCGACTCATGGCTTGCGATTATGCAGTATGTTTGATTTTTTCCGTAATGCTCCGTATTAGACGGAATGCTACGCTCTGTGGGAAACATATGATGCGAATGCTATGATTATGCAAAGATACTGATCTGGGATTCGGATCCCGCTGCTGTGGAGATCTCTGGCTGATCTGTTTGAAGTGGACTTCCCAGCTGGGAATAAAATCTTTGATAGATCTGTCATATATGACTCTGCGTGGGGAAATAGGTCACTGATAGACCTATCTTAGTGATGAGGGACCCAGCTAGGGTTTGTAGAAGCTTTCGTCACTCTGTTGTGAGATCTTCAGGTATTGCTTTTCTGGATAGAGGTCGAAACTTCGTGGGGAGATGGTTCCCTGGTCTTTGCTTTTGGCTGAGGAGGAATGATGAACGGCAACTCAGCTGGGGAGAGAGCACCTCCGGTGTGTAAACACCCCAAATTTGCCCTCACCCATTCACACCATGGCTTGTGATCATTTCATGTACATAAACACAATCATATCATCTCATATCTCATTTTTGAGTCACTGCATTGATTCAAAGTCATCTGCACCTAGGGTTTGTGATCTGAGCAGTCCAAGAGCCTTTTGAGCCACTCCAAGGGTCACCAATCACTTCAAAGGGATCCATGTGTGTTCTTATATCTTATTACATCCTTTCAAAGTCAAAAATGCAAAAGAATCACAAGAACTGGGATTGGTGTGGATGCAGAGCCAAGTTTGACTGCACAGTTGACCCAAAATTAGGGTTTTGGTTTCAGAGGCCATAAACCCAAATTTTTTGGTCATTCTTGTTTCCATTGGTCTCTATATGGTATAGGGAGTATGCATATCAATTTTCATGAAGAAATTCCATGGGGAAGTCATCTGATCAAGGGTTGACTTTCTGGACAAGTCAGTGCAAAATCAGGGCATCTGAGGCCCCCAATGACCCAACCAAGGGGTGATCTTCATCATTTTGAGTGTATATGATCTTTATTTGATCATGGAAGAAGGTTGGAGTTCACAAAATTCAAGAATTTGAAGTTTTTTCAAAGTTGACTTTTTTGGGCACAGTTGACTTTTCAAGAATATGTCATTTTATGCCATTTTTCAAGCCTTGCTTTTTGATCCAAAAATGCTTCAAATGGAAAAACTTTGGTCATGAAAGTTGTAGACTAGATCTTTACTTTTTCAAAAAGTACAAGAACATGATCTAATTCATCTTGGATCAAAAGTTATGGTGTGTTAAAGTTGGCAAAAATCACTAATTTTCAAGTTATGCACTAAAAGGAAAACTTGCAATTTCATGAACCAAGCATTCTAGTGACTTCAAAATGACTTCAAAGCTGCATTACATGATCACACATGACCCCAAAAACAGATTTTGCCCAAGGAATTTTGGATGGCTTGCCTTGATTTTCAAAGTTCCATAAAGCATTTTTCATAAGAGTGCAAAAAGGGGGATTCTTGGCAAAACCATTCACCAAGGAATTATGTGGTCTCTAGCTGATTTTTAAACATTGCCATGACTAAAAGAAGTGTTATGCTACAAAATTCAGCAAGCAATGTTTCATGTGTATGGCACAAAATCATGAGGAAACACAAGTTGTCAAGTTGCAAAAGCTAGCATAGCTTGTCATCCACATGTTGCAGTCAGCTACAAACAATCCAAGGGCCCTCCTCAACTCAAGTTGGAGCAAGACATGACTTGAACCTGCTGCTGCCATGACCCATACTCTCAAGGACACAAACTTGACCTTTTTGCAAAAGGCTCCCATACTCTTAGCACAGTGCTCAGCCACCCTACTGACCTGCCTCACAGTCTATCCACACAAGTTGGAGATGATATAGCAAAGCATTGGGCATTAAAGCTGGCCAGAACACAGCATATCACAAAACTGTCCAAAACTTTTCTCTCTTCGAATCTCATTATACAGCCACCAAACACCCAAACTCTTTTCACCAACAAGTCAAGCACATCAAAAGGAACCATAATCAACCATTAACAGAGCTTGAAACCACTCACACACAAACTCCATTTTCTGCTACACCAGAACTGGATTTCTCAAAGCAGCTTGTCTAAGCTCATTCCAAGCCTTCCATTAGCATCAGGGGAGTCAAAGAAGTTCATTTGCACGCAAAGGAGGCTCTGGAAGCTCAGTATTGAAGCTTTCCAGCTCAGGTATGAACATGAACATTTTCTCCCAAAGCTTGCATTTTAAGTTATAAACTGGTTGCTTATGTCTTGCTGATCATGGGGATGGTTTTAGAATTGGAAATGAGTGAGAGATGAGTTTGTATTGCTGTTCTGAAATTTCACCCGTGAAATTTCTTTCCTTCGATTTGCTTGTTTCCTGTGGTTTAAATAATGTTTGAGGATGGATTCATGACCTAGGTTGTTAGAGGATTATTTCCCTGGCATTAATTTGAAGAATAGTGGCCTGAATCATGTTTTAGGGTTTTGGGGTCGCCGGGGAAGATGACCGGAGCTCCCCTCCGGTCACCTGAGTTTAATTAACCCTAATCCTGTAATTAATTTCCATTTGAATCTGGCACGTTGGATCAGTGGACTTCGTTGACCTCCCGCGCGCATGTGTGGCCTGGATTCACTCAATTAGCCCTAATCCATTTTATTTAGTTTAATTAATCTTAATTAAATTAATTTAATCAGAACCAACCACAGCCCTTGGATAGCGCGCGTGGTCAGCATTTTCAAACCCAGGATCAATCCCAGCCTTCCATTCTGTTGACTTTTTCCATTTTCTTTATTTTTATTCATTTATTTCATATTTGTTTTGTATAATTTATTAAAAATAGCAAAAATGTTTTAAAAATTATGAAACTTTTTGTCAAGAGTTTCATTAATTTTTAAAACACAAAAACATTTTTATTTTCATTTTTAGCATTTAAAAAGTATTTTAAAATATTTAAAAGTTTATTTTTAATTGATTAATGAAAATTAATTTATTAAAAATACTTTTAGGTATTTAAAAATCACCAAAAAATTCATGAAATGTTCTAAGACATTTAGAAACATTGTCCAACCTTCAAACCAAATTTCTTTTTTGATCTTGATGCATTTTAAGAATTTCTCATTGAATTAAAATCATTTTTGTGCATTATTTTGATCCAAAGTTCAAAAAATCATTTCTGCCTATCCATGAGGAGTTGGACATTGATTCTTTTTGCATTGCATTGTGTTTAGCATGTAGTTTTTGAGTCTAAATGGCCATGATTTGATCTTTCATTTTCAATTTGTTTGACATTTCTTTTGTTTGGAAACCCTAAAAACCCTAGAATCTTGTAAAAACCATAACTTGAGATTGATTAAGAGTTGAGACCTCTCCTTTGGGAAATGGGTTAGTATAGGATTAGGGGTCCTTTGTGTGGCATTTTAAATTTTTTATAATGTTGTTTGCTTCTGATTTTGGTTTTTGTTTGATGTATTGTCCATAAACCCCAATTTGGGCTTCCATATGCATCCATCTTGCATTCTCTTGCATAACATGACTTGCCATGACATTTCAAGCATCCATTTGATTCATTTGACATCATAAGACATATTGAAAGCATGTTTGATCATTGCATCATGTGTTTTCCATGTTGTATGCCATGTGCACTTCATAACTTTTCATGTATGTCCTTGCTTCCTAACTTGCTTCATTTGCATTCATGAACTTGTGTGATCATTTCCATGTGCTGCCTCTGGTTTGTATCACTCCATAGCATCATTATCATCATAAGTATGCTTCTGGTTTTGTTTCTCATCATGTCATCTCATCCCATTTTGCATTGCATTGCATTCCTTTTCTAACCTTTCAGGTGGTAAGTGATTTTGGGAAGTGAATTTGCCTTCACTTCTCATAACTTTTCTTTTCATCTCTCTTGCATCCATTGCTGCATTTTTATATGTGTTTGAGTTTGAGCTTGCTCATTCTTTTTCTTCCCACTTTCTTTCTTCAAGTGACTTGTCTTCTTGAATGAAGCAAGTTGCTTTGCTTCTCCTGATCCTTTCATCTGCTTCCTGGTGGTTCCATTGAAGATTGTTCTTGCAAACCTCACAAACCTTAGGAACAACCAAGCATGACAATGATTAGGGTTTTGATTAGTCTCCCCTCTTAGTTTCACCTTTGTGTCTCTTTTGAGTCTTCTCTTCTCATCTCATAATCAGGGACTAAACCCTAAAGGCTTTAAGGATTTGTGATTAGGCTTATGCCTGCATCCTTCTCTTAGGATGGAGTGTATAACTTTAATCCTAAGTGTTAAACACTTAATGTGTTTAAATCTCTTAATTAATTCACTTAATAAGTATCAAGACATCATACTTGTAACTTGGGCCTTGCATTAGGGTTCTAATTCTTCCTTAAATGGTTAAGAAGGACTAACCCTAGTGTTAATGGACAAGTCCCCCTCAAGTTGTCTTACAAACCCTAAAAATCACTTCATCATCTTATCATTAAATAAAATCCACTTAACCAAAGGATTGTTTTGTCATGAGTTTAATCCCTAATCATGGATTAAGTTGAGGAGCTTTCCTCAGCTTAAACATTCTCATCTATTATCCTTCTATTAGGATGGTGTAATGAGTCTGTTTAATCCCTGATTATGGCTTAACCTCATTACTCAACACTAAACAAAAACACCAAAACCATCTAAATAATCACAAGTAGGTTAATGATCTTAATCCTACACCAAAGGTGATTAAGTGTGAGAATCTGACTTCACACTTAAGGTACTCTCATTACCCCTAATCAGAGGGAAGATGTGATGAGTTTACTAAATCCATTGGTTTAGGCTTAAGCTCATTAGCTTATGACAAACTCTCAAAGGCAATAAAAGACTGAAAACTCAAAAACAAACAATAATCGTCTCCTTCGGGATTCTTTTCTCATCTCATTCACTCACAAACGAGAACTTGCTTCTTCCGTCTAATGCAAGACAGTTTGCACCTGAGCCAGACAGGTCATACACTTGAGCATAGACAAGTAAGCAGTTCACAAGTCAATTCACCTTTCAGTCTCTTTGGGTCGAACTACGGTGTTCTGACTTCCTCATTGCACGAGAGGATACGTAGGCATAACTTAACAGTTATCGAACAAAAGTCTCTGTATATTCCCCCTCTTTCCAGCCTTATTTTTTAAGCCTCAATATCACGAGCATTTCATCTCTTTCCTTGTACACTGACACTTCACTTATACACTTCACTTCCTTTACACTGACACATGTACACCCTTTTCCAGCTATAAAACACAAAATGCACTGACACTACCCCTTTAAAACACAAATCTTGCAAGCGTGGATCCCGTCGAGTACGACGGACAATCTGGGTGCTAATACCTTCCCAGGTTGTAACCAACCCCCTTTCTCAGTCTCTCTGGTTCGCAAACCGTCTTATCCGTATCTTTCTAGGTCTATGCAGCATTACCTTTCCTCCGGGATAAAAATGCCTAGCTGGCGACTCTATTCATCTCCAGTGAGTTCACTGCTGTGTGTTCTCATTGTCCCTCTCGCCGACCGTTCGCATCTGTACCTTTATTTGGGCCGGTCCCATCTATCGGGAGCGACAGCTTGGCGACTCTGCTGGGGACCCTTATACTGCAACCAGGGCTTCTGGTTCTTTTTTTTGTGGGTTCCTCCTAGCGCTTGATTGGTTTGTGTTTACTGGGGTGTTATGTGTTTATTTGTGTCTATATATGTTTTATTTTTGCTTTATGTACAATTGTTTATCTGCTTTCTTTACTGCTTTACATATATCATACTGTCATGCTGTCTGGCTGGATCTGGTTTTGCTTTGGTGGGTGGGTGTTCCATTGAGAGTTAAGGTCCTATACCTGGGACCTGAGTGACACCTAGGCTAGAGTGAATCATATTCTTTCCCATTCCATCTCGGTCTGGTGCGGGAATATGAAACACGGTTCAGATATGGGTTTCTTCTTGAGAACTCTGTGTTGCAGATCTCCTGCAGTGCTAGGGCTATCTGGGAAGCCTGCTAAGTCTGGATGACCTTTAGTATTGACCTTCAGAAACTGAGGTGAATTAGAGGAGGAAATTTTATGGTTATTGTAAACACTGTACCTCCGGGTTAGAAGTGTTTACACTTCTCATAACTGATCCAAGTCTGAGGATCCTTGTTTTAGAACACCACCTGTGAGGGGGTTGGGCTGTTTACAGGTTTGCAGGTACCTTGACCTCAGAATACCCTGTTACTTTGACTTGATTAAGAATACTCCATGTTGGAACAGTTCTTGTGATTCTAAACCCTGGACATGTGGCTCTTTATTTGAGCCCCCCACCTTGGTTACTGGATTTATAGACCTCCATCTGGATTTCTTGGACATATTTGGGCTTATATCAGAGCAATTGATCAGATCCAGCTCAGTCACAAACCCTTGCATATCATTTGCATACATACTCATTGCATCATATTGACATTTGCTTATTTGTGTTTCAGGGTATCCACTTTCATCTTTGGTTTTGGTTTTGACCCCATCTTCAGTATTGACCTATCTTCATCAGCACCTGCTTCAGCTATCAGCTATCTACCTCAGTCACCTGCACCAGCCAATCAGTGGCCCATTCTTCAGTGTTATCATCAGCACCTGTCTCTACTCATCTTCAGCATTATGGCTCCAAAAAAGAGTAACATCACCTACCACTTTTTCCAGCCAGAGCTATCTGACATCAGGAGGATTCAGACCCTGATCACTCCAGATCACATACCATTGTTCAGGGAACATTATGGAGATATACTTGATATGGTTATGGATCTGGACCCTTCACAGAGAAGCCTGATCCACACTTGCCTTCAATTCTATGATCCTCCACTGAGGTGTTTTACTTTCCAAGACTTTCAGTTGGGCCCTCTATTGGAAGAATACTCATCATTAGTTGGTATACCTATCAGGGGTGGAATCCCTTTCAACCCTGAGATGGTCTTTCCTGGCAATGGAGAAGTAGCAAAGGCTTTGCATCTGGAACCTGTCCTAATTGAGCAGCATATGACTTCTAAAGCTGGAATTCCTGGTTTCCATCTGGATTTCTTGATCTCTCAAGCTACCCTGAAAGCTTCTCTAGGAGAGTGGAAAGCTGTTTGTGCTTTATTGGCCTTGAGTATATATGGAATTGTATTGTTTGCAGATGAGCCTCGATTCATTAGCAAGAATGCAATCCATCTTTTCATCTTGCAGAACCCAGTGCCCACTTTATTGGGGGATCTCTACTATTCAGTGCATCAGAGGAATGAAAAGCAGAGGGGAAGATTAGTGAGGTGTTGTGCTCCATTGTTCCACACTTGGCTTCTCAAGCATCTACCCAGGACAGATACATTTTTGAATCCTCATCAGCAGAAAAACTGGGCTAAGAGACTCACTGCTCTAACTTCAGCCGATATCAGATGGTGCACCCAGAGCACCAAGGGCAGGGATATCATCACCAGCTGTGGGCATTTTCCCAATGTGCCCCTAATAGGAGTTAAGGGTAGTATTAATTACAACCCTCTGCTGTTCAAAAGGCAACTGGGCTATGCACTGGTCCACACTCCTAAGGCACAGGACTTGGTTGAGACCCTTTACTGTGAGAACAAGCCTAATCTGGCTACTGTTAGGCAGGCAGCCTGGGCCTGGGATAATGTTCAAACCAAGGGAATAACCATTTTGGGGAAATGCAGCAATGTGGCATCAGCACAATATTATGAATGGTCCCGTGCCAGGGCTCAATTCTCTGGGATGCCCTTTACCATAGAAGATATGCCTGAGCCATCTTCAGCACCACCCCCTGCCACTATCAGTTTGGAGGAGTTTGAGAGCTTGAAAGAAAGAAATGAGAAGTTAACTCAGGCTTTGCAGAAGACCCTCCGGGAGAGGAGTGATGGTAGGATAGAGATTGAGAGGCTAGAGAAGCTGAAAGTGGAGCATCTGGTTAAGATTGAGAAGTCTGGGGATTATATCAAAAAGTCTAAGGCTGGAGAACAAATTTTAAAGAATGCTTGCAAGGAAGCCCAGTTCCAGAGAGCAAGGACAGACTTGTATCTAAAGGAGAGTCAGGCCCGGTGGGTCAGGATCACCGAGGCTCGTACTCTGGAGGACAAGAGGGTCCAAGACAAGGTGGAGCAACTGGAAGCTAGTGCCAAAGAACAGCAGGAAGCCCTAGCAGCAGCCCAGAGGGAGATATCAGAGCTGAAGATCAAAGCAGGAGTGAAGAGGTCAAAGGACCAAGGTCAGCACAAGAAACTAACAGCAGCTGTTACGACCCGGAATCTCCTTATCAGGAATCTCACGGAGCGTCCGGCTGATCCTGTGACCGAAGCACTTCTCAAGGAAGTTCGTGAGGATGAGTTTGGTCTTGGTGTTTGACCATTTGTTTGTTGTTGCTTTCATTTCATGTACTTTTATTTTCCTGTAATGTACTTTGACCCCTCAGAGGGCTTGTATTTGTAAACAAACTATGTACTATTTTGCTTTTGTAATATATGTATTAGTTTGTTCCATCCAAGTTTACTTCGAAAGCAACATCAACAGCATCTTCAAGGGTCTGGAAGGGTCAAAACTGAATGCCAAGCCGGATACCTTGAAAACAAATAAGCATACTGCATTGCATGCTAACCCTTTTGTTTGTTTTGTAGGTTTTTGTTTTATTGCCACTAACTCTGTTGTGATGTTCAGGAACTATTGCTCGGCGCCGAGTATTTCCCCTCAACCGTCCGCACCGTTATCCGACCCGTAACAACCTCCCGGGCATTCAAATGGATCAGATGCAGCAGGACCTTACTGAGGTCAGAAATCAAATGGCCAATGAAAGGCTAGAAATGAGGAATCAAATGACGCAGTTTATGGAAGTAATGAACAACATGGCTCAGAGCCAAGAAAGATTGAGGGCCATGGTGGAAAGGCAAAATCAAGAAGATCCACATATAGGGACTGCCGGCAACAACAACAATGAAAGGGTCCAACCTCATGTTAACCCCCCTGTATTTGGCCCCCATCTTCATCCAGAGGTCAATATTCCTGCAAATGTTCAAGGGACTGCCACTGCAGCCAGGGTACTTCAAGAAGACCCCCAAGAGGATCAGTTCACAGTAATGGGTGCTGGAGAAGAAGCTTATGATAGAAGGTTGGATGAGATAGCTGAGAAATTGAGGTCCTTAGAGTCTCAAAACTCTTTGGGTTTCGACGTCATGGACATGGGCTTGGTAGACGGGGTTAGGATTCCCCATAAGTTCAAGCCTCCTTGTTTTGAGAAATACAACGGGACTTCATGCCCCCGGACTCATTTACAGTCATTTCTGGGAAGGCTGAAGGCCTATACTATGGATGAGAAGCTCTGGATGTTCTATTTCGAGGATAGCTTAACTGGAGCGTCAAGAGAATGGTACTCTCACTTGACAAGGGCAACTATCAGATGCTGGAAGGACCTGGCAGAGGCCTTTATCAGACAGTATCAGTACAACTTAGACATGGCACCCAACAGGACCCTCCTAATGGGAATGTCACAGTCGTCAAGGGAAAGTTTCCGAGATTATGCCCAGAGATGGAGGCAATTGGCTGCTGCTGTTCAACCACCTATGTCTGAGAGGGAAATGGCAGACATGTTTATGAACACCCTTCAGGGGACATATATTGACAGGCTGGCTGCTTTCTCTTCCACTAGCTTTGCAGATGTTGTCATAGCTGGGGAGAGAATCGAGAGCCTGTTAAAAATGGGTAAGATTTCTGACAATGGTGCAAGCTCGTCCAGTAGTACAAGAAAGCCTTTTGCAGGCCCAAGAAGAACTGGCGAGACCAATGCCATCCACACCAACAGGGGCAGGCCCCAATATGTTCACAGATCAGTGGCAGCAGTCACCATTCCCGCTCCAGCTCATCCTCAACCAGTTTATCAGCCTCCGCAACAAAACTATCAGCAACAACCTCAGTACCATCAACAGAATCAGTATCCTCCGAGAAATTACAACAACAGCAACACCAACAACAACAACCAGCAAAGGCCATTCCAACAGAGGCCATCTCAAGCCAACAGGGTAATCGATCCGATCCCTATGCCATATGCTACACTGTTGCCACAACTCCTGAAACTCAACCTAGTTGAGCTAAGGACGTTGGCACCTCCAGATCCAAACATTTTACCCAGGAATTACGACTCCAACGCCAGATGTGCCTTCCATTCAAATGCACCTGGCCACAGTACAGAAAAGTGCAGAGCCCTGCACATGAAGGTACAAGACCTGGTAGACTCAAAAGCTCTGAATTTCGCACCACCACCCAATGTCAATAAGAACCCAATGCCAAACCACGGTGGTCCCAGGATTAACGCTATTGAAGAAGACAAACCGTCTTATTTAATAACCAGTGTGGGTCAGATCAAGACACCGTTGGTAGAAATTAAGGCTCAGCTCCTCGAATGTCAAATGTTCCCGGGGTGTGAGTTGGGGTGTGCTTACTGCAATATCTCGGTAAATGGGTGCGATAACCTGAGGAATGGCATAGATGGTCTCATTCAGAATGGCCAACTCCAGATCACCACATCATTTCCAACAAATCCAACAATCTCAACAGCAACAGCTCCAGAACCTCCTACAACTGCAACAACCATTGTTCCTGACAATTCTTCGGCTTCATCAACAAGTGCTCCATCTGTCATTTCAACTGATCAGTTATCAACAAATTTTTCTTCTACAACTCCAGCACCACTCCATTTTGAAACTCCTACAACAACGACATCCATTCTTCCAACAATGTCTCCTACAACACCAGCAACAAATCATGAAGACGTCTCAACTGTCACAATATTTTATGATCCTGAAAACAACTCTGCCTACAACTCAGAAGGTGCTGCTCCCATCAGAGCACCAGTCACAATTTATTACGATCCACAGACTATCACAATTCCTTCCGCAGCTGCAATCAGTCCAGTCACTATCACGGTGCCTGGACCAGTACCTTATGAAAGCAGTAATGCCATCCCGTGGCATTACGGCTCTGACCTGTACTGTGAAGGACAAAGAATCACTTTTGAATCATCAACCCCTGCATCACAAATTGACAATGTGGGAGGAGGCGGAGGCTTCACTCGAAGCGGACGTCTTTTCGCTCCACAAATTCAGAGACCCACTGCCGAAGCAGAAGCTGCTGCTAAAGCAAAAGGAAAAAGCTTGGTGCAGGAAGAGCAGACTGTTAAAGAAGCCTTGAAAACACCTTTTGACCAAGAGGTTGATGAGTTCATGCGAATCATCAAGAAGAGTGATTATAAAATAGTGGATCAGCTTCATCAAACGCCTTCCAAGATCTCAATCCTATCATTGCTTATGTGCTCCGAAGCCCATCGGAATGCACTACTCAAAGTCTTGCACGCAGCTTACGTGCCTGAAGAGATCACTGTCAATCAACTGGAAGCTGTAGTTGGAAATGTTAATGCTAGTCACGGACTAGGGTTCACCAATACTGATTTGACTACGGAAGGCCGCAACCATAACAAAGCCTTGCACATAACCATGGAATGTAAAGGTGCTGTCCTTTCACATGTGCTGGTAGACACGGGGTCATCCCTCAATGTCTTACCTAAAAAGGCCCTGGTGAAGCTAGAATATGACGGATTGGCGTTGAGACCCAGCAACCTGGTGGTGAGAGCCTTTGATGGTTCAAAGAGATCGGTTCTGGGAGAAATTGAATTGCCCATAACGATTGGCCCGCAGACCTTCAAAACGATCTTCTACGTGATGGATATACAGCCTGCCTACAGCTGTCTATTGGGTAGGCCATGGATTCACGCCGCTGGCGCCGTGACCTCTACCCTTCACCAGAAGTTAAAATATGAGTGGGAGGGTCAAATCGTTACAATCTGTGGAGAAGAGGATATTTTTGTCAGCCACCTGGCTACCTATAAATACATCGAGATGGATGGGGAGATCCATGAAACAATGAGCCAAGGTTTCGAAGCCTTGAATGTCAATGAAACATCTGCTGTGCCTGGTACTTCAATATCATCATACCAACAAGCCCGGAAGGTTGTTGAGGGAGGAAACGCCCAAGGCTGGGGCAAACTGCTATCGGTGGAGAAGAAAGAGGATAGATTTGGGTTGGGTTACAAACCAACTCAACAAGATCAAGCAGAGGCTGCAAAAGAGCTCAACTTTGTGAGTGGGGGGATGCTCACCCCTGATGCTGTCAACTGTCTGGAAGACGAGCTGGAAGAAGAACGCAACCTGGAAAGCTGGATTCGTCCAAAGATCCCGGGGAGCAGTATCTCAAACTGGTCTTCCCAGGAAATTATAAGAGTTACTCATGCAGAGTAATTATTATTTCCTGTATTTTAAAGCATGCATCAAAGTCTTGCATCTTGCCCAAGATGACAAGACTCATTTTGTAATCGGGCCATCTGTACTTTTTGTGCAAACAAGATTAATCAATGAAATATCAGACATCTTTTTGCAAACGAGTCTTTTTCTTTTCCGCTCACTGTTTTTCCATTTTTCTTTTTGTACAAAAAAAATAAATGGCAGTGTTTTCAAAATGACAATTTTATTTCACTTTTTAAAACGAGATTAAAATCAAATCACTAAAATGAACAACTGAACCCATTGATGATTACCAGCCTATGAGGTTTGACTTCCCCGATGAAGACATCATGTTCATAAAAGCAAAAGATCATGAAGAGCCCATTCACACTGAAGGGCCTGACCCGGAAGAAGAATGGACTATGATGTTTGATGGGGCTGTTAACATGAATGGTCGTGGTGTCGGTGCAGTACTCATTACACCTAAAGGAGTTCACATGCCTTTCTCGGCAAAACTCACCTTCAACTGCACTAACAACGAAGCTGAATACGAAGCTTGCATTATGGGTCTTGAGGAAGCCATTGACCTCAGGATCAAGACATTGACTGTATTCGGAGATTCAGCTCTGGTAATCAATCAAACCAACGGCAAATGGTATACACACCAGGATCATCTAATACCTTACAGGGATTATACAAGGAGGTTATTGACTTTCTTTACAACAGTCAAGCTTGAGTATATCCCTCGGGACGAGAATCAGTTTGCAGATGCTCTGGCTACCATTTCGTCCATGATCAAGGTTCAAGCTGCTAACTTCATACCTCAGATCTCAGTGTCCAGACTTGACAGACCAGCATATGTGTTCGCCGCAGATGTCGTTAAAGATGATAAGCCTTGGTTCCATGACATTAAATGCTTCTTGGAGGATCAAACATACCCACCTGGGGCATCTTCCAATGATAAGAAGACTTTGAGAAGGCTTGCTGGTAGTTTCTTCTTGAACACTGATGGGTCTTTATACAAAAGGAACTTTGATATGGTACTCCTCAGATGCGTTGATAAGACAGAACCAGACTTGTTGATGCATGAAGTGCACGAAGGATCCTTTGGTACCCATGCAGGAGGGCATGCCATGGCTAAGAAATTGTTAAGATCAGGTTATTACTGGATCACAATGGATGCCGACTGTTGTGCCTACGCCAGAAAATGCCATAAATGCCAGATTTATGCAGATAGGGTGCATGTGCCTCCCAATCCTTTGAACATAATGTCTTCACCCTGGCCCTTTGCTATGTGGGGCATTGACATGATTGGCAAGATTGAACCGACTGCTTCGAATGGCCACAGATTCATCCTGGTCGCCATCGACTATTTCACCAAGTGGGTTGAGGCAGCCTCATATGCAAACGTCACAAGATAAGTGGTAGCCAGATTTCTGAAAAGAGATATCATCTGTCGGTATGGAGTGCCCGAGCGAATCATTACTGACAATGGTTCCAACTTAAATAACAAAATGATGGCAGAACTATGCCGGGACTTCAAAATTCAACACCACAATTCTTCTCCTTACAGGCCAAAGATGAACGGCGCTGTTGAGGCAGCAAATAAGAATATCAAGAAGATTGTGCAGAAGATGGTAGTCACCTACAAAGACTGGCATGAAATGCTACCATTTGCCTTGCATGGGTACCGCACGTCAATCAGGACATCCACTGGGGCAACACCATATCAACTTGTGTATGGTATGGAAGCAGTCCTACCGGTTGAAGTTGAATTACCCTCTCTACGAGTATTAATGGATGTTAAACTGAACGAAGCAGAATGGGTTAGGGCCCGATACGAGCAACTGAGTCTGATTGAAGAGAAGAGATTGGCTGCAATTTGTCATGGACAGCTATATCAGAAAAGAATGAAGAAGGCCTTCGATCAGAAAGTCAGGCTCCGAGAATACCAAGTAGGGGATCTTGTGCTGAAAAGAATCCTCCATCCGCATACAGACCACAGGGGAAAATGGACTCCAAATTATGAGGGACCATTCGTGGTAAAGAAAGTTTTCTCTGGTGGAGCACTGATGCTCAGCACCATGGATGGTGAAGACTTCCCGTCCCCTGTGAATTCAGATGCAGTTAAAAAATACTTCGCATAAAAATGACTCGCTGGACATAAAAACAGAATGTAAGTCCAGGCAAAAATAGGGCATCCCGGCGAGTCAAAAACAGAATAAAAGACTCGGGCAAAATAAGGGAAAATAAACAAAAATGTACACCCGCTGAGTTGAAAAGCCGCACTGGACAGCTCAGGCAAGAATGGGTATCCCGATGGATTGAAAACCCGAAAGGGCGATCCATGCAAAATAAGGGAATAAGCGAACAACTGCATTCTGAATTCGTCTGTATCACCTACAACTTGGTAAGCTTCGAAAGGATTAAGCTTCAATCAGAATCAACATTCTTCAAAAAGCAAGATGAGAAGAACGTCAAAAGTCATACGAGTCATAGTAAAGAGGAAGCTCCTTAAAGCGTCATCAACACTGCCAGCTTTTTGTTTCTCAATTTGTAACAATCTCCTCATTCCAGGGGATATGTTCCTTTGACTGTATCTCGCCAATTCAGGGCATATGAATTAATAAAATCATATTTTCAGTCATGTCTCGTTTTGTACATTTTATTTGCAAAAATGTCTGATGTCTTAAAGAAAAACTGATTACATAAGAATACAGATGCTTATCTTCAAATAAAAACATGCTTGCAGGAAATATACTTACTCTCGGAAGTATCCTAACTCCTATGACGGAATCCAGTAAAGGGTACCTTGGGATTATCTTGTGCGTTTCTCTATCTTTTTCAGGATTGCAGGTATCCAGAGCGCAACTTGGGGCATGAAAACTTTACCCCAGCAAGCTGGCAAATCAACACTCAATTTTAGCACCCGAAGTGCTCTCTCCCCAGCTGAGTTGCCTTTCATGACTCCTCCCAGCTGAGTTGCCACTTATTACTTATCCCTATCAGAATGGGCAGGTATCACAAAAGGTACCTATATCCCCGGCTGAGTCAAGGATCCTCTTCAACAGAATCCTTAGGGAGGTCTCTCAGTGATCTCTCTTTCTCCCCAGCCGAGTTGCCATCTCGCCCTCAGCCGAGTACAAGAGTCAGGGAATCATCTCCCCACAGAATCCTCAGCCTCTATTCAGAAGAGCAACGCATGAAGGAGTCACAACAGAGTGAAGAAGGCTTCTAAACCCCAGCTGGATCCTATGTTTATTAGGATAGGTCTATCAATGGCCCGAATCCCCAAGCAAATATCATATCATCAGATCTATCAATGATCTCACCCCCAGCTGGGATGTCTACTTCAAACGGATCGATCGAAGATCTTCGCAGCAACGGGAACCGGATCCCGGTTTGGTAGCTTTGCATAATCATAGCATTCGCATCATATTCACCCACAAAGCGTAGCATTCCGTTTTAACACGGAGCATTACGGCAAAAATCCAATACATAGCATAATCATAAGCCATGTTTTAAACCAACACTTGTGAATAATGACAGCTCATCAACGTACAGAAAAATCCCCACCAGAGTCCCCAGCAAAAGCAGTTGCCTCACAATCCACAAACACCAGTATATACTCATTTTAACACCCGCCCGTGCCATCTTTCCCCAGTAAAGTCGCCTGAACACTCCTTACAAACAAGACCACCCATATTACAGATACGTCCTGACACCCGTCCGTGTCATACGCCAGCAGAAAGCCAAAGACATCCTCTTTGCACTCGCATATACCTATATACACTTTCTTGACACCCGTCCGTGTCGTATCCCCCAGCACAGTCATCTACACTTTTACAACCCATATACTTGTTGATATTATTATACTTTTCTCTCTCGACACTCGTCCGTGTCACTCTCCCCAGCAGATAAACACTCATCTATGCAATATTCATACTCATGTTACACCCATACAGATACTCGTCCGTATTTTGTATATACCACTCATATCCCCACAGATTCAACACTAGTCCTTGTTTCTTTGTTAACCAGTTGGTACTCGTCCGTACCATCATCTCAGAACATGCGTCTAAAGTTTGTTTCTACATGATACTCGTCCGTATCATAGCCTTAGGGATGCTCGTCCGCATCTTTAATCCATACACTGTGTCAAACACTTATGTCCTTTTGAATATAGACATTCGTCTGTGCCTACTATTCCCCAGAAAAGTCCCCTCAGATTCAACACTCGTCCGTGTTCTCTGTTAACCAGTTGATACTCGTCCGTATCATCATCTTTGAACACGCGTCAGTATTTGTTTCTACCCGATACTCGTCTGTATCGTAGTCTTAAGGATGCTCGTCTGCATCTTTAATCTATACACAAATACCAAACACTTATACCTTTTGTTTCTTGGATATAAACACTCGTCCGTGTTTACTACTCCCCAGGAGATCGCCAACAAAGCAATTTTCTTTTTATCTGACATTCGTCCTGTGTCACGATAAACCCTGAGAGCAGCCGTACCCTGCTAGGTGGTCGTCCTCCACCTCTTGATGGTCGTCCTCCATCATGCTCATCTGATGGCCGTCCCCATCGTTGATTTTCTATCTGACATTCGTCCTATGTCGTGATATTTAGCAGCCGTCCCCTGCTAGGTGGTCATCCTTCACCTTTTGATGATCGTCCTTCATCATTTTATCCAATGGCCGTCCCCATTGTTGGTTTTGGTTATCTGGCATTCGTCCTATGTCATGATAAACCTTGAGAGCAGCCGTCCCCTGCTAGGTGGTCGTACTCCACCTCTTGATGGTCGTCCTCCATCATGCTCATCCGATGGCCGTCCCCATCGTTGACCTTTTATCCGGCATTCGTCCTATGTCGCGATATTTTCGGCAGCCGTACCCTGCCTGGTGGTCGTCCTCCACCTTAGATGATCGTCCCTCATCTTATCCCCAACAGAGCAGCCGTCCCCTGCTAGGTGATCGTCCTTCACCTTTGATGACCGTACCTCATCATCTGTTTATTTCATTTATTCTTTAACCCGATGGTCGTCCCCGTCGTGGTCCCTTTTTCTTTTTCCTGATGATCGTCCTTCATCAGTTTAGCCCGATGGCCGTCCCCATCGTTGGTTACTTTACTTTATGAACTTGATGGCCGTCCCCGTCATGTTTCATTAATCCCCAGAGAATTTTACAGCTTTATCTTGATGGCCGTCCCCATCATAGTTCTTTTATCCCCAGCATGTCGGCCGTCCCCGTCATTGCTTTATTTTCCGCACTTTTCCCAACATGTCGGTCGTCCCCGTCATTGCTCTTTACCCAGCAGTCGTCCTCTGCTCGACGGTCGTCCTCCGTCGCCCACACTTTACAATATACTTTATTTTCCTTTACAATCTATATCCCTTTTCTTCTTCATTCTGTGAGTGCAAATTTTGGACTGTCTTTGGTATTCAACCACAAGTTATCTCGCTTGCCTGTTAAGCCGTTGTTTACATCCTGCACAACTAACTCATGTTTGAATAGGGGCAGCTGTAAACACCCCAAATTTTCCCTCACCCATTCACACCATGGCTTGTGATCATTTCATGTACATAAACACAATCATATCATCTCATATCTCATTTTTGAGTCACTGCATTGATTCAAAGTCATCTGCACCTAGGGTTTGTGATCTGAGCAGTCCAAGAGCCTTTTGAGCCACTCCAAGGGTCACCAATCACTTCAAAGGGATCCATGTGTGTTCTTATATCTTATTACATCCTTTCAAAGTCAAAAATGCAAAAGAATCACAAGAACTGGGATTGGTGTGGATGCAGAGCCAAGTTTGACTGCACAGTTGACCCAAAATTAGGGTTTTGGTTTCAGAGGCCATAAACCCAAATTTTTTGGTCATTCTTGTTTCCATTGGTCTCTATATGGTATAGGGAGTATGCATATCAATTTTCATGAAGAAATTCCATGGGGAAGTCATCTGATCAAGGGTTGACTTTCTGGACAAGTCAGTGCAAAATCAGGGCATCTGAGGCCCCCAATGACCCAACCAAGGGGTGATCTTCATCATTTTGAGTGTATATGATCTTTATTTGATCATGGAAGAAGGTTGGAGTTCACAAAATTCAAGAATTTGAAGTTTTTGCAAAGTTGACTTTTTTGGGCACAGTTGACTTTTCAAGAATATGTCATTTTATGCCATTTTTCAAGCCTTGCTTTTTGATCCAAAAATGCTTCAAATGGAAAAACTTTGGTCATGAAAGTTGTAGACTAGATCTTTCCTTTTTCAAAAAGTACAAGAACATGATCTAATTCATCTTGGATCAAAAGTTATGGTGTGTTAAAGTTGGCAAAAATCACTAATTTTCAAGTTATGCACTAAAAGGAAAACTTGCAATTTCATGAACCAAGCATTCTAGTGACTTCAAAATGACTTTAAAGCTGCATTACATGATCACACATGACCCCAAAAACAGATTTGGCCCAAGGAATTTTGGATGGCCTGCCTTGATTTTCAAAGTTCCATAAAGCATTTTTCATAAGAGTGCAAAAAGGGGGATTCTTGGCAAAACCATTCACCAAGGAATTATGTGGTCTCTAGCTGATTTTTAAACATTGCCATGACTAAAAGAAGTGTTATGCTACAAAATTCAGCAAGCAATGTTTCATGTGTATGGCACAAAATCATGAGGAAACACAAGTTGTCAAGTTGCAAAAGCTAGCATAGCTTGTCATCTACATGTTGCAGTAAGCTACAAACAATCCAAGGGCCCTCCTCAACTCAAGCTGGAGCAAGACATGACTTGAACCTGCTGCTGCCATGACCCATACTCTCAAGGACACAAACTTGACCTTTTTGCAAAAGGCTCCCATACTCTTGGCACAGTGCTCAGCCACCCTACTGACCTGCCTCACAGTCTATCCACACAAGTTGGAGATGATATAGCAAAGCATTGGGCATTGAAGCTGGCCAGAACACAGCATATCACAAAACTGTCCAAAACTTTTCTCTCTTCGAATCTCATTATACAGCCACCAAACACCCAAACTCTTTTCACCAACAAGTCAAGCACATCAAAAGGAACCATAATCAACCATTAACAGAGCTTGAAACCACTCACACACAAACTCCATTTTCTGCTACACCAGAACTGGATTTCTCAAAGCAGCTTGTCTAAGCTCATTCCAAGCCTTCCATTAGCATCAGGGGAGTCAAAGAAGTTCATTTGCACGCAAAGGAGGCTCTGGAAGCTCAGTATTGAAGCTTTCCAGCTCAGGTATGAACATGAACATTTTCTCCCAAAGCTTGCATTTTAAGTTATAAACTGGTTGCTTATGTCTTGCTGATCATGGGGATGGTTTTAGAATTGGAAATGAGTGAGAGATGAGTTTGTATTGCTGTTCTGAAATTTCACCCGTGAAATTTCTTTCCTTCGATTTGCTTGTTTCCTGTGGTTTAAATAATGTTTGAGGATGGATTCATGACCTAGGTTGTTAGAGGATTATTTCCCTGGCATTAATTTGAAGAATAGTGGCCTGAATCATGTTTTAGGGTTTTGGGGTCGCCGGGGAAGATGACCGGAGCTCCCCTCCGGTCACCTGAGTTTAATTAACCCTAATCCTGTAATTAATTTCCATTTGAATCTGGCACGTTGGATCAGTGGACTTCGTTGACCTCCCGCGCGCATGTGTGGCCTGGATTCACTCAATTAGCCCTAATCCATTTTATTTAGTTTAATTAATCTTAATTAAATTAATTTAATCAGGACCAACCACAGCCCTTGGATAGCGCGCGTGGTCAGCAGTTTCAAACCCAGGATCAATCCCAGCCTTCCATTCTGTTGACTTTTTCCATTTTCTTTATTTTTATTCATTTATTTCATATTTGTTTTGTATAATTTATTAAAAATAGCAAAAATGTTTTAAAAATTATGAAACTTTTTGTCAAGAGTTTCATTAATTTTTAAAACACAAAAACATTTTTATTTTCATTTTTAGCATTTAAAAAGTATTTTAAAATATTTAAAAGTTTATTTTTAATTGATTAATGAAAATTAATTTATTAAAAATACTTTTAGGTATTTAAAAATCACCAAAAAATTCATGAAATGTTCTAAGACATTTAGAAACATTGTCCAACCTTCAAACCAAATTTCTTTTTTGATCTTGATGCATTTTAAGAATTTCTCATTGAATTAAAATCATTTTTGTGCATTATTTTGATCCAAAGTTCAAAAAATCATTTCTGCCTATCCATGAGGAGTTGGACATTGATTCTTTTTGCATTGAATTGTGTTTAGCATGTAGTTTTTGAGTCTAAATGGCCATGATTTGATCTTTCATTTTCAATTTGTTTGACATTTCTTTTGTTTGGAAACCCTAAAAACCCTAGAATCTTGTAAAAACCATAACTTGAGATTGATTAAGAGTTGAGACCTCTCCTTTGGGAAATGGGTTAGTATAGGATTAGGGGTCCTTTGTGTGGCATTTTAAATTTTTTATAATGTTGTTTGCTTCTGATTTTGGTTTTTGTTTGATGTATTGTCCATAAACCCCAATTTGGGCTTCCATATGCATCCATCTTGCATTCTCTTGCATAACATGACTTGCCATGACATTTCAAGCATCCATTTGATTCATTTGACATCATAAGACATATTGAAAGCATGTTTGATCATTGCATCATGTATTTTCCATGTTGTATGCCATGTGCACTTCATAACTTTTCATGTATGTCCTTGCTTCCTAACTTGCTTCATTTGCATTCATGAACTTGTGTGATCATTTCCATGTGCTGCCTCTGGTTTGTATCACTCCATAGCATCATTATCATCATAAGTATGCTTCTGGTTTTGTTTCTCATCATGTCATCTCATCCCATTTTGCATTGCATTGCATTCCTTTTCTAACCTTTCAGGTGGTAAGTGATTTTGGGAAGTGAATTTGCCTTCACTTCTCATAAATTTTCTTTTCATCTCTCTTGCATCCATTGCTGCATTTTTATATGTGTTTGAGTTTGAGCTTGCTCATTCTTTTTCTTCCAACTTTCTTTCTTCAAGTGACTTGTCTTCTTGAATGAAGCAAGTTGCTTTGCTTCTCCTGATCCTTTCATCTGCTTCCTGGTGGTTCCATTGAAGATTGTTCTTGCAAACCTCACAAACCTTAGGAACAACCAAGCATGACAATGATTAGGGTTTTGATTAGTCTCCCCTCTTAGTTTCACCTTTGTGTCTCTTTTGAGTCTTCTCTTCTCATCTCATAATCAGGGACTAAACCCTAAAGGCTTTAAGGATTTGTGATTAGGCTTATGCCTGCATCCTTCTCTTAGGATGGAGTGTATAACTTTAATCCTAAGTGTTAAACCCTTAATGTGTTTAAATCTCTTAATCAATTCACTTAATAAGTATCAAGACATCATACTTGTAACTTGGGCCTTGCATTAGGGTTCTAATTCTTCCTTAAATGGTTAAGAAGGACTAACCCTAGTGTTAATGGACAAGTCCCCCTCAAGTTGTCTTACAAACCCTAAAATTCACTTCATCATCTTATCATTAAATAAAATCCACTTAACCAAAGGATTGTTTTGTCATGAGTTTAATCCCTAATCATGGATTAAGTTGAGGAGCTTTCCTCAGCTTAAACATTCTCATCTATTATCCTTCTATTAGGATGGTGTAATGAGTCTGTTTAATCCCTGATTATGGCTTAACCTCATTACTCAACACTAAACAAAAACACCAAAACCATCTAAATAATCACAAGTAGGTTAATGATCTTAATCCTACACCAAAGGTGATTAAGTGTGAGAATCTGACTTCACACTTAAGGTACTCTCATTACCCCTAATCAGAGGGAAGATGTGATGAGTTTACTAAATCCATTGGTTTAGGCTTAAGCTCATTAGCTTATGACAAACTCTCAAAGGCAATAAAAGACTGAAAACTCAAAAACAAACAATAATCGTCTCCTTCGGGATTCTTTTCTCATCTCATTCACTCACAAACGAGAACTTGCTTCTTCCGTCTAATGCAAGACAGTTTGCACCTGAGCCAGATAGGTCATACACTTGAGCATAGACAAGTAAGCAGTTCACAAGTCAATTCACCTTTCAGTCTCTTTGGGTCGAACTACGGTGTTCTGACTTCCTCATTGCACGAGAGGATACGTAGGCATAACTTAACAGTTATCGAACAAAAGTCTCTGTATATTCCCCCTCTTTCCAGCCTTATTTTTTAAGCCTCAATATCACGAGCATTTCATCTCTTTCCTTGTACACTGACACTTCACTTATACACTTCACTTCCTTTACACTGACACATGTACACCCTTTTCCAGCTATAAAACACAAAATGCACTGACACTACCCCTTTAAAACACAAATCTTGCAAGCGTGGATCCCGTCGAGTACGACGGACAATCTGGGTGCTAATACCTTCCCAGGTTGTAACCAACCCCCTTTCTCAGTCTCTCTGGTTCGCAAACCGTCTTATCCGTATCTTTCTAGGTCTATGCAGCATTACCTTTCCTCCGGGATAAAAATGCCTAGCTGGCGACTCTATTCATCTCCAGTGAGTTCACTGCTGTGTGTTCTCATTGTCCCTCTCGCCGACCGTTCGCGTCTGTACCTTTATTTGGGCCGGTCCCATCTATCGGGAGCGACAGCTTGGCGACTCTGCTGGGGACCCTTATACTGCAACCAGGGCTTCTGGTTCTTTTTTTTGTAGGTTCCTCCTAGCGCTTGATTGGTTTGTGTTTACTGGGGTGTTATGTGTTTATTTGTGTCTATATATGTTTTATTTTTGCTTTATGTACAATTGTTTATCTGCTTTCTTTACTGCTTTACATATATCATACTGTCATGCTGTCTGGCTGGATCTGGTTTTGCTTTGGTGGGTGGGTGTTCCATTGAGAGTTAAGGTCCTATACCTGGGACCTGAGTGACACCTAGGCTAGAGTGAATCATATTCTTTCCCATTCCATCTCGGTCTGGTGCGGGAATATGAAACACGGTTCAGATATGGGTTTCTTCTTGAGAACTCTGTGTTGCAGATCTCCTGCAGTGCTAGGGCTATCTGGGAAGCCTGCTAAGTCTGGATGACCTTTAGTATTGACCTTCAGAAACTGAGGTGAATTAGAGGAGGAACTTTTATGGTTATTGTAAACACTGTACCTCCGGGTTAGAAGTGTTTACACTTCTCATAACTGATCCAAGTCTGAGGATCCTTGTTTTAGAACACCACCTGTGAGGGGGTTGGGCTGTTTACAGGTTTGCAGGTACCTTGACCTCAGAATACCCTGTTACTTTGACTTGATTAAGAATACTCCATGTTGGAACAGTTCTTGTGATTCTAAACCCTGGACATGTGGCTCTTTATTTGAGCCCCCCACCTTGGTTACTGGATTTATAGACCTCCATCTGGATTTCTTGGACATATTTGGGCTTATATCAGAGCAATTGATCAGATCCAGCTCAGTCACAAACCCTTGCATATCATTTGCATACATACTCATTGCATCATATTGACATTTGCTTATTTGTGTTTCAGGGTATCCACTTTCATCTTTGGTTTTGGTTTTGACCCCATCTTCAGTATTGACCTATCTTCATCAGCACCTGCTTCAGCTATCAGCTATCTACCTCAGTCACCTGCACCAGCCAATCAGTGGCCCATTCTTCAGTGTTATCATCAGCACCTGTCTCTACTCATCTTCAGCATTATGGCTCCAAAAAAGAGTAACATCACCTACCAATTTTTCCAGCCAGAGCTATCTGACATCAGGAGGATTCAGACCCTGATCACTCCAGATCACATACCATTGTTCAGGGAACATTATGGAGATATACTTGATATGGTTATGAATCTGGACCCTTCACAGAGAAGCCTGATCCACACTTGCCTTCAATTCTATGATCCTCCACTGAGGTGTTTTACTTTCCAAGACTTTCAGTTGGGCCCTCTATTGGAAGAATACTCATCATTAGTTGGTATACCTATCAGGGGTGGAATCCCTTTCAACCCTGAGATGGTCTTTCCTGGCAATGGAGAAGTAGCAAAGGCTTTGCATCTGGAACCTGTCCTAATTGAGCAGCATATGACTTCTAAAGCTGGAATTCCTGGTTTCCATCTGGATTTCTTGATCTCTCAAGCTACCCTGAAAGCTTCTCTAGGAGAGTGGAAAGCTGTTTGTGCTTTATTGGCCTTGAGTATATATGGAATTGTATTGTTTGCAGATGAGCCTCGATTCATTAGCAAGAATGCAATCCATCTTTTCATCTTGCAGAACCCAGTGCCCACTTTATTGGGGGATCTCTACTATTCAGTGCATCAGAGGAATGAAAAGCAGAGGGGAAGATTAGTGAGGTGTTGTGCTCCATTGTTCCACACTTGGCTTCTCAAGCATCTACCCAGGACAGATGCATTTTTGAATCCTCATCAGCAGAAAAACTGGGCTAAGAGACTCACTGCTCTAACTTCAGCCGATATCAGATGGTGCACCCAGAGCACCAAGGGCAGGGATATCATCACCAGCTGTGGGCATTTTCCCAATGTGCCCCTAATAGGAGTTAAGGGTAGTATTAATTACAACCCTCTGATGTTCAAAAGGCAACTGGGCTATGCACTGGTCCACACTCCTAAGGCACAGGACTTGGTTGAGACCCTTTACTGTGAGAACAAGCCTAATCTGGCTACTGTTAGGCAGGCAGCCTGGGCCTGGGATAATGTTCAAACCAAGGGAATAACCATTTTGGGGAAATGCAGCAATGTGGCATCAGCACAATATTATGAATGGTCCCGTGCCAGGGCTCAATTCTCTGGGATGCCCTTTACCATAGAAGATATGCCTGAGCCATCTTCAACACCACCCCCTGCCACTATCAGTTTGGAGGAGTTTGAGAGCTTGAAAGAAAGAAATGAGAAGTTAACTCAGGCTTTGCAGAAGACCCTCCGGGAGAGGAGTGATGGTAGGATAGAGATTGAGAGGCTAGAGAAGCTGAAAGTGGAGCATCTGGTTAAGATTGAGAAGTCTGGGGATTATATCAAAAAGTCTAAGGCTGGAGAACAAATTTTAAAGAATGCTTGCAAGGAAGCCCAGTTCCAGAGAGCAAGGACAGACTTGTATCTAAAGGAGAGTCAGGCCCGGTGGGTCAGGATCACCGAGGCTCGTACTCTGGAGGACAAGAGGGTCCAAGACAAGGTGGAGCAACTGGAAGCTAGTGCCAAAGAACAGCAGGAAGCCCTAGCAGCAGCCCAGAGGGAGATATCAGAGCTGAAGATCAAAGCAGGAGTGAAGAGGTCAAAGGACCAAGGTCAGCACAAGAAACTAACAGCAGCTGTTACGACCCGGAATCTCCTTATCAGGAATCTCACGGAGCGTCCGGCTGATCCTGTGACCGAAGCACTTCTCAAGGAAGTTCGTGAGGATGAGTTTGGTCTTGGTGTTTGACCATTTGTTTGTTGTTGCTTTCATTTCATGTACTTTTATTTTCCTGTAATGTACTTTGACCCCTCAGAGGGCTTGTATTTGTAAACAAACTATGTACTATTTTGCTTTTGTAATATATGTATTAGTTTGTTCCATCCAAGTTTACTTCGAAAGCAACATCAACAGCATCTTCAAGGGTCTGGAAGGGTCAAAACTGAATGCCAAGCCGGATACCTTGAAAACAAATAAGCATACTGCATTGCATGCTAACCCTTTTGTTTGTTTTGTAGGTTTTTGTTTTATTGCCACTAACTCTGTTGTGATGTTCAGGAACTATTGCTCGGCGCCGAGTATTTCCCCTCAACCGTCCGCACCGTTATCCGACCCGTAATAACCTCCCAGGCATTCAAATGGATCAGATGCAGCAGGACCTTACTGAGGTCAGAAATCAAATGGCCAATGAAAGGCTAGAAATGAGGAATCAAATGACGCAGTTTATGGAAGTAATGAACAACATGGCTCAGAGCCAAGAAAGATTGAGGGCCATGGTGGAAAGGCAAAATCAAGAAGATCCACATATAGGGACTGCCGGCAACAACAACAATGAAAGGGTCCAACCTCATGTTAATCCCCCTGTATTTGGCCCCCATCTTCATCCAGAGGTCAATATTCCTGCAAATGTTCAAGGGACTGCCACTGCAGCCAGGGTACTTCAAGAAGACCCCCAAGAGGATCAGTTCACAGTAATGGGTGCTGGAGAAGAAGCTTATGATAGAAGGTTGGATGAGATAGCTGAGAAATTGAGGTCCTTAGAGTCTCAAAACTCTTTGGGTTTCGACGTCATGGACATGGGCTTGGTAGACGGGGTTAGGATTCCCCATAAGTTCAAGCCTCCTTGTTTTGAGAAATACAACGGGACTTCATGCCCCCAGACTCATTTACAGTCATTTCTGGGAAGGCTGAAGGCCTATACTATGGATGAGAAGCTCTGGATGTTCTATTTCGAGGATAGCTTAACTGGAGCGTCAAGAGAATGGTACTCTCACTTGACAAGGGCAACTATCAGATGCTGGAAGGACCTGGCAGAGGCCTTTATCAGACAGTATCAGTACAACTTAGACATGGCACCCAACAGGACCCTCCTAATGGGAATGTCACAGTCGTCAAGGGAAAGTTTCCGAGATTATGCCCAGAGATGGAGGCAATTGGCTGCTGCTGTTCAACCACCTATGTCTGAGAGGGAAATGGCAGACATGTTTATGAACACCCTTCAGGGGACATATATTGACAGGCTGGCTGCTTTCTCTTCCACTAGCTTTGCAGATGTTGTCATAGCTGGGGAGAGAATCGAGAGCCTGTTAAAAATGGGTAAGATTTCTGACAATGGTGCAAGCTCGTCCAATAGTACAAGAAAGCCTTTTGCAGGCCCAAGAAGAACTGGCGAGACCAATGCCATCCACACCAACAGGGGCAGGCCCCAATATGTTCACAGATCAGTGGCAGCAGTCACCATTCCCGCTCCAGCTCATCCTCAACCAGTTTATCAGCCTCCGCAACAAAACTATCAGCAACAACCTCAGTACCATCAACAGAATCAGTATCCTCCGAGAAATTACAACAACAGCAACACCAACAACAACAACCAGCAAAGGCCATTCCAACAGAGGCCATCTCAAGCCAACAGGGTAATCGATCCGATCCCTATGCCATATGCTACACTGTTGCCACAACTCCTGAAACTCAACCTAGTTGAGCTAAGGACGTTGGCACCTCCAGATCCAAACATTTTACCCAGGAATTACGACTCCAACGCCAGATGTGCCTTCCATTCAAATGCACCTGGCCACAGTACAGAAAAGTGCAGAGCCCTGCACATGAAGGTACAAGACCTGGTAGACTCAAAAGCTCTGAATTTCGCACCACCACCCAATGTCAATAAGAACCCAATGCCAAACCACGGTGGTCCCAGGATTAACGCTATTGAAGAAGACAAACCGTCTTATTTAATAACCAGTGTGGGTCAGATCAGGACACCGTTGGTAGAAATTAAGGCTCAGCTCCTCGAATGTCAAATGTTCCCGGGGTGTGAGTTGGGGTGTGCTTACTGCAATATCTCGGTAAATGGGTGCGATAACCTGAGGAATGGCATAGATGGTCTCATTCAGAATGGCCAACTCCAGATCACCACATCATTTCCAACAAATCCAACAATCTCAACAGCAACAGCTCCAGAACCTCCTACAACTGCAACAACCATTGTTCCTGACAATTCTTCGGCTTTATCAACAAGTGCTCCATCTGTCATTTCAACTGATCAGTTATCAACAAATTTTTCTTCTACAACTCCAGCACCACTCCATTTTGAAACTCCTACAACAACGACATCCATTCTTCCAACAATGTCTCCTACAACACCAGCAACAAATCATGAAGACGTCTCAACTGTCACAATATTTTATGATCCTGAAAACAACTCTGCCTACAACTCAGAAGGTGCTGCTCCCATCAGAGCACCAGTCACAATTTATTACGATCCACAGACTATCACAATTCCTTCCGCAGCTGCAATCAGTCCAGTCACTATCACGGTGCCTGGACCAGTACCTTATGAAAGCAGTAATGCCATCCCGTGGCATTACGGCTCTGACCTGTACTGTGAAGGACAAAGAATCACTTTTGAATCATCAACCCCTGCATCACAAATTGACAATGTGGGAGGAGGCGGAGGCTTCACTCGAAGCGGACGTCTTTTCGCTCCACAAATTCAGAGACCCACTGCCGAAGCAGAAGCTGCTGCTAAAGCAAAAGGAAAAAGCTTGGTGCAGGAAGAGCAGACTGTTAAAGAAGCCTTGAAAACACCTTTTGACCAAGAGGTTGATGAGTTCATGCGAATCATCAAGAAGAGTGATTATAAAATAGTGGATCAGCTTCATCAAACGCCTTCCAAGATCTCAATCCTATCATTGCTTATGTGCTCCGAAGCCCATCGGAATGCACTACTCAAAGTCTTGCACGCAGCTTACGTGCCTAAAGAGATCACTGTCAATCAACTGGAAGCTGTAGTTGGAAATGTTAATGCTAGTCACGGACTAGGGTTCACCAATACTGATTTGACTACGGAAGACCGCAACCATAACAAAGCCTTGCACATAACCATGGAATGTAAAGGTGCTGTCCTTTCACATGTGCTGGTAGACACGGGGTCATCCCTCAATGTCTTACCTAAAAAGGCCCTGGTGAAGCTAGAATATGACGGATTGGCGTTGAGACCCAGCAACCTGGTGGTGAGAGCCTTTGATGGTTCAAAGAGATCGGTTCTGGGAGAAATTGAATTGCCCATAACGATTGGCCCGCAGACCTTCAAAACGATCTTCTACGTGATGGATATACAGCCTGCCTACAGCTGTCTATTGGGTAGGCCATGGATTCACGCCGCTGGCGCCGTGACCTCTACCCTTCACCAGAAGTTAAAATATGAGTGGGAGGGTCAAATCGTTACAATCTGTGGAGAAGAGGATATTTTTGTCAGCCACCTGGCTACCTATAAATACATCGAGATGGATGGGGAGATCCATGAAACAATGAGCCAAGGTTTCGAAGCCTTGAATGTCAATGAAACATCTGCTGTGCCTGGTACTTCAATATCATCATACCAACAAGCCCGGAAGGTTGTTGAGGGAGGAAACGCCCAAGGCTGGGGCAAACTGCTATCGGTGGAGAAGAAAGAGGATAGATTTGGGTTGGGTTACAAACCAACTCAACAAGATCAAGCAGAGGCTGCAAAAGAGCTCAACTTTGTGAGTGGGGGGATGCTCACCCCTGATGCTGTCAACTGTCTGGAAGACGAGCTGGAAGAAGAACGCAACCTGGAAAGCTGGATTCGTCCAAAGATCCCGGGGAGCAGTATCTCAAACTGGTCTTCCCAGGAAATTATAAGAGTTACTCATGCAGAGTAATTATTATTTCCTGTATTTTAAAGCATGCATCAAAGTCTTGCATCTTGCCCAAGATGACAAGACTCATTTTGTAATCGGGCCATCTGTACTTTTTGTGCAAACAAGATTAATCAATGAAATATCAGACATCTTTTTGCAAACGAGTCTTTTTCTTTTCCGCTCACTGTTTTTCCATTTTTCTTTTTGTACAAAAAAAATAAATGGCAGTGTTTTCAAAATGACAATTTTATTTCACTTTTTAAAACGAGATTAAAATCAAATCACTAAAATGAACAACTGAACCCATTGATGATTACCAGCCTATGAGGTTTGACTTCCCCGATGAAGACATCATGTTCATAAAAGCAAAAGATCATGAAGAGCCCATTCACACTGAAGGGCCTGACCCGGAAGAAGAATGGACTATGATGTTTGATGGGGCTGTTAACATGAATGGTCGTGGTGTCGGTGCAGTACTCATTACACCTAAAGGAGTTCACATGCCTTTCTCGGCAAAACTCACCTTCAACTGCACTAACAACGAAGCTGAATACGAAGCTTGCATTATGGGTCTTGAGGAAGCCATTGACCTCAGGATCAAGACATTGACTGTATTCGGAGATTCAGCTCTGGTAATCAATCAAACCAACGGCAAATGGTATACACACCAGGATCATCTAATACCTTACAGGGATTATACAAGGAGGTTATTGACTTTCTTTACAACAGTCAAGCTTGAGTATATCCCTCGGGACGAGAATCAGTTTGCAGATGCTCTGGCTACCATTTCGTCCATGATCAAGGTTCAAGCTGCTAACTTCATACCTCAGATCTCAGTGTCCAGACTTGACAGACCAGCATATGTGTTCGCCGCAGATGTCGTTAAAGATGATAAGCCTTGGTTCCATGACATTAAATGCTTCTTGGAGGATCAAACATACCCACCTGGGGCATCTTCCAATGATAAGAAGACTTTGAGAAGGCTTGCTGGTAGTTTCTTCTTGAACACTGATGGGTCTTTATACAAAAGGAACTTTGATATGATACTCCTCAGATGCGTTGATAAGACAGAAGCAGACTTGTTGATGCATGAAGTGCACGAAGGATCCTTTGGTACCCATGCAGGAGGGCATGCCATGGCTAAGAAATTGTTAAGATCAGGTTATTACTGGATCACAATGGATGCCGACTGTTGTGCCTACGCCAGAAAATGCCATAAATGCCAGATTTATGCAGATAGGGTGCATGTGCCTCCCAACCCTTTGAACATAATGTCTTCACCCTGGCCCTTTGCTATGTGGGGCATTGACATGATTGGCAAGATTGAACCGACTGCTTCGAATGGCCACAGATTCATCCTGGTCGCCATCGACTATTTCACCAAGTGGGTTGAGGCAGCCTCATATGCAAACGTCACAAGACAAGTGGTAGCCAGATTTCTGAAAAGAGATATCATCTGTCGGTATGGAGTGCCCGAGCGAATCATTACTGACAATGGTTCCAACTTAAATAACAAAATGATGGCAGAACTATGCCGGGACTTCAAAATTCAACACCACAATTCTTCTCCTTACAGGCCAAAGATGAACGGCGCTGTTGAGGCAGCAAATAAGAATATCAAGAAGATTGTGCAGAAGATGGTAGTCACCTACAAAGACTGGCATGAAATGCTACCATTTGCCTTGCATGGGTACCGCACGTCAATCAGGACATCCACTGGGGCAACACCATATCAACTTGTGTATGGTATGGAAGCAGTCCTACCGGTTGAAGTTGAATTACCCTCTCTACGAGTATTAATGGATGTTAAACTGAACGAAGCAGAATGGGTTAGGGCCCGATACGAGCAACTGAGTCTGATTGAAGAGAAGAGATTGGCTGCAATTTGTCATGGACAGCTATATCAGAAAAGAATGAAGAAGGCCTTCGATCAGAAAGTCAGGCTCCGAGAATACCAAGTAGGGGATCTTGTGCTGAAAAGAATCCTCCATCCGCATACAGACCACAGGGGAAAATGGACTCCAAATTATGAGGGACCATTCGTGGTAAAGAAAGTTTTCTCTGGTGGAGCACTGATGCTCAACACCATGGATGGTGAAGACTTCCCGTCCCCTGTGAATTCAGATGCAGTTAAAAAATACTTCGCATAAAAATGACTCGCTGGACATAAAAACAGAATGTAAGTCCAGGAAAAAATAGGGCATCCCGGCGAGTCAAAAACAGAATAAAAGACTCGGGCAAAATAAGGGAAAATAAACAAAAATGTACACCCGCTGAGTTGAAAAGCCGCACTGGACAGCTCAGGCAAGAATGGGTATCCCGATGGATTGAAAACCCGAAAGGGCGATCCATGCAAAATAAGGGAATAAGCGAACAACTGCATTCTGAATTCGTCTGTATCACCTACAACTTGGTAAGCTTCGAAAGGATTAAGCTTCAATCAGAATCAACATTCTTCAAAAAGCAAGATGAGAAGAACGTCAAAAGTCATACGAGTCATAGTAAAGAGGAAGCTCCTTAAAGCGTCATCAACACTGCCAGCTTTTTGTTTCTCAATTTGTAACAATCTCCTCATTCCAGGGGATATGTTCCTTTGACTGTATCTCGCCAATTCAGGGCATATGAATTAATAAAATCAGATTTTCAGTCATGTCTCGTTTTGTACATTTTATTTGCAAAAATGTCTGATGTCTTAAAGAAAAACTGATTACATAAGAATACAGATGCTTATCTTCAAATAAAAACATGCTTGCAGGAAATATACTTACTCTCGGAAGTATCCTAACTCCTATGACGGAATCCAGTAAAGGGTACCTTGGGATTATCTTGTGCGTTTCTCTATCTTTTTCAGGATTGCAGGTATCCAGAGCGCAACTTGGGGCATGAAAACTTTACCCCAGCAAGCTGGCAAATCAACACTCAATTTTAGCACCCGAAGTGCTCTCTCCCCAGCTGAGTTGCCTTTCATGACTCCTCCCAGCTGAGTTGCCACTTATTACTTATCCCTATCAGAATGGGCAGGTATCACAAAAGGTACCTATATCCCCGGCTGAGTCAAGGATCCTCTTCAACAGAATCCTTAGGGAGGTCTCTCAGTGATCTCTCTTTCTCCCCAACCGAGTTGCCATCTCGCCCTCAGCCGAGTACAAGAGTCAGGGAATCATCTCCCCACAGAATCCTCAGCCTCTATTCAGAAGAGCAACGCATGAAGGAGTCACAACAGAGTGAAGAAGGCTTCTAAACCCCAGCTGGGTCCTATGTTTATTAGGATAGGTCTATCAATGGCCCGAATCCCCAAGCAAATATCATATCATCAGATCTATCAATGATCTCACCCCCAGCTGGGATGTCTACTTCAAACGGATCGATCGAAGATCTTCGCAGCAACGGGAACCGGATCCCGGTTTGGTAGCTTTGCATAATCATAGCATTCGCATCATATTCACCCACAAAGCGTAGCATTCCGTTTTAACACGGAGCATTACGGCAAAAATCCAATACATAGCATAATCATAAGCCATGTTTTAAACCAACACTTGTGAATAGTGAATAATGACAGCTCATCAACGTACAGAAAAATCCCCACCAGAGTCCCCAGCAAAAGCAGTTGCCTCACAATCCACAAACACCAGTATATACTCATTTTAACACCCGCCCGTGCCATCTTTCCCCAGTAAAGTCGCCTGAACACTCCTTACAAACAAGACCACCCATATTACAGATACGTCCTGACACCCGTCCGTGTCATACGCCAGCAGAAAGCCAAAGACATCCTCTTTGCACTCGCATATACCTATATACACTTTCTTGACACCCGTCCGTGTCGTATCCCCCAGCACAGTCATCTACACTTTTACAACCCATATACTTGTTGATATTATTATACTTTTCTCTCTCGACACTCGTCCATGTCACTCTCCCCAGCAGATAAACACTCATCTATGCAATATTCATACTCATGTTACACCCATACAGATACTCGTCCGTATTTTGTATATACCACTCATATCCCCACAGATTCAACACTAGTCCTTGTTTCTTTGTTAACCAGTTGGTACTCGTCCGTACCATCATCTCAGAACATGCGTCTAAAGTTTGTTTCTACATGATACTCGTCCGTATCATAGCCTTAGGGATGCTCGTCCGCATCTTTAATCCATACACTGTGTCAAACACTTATGTCCTTTTGAATATAGACACTCGTCTGTGCCTACTATTCCCCAGAAAAGTCCCCTCAGATTCAACACTCGTCCGTGTTCTCTGTTAACCAGTTGATACTCGTCCGTATCATCATCTTTGAACACGCGTCAGTATTTGTTTCTACCCGATACTCGTCTGTATCGTAGTCTTAAGGATGCTCGTCTGCATCTTTAATCTATACACAAATACCAAACACTTATACCTTTTGTTTCTTGGATATAAACACTCGTCCGTGTTTACTACTTCCCAGGAGATCGCCAACAAAGCAATTTTCTTTTTATCTGACATTCGTCCTGTGTCACGATAAACCCTGAGAGTAGCCGTACCCTGCTAGGTGGTCGTCCTCCACCTCTTGATGGTCGTCCTCCATCATGCTCATCTGATGGCCGTCCCCATCGTTGATTTTCTATCTGACATTCGTCCTATGTCGTGATATTTAGCAGCCGTCCCCTGCTAGGTGGTCATCCTCCACCTTTTGATGATCGTCCTTCATCATTTTATCCAATGGCCGTCCCCATTGTTGGTTTTGGTTATCTGGCATTCGTCCTATGTCATGATAAACCTTGAGAGCAGCCGTCCCCTGCTAGGTGGTCGTCCTCCACCTCTTGATGGTCGTCCTCCATCATGCTCATCCGATGGCCGTCCCCATCGTTGACCTTTTATCCGGCATTCGTCCTATGTCGCGATATTTTCGGCAGCCGTACCCTGCCTGGTGGTCGTCCTCCACCTTAGATGACCGTCCCTCATCTTATCCCCAACAGAGCAGCCGTCCCCTGCTAGGTGATCGTCCTTCACCTTTGATGACCGTACCTCATCATCTGTTTATTTCATTTATTCTTTAACCCGATGGTCGTCCCCGTCGTGGTCCCTTTTTCTTTTTCCTGATGATCGTCCTTCATCAGTTTAGCCCGATGGCCGTCCCCATCGTTGGTTACTTTACTTTATGAACTTGATGGCCGTCCCCGTCATGTTTCATTAATCCCCAGAGAATTTTACAGCTTTATCTTGATGGCCGTCCCCATCATAGTTCTTTTATCCCCAGCATGTCGGCCGTCCCCGTCATTGCTTTATTTTCCGCACTTTTCCCAACATGTCGGTCGTCCCCGTCATTGCTCTTTACCCAGCAGTCGTCCTCTGCTCGACGGTCGTCCTCCGTCGCCCACACTTTACAATATACTTTATTTTCCTTTACAATCTATATCCCTTTTCTTCTTCATTCTGTGAGTGCAAATTTTGGACTGTCTTTGGTATTCAACCACAAGTTATCTCGCTTGCCTGTTAAGCCGTTGTTTACATCCTGCACAGCTAACTCATGTTTGAATAGGGGCAGCTGTAAACACCCCAAATTTGCCCTCACCCATTCACACCATGGCTTGTGATCATTTCATGTACATAAACACAATCATATCATCTCATATCTCATTTTTGAGTCACTGCATTGATTCAAAGTCATCTGCACCTAGGGTTTGTGATCTGAGCAGTCCAAGAGCCTTTTGAGCCACTCCAAGGGTCACCAATCACTTCAAAGGGATCCATGTGTGTTCTTATATCTTATTACATCCTTTCAAAGTCAAAAATGCAAAAGAATCACAAGAACTGGGATTGGTGTGGATGCAGAGCCAAGTTTGACTGCACAGTTGACCCAAAATTAGGGTTTTGGTTTCAGAGGCCATAAACCCAAATTTTTTGGTCATTCTTGTTTCCATTGGTCTCTATATGGTATAGGGAGTATGCATATCAATTTTCATGAAGAAATTCCATGGGGAAGTCATCTGATCAAGGGTTGACTTTCTGGACAAGTCAGTGCAAAATCAGGGCATCTGAGGCCCCCAATGACCCAACCAAGGGGTGATCTTCATCATTTTGAGTGTATATGATCTTTATTTGATCATGGAAGAAGGTTGGAGTTCACAAAATTCAAGAATTTGAAGTTTTTGCAAAGTTGACTTTTTTGGGCACAGTTGACTTTTCAAGAATATGTCATTTTATGCCATTTTTCAAGCCTTGCTTTTTGATCCAAAAATGCTTCAAATGGAAAAACTTTGGTCATGAAAGTTGTAGACTAGATCTTTCCTTTTTCAAAAAGTACAAGAACATGATCTAATTCATCTTGGATCAAAAGTTATGGTGTGTTAAAGTTGGCATAAATCACTAATTTTCAAGTTATGCACTAAAAGGAAAACTTGCAATTTCATGAACCAAGCATTCTAGTGACTTCAAAATGACTTCAAAGCTGCATTACATGATCACACATGACCCCAAAAACAGATTTGGCCCAAGGAATTTTGGATGGCCTGCCTTGATTTTCAAAGTTCCATAAAGCATTTTTCATAAGAGTGCAAAAAGGGGGATTCTTGGCAAAACCATTCACCAAGGAATTATGTGGTCTCTAGCTGATTTTTAAACATTGCCATGACTAAAAGAAGTGTTATGCTACAAAATTCAGCAAGCAATGTTTCATGTGTATGGCACAAAATCATGAGGAAACACAAGTTGTCAAGTTGCAAAAGCTAGCATAGCTTGTCATCCACATGTTGCAGTCAGCTACAAACAATCCAAGGGCCCTCCTCAACTCAAGCTGGAGCAAGACATGACTTGAACCTGCTGTTGCCATGACCCATACTCTCAAGGACACAAACTTGACCTTTTTGCAAAAGGCTCCCATACTCTTGGCACAGTGCTCAGCCACCCTACTGACCTGCCTCACAGTCTATCCACACAAGTTGGAGATGATATAGCAAAGCATTGGGCATTGAAGCTGGCCAGAACACAGCATATCACAAAACTGTCCAAAACTTTTCTCTCTTCGAATCTCATTATACAGCCACCAAACACCCAAACTCTTTTCACCAACAAGTCAAGCACATCAAAAGGAACCATAATCAACCATTAACAGAGCTTGAAACCACTCACACACAAACTCCATTTTCTGCTACACCAGAACTAGATTTCTCAAAGCAGCTTGTCTAAGCTCATTCCAAGCCTTCCATTAGCATCAGGGGAGTCAAAGAAGTTCATTTGCACGCAAAGGAGGCTCTGGAAGCTCAGTATTGAAGCTTTCCAGCTCAGGTATGAACATGAACATTTTCTCCCAAAGCTTGCATTTTAAGTTATAAACTGGTTGCTTATGTCTTGCTGATCATGGGGATGGTTTTAGAATTGGAAATGAGTGAGAGATGAGTTTGTATTGCTGTTCTGAAATTTCACCCATGAAATTTCTTTCCTTCGATTTGCTTGTTTCCTGTGGTTTAAATAATGTTTGAGGATGGATTCATGACCTAGGTTGTTAGAGGATTATTTCCCTGGCATTAATTTGAAGAATAGTGGCCTGAATCATGTTTTAGGGTTTTGGGGTCGCCGGGGAAGATGACCGGAGCTCCCCTCCGGTCACCTGAGTTTAATTAACCCTAATCCTGTAATTAATTTCCATTTGAATCTGGCACGTTGGATCAGTGGACTTCGTTGACCTCCCGCGCGCATGTGTGGCCTGGATTCACTCAATTAGCCCTAATCCATTTTATTTAGTTTAATTAATCTTAATTAAATTAATTTAATCAGAACCAACCACAGCCCTTGGATAGCGCGCGTGGTCAGCAGTTTCAAACCCAGGATCAATCCCAGCCTTCCATTCTGTTGACTTTTTCCATTTTCTTTATTTTTATTCATTTATTTCATATTTGTTTTGTATAATTTATTAAAAATAGCAAAAATGTTTTAAAAATTATGAAACTTTTTGTCAAGAGTTTCATTAATTTTTAAAACACAAAAACATTTTTATTTTCATTTTTAGCATTTAAAAAGTATTTTAAAATATTTAAAAGTTTATTTTTAATTGATTAATGAAAATTAATTTATTAAAAATACTTTTAGGTATTTAAAAATCACCAAAAAATTCATGAAATGTTCTAAGACATTTAGAAACATTGTCCAACCTTCAAAACAAATTTCTTTTTTGATCTTGATGCATTTTAAGAATTTCTCATTGAATTAAAATCATTTTTGTGCATTATTTTGATCCAAAGTTCAAAAAATCATTTCTGCCTATCCATGAGGAGTTGGACATTGATTATTTTTGCATTGCATTGTGTTTAGCATGTAGTTTTTGAGTCTAAATGGCCATGATTTGATCTTTCATTTTCAATTTGTTTGACATTTCTTTTGTTTGGAAACCCTAAAAACCCTAGAATCTTGTAAAAACCATAACTTGAGATTGGTTAAGAGTTGAGACCTCTCCTTTGGGAAATGGGTTAGTATAGGATTAGGGGTCCTTTGTGTGGCATTTTCAAATTTTTATAATGTTGTTTGCTTCTGATTTTGGTTTTTGTTTGATGTATTGTCCATAAACCCCAATTTGGGCTTCCATATGCATCCATCTTGCATTCTCTTGCATAACATGACTTGCCATGACATTTCAAGCATCCATTTGATTCATTTGACATCATAAGACATATTGAAAGCATGTTTGATCATTTCATCATGTATTTGCCATGTTGTATGCCATGTGCACTTCATAACTTTTCATGTATGTCCTTGCTTCCTAACTTGCTTCATTTGCATTCATGAACTTGTGTGATCATTTCCATGTGTTGCCTCTGGTTTGTATCACTCCATAGCATCATTATAATCATAAGTATGCTTCTGGTTTTGTTTCTCATCATGTCATCTCATCCCATTTTGCATTGCATTGCATTCCTTTTCTAACCTTTCAGGTGGTAAGTGATTTTGGGAAGTGAATTTGCCTTCACTTCTCATAACTTTTCTTTTCATCTCTCTTGCATCCATTGCTGCATTTTTATATGTGTTTGAGTTTGAGCTTGCTCATTCTTTTTCTTCCCACTTTCTTTCTTCAAGTGACTTGTCTTCTTGAATGAAGCAAGTTGCTTTGCTTCTCCTGATCCTTTCATCTGCTTCCTGGTGGTTCATTGAAGATTGTTCTTGCAAACCTCACAAACCTTAGGAACAACCAAGCATGACAATGATTAGGGTTTTGATTAGTCTCCCCTCTTAGTTTCACCTTTGTGTCTCTTTTGAGTCTTCTCTTCTCATCTCATAATCAGGGACTAAACCCTAAAGGCTTTAAGGCTTTGTGATTAGGCTTATGCCTGCATCCTTCTCTTAGGATGGAGTGTATAACTTTAATCCTAAGTGTTAAACCCTTAATGTGTTTAAATCTCTTAATCAATTCACTTAATAAGTATCAAGACATCATACTTGTAACTTGGGCCTTGCATTAGGGTTCTAATTCTTCCTTAAATGGTTAAGAAGGACTAACCCTAGTGTTAATGGACAAGTCCCCCTCAAGTTGTCTTACAAACCCTAAAATTCACTTCATCATCTTATCATTAAATAAAATCCACTTAACCAAAGGCTTGTTTTGTCATGAGTTTAATCCCTAATCATGGATTAAGTTGAGGAGCTTTCCTCAGCTTAAACATTCTCATCTATTATTCTTCTATTAGGATGGTGTAATGAGTCTGTTTAATCCCTGATTATGGCTTAACCTCATTACTCAACACTAAACAAAAACACAAAAAACATCTAAATAATCACAAGTAGGTTAATGATCTTAATCCTACACCAAAGGTGATTAAGTGTGAGAATCTGACTTCACACTTAAGGTACTCTCATTACCCCTAATCAGAGGGAAGATGTGATGAGTTTACTAAATCCATTGGTTTAGGCTTAAGCTCATTAGCTTATGACAAACTCTCAAAGGCAATAAAAGACTGAAAACTCAAAAACAAACAATAATCGTCTCCTTCGGGATTCTTTTCTCATCTCATTCACTCACAAACGAGAACTTGCTTCTTCCGTCTAATGCAAGACAATTTGCACCTGAGCCAGACAGGTCATACACTTGAGCATAGACAAGTAAGCAGTTCACAAGTCAATTCACCTTTCAGTCTCTTTGGGTCGAACTACGGTGTTCTGACTTCCTCATTGCACGAGAGGATACGTAGGCATAACTTAACAGTTATCGAACAAAAGTCTCTGTATATTCCCCCTCTTTCCAGCCTTATTTTTTAAGCCTCAATATCACGAGCATTTCATCTCTTTCCTTGTACACTGACACTTCACTTATACACTTCACTTCCTTTACACTGACACATGTACACCCTTTTCCAGCTATGAAACACAAAATGCACTGACACTACCCCTTTAAAACACAAATCTTGCAAGCGTGGATCCCGTCGAGTACGACGGACAATCTGGGTGCTAATACCTTCCCAGGTTGTAACCAACCCCCTTTCTCAGTCTCTCTGGTTCGCAAACCGTCTTATCCGTATCTTTCTAGGTCTATGCAGCATTACCTTTCCTCCGGGATAAAAATGCCTAGCTGGCGACTCTATTCATCTCCAGTGAGTTCACTGCTGTGTGTTCTCATTGTCCCTCTCGCCGACCGTTCGCGTCTGTACCTTTATTTGGGCCGGTCCCATCTATCGGGAGCGACACGGTGCTAATCAGGAGATAGACTGAGTAGATAATGATTAGACAGCTTGCTGGGAAGAGGCCTCCCTGCCCCATGTTATGCTCTGAACACCTGCAATCATGTAAAGACAAAGATTCGTACAAGCATCCCGAGATATTCCTTATTGGATTCCGTCATAGGAGTTTAGGCAATCCCAGGAGCAAACATATTTCCTGTAAGCATGTTTTCTTTAGAAAGGAAACATCCGTATTTATGCGAATCAATATCTTAAAGACATCGGACATTTTTTGAAAACGAAAATAAAATGTACGAGACGAGACATGACTGGAAATCTGATTTTATTAATTCAAGTGCCTTGAATTGGTAAGATACAGTCAAAGAAACGGATCCCCTGAAATGAGGAAATCGCTACAAATTGAAAGACAAAAAGGTGCTGGCAATGTTGATGACACTTCAAGGAGCTTCCCTTTTTTACTATGACTCGTATGACATTGACGTTCTTCTCATCTTGATTTCTGAAGAAGACTGATTCTGACCGATGCTCGAACCTTTCGGAGGTTTCCAGGTTGTAAGTGATACAGATGAATTCAGAATGCAGTGTTTCGCTTATTCCCTGTTTTTGCGTGGATCGCCCTTTCGGGTTTTCGATCCACCGGGATACCCATTTTTGCCCGAGCTGTCCAATGCGGCTTTTCAACTCAGTGGGTGTATATTTTTTCATTTTATTTTCCCTTATTTTTGCCCGAGTCTTTTATTCTGTTTTTGACTCGCCGGGATGACCTATTTTTGCCTGGACTTACATTCTGTTTTTATGTCCAGCGGGTCATTTTCATGCAAAGTATTTTTTAACTGCATCTGAATTCACAGGGGACAGAAAGTCTTCACCATCCATAGCACTGAGCATCAGTGCTCCACCAGAGAAAACTTTCTTCACTATGAACGGACCATCATAATTCGGAGTCCACTTGCCCATGTGGTCTGTATGAGGAGGGAGGAGTCTTTTCAGCACAAGATCTCCTACTTGGTACTCTCGAAGCCTGACTTTCTGATCGAAGGCTCTCTTCATTCTTTTCTGATACAGCTGCCCATGACAGATTGCAGCCAATCTTTTCTCTTCAATCAGGCTCAGTTGTTCGTATTGGGATCGGATCCATTCTACTTCGTTCAACTTAACATCCATCAGTACCCGCAGGGAGGGTAATTCAACTTCAACTGGTAGGATTGCCTCCATACCATACACAAGCTGATACGGTGTTGCCCCAGTGGATGTTCTGATCGATGTGCGGTACCCATGCAAGGCAAATGGTAGCATTTCATGCCAATCTTTATAGGTAACCACCATCTTCTGCACAATCTTCTTGATATTCTTATTAGGTGCCTCAACAGCGTCGTTCATCTTTGGCCTGTAAGGAGAAGAATTGTGGTGTTGAATCTTGAAGTCCCGACATAGTTCCACCATCATTTTGTTATTCAAGTTGGAACCATTATCAGTGATGATTCGCTCGGGCACTCCATACCGACATATGATATCTCTCTTCAGAAATCGGGCTACCACTTGTCTCGTAACATTTGCATAAGAAGCTGCTTCGACCCACTTGGTAAAATAGTCAATGGCAACCAGGATGAATCTGTGGCCATTTGAAGCAGTCGGTTCAATCTTGCCAATCATATCAATGCCCCACATGGCAAAAGGCCAGGGTGAAGACATCACATTCAAAGGATTCGGAGGCACATGCACTTTATCCGCATAAATCTGGCATTTATGACATTTCCTGGCATAGGCACAACAGTCTGCATCCATTGTGATCCAGTAATAGCCTGATCTCAGCAACTTCTTAGCCATTGCATGCCCTCCCGCATGGGTACCAAAAGATCCTTTGTGTACCTCATGCATCAACAAGTCTGCCTCTGCCTTATCAACACATCTGAGAAGTACCATATCAAAGTTTCTCTTGTACAAGGAACCATCAGTATTTAGGAAGAAACTACCAGCTAGCCTTCTTAATGTCTTCTTGTCATTGGATGATGCCCCCGATGGGTATGTTTGATCCTCCAAGAAGCATTTGATATCATGGAACCAAGGCTTATCATCTTTAGCAAGGTCTGCTGAGAATACGTATGCGGGTCTATCAAGTCTGGACACTGAAATCCGAGGCACAAAGTTGGCAGCTTGAACTTTGATCATGGATGAAATGGTAGCAAGAGCATCCTCAAACTGATTCTCATCTCGAGGGATATACTCAAGCTTGACTGTTGTGAAGAAAGTCAATAACCTTCTTGTATAATCCCGGTAAGGTATCAGATGATCTTGGTGGGTGTACCATTTGCCGTTGGTTTGATTGATTACCAGAGCTGAATCTCTGGACACAGTCAAAGTCTTGATCCTGAGGTCAATGGCTTCCTCAAGACCCATAATACAAGCTTCGTATTCAGCTTCGTTGTTAGTGCAGTTGAAGGTGAGTTTTTCCGAGAAAGGCATGTGGACTCCCTTAGGTGTAATGAGTACTGCACCAACACCACGACCATTCATATTAACAGCCCCATCAAACATCATAGTCCATTCTTCTTCCGGGTCAGGCCCTTCAGTGTGAACAGGCTCTTCATGATCTTTCGCTTTTATGAACATGATGTCTTCATCAGGGAAGTCAAATCTCATAGGCTGGTAATCATCAATGGGTTGCTCAGCAAGATAATCAGACAATACACTGCCTTTGATGGCCTTCTGAGATGTGTATTGAATGTCATATTCTGTGAGAATCATTTGCCATCTTGCAACCCGTCCGGTAAGTGCTGGCTTCTCAAAAATGTACTTGACTGGGTCCATCTTTGAGATCAATAAAGTAGTGTGGGTCAACATATACTGTCTTAGTCGGCGAGCAGCCCACGCTAAAGCACAACAAGTTTTCTCGAGCAGTGAATAACGTTGTTCACAGTCGGTAAACTTTTTGCTTAGGTAGTATATTGCGTACTCTTTTCGACCAGACTCGTCATGCTGGCCCAGCACACACCCCATTGACTCTTCTAATACTGTCAAGTACATGATTAGAGGTCTTCCTTCAACTGGAGGCATAAGGATTGGAGGCTCTTGTAGGTATTCCTTGATTTTGTCAAAAGCCCTCTGGCAGTCTTCATTCCACCTGACCGTTTGTTCTTTTCTTAACAGCTTGAACAAAGGCTCACAGGTTGCTGTAAGGTGAGATATGAACCGTGAAATGTAGTTCAATCTACCTAAGAAACCCCGAACTTCTTTTTCAGTCTTCGGCGCAGGCATTTCTTGAATGGCTTTGACTTTATCAGGGTCAACTTCAATCCCTTTTTCACTTACAATAAATCCCAGCAACTTACCGAATCGCACCCCGAATGTGCATTTGTTGGGGTTTAACTTTAACTGGTACTTTCTCAGACGCTTGAATAATTTCAGCAGATTCACCAGGTGGTCTTCTTCTGTAAGGGACTTGGCAATCATGTCATCCACATAACATTCAATTTCTTTATGGATCATGTCATGGAATAATGTTACCATAGCCCGTTGATAAGTGGCACCCACATTCTTCAGTCCGAATGGCATTACCTTATAACAGAACGTGTCCCAGGGTGTGATGAAAGTTGTCTTCTCCATGTCTTCAGGTGACATCTTGATCTGATTGTATCCTAAAAATCCATCCATGAAGGAGAACACCGAGAACTGAGCCGTATTATCCATCAATACATCAATGTGAGGTAAAGGGAAGTCATCTTTCGGGCTGGCTCTGTTCAGATCCCGGTAATCCACACACATCCTCACTTTGCTGTCTTTCTTAGGCACAGGTACAATATTAGCAACCCATGGTGGATAGCTAGTTACAGCAAGGAAACCGGCGTCCCACTGCTTTTGTACCTCTTCCTTTATCTTCATTGCCATATCTGGGCGAGTACGGCGCAGCTTCTGTTTTACTGGCGGGCAGTCTTCTTTCAGTGGTAGCTTGTGCATGACAATATCGGTATCCAACCCTGGCATATCCTGATAAGACCAAGCAAAGACATCTACATACTCCCGAAGCATATCAATCAGTTGCTCTTTTACTGAATCTTGTAAGCAGGCCCCGATCTTAACCTATTTCACATCTTCTTCTGTACCAAGATTAACCGTTTCGACCTCCTCCTGATGAGGAGTGATAACCTTCTCCTCTTTCCTTAACAACCTGGCTAGTTCTTCAGGTAGCTCATAATCTTCTTCAACCCCTTCATCAGCTTGATTGATTGGATTGTCAAAGTCATACGAAGTCATAGCCGTGTTGTTGTCGGTGCAATCTGAAAGGCACTCTCTGCAAGGGTTTAGATTGTTTATTTTAGTGATCAATTTTAATCTTGTTTAGAAAATGTGAAATGAAGTTACCATTTTGGAAAACATTGCCATTTTATTTTTGTACAAAAAGAAAAAATGAAAAGACAGTGAGCGAAAAAGAAACTTGTTTGCAAAAGATGTCCGATATTCATTGATTGATCTATTTGCACAAAATTACAAGATGGCCCAATTACAAAATGAGTCTTGACATCTTGGGCAAGATGCAAGACTTGATGCATGCTTAAAAATACAGGAAATAATAATTACTCTGCAGGAGTAACCCTTATAATTTCCTGGGAAGACCAGTTAAGGACTTGGCTCCCCGGGATCCTTGGACGTATCCAGCTCTCCAGGTTGCGGTCGTTTTCTTCCTCGTCTTCCAAGTTGTTCACAGCATCCGGGGTGAGCATTCCCCCGCTGACAAAATTGGGCTCTTTGGCAGCCTCTGATTGATCTTGTTGAGTTGGTTTGTAACCCAATCCAAATCTGTCCTCTTTCTTTTCCACGGGCAGCAGCTTGCCCCAGCCTTGGGCAGTACCCTCTTCAACAACCTTCCTGGCTTGCTGATAAGACGTCATGGAAGTTCCCAGTACAGCAGATGCTTCATTAATGTTCAGGGCCTCAAACCCCTGGCTCATGGTTTCATGGATCTCCCCATCCATTTCTATGTACTTATACGTAGTCAGATGGCTAACAAAGATGTCTTCTTCCCCACAGATGGTGATGATCTGGCCTTCCCACTCGAATTTCAGCTTCTGGTGAAGGGTAGACGTAACAGCGCCAGCGGCATGGATCCAGGGTCTACCCAACAAACAGCTGTGGGCCGGCTGAATGTCCATCACATAGAAGGTAATTTTGAAGGTCTGCGGGCCAATCATCACAGGCAGATCAATCTCCCCAAGCACTGATCTTTTAGAGCCATCGAATGCTCTCACCACCAAATTACTCGGACGCAATGCTAAGCCATCATACTCCAGCTTCACCAAGGCTTTCTTTGGTAGAACATTGAGTGACGACCCAGTGTCCACCAGTACATGAGATAAAACAGCACCTTTGCATTCCAAGGTGATATGTAAAGCCTTGTTGTGGTTACGTCCCTCAGTTGTTAAGTCAGCATTGGTAAGACCCAGTCCATGACTGGTGTTGACATTTTCTACCACGGTTTCTAGCTGATTAACAGTGATCTCCTCTGGCACGTATGTTGCGTGTAGTACTTTCAATAATGCATTCCTATGAGTTTCTGAACACATCAACAGGGATAATATGGAGATTTTTGAAGGATTTTGGTGAAGCTGATCCACCACCTTGTAATCACTTCTCTTTATGATTCTCATAAACTCGTCTACATCTTGTTCAAAAGATGTCTTCTGAGTTTCTTTGACAATCGGCTCTTCAAGTACCACACTCTTTCCTTTTGCTTTGGCAGCAACTTCTGCTTCCACATTAGGCCTCTGAGCTTGTGAGGCAAAAAGGCGTCCGCTTCTTGTGAAGCCTCCGCCTCCCCCAACATTATCAATTTGTGGAGAAGAGGTTGAAGAATCCAAAGTGATTTTCTCCCCGTTGCAGTAAAAATCAGAGCCATAATGCCAAGGTATGGCATTACTGCTTTCATATGGAACTGGTCCAGGCACCGTAATGGTAACTGGACTGACTGCTGCAGAGGAGGGTACTGTGATGGTGTGTGGATCGTAGTAAATTTTGACTGGTGACCTGGCAGGAGGTGCCACTGTTTGTTGTTGAAAGTTGTTGTTTGGAGGAACATTTGATGGATCATAGTAGATGGTGACTGCTGAGATATCTTCATTAATTTCTGCTGGTGTTGTAGAAGATTCGGCTGAATAAATGGATGTTGATGTTGTAGAAGAAAGGGTTGTTGACATTTGATTTGTTGAAGTGATGGATGGAGCCATTACTGATGATATTGATGAATCGGTAGGAATGATTGTTGCTGCTGTTGTAGAAGAATCGGGAATTGTTGTCAAAGGAATTGCTGGATTTGTAGGCGCCGTTGTTGAGATCTGAAGGATACCATTCTGTATAAGACCATCTATGTCGCTTCTCAAGTTATCACACCCATTGACTGCAATGTTGCAATACCCACAACCGAGCTCACACCCGGGGAACATCTGACATTCTAGAAGCTGAGCTTTAATCTCGACCAGAGGTGTCCGAATTTGTGCAACACTGGTGATCAAGGTAGATGGTCTGTCTTCCTCAATAGCATTAATCCTTGGCCCTCCATGATTAGGCATAGGATTCTTGTTGACATTTGGAGGGGGTGCAAAGTTGAGGGCTTTAGAATCCACCAGATCTTGGACTTTCATTTGCAAGGCCCTGCATTTTTCCGTATTATGGCCAGGTGCATTGGAGTGGAAAGCACATCTGGCGTTGACATCATAATTCCTTGGGAGATTGGAGGGATCTAGTGGTGCCAATGTCCTTAATTCAACCAAGTTGAGTTTCAGGAGTTGTGGCAATAAGGTGGCATAAGGCATAGGGATAGGGTCAATCACCCTGTTTGCCTGTGACGGTCTTTGCTGAAAAGGTCTTTGTTGTTGATTGTTGTTGTTGTTGTTGTAGGTTCTTTGTGGCGGGTACTGAACTTGCTGTTGATAATGTGGTGGCTGTTGTTGTTGATATGCTGGTTGCTGAGGAATCGGAGCTGGAATAGTGACAGCTGCTACTGATCTGTGGACATACTGAGGTCTGCCCCTGTTGGCATGAATGGCATTTGTCTCACCGGTTCTTATAGGTCCCATAAAAGGCTTCCTGGGGTTACTGGATGAACTTGCACCGTTATCAGAAATCTTACCCATCTTCAAAAGGCTTTCAATCCTTTCCCCATCTATAACTATGTCAGCAAAACTGGTGGAAGAAAAAGCAGCTAGCCTATCAATATATGTTCCTTGCAGAGTATTCATGAACATGTCGGCCATTTCTCTTTCCGACATGGGTGGTTGGATAGCAGCAGCAAGTTGTCTCCACCTTTGGGCATATTCCCTGAAGCTTTCTCTGGAGGATTGAGACATTCCCATCAGAAGGGTCCTGTTGGGGGCCATGTCCAGATTGTATTGGTACTGCCTGATGAAAGCTTCAGCTAGGTCCTTCCAGCATCTGATAGTAGCTCTAGTCAAGTGTGAATACCACTCTCTTGAAGCTCCAGTCAAGCTATCTTCAAAATAGAACATCCACAGTTTTTCATCCATGGTGTATGCTTTAAGTCTCCCTAGAAAAGACTGCAGGTGAGTTCGTGGACAAGAGGTTCCATTGTATTTCTCGAAGCACGGGGGTTTGAACTTGTGGGGAATTCTCACCCCATCCACTAACCCCATATCCATTACATCGAAGCCTAAGGAATTTTGAGACTCCAAAGATCTCAATTTCTCAGCAATTTCATCAAACCTCCTATCATAGACTTCATCTCCAGCTCCCATTACAGTAAACTGCTCTTCTTGAGGATCTTCTTGCAAGATCCTGCCTGCAGCAGTGTTGCCCTGTACATTTATTGGGATGTTGACTTCCGGATCTAGATGAGGTCCAAATACTGGTGGGTTAACATGGGGCTGACCTCCCTCATTATTACTGGTTCCTCCAGTCCCAGGATGAGGTTCCTCGGGGTTTTGTCTTTCTACCAATGCCCTCAGCCTTTCCTGACTCTGGGCCAAGCCAGTCATTACAGTCATGAATTGAGCCATTTGGTTCCTCATTTCCACTCTTTCATTAGCCATCTGAGTCCTGACCTCAGTCAGGTCTTGCTGTACTTGATCCATTTGGATACCAGGAAGGTTGTTGCGAGTAGGATACCGGTGCGTACGGTTGAGAGGGAACACCCGGCGGCGAGCAATATTTCCTGAGACACAACAGAGTTAGAAACAAACATAAAGGCAAAACCTACAAAACAAAACAAAAGTTAGTATGCAATGCAATATGCTTATTTGTTTTCCAAGGTATCCGGCTTGGTTCTTGGTTTTGACCTTTCCAGACCCCGAGGAAGATGCTTTGATGTTGTTGTGAAAAAGAAACCCCACAATGGAAACAAACTAAAATATATTACACATGGTGAATCATACATAGTTTGTTTTACAACATATGCCCCTGAAGGGTCAAAATACAACAAAAGAAAAGTATATCAAATGAAAACAACAACAATCAAAAGGTTAGACATCTAGTCCAAACTCATCCTCCTTAACCTCCTTCAAAAGTGCTTCAGTCACTGGACCAGCTGGATGCTCTGTGATGTTTCTGATGAGGAGGTTTCTGGTGGCAATGGCAGTGGTCAGCTTCTTGTGCCTGTCCTGGTCCTTTGACCTCTTCAAACCAACCCTGAGCTTCAACTCTGAAATCTCCTTCTGGGCTGCCAGCAAAGCTTCCTGTTGCTTCTTTTCATTGGCTTCTAACTGCTCAATCTTGGCTTGAGTTCTCTGATCTTCTTGAGTACGGGCTTCAGTGATCCTGACCCACCTAGCCTGACTCTCTTGCAGATAGAGATCAGTCCTAGCCTTCTGAAAATTGGCCTCTTTGCAGGCATTCTTCAATATTTGTTCTCCAGCTCTTGCCTTTTTGATGTAGTCCTCTATTTTCTCAATCTTGGCCAGATGCTCCACCTTAAGCTTTTCCAACCTCTCAATGTCCAGACGACCATCACTCCTTTCCCAAAGAGTCTTCTTCAGAGCTTGAGACAGATTCTCATTCCTTTCCTTCAACTTTTCAAACTCTTCCAGGCTGACAGTGGCTGCTGGCTGTGCTGTGGATGGTCCAGGTATATCTTCAATGGTGAAGGGCATTCCAATAACCTGAGTTCTGGTACGGGACCAGTCATAATACTGAGCTGAAGCAATATTATTACATCTTCCAAGAATGGACATCCCCTTTGTCTGGATATTGTCCCAAGCCCAGGATGCTTGTCTGACAGCAGCTAGATTAGGCTTTATCTCACAATACAGGGTCTCAGCTAAATCTTGCACCCTAGGAGGGTGAACCAAAGCATAGCCCAGCTGTCTCTTAAACAACAAAGGATTGTAGTTGATACAACCCTTTACTCCTATCAGAGGTACATTTGGGTATTGCCCACAGCTAGTGATGATGTCTTTGCCTTTGGTGCTCTGGGTGCACCATCTGATATCATCTGAAGACAAAGCAATAAGTCTCTTAGCCCAATTCTTCTGTTGGTGAGGATTCAGGAAGGCATCTGTCTTAGGCAAGTGTTTGAGCAGCCAGGTGTGAAACAAAGGAGTACAGCATCTCACTAACTTCCCCATTTGCTTCTCATTCCTCTGATGAATGAAGTAATAGAAATCTCCCAGCAATGTGGGTACTGGGTTCCTCAGAAGGAAAAGATGAATGGCATTCTTGCTGATAAATTTGGGTTCATCTGCAAACAGTACAACCCCATATATGCTGAGAGCTAGCAATGCACAAACTGCCCTCCATTCTCCCAAAGAGGCCTTCAGGATGGCCTGAGAAATCAAGAAGTCTAAGTGTAAACCAGGGATCCCAGCCTTTGTTGTCATATTATGCTCAATCAAAGTAGGCTCCAGGTATAGTGCTTTTGCCACTTCTCCATTGCTGGGAGAAGTCATCTCTAGGTTGAAGGGGACTCCACCCCTGACAGGTACCCCAATCAATGATGAAAACTCCTCCAACAGAGGTCCTAGCTGGAAGTCTGAAAATGTGAAACATCTCAAAGGAGGGTCATAAAACTGTAGGCAAGTGTGGATCATGCTCCTCTGAGAAGGATCCAGGTCCATAACCATGTCAAGGATACCTCCATAATGCTCTCTGAATAATGGGATGTGGTCTGGAGTGATCAGTGACTGGACCTGCCTGATATCAGCCAACACAGGCTCAAAGAAATGGTATGAAATGTTGCTTTTCCTGGGAGGAGCCATGACTGCTGATGAAGAGCTGAAGACAAATGCTGATGAAGATCAAGACTGGTACTGGAGATGGGCCACTGATAGGCTGATGCTGGTGATGATGAAGATGACTGAAGCAAACAACTGAAGAGAATAACTGAAGCAGATAGCTGATGAAACAGAGGTCTATGCAGATGAAGGGGTCAAAACCAAGCCAGATATAAGGTGGATACCCTGAAAAATAAATAAACAAATGTTAAATGATGCAATGATGATGCATGCAAATGATATGCAAGGGTTTATGATCAAGCTAGATCTGATTATCTGTCTTGGTATAAAGCCCATGTATGTTCAAGAAGTCCAGATGGAGGTTCAGAAATCCAGTAACCAAGGTGGGGGACTCAAATAAAGAGTCACATGTCCAGGGTTAATCACAAGAACTGTCCCAAAATGGAGTACTCTTAATCAAAACAGGTATCAGGGTATGATGTGGCCAATGGTACCTGCAAACCTGTAAACAGCCCAACCCCCTCACAGGTGGTGTTCTAGAACAAGGATCCTCAGACTTGGATCAATTATGAGAAATGTAAACACTTCTAACCCAGAGTTACAGTGTTTACAATAACCATAAAAGATCCTCCTCTAATTCACCTCAGTTTCTAAAGGTCATAATTAAGGTCATCCAGACTTAGCAGGCTTCCCAGATAGCCCTAGCACTACAGGAAATCTATAGCACAGAGTTCTCAAGAAGAAATCCACATTTGAACCGTGTTTCATATTCCCGCACCAGACCGAAATGGAATGGGAAAGAATATGAACCACTCTAGCCTAGGTGTCACTCAGGTCCCAGGTATAGGACCTCAAACTCTCAATGGAACCCTCACCCATCAAAACAACAAACCAGATCCAGCAAAATGATAGTATGACAGTATGATGTATAAAATGTAAAGAAAGCAATAAATAACTGTACATAAAGCAGTAAATAAAGCAACTATATAAACACAATTAGCACATAACACCCCAGTAAACACGAATCAAACAAGCGCTAGGAGGAACCCACAAAAGAACCAGAAGCCCTGGTTACAGTATAAGGCTCCCCAGCAGAGTCGCCAAGATGTCGCTCCCACCAAATGAGGCTAGGTAAGGAGGGGTACAGACGCGAACGGTCGGCGAAAAGAGAGAGAACACACAAGGGTGAACTCAGAAAGAAGAGAGTCGCCAGCTAGGCATTTTTATCCCGGAGGAAAGGTAATGCTGCATAAACCTAGAAAGATATGGACAAGACGGTTGCGAACCAGAGAGACTGAGAAAGGGGGTTGGTTACAACCTGGGAAGGTATTAGCACCCAGATTGTCCGCCATACTCGACGGGATCCATGCTTAAAAGATTTGTGTTTAAAGGGGTAGTGTCAGTGCAATCCGTGTATCAAAGATGGAAAGAATGCAAGTGTCAGTGTAGAATAACTGTGAAGTGTACAAGAGAAGTGTCAATGTAAGAACAGAAGTGAAATGCTCAAGATAAAGAGGCTTAAAGAATAAGATTGGAAGAGGGGGAATATACAGAGACTTTTGTTCGATAACTGTTAAGTTATGCCTACGTATCCTCTCGTGCAATGAGGAAGTCAGAACACCGTAGTTCGACTCAAAGAGACTGAAAGATAAATTGACTTGTGAACTGCTTACTTGTCTATGCTCAAGTGTATGACCTGTCTGGCTCAGGTGCAAACTGTCTTGCATTAGACGGAAGAAGCAAGTTCTCGTTTGTGAGTGAATGAGATGAGAAAAGAATCCCGGAGGAGACGATTATTGTTTGTTTTTGGTGTTTTCAATCTTTTATTGCCTCTTGGTGTTTGTCATAAGAAAATGAGCTTAATCCTAAACCAAGGGTTAGTAAACTCATCACATCCTCCCTCTGATTAGGGGTAATGAGAATACCTTAAGTATGAGGTAAACATCTCACACTTAATCACCATGATGTAGGATTAAGATCATTAACCTACTTATATTTATTTAGATGTTTTTTGTTGTTTTTGTTTAGTGTTAAGTAATGAGTTTAAGCCATTATCAGGGATTTAATGGACTCATTACACCATCCTAATAGAAGGATAATAGATGAGAACATTGAAGCTGAGGAAGACTCCTCAACTTAATCCATGATTAGGGATTAACCTCATGACATAACAAAGCCTTTGTTAAAGTGGATTTTATCTGATGATAAGATTAAGAAGTGAATTTTATGATTTGTAAGACAACTTGAGGGGGACTTGTCCATTAACACTAGGGTTAGTCCTTCTTAACCAATTAAGGAAGAATTAGAACCCTAATGCAAGGCCCAAGTTACAAGCTTGATGTCTTAGTGATTATTAGGTGAATTGATTAAAGGATTTAAACACAATAAGGGTTTAACACTTAGGATTAAAGTTATACACTCCATCCTAATAGAAGGATACAAGCATAACCTTAATCATAAGCCTTAAAACCTTTAGGGTTTAGTCCCTGATTAAGAGGTGAGAAGAGAAGACTCAAAGATGACACAAAGGTAAAAGCTAAATGGGGGACTAATCAAATCCTAAATATTATCATGCTTGGTTATTTCTAGGGTTAATGAGGTTTGCAAGAAGATCTTCAGAGAAACCACCAGGAAGGAAGCAGATGAAAGGAGCAAGAAGCAAAGAGAAGCAAAACAACTTGCTTCACTTAAGAAGACAAGTTGCTTGAAGAAAGAAAGTAAGAGATGAACATGAATGAGCAAGCTCACTCTAATACAAAGATAAAATGCATCAAGGATGCAAGAGAGATGAGGAGAGATTGTGAGAAGTGAAGGCAAATTCACTTCCCAAAACAACTTACCATCTGAAAAGTTAGCACAAGAAATGAAATGCAATGCAAATGAGATGAAATGTCATGATGCAAACCAAAGTCAGAAGCATAAACATGATGTTAATGATGCTAAAAGATGATGCTAACACATGACAAGAGATGAGAGTGATCAAACAAGCACAAGGATGCAAATGAGGCATGCTTTGAACCATAAAGATTCATGAATGTTTATGAAATGAAATGAACATATAACATGGCAAAGGAATGATGCAATGATCAATCATGGTTCTAACATGTCCTAAGATGTCTTATGAATCATGTGGATGCACAAAATGTCAAGGCAAGTTCTTTAATGCAAGCAAATGAGAGATGGATGCAAAGGAAGGCACAAATTAGGGTTTATATGCAACATACAATGCAAAAATCCAAAACCAGAAGCAAATGATGAGAAAAAAAATTGGAAATGCAATCAAAGATACCCTAAACCTATACAAGTTCACTGCTCAAAGGAGGGGATCCAACTCTTAACCTAGTGCAAGTTATGAATTTCTCAAGTTGGCTAGGGTTTTAGGGTACCTCAACATGAAAAGTGCAAAACAAATTGAAAATGGAAGATTAATTCAAACCAAATTTACCCTATAAAGTACATACCATGAAGGATGCAATGCAAGAAGAACCAACATCAAACTCTCAAAGGTTAGGCAGAATAGATTTTTCAAAGTTTGCACAAAAATATTGCCTTAAAATGAATTTAATTCCATGGAAAATTGTCAAAATGCATCAAGAGCTAAAAAGAAATTTGCTTTGAGAGTTGGATAATGTTTCTAAATGTTTCTAAATGCAATGTAAATTTTTTGGTGATTTTTAAATACCTAAATGAATTTTTAATTAATTAATTTCCATTAACTAATTAAAAATAAACATTTAAATGATTTAAAAATGATTTTTAATGCAAAAAATAAAAATAAAAATATTTCTGGGTTCTGAAAATTAATGAAATCTTTGACAAAAATTTTCAGAATTTTTAAATGTATTTTGCTATTTTAAATAATTCGTAAAAGATAAATCAAATTAAATGAAAATAAAAATGAATTAATGAGAAGTATGCAAATCTACTGGCTGAGGTTCAAAGAGAAAAGGAGGGAATTGACCCGCGCGCATCTGGACGGCCCACGTTTGAACTGGCTGGATTAAATTAAATCTGATTAATTAATTTAATAAATTATGATTAGGGTTTTAATGAAGGATCTGGTACATTCATATGCGCGGGAGTCAACCCTGGTCAACTACATCTACGGTCCATATTTAAACTAAACCCTAAACGTGATTAAAGACTTAATGACTTTCAGGTGGCCGGAAATGACCTCCGGTCATCTTCTCCGGCCACATCCCTCCCTGAAAATTACTAACTTCTTCCCTAGGCTTCTAAAATCCAATCTCTCTGCCCAGAAATGATCCCCATACATCATACATCAAGAATCAACAAACAAACAACATTTAAAACACATCAACAATGAGAATCAAATCAAAACAGTTTTAGGTCAAAAAATTTCAGAACACGAATACATACTCATTTCTCAACCGTTTTCAAAACAAAACACATCAACATGATCAGTGAAGCATAAAGAATCAATTGGTAACTTAAAAACAAGTTTCTGGAAAAATTGTTCTTGAGCTCACCTGAACTGGAGCTTTGATCTTTGGCACTTTCTGGCTGCTTCTTTGATCCAAAACGCCTCCAATGGACCTCCTGAGAAGCTTGCAATGCTTGGTTGGAATTTCTTTTGGCTGGTTTGAGAGATTGACAAAGTTCTGTTCAGGAGGGGTGAGAAATCGTGTTTCTGCTTGGGGTGGTTTCAGGGGAAAATGAGGATTGGGAAATGATCAGAGGAACATGTTGAGTGATTTTATGAAGTTTATTTTGATGTTTGTGGCTTGTGTTTTGAGATTCGAAGCAAAATGCATAAGAGGTCAATTTTGGGAACTATGGCTTGTGAGATGTTTCAGGCTGTGTTGTGTTATGTGTTGGGTTTCTTTTGGTACACATATCAATCCTTGATAGGTCAGAGAGTTGTTGTGGAGCAGTGTGATTGGTATGGAGCAAAATGCATAAAGTCAACTTTTTGTGTAAGAGAGGTATGGGCTATGGCAGTCAAGGTACAAGGCATGGCTTAGCTGCAGCTTGAATCAGGGAGAACCATGGAAATGTATTAGAGGCAATGCAGCAAGTGGATTAGGGTTTGTGAGAGTTTTTGCAATTTCACAAAGTCTTGGCCCTTTTGTGATTACTTGAAGTATAAGTCATGAAAATGGGAGGTTCTTTGGTGCAATCTGATTTTTTAGTCATGGTTCATGTTTGTGTGATGCATAGAAGTCAATTTGAAGTCACATTTTGCCTTGGCAAGAGGTTTTGCAACTTTGCCTCTTTGGTGTAAAACTTGAAATTATGTGATTTTTCCCAACTTTGACAAGCCATAACTTTTGATCCAAAATGAATTAGAATGAGTTCTTGTACTTTTTGAAAAGGGAATGATCCATTCTACAACTTTCATGACCAAAGTTTTCTCATTTGAAGCATTTTTGAATCAATTTGAGGAGGTTGAAAAACTTTCCCAAAATGGCAAGTTTACATTACAAGTCACTTTCCCAAAAAGGCAATTTTGCAAATGGCTTGAAATTCTTCAATTTTGTGAACTTATAACATCTTCTATGATCAAATAAAGATCATACACATTCAAAATGATGAAGAACACCCTTTGGTTAGGTCATTGGGGGCCTCAGATGCCCTGATTTTGCACTGACTTGCTCAAGAAGTCATCCCTTGATCAGATGCCTTCCCCATGGAATTTCTTCATGAAAATTGATATGCATGATCCTCATACCATATAGAGACCAATAGAAACAAGAATGACCAAAAAAAATTGGAGTTATGGCCTTTGAAACCAAAACCCTAATTCTAGGTCATCTGTGCAGTTAAACCTGGCTCAGCTTCCATGCCTTTCCCAGTTCTTGTGATTTTTTGACTTTCTTGACTTTGTGGGGATATAATATTATGCTTGAACATACATGGACCCCTTTGAAGTGATTTATGACCTTTGGAGTGGCTTAAATGACTCAGGGATGGCTCAGATCACAAACCATAGATGCAGATGGCTTAGAATCAATGCAGTGAAGCAAAAATGCAATATGAGAATGATATTGTTGAACTTATGCATATGAAAAGATCACAAGCCATGGTGTGAATGGGTGAGGGCAAATTTGGGGTGTTTACAATAAGCAATAACTGTTATCCAATATTTCCTTGGCTCTTAAGCCATCATCATCAGTACAACTCTAAATAACTTGAATGCATAGGTTGAGTTAATTGAGCGTAGGACTGGAGATCATCATGGAGTATGGGTTGGGTAAAAATTAAATTTTGAGCCTTATATCCTTTGTTTCATAAACCGTGAACCAGACCACGTTACAAACCTTTAAAGACCTAATTGAAGCTAGGTTTGTTTTGAAAGCATATCTCAACAAGGTTGCGTAAGCTGACTCCCCAAGAGATTTGCCAATCATTTGCTTTGGTATCTTACCTTTTTCATATTTTTCAATTTGCATTATATTTCACTTTGCACTTTGCATGACTTAATAAACAGTGCATTCTTGCCAGTGTTTCATTTTCTTTACACCAATATCATCCCAATAATGATTTTGATTTCAAAATTTGTGCTTGAGCATTGCATTAAAATTAACATTTTTGAATAAATATTTTATTTGCAAGTGAGCACTCATTATCAAGGAATTCTAAACAGTTGAGAAACTTGATCAGTGGTCCTATCAGGGGCATATTGTAATCAAAGATCATGTTATTAAGAGAAACTCTCTCCAAGACTCGTGCTGGGGCAAACATTTCAAGCGACCAGTCAAGCAGTCTACTTCAAACAACCCCCAAGCAAATCTTATCACTCCTTCCTAAAAAGATCAGCATCTTGATACTTCATACAAGAATGGTGGAAGTTGTGTTCAAGACACCTTTCAAAGGTTATATTTGGCAAAGTTCCTTGTGTTGTGGAATTAGCTGTTTCAGCCGCACCTCTCCAAAGAGTCTTATCCTGTGGTCTCAGCATTTGCATTGCAATCATTGCACCATTTGCATCATACAATTTCATATCGATCATAGCACGAAGTTTACTTCATGCTCATATGCATATCCCGATGTCTTGTTATCTTACCTTATACTCAAAGTCCAACTCATTTGACACCTATTAAAGCAGTTGTGTCTGTCACCCTGTCTTTCGTGTTTATTTCTTTTCCTTCAAACTGTGTCAAGTTTGGCGTGGAACTCTTTTCCTTCAAACTGTGTCAAGTTTGGCGTGGAATCTTTTTTCCTTCAAACTGTGTCAAGTTTGGCGTGGAACCTTTTTCCTTCAAACTGTGTCAAGTTTGGCGTGGAATTCTTTTCCTTCAAACTGAGTTAAGTTTGGAGTGGAACCTTTTTCCTTCAAACTGTGTTCAGTTTGGCGTGGAACCCTTTTCCTTCAAACTGTGTTCAGTTTGGCGTGGAACCCTTTTCCTTCAAACTGTGTCAAGTTTGGCGTGGAACTCTTTTCCTTCAAACTGTGTCAAGTTTGGCGTGGAATCTTTTTTCCTTCAAACTGTGTTCAGTTTGGCGTGGAACCCATTTCCTTCAAACTGTGTTAAGTTTGGCGTGGAACCCTTTTCCTTCAAACTGTGTCAAGTTTGGCGTGGAACCTTTTTTCCTTCAAACTGTGTCAAGTTTGGCGTGGAACCTTTTTTTCCTTCAATTTATGTTAAGTTTGACGTGGATCCCTATTTCAAGTGACATCCCTTTTAATTTTCTAGTTGAAGAGTTTGATGTCTCCCTTGGTGTACCTTCGTAATTTGGGTTTCATTCCACATCTAGTACTTTTCTAGATGTTACGGGTGTTGATTTCCAAAATTGGTGTTTGTGCGTCCATAGATTTTTCTGGATGTCTTTATTACTTTCCTCAGGGTTTATTTCTCTCATTTCAAGTATTTCTGACTATTCTCTGTTACCCAGACAGATTTTCATAAATGTCTTGTTTTTCCACAGCCAGTTTCTTATCTTATCTTTTTCATTGTTTTATTTTCATTCAATCATTTCATCATCCCCGCAGACTTTATGTCATCGCATTCCATATCGCATTCAAACTGCATTCATCCCCAGCAATTGCATCCATATATGCATACATCTCATATTTTAACATTGCATTGCATTTTTGCATTGGACAAATTTTGGGTCTTCTTATATCTAATTGCCTTTCACTTTAGAATCGAATGCCTTGCAGCAGTTCATTTCAAGTTTAAGACAATTAGATAGGGGCATCTGTCATACCCTAAATTTGTCCCACTTTTATTTTCATCTCCAGTTGCATTTTCATTACTAACTATTATACAAAATTAAAAAATGTGTTTCTTAAGCTCAGGCCGTACCAGATGGCTATCAAAATTTAGCCGAGATGAAAATTTCATCTGCAGGTTGTGGGGTCACATCTCTATCTCCAAGGGCTTCATGACTAATGAATTTAGTTCATTTCTTTTTGAAGTTCGTGTTTCAAGATTTATTTTATGGGCAAGTTCAAGTGTAAGAGAGGTGTAAATTTACAATCCAAGGCCCATATTCACATTGATAAACAAAATTGGTTTAAACTTCTCAAGAATTCACTTCATATTTGTTTTCAACAAATAAATCAAGGGAGATTTGAAATTGGTTTTTTGGTTCATGGATTTATTTCAAGCATGGCATTATTCAAGTGTTACAAAAGGGAAAATCATCAAGATTAGTGAATTCCAAGCTGTATTACAAACTAATCAAATCACAATTGAAGAAAATTATTACAAAGCCATGATCAATTCATTATTAATCGAATTCTGAAGGTTATTTCAAACTTTTCTAGATTTATTGACGGATTTGTCATGCCCACATTTTATGTGTCTGCAAATTACTAGCCAAGGATTCTGCAATCATCACAAAATATAGTTGTTCCTTCTGCCTTGATAGAATGCGAAGAAGCTCTAAATCAGGGATCTATGACTGCAGCCGAGGTCTTTTTAAGTTTGATAAGCAAAAGTATGTTGCACTTATTTGCATCTATCGGAAGGGTCTTGGGCTTTGAGGTATATGAGAATGGATTGAATACAGTCAAAATACCCAAAAACCTTTTTGAATGGTTCAGCTATGCTAATGATGGGGTTTCCAGACTGTGGAAGCTTTTACTTCCTGCTCATGCAACTTGATAAAGACTTTAAATCCTTGTTTAAGTTGTTAGAGACTCAACCATATCCATCTGGAAAAGATAATTTATTTGGCGACCTTAATCCGGTGTTGCGGTTCAAGAAAATTGATATAGAACAAATGCAGGTGCGTGAAGATGAAATGAATTTAAGCCTGGGGGACCGGAAAAGTTACATTCCACTTTTCCCAATGCTCTTTGTCCGAATCAAACGTCTGGACATGAAATTTGTTCTGATATCTGCCTTGAGAATTCTACACATATTGCCGTGACCATCGCGCATTTTTTTCATCCTGAAGAAATAGAATCACCATGCTTGCCGAAACTTCAATTATGCTGTCGTGTTCGGACTTGTAACAAAAAAAATAACTCCAGCTCAATCAAAAAATGGAGCTGATTTCCTGCAAGGAATTAGCAAACCGTCAAGACACAATCAGTAACTATTACCATAAAAAAGAAGAGAAAATCAGTAACTATTACTACAAAAAAGAAGAGAAAATCAGTGAGCTGTTACTAGAAAAAGAAGCCAAAGCCTTATAGGAGAATGCCTTACTGGAAACTAAAAAAAACCTATTAAAGGAGATTGACATATCTTCATATCCGCTTCATTCTGATAGCAAAGACGATGATATTGTCTCAGACTCTGAGGAAAGCAATGCAGAGTTATGTTGTATATGCTTTGATCAAGTCTGCACAATTGAGGTCAAACCTTGTGGTCATCAAATGTGTGCTCATCGTACCCTAGCACTATGCTGTCTCAAGAAGCCCAATCCTCAAACTGGTTGCACCACCGAACCAGCATGTCCATTTTGCCGAGGTACCATTCTTCAGTTAATTGTTGCCAACATCAAGACTTGCAGTGATAACCAAAGAGGTCAAGAAAATCAAATTTCAGCAAAGTAGAGAGCTCTCATATCCTACCTGTGGACAAAGACAATTATTGATAATTATAGCAAGTGATCCACTTCAAAGCAAGTTTATTAAAAGGAATAAAAATCAGCATACTCACAATTATGGTAACAAAGGAATCCAAATCAGGGTATAAATAGTCCATGATTATAGCCAAACCTGTAAGGTGTATGACTTCGCCGTCAAGCATTTGCAGCCACCCATAACCTCATCTGTGAACCAAGTCGAAAGAGTAACTTTCTCAAAGTCAACTGCTACCAATGTGAAGTCTTCATCAGCATCTAAAACCATTTCAGGATTCGTCTATAATACCCACAAGACTCCTTGCGTTGCTAACTACAATTGCAGCCTCCCTCCTCCAACCCTTTTGCCATATTCGCCGGTTTCTTCATTCATCATACAAGGCTTCACCAACTTGAAGCTTGATGCCATGATCCCTAAGTTCTCAACATCTGTAAAATAAAAAAAGATAGAAACCTATTGCATCAATAAATACTACAATAATGCAGGAAGGGTGATTAAAATTCACATGAGGTGATATAGTACAGGTCAAGTACAGATACATAGAGATTACATTCACAATTTCAAATTGACAAAGAAGTTCATCAAGTTTAAAATAAAGGATTTAAGTCTGAACTCATATTCAGCTAGGACAGTAAGTTACAAACTTACAAGTCAGGAGGAATTTCTTTTTAAGTCTTTGTCTCCTATATTCTAAGGCTTCTTCAAGGATTACTTCAAGTTTATTGAAAGCTTTCACTTGGTGATCAAGAGATGCATGAAAAGAAAACAAATCCACCAATTAAAATGCAGAAGATATTTAAACTCAATAACCAAATTACGAGATGTTCAAGCCATGGATGCTACTTACCCTCGGCAAACTCAAGCTGTCTCATGCCGTTAGCCACGCTTTGCAATTTCAGCCTTCCAGTTTCTAAGCCTTTCTCACAGTAGGTACCCTGCTACAGTTAAATTGGAATCAGTTCCTGTAACTTCCATGATAATTGCGCCAACTTGTCATCATATTGCATCGGTTGCACGTCCCACAAGTTTGCAAACATCTTCTCCGTCTTTCGTTGTTATGTTGCAGCCACATCCTGTGAATCAAGGTAATAGAGATCTCTCATGGTAGGATCATCAACATTTTGTATAGGATGATATCTGCAGAAAACCAAGGCATGAGTGTCAATGAACATGGAATTGGAGTAAGCAGAAGATAAAGCAGAAGGATTAAAAAGGAACCCTGCACCATTTTGTTTGTTTTCAAATAGTAGGAGGAAAGGTTCAGAGCATTAATACAATGATGAAAAAACTACAGCAGTGAAATACAAAGTTTACAATGCATCAAGCCATAAGGATTCTTCTCAGATACTCACATCAGCAAGTCAGTGATTCTAGATTCACGGTTTCTATTAGCAGTGAAAAATAAGCCTCATAGCAGTAAAAAAAAACAAAATTCACACTCAATAAAAATCAGGGGACCACCTCTCTTCTAGAATCACACTACAGACAAATGATTTTCAGTGAGTCACCCTTTTAGACCCCACACAAAATCTCACAGGATCCTTCCTAACGGTCTGCATACAATTCACAGCTCACACGAATTTCTTCTCTCTTTCACACATGCCAAGTACCCAAAATATCTCCTATAAAACCATTCATGAATGAGCTGCAAAAGGCACACAAAAATCCCTAACGTCACTCTGCAAGAATTCTACCTAAACCCTAATTAGCTAAGCTCAACTCATATACCTAGATTGTTGAGTTTTCACATTGAAACCCAATAACCTCGAGCTAGAACCACACATACCCAGTCTTCATCCTCAATAACAACAGATAACACAAAGAAGAACAAGCAATTGCATCGAAAAAACACAGAAACGACACGAAGAGGAAATAAGAAGAAGAACGGGCGAGCGAAAATCCAAGGAAGCAAAGGACGAAAATCACTCACCATAGTCGCTAAAGCTTCTGAATCGGTAGATTGTTGTTGTTCATCCTTTATCTTCGAACTGTTGTCGTTGTTGTTTCGCTTCTCCTCATTGATTTTTGATTGTAGCCTTTGTAACTTGTAATCAGCTCTGAAAGCATAATGAAATTGGGGCTAAGGTTTCGTTTGGGGACAAGGGTACCCATTTTGATGTTTTGTTGATTTCCCTTTGATTTGCTTTAGGTTTATGTTGAGAATTGTGGATCTGCGATACCATTGATGATACGATGAAGTTCAGCTTTATAAAGTTGTGACTGAGTTGAAAGGATCATAGCAGAGAGAATATTTGCTTTCATTAAATCAAATTTGGTCTTATTTATGATGTTTAAAGAGATTTATTGTTTTTTTTCACTGCCCAATGATGTTATTATGTTAATGACGTTTCTTTTACATGGTGCGCCGACCGATGAGGCTGAAACGGCTAAGTTACTTGTTTTTTTTTTAACATTGTTTTTTAGTATTTTTTTGCTGTGAGCAAACTGGATTCTTATTCACACGGATCAAATTGATTGGTAATGAGGTTGATGGGCCTGCGCCCCATCTTACGTGCAGATAGCCCATGTTCTTTCTTTTTGCTGTTTTCTTAATAAAACTATTATGTTTTTTATTTTGTTTATCTCTTTGATATAAAAATAATAAATTGTCTTAAAAGAAAAGTTTGTTAATAAATCTCTTGTTTATTTTTATGAGGGCCTATGATATAACTAATGGTTTATTGATATTCGATTTTTTAATCGACGTTGTCTAAACCAATTTGAGGCCATTTTTATATTTCCTATTTATTTATCGGTTTATCGATTTATTTATATTCATTATTTGGTCTATGATATTATTATCCGATTTGTGACATTCGATTTACCGACGTTGTCCAAATTGATATGAGACTGTTTTCTATCATTTCTTATGGTTTCTAATTATTCTAGATTCATTGTCATTATCGACTTTATTCTTATTCTGCCAATGATAAATGGTGATATTTGATTTCTAATAAATCGACGTTATCCCCTAATTTGAGGCCACACGTTTATTTTTCTTAATGTTTCATACTATCTCGATTTATTATTTATTCGGCCGATGAATAAATGTTTAAATATTTATTTCAAATAAATCGACGTTATTTAAATTAAATATGAGGCCAAACTATTATTTTATTATTATCTCGACTTTATTTTATTTTTATGGTCGATGATATAACAAACGATCTAAATGTTCGATTTCGACAAATTGGTGTCATTTAGATCAATATGAGACCAATTGTATTTTTTATCGCATTTCTTTTATTTAAATAATTATTTGATTTATAAAGTAATGCTCGACTTCTCATAGAATGATTCTAACTTTGAATCGATTCTAAGACAGTTAAAGAGCTAAATTTCGACGCTTTCGGTTTAATTCGAGCTCCAACGGCTCCACCTTAGCTTAGTATTAGGAATCGTTCTCGTGTAATCATTTAACCCTTAACTTCCATTTTGCACTCACCCCTCGCGATCGCTTTATGCCTCTTAATTGACCTACCAAGATGGTTCTTTTAAATCCAAACCCTTGATCCAACGTCAAGTGGTCCTAGGTATTAAAATACTTTAATAGTATGAGAAAAGTTGTACGCCACGAGCCTTAAGTGGTAGAAAGGAGGATTATGAGCTCTCGTTATTCGCTCCGATTATTCCGTCGCAAGACGCTTGACTTGTTGGTTTGGAATAGACTACTCATAGTCTTTAATGCAATTCAACTCCTAAAGAAAGATAATAAAGTTTAATTCCTTTTCCTCTTTTAGCAAGTAATTCATTAGGCATAGACATCTTTTCGCGCGTGACAACTTAGAAGGTTCCCATCGAGTACGATGGATGTAGGGGGTTCTAATACCTTCCCCCTGCATAACCGACTTCCGAACCCCGACAATGGTTACAATGACCTTGTCTTTATCCTTTCTTCCCAGGTTTTATCTATATTTTCCCTTTCCCTCTTTGGGAATAAATCAAAATTAGGTGGCGACTCTCAAGTCAGCCCAGCTGCGACCGCATTCGCGAGGATCGTATTTTTCGAGGTGCGACAATATGCAAGATGCAGATGAAATGCAAAGAAATCTTAGGGCAAAAATTAGGGTGTTAGAGCGTGTCAAAAGAGTGAAAACATACATCAACATGCATGCAAAAAGCTTCTAACATTTTGTAACACGGTGGGAGAACTGACTTTAGTTATGTTGCGGATAGCAAGAGTCGCCACCGACTTTTATTTTATCCAAAGGAAAGGCATAAAAGAACAGGAAAGACCTTTTTAAAAGATTTTTGGGTCCGGGGGGTAGGTTATGTAAAGGGAAGGTGTTAGCACCCTTTACATCCATGGTTATCCATGGGCTCTTAGTTACTTAGCTCACTTTGAATTGTTTTTGAAAAGGTGAAGTGTGTGAATAGAAATTTTCATAAGAGTTTGATAATGATCCATGTACGGATGCGTAAAAAACTTGTGTTTGAAAATTGTTTGAAATTGTGAAGTGTTTGAGAAATTTTTGAATAGTGAGCAAGTAACTATGAGGAACCTACCCTAAAGTTTAAGTCTTTCTGTTCTTTATCCTTTAAATGGTAAGACTATCCCTATTATTAAGGAATAGGTAGTCATTACCCTGGATGTATGGGACATGTGAAGGGTCATCTGTGTTTAGGCAACTGTAAGGTGTCTTTAGCAATTCGTAGGGACTTATCATCTTTTATTCGAAAGGGACAAGATCATTTACGAAGGCAACATCGAAGGGACTTGATCTTATAATCGTAAAGGGACTTGATGATATTTTAGAAGAAGGGACCTTGCTTTTAGACACCTTACTTGACCTTAAAAATAGGCAACATGAGAGGTAACCTTAGAAAGTGTAGGATGGCGATCAAAGATCGACTTACGTGTGTGAGTGTTCATGTTCAAGTATTTATCTTATTTAATTAATTTTCTAAATTAATTTTAATCACAAACATGTTATGCACACCCTATAGTTACTAACCACGCAATGAAAATATCTATAAACATAAAATATAAACAAGAATAAACCTACGACTATTACATGGCTTTAGCAGATACATAATAATCAAAATAAAATAATAATAATAAATATAATAAGAATAATAAATAAACCACAAAAATCAAATATTAGTAATAATAAAATATTAACAATAATAATGGTTAGAATAATAAAGAAAATAAGAATTTTTAAAAAAAAATTATTTTTAGGTTAAATAAATATTGAAATATTTTTTAGTAGTTAATTAAGAAAATATAATAAATTTAATAATAATAAACAAAATATTAAAGTCATTTACATATTAATAAAAACAAGGATTAATAATTAGGGTTTAGAAAAATAAGTTAATTTTTAGGGTAAGAAGAAAAATTAGGGTTAGTATTTGAGAAAAAAAAATTTAAGATTAAAAAAAATTTAAGGTTTAGGAAAAATTTTAGGGTAAAAATTATGGCAAAATTTGGGTTTTAAGATAAAGATTAGGGCTAAATTTTCAGGGTTTAAAGTTTATGAAAAAAAATTAAGATTTAGGTTTAAAATTAAGGTTTAGGGAAAAAATTAAGGTTTATGAAAAAAATATAAGTTTTAAAAAAAAAAGGATTTTGTTTTATCTTTTAGAAATTAGTTTAATAATAATAATAAGGAAATTCAAAGAAAATAAATAATTTGATGAAGAAGGGAAAAATAAAGTTAGAGATACCAAAAATATTGGGGGTTTGCCCTTTTTGCTTCATTGAGTTCTTTGCCACTAGGACACCCACGTTTCTTCATCAAAATTCTTCAAACCTCAGTTCCTTGCCACTAGGTTGTGGGCCTTAGGTCTTTGTCACTAGGGCAATCAGCGCATGCCACACACCATCTTTTTCCTCCCACCTGCCTATTTTTGGTATATACTGTTGGAATAATAAAAAAAGAAATAAACAGGATCAAATAAAATTGCTGCAGATTTTAAAATAATGAAAAATAAGAAAAACGATTAAAATAAAATTTAAAAAATATTAAAACGATGCTAAAAATCTAATTAAATCAAATAAAGAACGCACAATTTTTTTTAGATTTTTTTGAGAATATGAAAATAGAAAATAAATCAAATAAAATAGAAAAAAGAGGAATTTGCGATTTTGAGGGTCGAAATCTTTTAGAATTCTATTCTAAAAGAGTATTGTTTGTCGATTTTTTTCTGAAATTCTGGAAAAAATTCGGAGCAAATCGAAACAGTAGTACTTACCTGACTTACCTGTCAGCCTGTAATGTTTATCACTACTGCAGCCTTCGATGTATCGACGAAAATAGATTACAGCAGATTAACCAATAGTTTAGTTCTCCATGGTGCCCTATGATTCCTGCATCGAAACTTAAATCCAACTATCCAAAAACCATCTACACAACCAAACAAACATATTATGTAATCAAAATCAATTAATCATACGTAAATCATTGAAATTCAAAAAAATCAAAAGAAAGGCAAGAATATGAATTTGGTTTGTATGATTTGGCATGAATTTGATGATGAGGATGATTGGAATAGGTTCAGTGATGTCCAAGGAGTGTTTTGCAACCTTTAGAATACCTTGAGAGAGAGTCTCTAAGGAAGAATCTGAATTGTGAATTTTTGATGAATTTTTGAAGATTTGAAACTTACTCTTGAGGCAGCCAAAAAAAATCCCCAATGCTTGTGATGTGTTTATGTATTTATAGTAGATGAAATTAGGTCAAAAAATTGTTGGGTTGTTTGGACTTTTTGATCATTGAAGATTGAAAAAGATCATGTCTTAAAATTCAAATATTTTTGAATGTAACCTTGCTATTTTAAGACAATCACCATAATTCTCATATCAATTTGATCCAATTAACTTTCATGACCTTCTAGAATCAAAATATATTTTAAATCTTCATATTTTATATTTTATTTGAATTTAAAATGATTTTTAATATAAAAAATCATAATAAATAAAATAAAATAACTAAAATTATGAAAATATTAAATAAATTTCGTGCATGATGTCATGGAACACCTTGGGTCACAAAAAGTTCAGCCCATTTGAAGAATTATGGTTTTAAGACCCTATTTACTTCATAAACCACCCAAATATTTCCCAACTTTGCAAGGGCACAAATCCTTCAATTTTAATGCTATGAGGGTGTTCTTGGACTTTTTGGAAAGCTTAAAGAGTCCTCTAAAAAACCCCATTTGTTTAATGTTCATATCATTTACCATTCTAAAGTTATGCCCTTTTGAAGTTGTTGACTTTTTGTTGACTTCTAAAAGGACCTATAATGCCTTAGCTCATACCTTCCAAATGAAGCATTTTTGGGATTGGCTTGTGAGACACAAAGTTGTAGAGAATTCAATTTCCTTCAAAATGAGCTTTGGATGGAGACTTGGTGATGAAGCATGTGAAAGTTATGGCTGGTCAAAGTTTAGTTGACTTTTACTAAAGAAACCCTAATTTAGAAACCTCTGATTCTTGATGATCTGAAATCTCCTTGATGAATCATGATCAACCCTTTATTAAATGATGAATTTTACTTCATATACTTGATGTTGTCAAAAAATCATGAAGTTTGACTTTGGTTTGACCACAGTTGACCTCAGTTTGACTTTTTAACTGCTTTGACTGATTTTGACTTATCTGATCATCTGACTGAGCAAACCTTTGAGAAAAGTCTTGAAACTTGTCATGGGGGTTCTTACACACATATAAGATGTTATGAAGCTCACTTGAAGTCTTGGAAGTCCATTTAGCCTGATTAAAGTCAAAACCCTAGTTTTGGATGCACTGCTTAGGAGGTGCATTGTCTGAGGGAATTGTCAACTCTTCTGACCAATTGTGAATTTTGTGAACCTTGTGAACCATCATAAAATGTCTTGTGAACCTCATGGGAGGTATTGTGAACCTTGTGAACCATCATAAAATGTCTTGTGAACCTCATGGGAGGTATTGTGAACCTTGTGAACCTTGTGAACCTTGTGAACCTCATAAAGTGACTTGTAGACTTCATGAACCTCATGAAAGGTTTTGTAAGCATTGTGAATCTTGTGAACCTTGTGAACCTTCATAAAGTAACTTGTAGACTTCATGAACCTCATGAAAGGTCTTGAAAGCATTGGGAAACTTGTGAACCTTGTGAACCTTCATAAAGTGACTTGTAGACTTCATGAACCTCATGAAAGGTCTTGTAAACATTGGGAAACTTGTGAACCTTGTGAACCTTCTTAGCACACAAAGTCTTGTATTGTGAGGGCAAATTTTGGGGTGCAACAGCTGCCCCTGTTCAATTTTCTAAAACCTGAGGGGTTAGATTGGTATATGTGCCAGTCGTGACCTGGAAGGTTGAAGGGGATTGAACACAAAAGCCCAAAAATTTGCACTCACCGGTGAATAGAGTAATACTGATGATTAGTTGTATATGCTTGAGTGGGCTTAAAGATGCCACTTGGAAGAACTAGGGATGTGCTTAGAGATGCCATCAGGATGAACTGGAGATGGGCTTAAAGATGCCATCTAAAATATCTGGATGTGGTGATGTTCTGATGTTGATACTGGATATCAGTACTAGGTCTTTGTATAGGCCATCTCTGAATCATTTATGCAACATGATTTGAATTGCTGAATGGACCAGTAGAAATAAATCTTCGTGGCGATTATCTCTTCTGGAAATATCTTGGATTAGGGAGCGGATCTTTGTACAGACCGTTTGCCTACTCTCCAAGGTCAAAAGAACGTCAGGATTAGTTTTTTTGAAAAATATATTGAACCAGTGAATGGATCTTTTTACAGACCGTTTTCCTGCTATTCAAGGGGCCAAAAGAACGTCAGGATTTGTTCTTAAGGGTCAAAAGAACGTCAGGATTTGTTCTTCTGAAAAAAGTCTTGAACAAGGGGCCAAAAGAGCGTCAGGATTTGCTCTTAAGGGTCAAAAGAACGTCAGGATTTGTTCTTCTGAAAAAGTCTTGAACAAGGGGCCAAAAGAGCGTCAGGATTTGCTCTCTTAAGGGTCAAAAGAACGTCAGGATTTGTTCTTCTGAAAAAGTCTTGAACAAGGGGCCAAAAAAGCGTCAGGATTTGCTCTTAAGGGTCAAAAGAACGTCAGGATTTGTTCTTCTGAAAAAATCTTGAACAAGGGGCCAAAAGAGCGTCAGGATTTGCTTTTAAGGGTCAAAAGAACGTCAGGATTTGTTCTTCTGAAAAAGTCTTGAACAAGGGGCCAAAAGAGCGTCAGGATTTGCTCTCTTAAGGGTCAAAAGAACGTCAGGATTTGTTCTTCTGAAAAAGTCTTGAACAAGGGGCCAAAAGAGCGTCAGGATTTGCTCTTAAGGGTCAAAAGAACGTCAGGATTTGTTCGTCTGAAAAAGTCTTGGACAAGGGGCCAAAAGAGCGTCAGGATTTGCTCTTAAGGGTCAAAAGAACGTCAGGATTTGTTCTTCTGAAAAAGTCTTGAACAAGGGGCCAAAAGAGCGTCAGGATTTGCTCTTAAGGGTCAAAAGAACGTCAGGATTTGTTCTTCTGAAAAAGTCTTGGACAAGGGGCCAAAAGAGCGTCAGGATTTGCTCTTAAGGGTCAAAAGAACGTCAGGATTTGTTCTTCTGAAAAAGTCTTGAACAAGGGGCCAAAAGAGCATCAGGATTTGCTCTTAAGGGTCAAAAGAACGTCAGGATTTGTTCTTCTGAAAAAGTCTTGAACAAGGGGCCAAAAGAGCGTCAGGATTTGCTCTTAAGGTTCAAAAGAACGTCAGGATTTGTTCTTCTGAGGAATGTCTTGAACCAGGGAATGGATCTTTTTACAGACCGTTTGCCTGCTATTCAAGGACATCTTGAGTAGTGTATGGATCACTTCTGATCTGTTGTGAATTGTTGATATAACTTTATCTGCATATAACCTTCATGCAAGGAGAATGTTAGTTTATGTTATATGTATGCATGCATAGTATGATGCACCTAAGTAAATGTATTATGTATTTATGGATATGTATGTTATGGTATGATGTAAATGATGTATGTATGAAATGATGCTGCCTGAAGCGTCTGGATATCTTCGTATAACAACTGCTGGCCAGGGAAAATAAATCCCGATTCGTTGTTGAAGGATATGAGGAACTTATTCCCATCTTGTTTGATAATATATTATACATAACCTCCCGTATGCTGGGGATAGCAAGGTATAGATAACCTCCCGTCTGCTAGGGATAGTAAAGTATACATAACCTTTGTCTTCGTTTGATAGTAGGGTAGATATAACCTCCCGTCTTCGTTCGTTGTACTCTTATTGGAAAGTAAATTCCCATATATCCGTATGAGGATAAAAGAGATGGATATAAATTCCAGGGGAGATGTGACCTTATGAAGATGGATTTGTCCTACTGAGGGTTTGTAGCTGTTTTGTAAAGATGAACCAGTGAAGCTTCGTTGAAATCCTTCCCTCGTTCGTCCTTAGTAAATACTATTACTGCATTTTTATGCATTTCTGGTAAACATCAATCATATTAAGCACACATGCATTCAAGCCCAACTAATGGACGTTTCGCTTATGTAAAATAGGGTAAAAGTAAATCTGGATTCAGAGGGAAAAGTAAAGCTGAACTTGAGAACAGAAACGTTTCAACTTCGAGAGTGTATAACCAATTGGATTTGGAGCTCCTGAAATTTTTAACTTTCCTGAATACCTTCCCTGAAATCCTCATAGCTGGATCTGAAGACATGATACTGACACCATCTGATACTACTGGCGTAGACAATTAATTTCCATCATGGTTTCAGCTGAGAATCCAATATCAAGGTAATACAACGAGAGGAATGTGTCTTCAAATTGTGATGGACCATATGCACTCCGGGTATTAGATTTGAAGAGAAAGCATTGCCCCTTGGTTGAGGATGAATTATACCATGATGGAAGTATCTGAAATGAGCTACCTCGAGAGAAACAAGCAGAATGCCCCATAAGCATATGCCCCTGGCATTATGAACTTTGCAGTGTTACCCTTGGTAATTCAAATATATGAGAAAAGTTGCCTCTGGCTATTAAGCACTGTTGGATCTGGAACTGGTTGCCCTGAATGATTTGAACAGTAGCTTGGTATGCCCCCTTATTGGGAAGCAGTGACTACGCCCCTGGCATTATGAACTCTATAATGTTATCCTTGGTAACTTAGATAGTTGAGGAGATCTTCCCCTGGCTACTTAAACATAGTTGAATCCTATCCTGATTGCCCCAAATGAGTTAGGCAGTATCATGGCCTGCCCCCTTGATTGGGAGATAATGACTATGCCCCTTTGTATACGTGGACTTTGATCCAGGAAGCAACTTTGTTTATTGGAAGGACTTTGGTTTATTGAACATTCATCATGTAAGTTTCTCTGTTTATCAAACACTCAGGTATATGCAAACAAATATATTCAAAATGCAATGCTTATGTCTGTCTTGATGTTTTGAAAAAAGTTATTTTAGAAAAACAATTTTTATGAAAACTGTGATATTAACTCAAGTTTTATAATAAGCCCTAAAGGAGTCAGGATACCTTTTTGTAGCAGTACGCTTTCGAACTAACCATGCTTTAGTTAGGACTTTTAAAGGGTTATAACGTGGCCTGGTTCATGGTTTAAGAAACAAAGGATAAAGGCTCAAATTTTATTTGTACCCAACCCATTCTCCATGATGTTCTTCAGTCCTATACTCAGTTAACTTATGCATTGAGGCTCAAATGAGTTTGGAATTGTAACACTGACATTTGTGATGGTTCAGAAACTCTAAATTTATTTGAACATTCAGTCATCTTTCTTTGTTGAGGATTCATAGTGACCTCTTTTTTTCTTTTGACTTTGTTATCCCTTCTTTTTGCCTGAACTATTTATTTCAAAGTTACAGTCAGCGGGATGTCTTAATTTTTTTACTAAGTCTCCTTCATAGGTTTTGACTTAGTGGGTTTTTCTTTTTGCTGGATATTGACTGTCAGGTTTCATGATTATAGAGAACCATCATTAGTTGTGTACAACACAAATAATTGGCATATTTGAGTTAACCGAGTAACTACCCTGCCCCAGGTTATGAATAAAGGTTTTGATTTGTGCGAGAATAAAAGCTCCTACTTCATAGGCTCAAAAGGGTTGACTAGGGATTAACTTCCTTATATCTCCACTGTTTAGGAATTGAAACAATGCCTGTACATCGTCAGCATAGTCTGTTCAAAAGCATACTGCCTAATATTATGGTATTGTTTTCGTCATCCTCCCTCTACAGGCTTATAGCTTTATCAGGAGTTAAATATCACAAGATAGAAATAAGAAGCATAATTCAAAATATAGTGGAACGAATGGATTAATTCAAGACAAACATATGCAATGCATTAATGAAAACAAAAGTTTAACATAATAATAAGTGTTCAAACAAATAAAAGAAATTACAAATGAAAATTCAAATGTTCTCAAAGTCTCTTCCTCTAAACTTGTCACTCCAGTTATCTGGAAGCTTTGATGCTTGATGGACGATAGAAGAACTCAACCTGGCCTTCTGGCGTAACCTCGAGTATTCCTTCGTCAACTAGGTCTTGAATCTTATTCTTCAATGCCCAACAGTTATTTGTGTCGTGTCCGGGACTGTCGGAGTGGTACATACACCTTGCTTTGGGATTATAGCGAGGAGAAGAGGTATTAGGATTTTTAGGAGAATTTTCCAAGGAAATCAGCTTCATCTCCAACAGGCATTGCAAAACTTGTGACATTTTTATGCTGAACCGGATGAATTGTCTTCTACATTCCTTGTATCGAAGTGGATTAACCTTACAAGGTCTTCTTTCTTCAACTGAAGGATGATCAGGAGTAGCATGTCTCTTTCCTTCTTTTATCATTATCTTCCTTTCAACCAAGTCGGCTTGTTTCAATGGAGGTTGAGTGATGATTAGATTCCTAACTCCGTTATGTCGAAGCTTATTGACAAAGCTTCTCAACTCTTCTTGCCCCTGGGCCAAACTCTGGATAAGAGCCTTTTGGCCATTCATCTGGATCCTCATCTCTGCCATCTCAGTTTGTAGTTGTTTCAGCTGATCATCCTTGTTGTCCTCAGGATTCTTCTTCTTCATGTCCTCAGAGAGGACTGCGTTCAACTCTTCTTGCCCCTTGGACAAATTCAGAATCACTTCTTGAAATTGGGCATTCTGAGCTTGAAGATCTTTGACAAATTGTTCCAAAGCCATTTCTGCTGAAATAAACAGCGAGAAGATGAGAAACCTGTTGTGACAACCTGTCATGCAATGATATGGTATGTAGATGCATATGTAATGTTTTCAAGGACCGCAGAGTTTACATTTGTTAAACAAACGGAAATAAAACTTTTATTAGTAAATGTTAAAATTATTTTGCCCCTTGGGCTTATAATGAAGGGAAATAAGTACAAAAATGGGGTTTTAAGTCTCCCATGGACGTTTCCTCTTTGTGTTGAGGTATGAGTTTAGATTCCGTTCCTCGTGAAGTTGCTTTGTTAGTTCCAGGATTCTTTCTTGGCTTGTTTTGTAATGAGCCTCGAAAGTATCCCTTTGCTCCTTCAGTTGGATCCAAGATCTCTGCAAGTCTTCCATGTCAGTAGGCATATCTGGGTGAAGGATGGTATAAGCAGTGTCTCCTTCAGCAACAGGTTCCATGGTAACTGGCAAGATAGCAGGATATGGCATCATGAGAGTCTGAGCACGGGATCGCACCCATCTGAGATAAGCCTCCATAGGAATAGTGTACTTAGGTTCCAGTGTCTTGCTGTCAACCCTGTTTACTTTTCCCCAAGCTCGTATGAATCTCTGACGGTAACCTTGAAGATCGTTGTCGTAGTCAAACACAATGCCCTGAATCAACATGTCATGTGGACCATCACTCCGAGCATAACCAAACTGTCGTAAAGCTAGAGAGGGGTTGTAAGTGATACCTCCTCCTATGCCTAGCAGTGGCACATTAGGAAACTCCCCACAACGGTCAATGATAGTGACATTCTCCATAGATCTGGAGCACCAATGGATATCTGAATGCGAGAGTGACATAATCCTCTTGGACCACCTGAACCCTTGTTCATTCTTCATTACTGAGCGAGGAAGGTGAGAAATAAACCACCTAGATAGTAAAGTTATGCAGCACATCAAAGCTCCTCTTGCCCTTGTAGTACGGGTGTGAAGAGAATGTAGGATGTCTCCAAGCAATGTAGGCACCAGATTGTGACTCAGAAATATGTTGATGGCATGAACGTCTATGAACTGATCTGGATTGGGAAACAATACTAAGCCATAAATCAACAAGGCTAAGATCTCCTCAAAAGCATCGTAACTCATGGCCTTCAAGAACATTTGAGCCTTGTCCATTAGCACCTTGGCAAGAATACCCTTGACTCCGCTTCTCATTTCTAGAACAATGTCAGACTTCTTCAGATGTAGAGCTGCAGCAATAACCTCAGGTTTAGGCTCTTTTTCCAAGCCTGTGGATGGTTTCTGATCAAGTACAGGTATACCCAGAAGTTTAGAGAACTCTTCCATTGTGGGAACCAGCTGGTAGTCGGGGAATGTGAAGCAATGGTGCTTAGGGTCAAAGAACTGAAACAAAACACTCATCATGTCTTCATTGAACCCTGAGGTGACTAGATCCAGTAGGTGACCATGTCTCTTGATGAAATGGGAGTGATCAGACACTTGAGCAACCAACTCTTTAAGCTTAGCAGGTATGCCCACAAAGTTGATCCTGATGGTGTTTCTACGAGCAGAAGCCATGACCTGCAACAAAGAACAAAGATAAATCCCTTGGTCCTTGAAATGGTTAGGGAAAATGCTATGCTTATGATGCATGATGATGTCATGATGTTATGCTCAATCACAAACATGTGGCACACACAAGCAAGTCACACAATAGCCCTAGGTTTAAAGGCTTGCATGAGGTTCAAAGGTAAGTACCCTCCCCTGAAGTTAGTTGGTTCATCCTGTCCTATGAAAGTAACCAGGTTCTAAGGGATCTCAATATCATTGATCCTTCACAAGGGTGGTTGTTCAGTAGGCAACTTACTTGCCAACCAAAACCCTCCAAGTTTAGAATCTCAATGAGCGTAGTATCGAGTGTCAACCAACTTCAGTCTGTACCAAAGCCGGTTACCTCACTACTTTCTAAAGGCCAAGATGAGTTAACTAGGGTTCTAAAAGTTAGTTAGTGCATTGACAACATATGGTTGCCTCATATTATCCTCAACTTGACTTAAGGAACATAAGCACCAACCAAGAAGTCGCACTAACTATGGCCACCAGATCAACCGTATCGATATACGTCGTACAGTTTCCTTGGTCTATTGCCATTTACCTAAGGTACACTAGATCCGGGTTAGGACCTTTCACACATAAGAGCACCCCAACAAGATAATATAAAGCAAACAAGGCAAACAATTTAAAGTGATCTAATTCCTAAGGGTACCCCTCTTTTATATTAAATCCCCAGCAGAGTCGCCAGTTCTGTAACACGGTGGGAGAACTGACTTTAGTTATGTTGCGGATAGCAAGAGTCGCCACCGACTTTTATTTTATCCAAAGGAAAGGCATAAAAGAACAGGAAAGACCTTTTTAAAAGATTTTTGGGTCCGGGGGGTAGGTTATGTAAAGGGAAGGTGTTAGCACCCTTTACATCCATGGTTATCCATGGGCTCTTAGTTACTTAGCTCACTTTGAATTGTTTTTGAAAAGGTGAAGTGTGTGAATAGAAATTTTCATAAGAGTTTGATAATGATCCATGTACGGATGCGTAAAAAACTTGTGTTTGAAAATTGTTTGAAATTGTGAAGTGTTTGAGAAATTTTTGAATAGTGAGCAAGTAACTATGAGGAACCTACCCTAAAGTTTAAGTCTTTCTGTTCTTTATCCTTTAAATGGTAAGACTATCCCTATTATTAAGGAATAGGTAGTCATTACCCTGGATGTATGAGACATGTGAAGGGTCATCTGTGTTTAGGCAACTGTAAGGTGTCTTTAGCAATTCGTAGGGACTTATCATCTTTTATTCGAAAGGGACAAGATCATTTACGAAGGCAACATCGAAGGGACTTGATCTTATAATCGTAAAGGGACTTGATGATATTTTAGAAGAAGGGACCTTGCTTTTAGACACCTTACTTGACCTTAAAAATAGGCAACATGAGAGGTAACCTTAGAAAGTGTAGGATGGCAATCAAAGATCGACTTACGTGTGTGAGTGTTCATGTTCAAGTATTTATCTTATTTAATTAATTTTCTAAATTAATTTTAATCACAAACATGTTATGCACACCCTATAGTTACTAACCACGCAATGAAAATATCTATAAACATAAAATATAAACAAGAATAAACCTACGACTATTACATGGCTTTAGCAGATACATAATAATCAAAATAAAATAATAATAATAATAAATATAATAAGAATAATAAATAAACCACAAAAATCAAATATTAGTAATAATAAAATATTAACAATAATAATGGTTAGAATAATAAAGAAAATAAGAATTTAAAAAAAAATTATTTTTAGGTTAAATAAATATTGAAATATTTTTTAGTAGTTAATTAAGAAAATATAATAAATTTAATAATAATAAACAAAATATTAAAGTCATTTACATATTAATAAAAACAAGGATTAATAATTAGGGTTTAGAAAAATAAGTTAATTTTTAGGGTAAGAAGAAAAATTAGGGTTAGTATTTGAGAAAAAAAAATTTAAGATTAAAAAAAATTTAAGGTTTAGGAAAAATTTTAGGGTAAAAATTATGGCAAAATTTGGGTTTTAAGATAAAGATTAGGGCTAAATTTTCAGGGTTTAAAGTTTATGAAAAAAAATTAAGATTTAGGTTTAAAATTAAGGTTTGGGGAAAAAATTAAGGTTTATGAAAAAAATATAAGTTTTAAAAAAAAAAGGATTTTGTTTTATCTTTTAGAAATTAGTTTAATAATAATAATAAGGAAATTCAAAGAAAATACATAATTTGATGAAGAGGGAAAAATAAAGTTAGAGATACCAAAAATATTGGGGGTTTGCCCTTTTTGCTTCATTGAGTTCTTTGCCACTAGGACACCCACGTTTCTTCATCAAAATTCTCCAAACCTCGGTTCCTTGCCACTAGGTTGTGGGCCTTAGGTCTTTGTCACTAGGGCAATCAGCGCATGCCACACACCATCTTTTTCCTCCCACCTGCCTATTTTTGGTATATACTGTTGGAATAATAAAAAAAGAAATAAACAGGATCAAATAAAATTGCTGCAGATTTTAAAATAATGAAAAATAAGAAAAACGATTAAAATAAAATTTAAAAAATATTAAAACGATGCTAAAAATCTAATTAAATCAAATAAAGAACGCATAATTTTTTTTAGATTTTTTTGAGAATATGAAAATAGAAAATAAATCAAATAAAATAGAAAAAAGAGGAATTTGCGATTTTGAGGGTCGAAATCTTTTAGAATTCTATTCTAAAAGAGTATTGTTTGTCGATTTTTTTCTGAAATTATGGAAAAAAATTCGGAGCAAATCGAAACAGTAGTACTTACCTGACTTACCTGTCAGCCTGTAATGTTTATCACTACTGCAGCCTTCGATGTATCGACGAAAATAGATTACAGCAGATTAACCAATAGTTTAGTTCTCCATGGTGCCCTATGATTCCTGCATCGAAACTTAAATCCAACTATCCAAAAACCATCTACACAACCAAACAAACATATTATGTAATCAAAATCAATTAATCATACGTAAATCATTGAAATTCAAAAAAATCAAAAGAAAGGCAAGAATATGAATTTGGTTTGTATGATTTGGCATGAATTTGATGATGAGGATGATTGGAATAGGTTCAGTGATGTCCAAGGAGTGTTTTGCAACCTTTAGAATACCTTGAGAGAGAGTCTCTAAGGAAGAATCTGAATTGTGAATTTTTGATGAATTTTTGAAGATTTGAAACTTACTCTTGAGGCAGCCAAAAAAAATCCCCAATGCTTGTGATGTGTTTATGTATTTATAGTAGATGAAATTAGGTCAAAAAATTGTTGGGTTGTTTGGACTTTTTGATCATTGAAGATTGAAAAAGATCATGTCTTAAAATTCAAATATTTTTGAATGTAACCTTGCTATTTTAAGACAATCACCATAATTCTCATATCAATTTGATCCAATTAACTTTCATGACCTTCTAGAATCAAAATATATTTTAAATCTTCATATTTTATATTTTATTTGAATTTAAAATGATTTTTAATATAAAAAATCATAATAAATAAAATAAAATAACTAAAATTATGAAAATATTAAATAAATTTCGTGCATGATGTCATGGAACACCTTGGGTCACAAAAAGTTCAGCCCATTTGAAGAATTATGGTTTTAAGACCCTATTTACTTCATAAACCACCCAAATATTTCCCAACTTTGCAAGGGCACAAATCCTTCAATTTTAATGCTATGAGGGTGTTCTTGGACTTTTTGGAAAGCTTAAAGAGTCCTCTAAAAAACCCCATTTGTTTAATGTTCATATCATTTACCATTCTAAAGTTATGCCCTTTTGAAGTTGTTGACTTTTTGTTGACTTCTAAAAGGACCTATAATGCCTTAGCTCATACCTTCCAAATGAAGCATTTTTGGGATTGGCTTGTGAGACACAAAGTTGTAGAGAATTCAATTTCCTTCAAAATGAGCTTTGGATGGAGACTTGGTGATGAAGCATGTGAAAGTTATGGCTGGTCAAAGTTTAGTTGACTTTTACTAAAGAAACCCTAATTTAGAAACCTCTGATTCTTGATGATCTGAAATCTCCTTGATGAATCATGATCAACCCTTTATTAAATGATGAATTTTACTTCATATACTTGATGTTGTCAAAAAATCATGAAGTTTGACTTTGGTTTGACCACAGTTGACCTCAGTTTGACTTTTTAACTGCTTTGACTGATTTTGACTTATCTGATCATCTGACTGAGCAAACCTTTGAGAAAAGTCTTGAAACTTGTCATGGGGGTTCTTACACACATATAAGATTTTATGAAGCTCACTTGAAGTCTTGGAAGTCCATTTAGCCTGATTAAAGTCAAAACCCTAGTTTTGGATGCACTGCTTAGGAGGTGCATTGTCTGAGGGAATTGTCAACTCTTCTGACCAATTGTGAATTTTGTGAACCTTGTGAACCATCATAAAATGTCTTGTGAACCTCATGGGAGGTATTGTGAACCTTGTGAACCATCATAAAATGTCTTGTGAACCTCATGGGAGGTATTGTGAACCTTGTGAACCTTGTGAACCTTGTGAACCTCATAAAGTGACTTGTAGACTTCATGAACCTCATGAAAGGTTTTGTAAGCATTGTGAATCTTGTGAACCTTGTGAACCTTCATAAAGTAACTTGTAGACTTCATGAACCTCATGAAAGGTCTTGAAAGCATTGGGAAACTTGTGAACCTTGTGAACCTTCATAAAGTGACTTGTAGACTTCATGAACCTCATGAAAGGTCTTGTAAACATTGGGAAACTTGTGAACCTTGTGAACCTTCTTAGCACACAAAGTCTTGTATTGTGAGGGCAAATTTTGGGGTGCAACACATTTACCTAAATTGATATCACAATGACCCATGATGATTAAGGATGGAATGACATGCAAACACACATGATAATGCATAAAAAATTCAATATGCTTCAGTTTTAAACGGTTAACCAAAGTGTTAATCGGTTAACAGCTCCAAAACCTGCATATTTACGCCAAAATACATTGTGTTAACTGGTTAACCAAAGTGTTAATCGATCAACACTGAACCAACAACAACAAAAACCTGCAGAAAAAGCACTTCCAACAATAGCTTATTTCCATAATCACCAGAGGTTCTACCACTCAATTATGCACGAAAATTACATAAAATCAAGCTCAAATCAAACATGCATTGGATCCGTAAACATCAACACACAAAATAATCCACAAATTGATCAATCAACACAATTATACTATGGATCTACATCATGAACATGCAAATAAGATAGAAATGGAACTAGATCTTAAATTAACCAACCTACAAAGTTGAGATTTGTTTTGGTGAGTGTTAATTAAGCTGCAATTGATGGATCAAGATAAGAAATCCAAATATTCAATGCTCCTCTTCAAGAAATTGAAAAATAAATGCAAGATGGTGAACTTGATGCAAAAAGCTTAATCCAAAAGCACTTTTAAAGCACAAATTCATATCCAAACCAATAGCAAAAACCAAAATTATATGTGTAGAGATTCAATGGATGAAGGTTTAGTTCCAAGATCAACAAATTTCAAGGTGAAATTTGATAATCTTTGAAGAAAATGGAACTTTGAGTGTGTAAGGGTTTGAAGAGAGTAGAGAGAAAAATGAGAGAGAAAACCAGAAAATTGAGAGGGAAAATGAAATTATGAAGTGTCTGTTGAGGTTTGGAGAGAAATGGTATAAATACCACTTAGGTTTGGGGCCCAAAATATGGTTTGGAACTAGCATTGAAGCTTGCTTAGAAAGGTGATTAGGACTTAGCTTGGGAATTAGGCTTGGTAATTATTCTAGATCTTTCTCAATAATTCATATTTAAATGAAATGAAATAAATTCAAATCAAATAAAAATGAAAAAAACCACAAAATTCTTCCATGCTGAAAATCTACATTTTTTGGCAAAAAAATGCACGCGTTAACAGGTTAACCAATGTGTTAATCGGTTAACACAAGCAAATTCTGAATTTTTCCTCCTTTTGGTGGGAAACCTCAGAAATGCACTTTGTCGCTCCCGGGATTTTCATCCTAGTACAAACGCGAAAGTGGCGCAAAAAAGGTATAGTCGCCAACCATGCATTTTTATCCCGAATGAATGGGAAAGGTAATGTTGCACAAACCTAAGGAAGAAGGAAAGGACAAGGTCCCGCAAACCAAAGATTTGGGTTCGGGATTCGGTTACGACCTGTGAAGGTATTAGCACCCCAAATCGTCCGCTATACCCGACGTGATCCATGTTTGTTAGTTTATTTCAATGGGTAAAAGAATAAAGTTGTTGCTGAACAAAAACCACTACTGGAGCTGGAAGTGAGGAAGGGAACTGGAAAAGGAGAACCAAAAAGGTACGAGAAAAATGTAGGGAAAATAAAGAGTGTACTCGAACGGATCCTACCCCGCTGCCTACGTATCTCATGGGAAATGAGAATCAGAGTCGACGTAGTTCGCCTAACTAAGGCGGTGTCGCTCCCGGGATTTTCATCCTGGTACAAACGCGAAAGTGGCGCGGAAAGGTTAGAGTCGCCAGCCAGACATTTTTATCCCGAATGAATGGGAAAGGTAATGTTGCACAAACCTAAGGAAGAAGGAAAGGACAAGGCCTTGCGAACCAAAGATCTGAGTTCGGGAGTCGGTTACGAACTGGGAAGGTATTAGCACCCCAGATCGTCCGTCGTACCCGACGGGATCCACGCTTGCTTGCTTGTTTCAAAGGGTGAGAAAATAAGATGCTGCTGAATAAAACCGCTACTGGAATAAAGGGAATGGAAAATGAGAAAGGAATAAGAAGAGAGAATGGAAAGAAAAGGGGAAATGTAGGGAAAATAAAGAATGTGCTCGAACGGGCCCTACCCCGCTGCCTACGTACCTCATCGGGATAATGAGGATCAGAGTCGACGTAGTTCGCCTAACCTAGGCGGGAACTATTTGTTTGTGTTTTTTTACGGCTGGAACTGCGTATGTCTATGCTCAGGTGTTGCAGGCTCGTCTGGTACGAGTGCGTTTACCGTCTTGCACGCGAGACAAGTAGTCGCGAGTTCGCGTTATGAGTGAATGAGATGAGAAGAGAAGTTCCCGCAGGATAGTCGCTTATTGTTTGTTTTTGTCTTTTAAGAGTTTTGTATGAATTTGGCACAAGAAAGTGAATTCAAACTCTTTTCCATGGAATGTACACTTGACTCTACATTCCAAGATGGAATAATAGAACAAGCATACCCAGCAAGGAGAATTTATCCAAGACTGGTTTCCTAGGATTAGGGTTTAAGTTCACTGGCTTGTTGAACTTTATTAAGTGTTTTGTTGCTTTTGTGAAGAAGTGTCTTTTATGTTTTTCTTTGTGAACAACTCCTTGATGAGACTTGTGCATCATGATAGTCAAGCTTACACCACTCCAAGATGGAATGAATGCAAGTGCTTCATGGAATAAGGCTATACACAAGGAATCATTTCATTTATTTGTTAAGTGTTTTTGGATTTTGTTTGAGATGAGAAAGAGAATGACTCAAGTTGATAAAAGGAAAAATCTAAGGGACTAAGACTCAATCCTAATGTATTATGTATTTACAAAGTGATCCTAGTGGTTAGTGAGGTTTTCTATTCCTAATGGAAAAAGGAAAAGAAAAAAAAAAGGAAAAAGGATGCAACTTACTTCCTAAGGAAGATAAGTTGGTCCTAACAATGGGGAATCCTACCAATCACAAATATGGAAGGAAAAATGAATTAAAAAGCCTAAAAGAAATGCATAAAAAATAAAGGATAAAGTGGAGTAAACTTACCTCAATCTTCCCCACTACAAAACAAGTGTTAATGCACATTTTTATTAAAAAGAATAAGGCAAACACACATTAATTAAATCCTAATTAAATCATAAGGCACCTTAGACCTAAACTAGACTCTATTTTAATCCTAAAGGAACTAGAAAAATGCTAAAACCAAAATACAACACCTATTACAGCCCCTTAATACACAAACAGCTATGAAACTAAGCCTAACACCCACCAGCTTTTTACAGCCAGCATGCAATCATGAAAAAGTAGGTGCAAAAGGTCAAATGCAGCATGCACATATAACAAACAGCACACATTTTACAGCACTTATACAAAACAACAGCTATGAAATGCAAAATCCAGAATTGCTTATTTTTATTTTTTAATGCACAAACTCAATGCAAAAATCACTAATCTCATCATGAACATGTATTTGAACTTAAATCAACATATACCAATGCAAGAACATGAACATTATTGAATGATTATGCAAGCATGCATCTCATGAATTATGCAACAAGTAAATGCACAAAGTAGCACCTAAACATGCATATGAACATGATGATCTTTGATTATGAACATGCAACATGATTGCTCAACAAACATACTAAACTCAATGCAAAATTCAGAATTAAATTGATGCATATGACATGATAAAGTATGCAACCAAATGCAACCAAATGCACCTACATACATGATTATGTGAAATGCAACATATCTTGATATAATGGAAATGCAAAAGTGATTTAATGCAATGCCAACATGTAAAACAGAATGCAACATGATTATTATGTGTCAAACAATGCACAAACATGGTAACAACATGCAAGAATTTAAGCTATGCACAAAGAAGCACAAAAACGCATAAAACGCAACATAAACGGAATCGTGTCGAAACGACTCGAAATGGGGAGACTAGCTACTGGAAATGGACCCAAAAATTCCCTAAAATCAATACCTAAACATGTATGAACATTAGAGGCACTAGGAAGCAAGATTGAGCAAGAAAATAGGCTAAAAATCCAAAAATGGACAGCGTTAATCGATTAACCATATAGGTTAACCCGTTAACGGGCAAAAAAATCAGCATTTTGGCCAAAAAACGCATGCGTTAACCGGTTAACCAAATGCGTTAACCGGTTAACACTGAACAAAAAGTGAAAAATGCTTTTGAAAAAAGTGCTTTTGGCCACAATCTTGCTTCTAATGATCCCTAACATACCTAGGAACATGCTAACACTAATTTCTACTTATTTTGAGCTTATTTACACATGCTAGCACCTATAGCCATCAACACTTTAACTTCTAAATCAACAAAAATCAACAAATCACAAGCAAACATAATTGAAACGGAATTGATTTTAAACAAAACGAAAAAAAGCAATTAAAGAATGCCAAAAGTGGCGAGATGAAGAGAATAACTTAAAGAAGAAGTGATTAAGATCACCAACCTACGAAGCGGAGGAGTGCTTCGGTGATTGTTGCAAAGATCGGAGCTTGAATCGAAAAGAAAACCGAAAACCGAGAAATCGCAAAATAAATGCGTTCTTGAGATTGAATCTTCGTGCGCTTCCGATAATCCGATAATCCTCACAAAATTCAGTAGCTTCTTCTTCTATAATCCACAATCAATGAAGGTTGGAGGCTTAAGCTTCAAGATCTTCAAGTTTCAATGTGAAACTTGAAGAGCTTATTTGAAAAAGCTTTGGTGAAAGGGAGAGGAAAAGTGAGAGGGAAAAAGTGCTTCTCAAAGAGTGAAAAATTGGAAAATGGTGTCCAACCTTTTGGTTTGGATGAAAATGGCTTAAATAGAGACTAGGCTAGGAGCTAGGTTTGGGTTTGGGGCCCAAAAATTAGGCTTGGGATCCAAAATTAGGTTTGGTAGTTAGTTAGGGTTAGGGTTGGAAAAGAGAATATTCCTTGGAATATTCCTTGGAATATTCCTTGGAATATTCCTTGGAATACTCTAGAAGATGGTGGAAGGTGGTGGAAGTTTCCAAGGGAAATGGAGTGGAATTGGAGTGGAAAAACAAGATGGAAAGAATTAAAGGAAGTGTGGAAAGAAAGTGGAAGGAAAGGTGGAGGGAAATGGTGAAACTAACTACCTTTCAAATGATTTTTCTTTGGTTTTTCTATGATTCCTCCATCATTTCTTGATCAAGTTTGAACCATAGGATCATTGTAACCCTAATTTCATGATCTCGATCTTAAAAGTCCGGAGTCGACCCTTTTTACCTAGCCCGATTGCCTTTTCTCCAATTCCTCGATTTTCCGTCGTCCGGCCAGTCGAACCCCTTCCAAAATGAATTTGTGGACGAGATTTGAACCCTAGGCACTTGACATCATATATAAGTCAAAGAAATCCACTTCGACTCAAAAATTTATGTAGAAGCCCTGTAGAAATGAAACCCTAATTCGGCTCTTTTCCCTCAAGAAGTATTGCACTGCTTGCCTCCTTCAATCAAACCAAAACTTTCCATGACTTGTGGCTTCAAGTGAAGACTTGTGGGATATTGTGAACCCTTTGCACAAGGTTGAGAAGCTTTGTGGCCCTTCGGTAGCCTCTTCATAACTTTCGGTTGCTCCGATCATTGATCACATACCCACGCCTCGGCTATGCTATATATGATGCAATGTTTTTGGTTATTTTATGAATTCATATATGCAAAATGCTATGCAAAATGTTGAGGAAATGAGAGGGCAAATTTTGAGGTATTACAGCTGCCCCTATTCAATCATCTGCAGGCCTGAACGAATAATTGCGAGAGCTTTTAGACGTTCAAGGTATGGAGTGATTGAATACTCAAATAAAACCTGAAAATTTGAACTCGGGATAACAGGAATGCCACCCGCCCACTTATTTATTTATATATTTTTTGGTTTTGACCTCTGAATAGGTAGCGAAAATAGAACCAGGTGGAAATATGCTGGGAAGAATGCCATCCTCGAATGACCACTCACACGGGATCCTCGGATCCAGTACTAAAACCCTCCTCGAATAGAAACACAATGGTATATCGGCCGCAGGCGATAACCATCAACAACAAAGACTAGCCTCAGACAGACTTTGCAAATGAGACAAACTGACCTCAATCAATAAGCTCAAAAAAATGAACTACTATCCTCGGATAATAGCAACAACAACAAGACCAACCTCGGAAGGACTTGAAGAAAAGAAATGCCATCCTCGAATGACAAATCAAAAGATCCTCGGATCTAACACGAAACCATCCTCGAATGGAGACGCAAAGGTATACCAGCCTCGACTGATAACCAAACACAAAGCTGACCTCAGACAGACTTTGCAAAAGAGACAAACTGACCTCGATCAATAAGCTCAAAAAGTGAACTACTATCCTCGAATAATAGCCACAATAACAAGACCAACCTCGGAAGGACTTGAAGAAAAAGAAATGCCATCCTCGAATGACAAATCAAAAGATCCTCGGATCTAACACGAAACCATCCTCGAATGGAGACGCAAAGGTATACCAGCCTCGACTGATAACCAAACACAAAGCTGACCTCAGACAGACTTTGCAAAAGAGACAAACTGACCTCGATCAATAAGCTCAAAAAGTGAACTACTATCCTCGAATAATAGCCACAACAACAAGACCAACCTCGGAAGGACTTGAAGAAAAGAAATGCCATCCTCGAATGACAAATCAAAAGATCCTCGGATCTAACACGAAACCATCCTCGAATGGAGACGCAAAGGTATACCAGCCTCGACTGATAACCGCACACAAAGCTGACCTCGGACAGACTTTGCAAAGGAGACAAACTGACCTCGATCAATAAGCTCAAAAAGTGAACTACTATCCTCGAATAATAGCCACAACAACAAGACCAACCTCGGAAGGACTTGAAGAAAAGAAATGCCATCCTCGAATGACAAATCAAAAGATCCTCGGATCTAACACGAAACCATCCTCGAATGGAGACGCAAAGGTATACCAGCCTCGACTGATAACCGCACACAAAGCTGACCTCGGACAGACTTTGCAAAAGAGACAAACTGACCTCGATCAATAAGCTCAAAAAGTGAACTACTATCCTCGAATAATAGCCACAATAACAAGACCAACCTCGGAAGGACTTGAAGGAAAAGAAATGCCATCCTCGAATGACAAATCAAAAGATCCTCGGATCTAACACGAAACCATCCTCAAATGGAGACGCAAAGGTATACCGGCCGCAGGCGATAACCAGAAACAAAGGGAATAGGACAAGATGGAACGGGATCATTGTACATAAAAGAGAGCCCAAGCAAACAGGACCGTTGTACAAAACGAGAACCTGCGACGCGACTGTTGTACCAAACAAGACGCGGAGAAATGACGAACATTGACTTGAAAAAGACAAGGATGTCTGAAAAATGATATTGGTATCCTCTATGCGGAGTACTCCAGGTTGAGAAGATGTTATAAGTCGTACATAATATACCTCAAAACTGGCCCATGCTGGCATGCATATGTTTGAATTTATGGCGTAATGCTCCATGACGATGGAAATGCTACGCTTTGGAGGATGCAAATGTGATGAATATGAGTATGAAAAATGCAAGGAGATCTCCTGATAAGGAGACTACAAGTATTCCAGATGGCTTGACTGGGGAGAAACGATGATCACTGCATTGATCTGGTTCATCCTGATGAGGAGGAAACAACTCTGCGGGGAAAGCTGTTAATAATTCATAGACTCTGAATAGCCGCCACTGCCAAAAATAAATTGGACTTTGAGATTGGAGTGCCAAAACCCTGCTAGAGGCGGACCCTTCTTGAACTCTGGTGGGGAGATGAGAACCTCCTGGAAACCAAAGGCATGACACTGCTGAGGAAGCAACTGCTGGGAAGGCAAACCACTCCTTATACTACTGAGAGTTGCCCCTGCCTGAGGGAAGACTTCTGCTTGGGGACGACACCCACTCTTTGCTGTCTAGCTGGGAGACATTTCAACTTGCACATGGCTGGGGATGATTGGAAACACCCTAGGAGACATTTATTTCTGCTCAAACAAAAGGGAATGCCCCTCCTGGACGATAGCCTTTAGCTATGTTAGCAACACCAGTACCTGTACCTGCATGAACACAATCGATAGTACCTGCAACATAGAGAATTAGTTTGGGACCTGTTTGCCCCAGGCTCATAGCATGAATCGTTGTCTAGGTATCTCAACACCATTTCAGAGTTGTGTTAAACGTTTCTATTCTCCTGCACGAGTTAGAAAAGCATTCAAATGTTCATAACACAATGCAAGTTACTATTTGCTAAACGTTTTCACAATCAATCAATGCTGGATGAAAAAAGTAAAAACAAAGAAGTAAAATAGTCAATTGACTGAAGTTGAACTTTATTGATTTGGAAAGGTGGCCCTGAATAGGCAATACAAAGGAAGCAGTTCCCTAAAATGAGGGAACAACTAAAAGAAAAACAAACTACCCTATTGGCAATGTGAAAAAATGAATCTCATCAAGTATCAACCCGGTTATGACTCGTATGTCTTCAAGACGTTCCGCTCGCTCTGCCTCTTGAGAAAAAGTAAATGAACTGATCTTCAACCCTTAGGATAGCCTCAACTGTATGTAGGTCATGGATCTCGCAGATCGCAGTCGTTCGTGTTAATCCCTCTTTTGCGTGGATCGCCCTTTCAGGTTTTCAATCCACCGGGATACCCTTTTTTGCCTGAGTTGTCCGATGTGGCTTTTCAACTCAGCGGGTGTACATTTTTTCTCAAAATTTCCCTAACTTTTGCCCGAGCCTTTTATTCTGTTTTTGGCTCGCCGGGATGCCCATTTTTGCCTGGATCTTTATTCTGTTTTTATCCAGCGGGTCCTTTTTACACGAAGTATTTTCTTACTGCGTCTGCATTGACAGGGGATGGAAAGTCTTCTCCGTCCATGGTTGTCAGCATTAAGGCTCCGCCTGAGAAGACCTTTTTAACCACGAACGGTCCTTCATAGTTGGGTGTCCACTTGCCCCTGTGATCGTTGAGAGGAGGAAGAATCCTTTTCAGCACTAAATCTCCTGGCATGTACCTCTGTGGTCGCACCTTCTTGTCAAAAGCTTGCTTCATTCGTCGTTGATACAACTGTCCATGGCATACAGCTGCTAGACGCTTCTCTTCAATGAGGCTCAATTGATTATATCGGGATCGGAGCCATTCAGCTTCATCTAGCTTGATATCCATCATCAACCTCAAGGAAGGGATTTCCGCTTCGACCGGTAGAACTGCCTCCATACCATACACCAATGAGAATGGAGTTGCCCCAGTTGAAGTGCGCACTGATGTTCTATACCCATGCAACGCGAATGGTAACATCTCGTGCCAATCTTTGTACGTCACGACCATCTTCTGAACAATCTTCTTGATGTTTTTATTAGCCGCCTCGACGGCGCCATTCATCTTTGGACGATATGGAGAAGAGTTGTGGTGTTCTATTTTGAAGTCTCGACACAAGTCAGCCATCATCTTGTTGTTGAGGTTAGAACCATTATCAGTAATGATTCTTTCGGGGACTCCATACCGGCAGATGATGTCCCGCTTAATAAATCGAGCAACCACTTGTTTAGTGACATTGGCATAGGAAGCAGCTTCGACCCACTTTGTGAAATAATCAATAGCAACTAGGATGAAGCGATGTCCATTAGAGGCTGTTGGCTCAATCTTTCCAATCATATCGATGCCCCACATAGCGAACGGCCACGGTGAAGACATGACACTCAAAGGATTCGGAGGCACATGGACCTTGTCGGCATAAATTTGACACTTATGGCACTTACGAGAATATTTGCAACAATCGGATTCCATGGTAATCCAATAGTATCCCGATCTCAATAACTTCTTGGCCATGGCATGTCCTCCAGCATGGGTACCAAAGGAGCCTTCGTGAACCTCCTGCATTAACATGTCTGCTTCGCGTCTGTCCACACATCTGAGCAGCACCATGTCAAAGTTCCGTTTGTACAACACACCATCCTGATTCAAGAAGAAACCTCCCGCCAGTCTTCTAAGAGTTTTCCTATCTTTACTGGATGCCCCTGCCGGGTATTCTTGAACCTTCAGGAATTGTTTGATGTCGTGGTACCAAGGCTTGTTATCTTCATCATTACCAACGGCAAAGACATAAGCAGGTCTTTCAAGCCTGGAGATCGAAATTCGAGGCACGAAATTCTCTCGGCATACTTTAATCATGGATGATAAAGTTGCGAGAGCATCGGCGAACTGGTTTTCGTCCCTAGGAACATAGCTCAGCTTTACTTTGGTAAAGAAGGTTAACAGCCTCCTGACGTAATCTCGGTAAGGAATCAAACGAGTTTGATGAACTAGCCATTTGCCATTGACCTGATTTACCACCAAAGCAGAATCTCCGAAGATCTCAAGGTTCTTGACTCGCAAGTCTATTGCCTCTTCGATCCCCATGATGCAAGCTTCATATTCAGCTTCGTTATTAGTGCACTCGAAGGTCAACCGAGCAGCGAGAGGTGTGTGGACTCCTTCTGGGGAGATAATAACAGCACCCACTCCACTCCCATTCACGTTCACAGCTCCGTCAAACATCAATTTCCATCTGGATTCAGGGTCAGGCCCCTCCTCCGGAAGTGGTTCTTCATGGTCTTTCGACTTGAGGAACATGATGTCCTCATCCGGAAACTCAAACCTCATGGGTTGATAATCATCAATCGGCTGTTGGGCCAAGTATTCTGACAACACACTCCCCTTGATTGCTTTTTGTGAAGTGTATTGTATGTCATACTCCGTGAGTATCATTTGCCAACGGGCCACTCTTCCTGTCAAAGCCGGCTTCTCAAAGATGTATTTTACAGGATCCATCTTGGAAATTAGGAGAGTAGTGTGAGTCAGCATGTACTGTCTTAGTCGGCGAGCAGCCCATGCCAAAGCGCAGCAAGTTTTCTCGAGTAGTGAGTATCGTGTCTCACAATCGGTAAACTTTTTGCTAAGGTAATAAATGGCATGCTCTTTTCGACCAGACTCGTCCTGCTGACCCAGTACACATCCCATTGATCCTTCCAGCACAGTGAGATACATAATCAGAGGTCTCCCTGGCACTGGAGGCATAAGAATTGGTGGCTCCAACAAATATTCTTTAATTCGGTCGAAGGCCCGCTGACAGTCCTCATTCCATTTAATGGCCTGATTCTTCCTCAGAAGCTTGAAGATGGGCTCGCACGTGGCCGTTAGGTGAGAAATAAACCGTGCAATGTAGTTTAGTCTCCCTAGGAAGCCACGCACTTGCTTTTCAGTCTTCGGCTCAGGCATTTCCTGGATTGCTTTCACCTTGGCCGGATCGACCTCAATTCCTCGTTCACTCACGATGAAGCCGAGTAATTTTCCAGAACGAACCCCGAAGGTGCATTTATTCGGATTTAACCTTAGTCTGAACTTTCGAAGCCTGTCAAACAATTTTGCTAGGTTGACCAAATGTTCCTCCTCCGTCTGGGACTTTGCTATCATGTCATCAACATAAACCTCAATTTCATGATGGATCATGTCGTGAAACAACGTCACCATTGCCCGCTGGTAGGTAGCTCCTGCATTCTTTAAACCAAATGGCATGACCTTGTAACAAAAGGTGCCCCAAGGCGTGATGAAAGTTGTCTTTTCCATATCCTCGGGAGCCATCTTGATTTGATTATAGCCTGAGAATCCATCCATGAAGGAGAACACGGAAAACTGAGCAGTATTATCGACAAGTACATCTATGTGAGGTAGAGGGAAATCATCTTTGGGGCTAGCCCTATTCAAATCCCTGTAATCCACACACATTCTGACTTTGCCATCTTTTTTAGGAACCGGCACGATGTTAGCAACCCACGGAGGATAACTAGTCACGGCTAGGAAGCCAGCATCAAACTGTTTTTGCACTTCTTCTTTTATTTTGATTGCCATATCTGGACGTGTACGCCTCAACTTCTGCTTTACCGGAGGACAACCTTCTCTGAGAGGTAGCTTGTGCACCACAATATCAGTGTCTAAACCCGGCATGTCTTGGTAGGACCATGCAAAGACGTCGACATATTCTCGAAGCATAGCAGTCAAGTGAGTCTTGACGAACTCTTCTAATGCAGCTCCAATCTTGACTTCTTTCTTGTCCTCTTCAGTACCCAGGTTTATCACTTCAACATCTTCCTCGTGCGGCTGAATCATCTTCTCCTCTTGTTTGAGCAGTCTGGCCAATTCTTCGGGTAAATCACAATCCTCTTCACCTTCCTCATCGGCTTGATAAATTGGATTGTCGAAGTCATACTTAGCCATAACAGGGTCGTCATTGATAAGATCCGGTGACGAGCACCTGCATGAATGATGATTCATGCAAGGCTTTAGCAACAACTCGAGAAAATGAAAAACATTGCCACTTTAAAAACTTTTCTTTCTTTTTGAAAAACAAAAGTAAAAAAAACGAAGGACAGAGAACAACATGAAATGAATGTGAAACGTCAATTTTATTAATGATTGTGTTAATGAACAAATGAACCCTTACAAAGAGCCACTATGCCCCGGGCAAGACATAGCGCTTTAATGCAGGAAAACAAAAACAAAAACATTACTCTTCAAAAGATGTTACTGAAATGAGCCTTTCTGACGTCCAGTTGCTAAGTTGAGCTCCTGGGACAGCAGGCCTAATCCATTCATCCAAGTCACAGTCACTATCAACAGCTTCATCCTGCACTGCGCTGATATCTCCGTAGTTTATCACTCCTGCACTTGTGAAAGTGACCGGGCTCTGACAACCTTTTGCACTTGTTTCAGACGAAGATCCCCCAGGGTGATAGCCAATCCCGAACATGTCCTTCTTCTCTGGTAATTCGATTGGGCTGCCCCAGCCTTCTCGCACTCCAGATTCTACTAATTCACGCGCTTGTTTATAAGAGGCTATAGACACCCCCTTCTTCGGCACCTCAGGAGAAGTTGCTACGGCGGATGCTTGTTCGGACTTAAAAGGCTCAAAAGCTTGACATGGAGTTTCGACTATTTCGCCATCCATCTCCACATATTTGAATGAGGCTAGATGACTGACGAAGATATCCTCTTCCCCGCTGACTGTCACAACTTGACCTTCCCAGACAAACTTTAATTTCTGATGAAGTGTAGAAGAAACCGCTCCTGCCGAGTGAATCCAGGGCCTTCCAAGTAAACAACTATATGCCGGCTGGATATCCATCACGTAAAACGTGGTATTGAAGACTTGTGGACCTACCTTGATAGGTAACTCCACCTCTCCAAATACCGATCTTCTTGATCCATCAAAAGCTCGAACTACTAAATCACTGGGCTTCAGCACCACCCCATCATAGTCCAGCTTCATCAATGCCTTCTTAGGCAAGACGTTCAGAGATGATCCAGTATCCACCAGCACATGGGAGAGCACTGCACCCTTGCATTCCAGAGAAATATGCAATGCCCGATTGTGAGCACGCCCATCAGAAGTTAAGTCCAAGTCCGTGAAACCCAATCCATGACTGGCATTAACGCTGGACACCACCGTTTCTAACTGGTTTACAGAAATATCCTGAGGCACGTATGCCTTGTTCAGAATATTTAGGAGAGCTTTCCTGTGAGAGTCTGAACACATAAGCAATGACAAGATGGAGATCTTTGACGGCGTCTGCTGCAAATGGTCTACAATCTTATAGTCACTCTTCTTGATGATCCTCAGGAATTCTTCGGCTTCTCTATCAAAGGTGAGATCCGGATCAGTTGATGGAATTGGATCATTGGCAGCTACCGGTTGCTTCCCCCTGGCTCTAGCTTGGGCTTCGGCAGTATCCCTGGGTGGTATCACATTGCTTCTCAGTGCTTCCGGCGCAAACAATCTTCCACTTCGAGTAAAACCCCCTACTCCAACATTCTCTACCTGAGCTGGGATTATACTAGTCGTGGCCAACTCTTGTCTCTGGCCGTTGCAATACACTTCGCCACCATAGTTCCAGGGAACTGCTCTGTCACTTTGGTACATTATGGGTCCAGCAGTAGTAATAGTTATTGGCGCCACTCTGGCACGCGAAGGAGCTTGGGATGGATCATAAAAGATAGTCACTGTAGATACTTCACTTTCTTTCACAATCTTGTCAAATTGCAGCACTCCTTCATCAATCATACCTTGAATTCCGACCTTCAATCGTTTACAACCGTTGGTAGCTTCTGTACATTCTGAACAATCATCCTCGCATCCGGGGAAAATGCCTTTCTTCAACAAACAAGCCTTGATAGCAACCAATGAAGTCTTCAAGTCATCTACATCATCCACCAGATTCAATTTCTCCCCTTCACCAATTGCACCAACCGTGCCCCTGTGAGGAGGCATGGGATTTTCTAGCACATTAGGAGAGGGAGCGAAATTGATCGCTTTAGAATCCAACAAGTCCTGAACAACATGCTTCAATGCTTTGCAATTCTCAGTACTATGGCCGGGAGCTCCAGAATGAAACTCGCATCTAGCATCCAAATCATAACCTTCAGGAATTTGGCCTGGCCTCGGAGGTTGCAAGGTACGGAGCTGAATCATTTGAAGCTGCAGGAGATTCTTCAACAGTTGGGAGTAAGACATTGGTGGAGCTTCAAAATGTCTATCCCTCGGCTTCTGAGGGTAGTACGGACGAGGGGGTCTTGGCTGATACCCCTGCGAGCGTTGCGGTTGCGGAGGTTGGACCCGCTGTTGAACTGAAGGAGTTGAAATAGTGACGGGGGCCACTTGCTGATAATATCCTTGGTGCATCATTCCTCTCTGCGCGTATACTGCTCCTGTTTCTCCTTCCCTCTTTTTCACAAAGGGTTTCTTGATACCAGACGCTGAAGCGCTTCCATTTTGAATTTTCCCCTGCTTGAGCCAGCTTTCAATTCTTTCTCCAGTCAGAATAATGTCCGAAAAACCACTTGAGGAACAACCGGCCAACCTTTCCATGAAATGCCCTGGGAGGGTATTCAGGAAAAGATCAACCATCTCTCTTTCCAGTAAAGGTGGTTGCACTCGGGCGGCCACCTCACGCCACCTCTGTGCATAGTCTTTGAAGCTCTCCGAACTCCTCTGTGTCAAGCTTTGAAGCTGAGTACGGCTGGGTGCCATGTCAATGTTGTATTGATATTGTCTGAGGAAGGCCTCTCCCAAATCCTTCCAGCTTCTGATAGAACTTCTTTCCAACTTCATGTACCACTCCAAGGATCCTCCAGAAAGGCTATCCTGGAAATAGTACATCCATAGTTTCTCATCTCGCGTGTGAGCCGCAATCTTCCTGTAGAAAGCCTGTAGGTGAGTTTTCGGGCAAGAGTTGCCGTTGTATTTATCAAATGCTGGTGGTCTGAACTTGTGTGGAATGACCACCCCAGGTACTAAACCCATATCTGACACGTCAATTCCCAAAGTGTCTTTGCATTCCAAGGCCTTGACCTTCTCTGCAAGCACCAAGAAGTCGTTGAGATTTCCGTCACCGCCGAAACCCATATCATTGTTGAAGAACTGGAATTGGTCTTCCTGCCTGTCCTGCACAGGAACATACGTAGCCATAGCTGGATCTGGAACATGAGGTCCACCTGTACCGTTGTTGGTATTGGGAGGAGCCCCTAGTCCGCCGGAAGTAGTTTCCTGAGCATTAGTGTTAGGAGGAGTTAACCCTTGAATTGCATTTCTCAGCTCCTGCTGCCCCTGGGCCATCCCCTGCATCAGAGTCACAAATTCTGCCATCTTGGTACGGACATCGTTGAGTTCTGTCTGCATGGCGTCCATTGCTGTTCTTTGATTACCGCGGGTCGCGTACCGATGAGGAATATTTTGTCGAATGTACCGGGTCTTGGCGGCCCTCGCAATCTTTGCCTGGTGAACACAGATAAATTAAACATCTCGAAGAAAAACCTGCAAAGACAAAGAAAAAATGCAAATGATGCGTATGCAATGCAATGTGTTCCTTTTATTCCCGAGTATCTTCCTGTGTCCGGTCTTGGCATTAAGAAGATAAGAATTGGGAAGAAGACCCAAATAATATTCAGACATAATGACGGCTGTGAAAAACTGGTGCTCATTACCCCGTGTTGGTGCAAATAACGAACAAGAAATCCGGAACAAACCAATCGTATAAACTGGAGTTTGAAAATACAACGTCCCTGAAGGGTACCAAACAAAATAACAGCGAAAGTACATCACATATAAGGAATCCCACAACAAGCCTGTGGGTAATCCAAGTACAACAATATGAAATTACACACTAGGGAACTCTATATCTTTCAATCTCCAGCTAAGGCATTTGATGCTCTGGAACAGCGGAACCACATCTGGATGACCGGGCTCCTGGATGAGCTTCTGAATGAGGAGGTCCCTCGTATCAGAAGAAGCGTGTAACTCCTCGATCTGCTGTAGAAATGCTGCTTCATTCTCCTTGCTTTGACTCGACTCGGCCTTCGACCTTTTCACCTCAGCTTTCAACTTCAAGTCTTCAATCTCCTTTTGAGCTTCCTTCAGTACCTGCTGGCTTTCTGTTACGCGCCGGATACGATCCTCCTCTTGATAATAAGCTTTCCTGAGAAGTTCTTTTTGCCCATCTAAAGAATCCTGAAGACTTTTGACTTCCTGTTTGTGCTTGGCGTCTAACTCCTTTTGTTTCTTCAGATTCTCGTCCCATTTCTCCTGCCATAAAGTAACAGCTTCATTGGCTTCACTAAGATCCTTCTTCTCTCTTCGGCGCTGGGCCGTCATATGAGTCTCAGCTAAACCTTTCTTTCGGAAATAGAGCTCTCTATCTTCAAAGTCCTTCTGCTTGAGACGGACTATCTCCTCGGCTTGCACAGCTCTATCTTTCAATCGACGGTTCTGGATCATCAGCGCTTGACAAGAATTGAGAGCCTCTTGATTTTCAACCCTCAGTTGCTTAACCAAAGCTTCTAACTTCTGATATTCCTCCAAAGGCACCGTAGTTCTTGGTGCCACCTCTTTAGGGTAAAGAGGCGTCTCTCTAGAAAATGGTAGAAGATGAGTCTTCACACGGTCCTCCAACCAGCTGGCAAAAGGATCATAGGTATTAGGATCTACTCTTCCAAAATCTTTCTTTCCTTTCATCACCTTAACTTCCCAAGCTTGGGATGCTAGGATACTCATTTTGGAGTTTCCCTCTGCTGAGAAATATAAGGACTCATTTGCATCGCCGATCAAAGGTACATCTCTTAAAGGATAGCCGAACTGTTTCCTGGAAAAAAAATAGGATTGTAGCTAATCCCACCTTTTCTTCCCATCAAAGGTACATTTGGAAAACTACCACAGCTAACCAACATTTCTTTGCCCACCAAATCTCTGTTGCATCCCCAAGCAATGTCAGCTGCGGTTAAGCCCATTAATCTTTTGGACCACTTCCAAGATTGTTTCAAATCCTGAAAGGGTCCTGATTTAGGGAGTTGCCTTACAAACCACTCAGCGAATATGGGAGCACAACAATTTACAAACCCCTTCCTCTTTTCATTTCTGTGGTGAACTCCATAATAAAAGTCAGCTAGCAATGTAGGAACAGGATTTCTCTTGACGAAGATGGTGATGGCCTCCATGTTAATTAGTCCTTTCTCTCCGGGAAACAAACTGATTCCATATACTACCATAGCCAACAGTGCTTTGAAGTCTGCCCATTTCTTTTCCGATGCCATAACACGTGCCTCTGCAACAAGAAAGTCCAAAGGGATTCCTTTGCTTTGGCCAGCCTCTAATCCCACCTTGAGTCTAGGCATACTCAAATGACAGGCAATAGTGATATCCTCATGAGATGGGATCCTCTCCGAAACATAGTAAGGTACACCCTCCTTAACAGGAACACTCAGCATGCTAGAAACCTCCTCCAATGTAGGCGCCAAAATATAATCAGGAAAAACAAAAACCCTCAGCTGTGGATCATAAAACTGCAGCAGAGAATGCAAGCTATCCTTCTGGTCGACTGTGGGCTTGCTCACATAATTCAGTATCCTGCCGTACTCTCTCCTAAAATCATCAAGGACTCGGTCACCCATCAAGCTAATCAAACCCTGAACACTCTCTGTCTCTGGCTGCGGGAAAGTATAATGAACATTTCTCTTCCTCGGAATCTCCATGCTAAAGTAGAAAATATGACCAGGACCTAGGAAGCAATGAACCCTGGGAATAAAAAGAACACAAAATGATTAATGATGATATGATGCTTATGCAAGACAAGGCATGTGATCAGTGAAGTGTCTGTGATGTGCCAATCATATAATCAGGTGTCGGTGCACAGTCTCAAAATCCAGATATCACAATAATCATCCCTCTGATCCGGGGTCCATAACTTAAGAACAGAAATCCAAATCATAAAACTGAACCAAAGGCAAAGTGGGTATGCTGAAGGTACCAGGGTTCCTGCAAACCTGTAAACCCCTCCCAATCTCACGGGTGTGCTACTCGGGTCAACATCACGGACTCTCAAAGCCGAATAGCAATAATACATTCACCACTTCTGAGAAATGGCTCATGACCAAATCAGGGAAGCGGTTTGGCATTATGTACTACTCAGGGAGGTCTCAGTTGAGTCCGGAAAAACAAGCATCCCTCACAAGTTTCCAGCTTCAAGCACTGAGTCGAGAAACAATAGTACATTCATCCCGAAGGGTACAATACTATCGTCATACGAACAGTTTGCTTTAACTGAATTCCTATGAGAGAACCAGGCCCTCCTATGCGAGTTCCCAGTGGGCCCTCGGATGCGAGTGGGTTTGCCAACAAATGTGGTCTGCCACTGTCATCACTGGAGAGGGATGTTTCCACAAAGGTTCTCAATGATCGGTCCCCTGACTGCACATAACTTTCAAGGTAGCGCATCAACCCAGAAAGATTCTGGTATCAATACATTCCCGAGAAGGTCGCAAGTCAAGGTGTGGAACTCACTACTACCAACATAGCAAGATGCCATGAAGCCAAAGTGGAACCACTCTAAGTCCTAGGGTGCACTCAAGCCGGGTAGTTGGCTTATCTCACAGTAACTCCCATCCCACAGAAAAAATGAAAACCAGCACAGCCAGACAATCCAGTATAATATGATGCATGGAAAATAAAATACTGAAAGCGGTAAATAAATGCGATAAAGTAAAGCTGTAAATGAAAACAATAAAGCTAAACTAAAACACACAGCAACAAACATATAAACACCCAAAGAACAAAACCAAACAGGCGCTAGGATTGACTCTACAAGGGAAACCGGAAGAATCAGGTCCATCCCCAGCAGAGTCGCCAGCTGTCGCTCCCGGGATTTTCATCCTGGTACAAACGCGAAAGTGGCGCGGAAAGGTTAGAGTCGCCAGCCAGACATTTTTATCCCGAATGAATGGGAAAGGTAATGTTGCACAAACCTAAGGAAGAAGGAAAGGACAAGGCCTTGCGAACCAAAGATCTGAGTTCGGGAGTCGGTTACGAACTGGGAAGGTATTAGCACCCCAGATCGTCCGTCGTACCCGACGGGATCCACGCTTGCTTGCTTGTTTCAAAGGGTGAGAAAATAAGATGCTGCTGAATAAAACCGCTACTGGAATAAAGGGAATGGAAAATGAGAAAGGAATAAGAAGAGAGAATGGAAAGAAAAGGGGAAATGTAGGGAAAATAAAGAATGTGCTCGAACGGGCCCTACCCCGCTGCCTACGTACCTCATCGGGATAATGAGGATCAGAGTCGACGTAGTTCGCCTAACCTAGGCGGGAACTATTTGTTTGTGTTTTTTTACGGCTGGAACTGCGTATGTCTATGCTCAGGTGTTGCAGGCTCGTCTGGTACGAGTGCGTTTACCGTCTTGCACGCGAGACAAGTAGTCGCGAGTTCGCGTTATGAGTGAATGAGATGAGAAGAGAAGTTCCCGCAGGATAGTCGCTTATTGTTTGTTTTTGTCTTTTAAGAGTTTTGTATGAATTTGGCACAAGAAAGTGAATTCAAACTCTTTTCCATGGAATGTACACTTGACTCTACATTCCAAGATGGAATAATAGAACAAGCATACCCAGCAAGGAGAATTTATCCAAGACTGGTTTCCTAGGATTAGGGTTTAAGTTCACTGGCTTGTTGAACTTTATTAAGTGTTTTGTTGCTTTTGTGAAGAAGTGTCTTTTATGTTTTTCTTTGTGAACAACTCCTTGATGAGACTTGTGCATCATGATAGTCAAGCTTACACCACTCCAAGATGGAATGAATGCAAGTGCTTCATGGAATAAGGCTATACACAAGGAATCATTTCATTTATTTGTTAAGTGTTTTTGGATTTTGTTTGAGATGAGAAAGAGAATGACTCAAGTTGATAAAAGGAAAAATCTAAGGGACTAAGACTCAATCCTAATGTATTATGTATTTACAAAGTGATCCTAGTGGTTAGTGAGGTTTTCTATTCCTAATGGAAAAAGGAAAAGAAAAAAAAAAGGAAAAAGGATGCAACTTACTTCCTAAGGAAGATAAGTTGGTCCTAACAATGGGGAATCCTACCAATCACAAATATGGAAGGAAAAATGAATTAAAAAGCCTAAAAGAAATGCATAAAAAATAAAGGATAAAGTGGAGTAAACTTACCTCAATCTTCCCCACTACAAAACAAGTGTTAATGCACATTTTTATTAAAAAGAATAAGGCAAACACACATTAATTAAATCCTAATTAAATCATAAGGCACCTTAGACCTAAACTAGACTCTATTTTAATCCTAAAGGAACTAGAAAAATGCTAAAACCAAAATACAACACCTATTACAGCCCCTTAATACACAAACAGCTATGAAACTAAGCCTAACACCCACCAGCTTTTTACAGCCAGCATGCAATCATGAAAAAGTAGGTGCAAAAGGTCAAATGCAGCATGCACATATAACAAACAGCACACATTTTACAGCACTTATACAAAACAACAGCTATGAAATGCAAAATCCAGAATTGCTTATTTTTATTTTTTAATGCACAAACTCAATGCAAAAATCACTAATCTCATCATGAACATGTATTTGAACTTAAATCAACATATACCAATGCAAGAACATGAACATTATTGAATGATTATGCAAGCATGCATCTCATGAATTATGCAACAAGTAAATGCACAAAGTAGCACCTAAACATGCATATGAACATGATGATCTTTGATTATGAACATGCAACATGATTGCTCAACAAACATACTAAACTCAATGCAAAATTCAGAATTAAATTGATGCATATGACATGATAAAGTATGCAACCAAATGCAACCAAATGCACCTACATACATGATTATGTGAAATGCAACATATCTTGATATAATGGAAATGCAAAAGTGATTTAATGCAATGCCAACATGTAAAACAGAATGCAACATGATTATTATGTGTCAAACAATGCACAAACATGGTAACAACATGCAAGAATTTAAGCTATGCACAAAGAAGCACAAAAACGCATAAAACGCAACATAAACGGAATCGTGTCGAAACGACTCGAAATGGGGAGACTAGCTACTGGAAATGGACCCAAAAATTCCCTAAAATCAATACCTAAACATGTATGAACATTAGAGGCACTAGGAAGCAAGATTGAGCAAGAAAATAGGCTAAAAATCCAAAAATGGACAGCGTTAATCGATTAACCATATAGGTTAACCCGTTAACGGGCAAAAAAATCAGCATTTTGGCCAAAAAACGCATGCGTTAACCGGTTAACCAAATGCGTTAACCGGTTAACACTGAACAAAAAGTGAAAAATGCTTTTGAAAAAAGTGCTTTTGGCCACAATCTTGCTTCTAATGATCCCTAACATACCTAGGAACATGCTAACACTAATTTCTACTTATTTTGAGCTTATTTACACATGCTAGCACCTATAGCCATCAACACTTTAACTTCTAAATCAACAAAAATCAACAAATCACAAGCAAACATAATTGAAACGGAATTGATTTTAAACAAAACGAAAAAAAGCAATTAAAGAATGCCAAAAGTGGCGAGATGAAGAGAATAACTTAAAGAAGAAGTGATTAAGATCACCAACCTACGAAGCGGAGGAGTGCTTCGGTGATTGTTGCAAAGATCGGAGCTTGAATCGAAAAGAAAACCGAAAACCGAGAAATCGCAAAATAAATGCGTTCTTGAGATTGAATCTTCGTGCGCTTCCGATAATCCGATAATCCTCACAAAATTCAGTAGCTTCTTCTTCTATAATCCACAATCAATGAAGGTTGGAGGCTTAAGCTTCAAGATCTTCAAGTTTCAATGTGAAACTTGAAGAGCTTATTTGAAAAAGCTTTGGTGAAAGGGAGAGGAAAAGTGAGAGGGAAAAAGTGCTTCTCAAAGAGTGAAAAATTGGAAAATGGTGTCCAACCTTTTGGTTTGGATGAAAATGGCTTAAATAGAGACTAGGCTAGGAGCTAGGTTTGGGTTTGGGGCCCAAAAATTAGGCTTGGGATCCAAAATTAGGTTTGGTAGTTAGTTAGGGTTAGGGTTGGAAAAGAGAATATTCCTTGGAATATTCCTTGGAATATTCCTTGGAATATTCCTTGGAATACTCTAGAAGATGGTGGAAGGTGGTGGAAGTTTCCAAGGGAAATGGAGTGGAATTGGAGTGGAAAAACAAGATGGAAAGAATTAAAGGAAGTGTGGAAAGAAAGTGGAAGGAAAGGTGGAGGGAAATGGTGAAACTAACTACCTTTCAAATGATTTTTCTTTGGTTTTTCTATGATTCCTCCATCATTTCTTGATCAAGTTTGAACCATAGGATCATTGTAACCCTAATTTCATGATCTCGATCTTAAAAGTCCGGAGTCGACCCTTTTTACCTAGCCCGATTGCCTTTTCTCCAATTCCTCGATTTTCCGTCGTCCGGCCAGTCGAACCCCTTCCAAAATGAATTTGTGGACGAGATTTGAACCCTAGGCACTTGACATCATATATAAGTCAAAGAAATCCACTTCGACTCAAAAATTTATGTAGAAGCCCTGTAGAAATGAAACCCTAATTCGGCTCTTTTCCCTCAAGAAGTATTGCACTGCTTGCCTCCTTCAATCAAACCAAAACTTTCCATGACTTGTGGCTTCAAGTGAAGACTTGTGGGATATTGTGAACCCTTTGCACAAGGTTGAGAAGCTTTGTGGCCCTTCGGTAGCCTCTTCATAACTTTCGGTTGCTCCGATCATTGATCACATACCCACGCCTCGGCTATGCTATATATGATGCAATGTTTTTGGTTATTTTATGAATTCATATATGCAAAATGCTATGCAAAATGTTGAGGAAATGAGAGGGCAAATTTTGAGGTATTACAGGCGGGAACTCTGTTTGTGTTTTTTACGATTGAACTGCTTATGCCTATGCTCAGGTGTTGCAGGCTCGCCTTGAACGAGTGCATTACCGTCTTGCAAATGAGACAAGTAATAGCAAGTTCGTGTTGTGAGTGAATGAGGTGAGAAGAGAAATCCCATAGGAAAAGACGTGTGTTGTTGCTTAACTATCTTTTTAAAACAAATGTTTTGAATTTGTTGTTTGTGAAACATTCTCATACTAAGACTTGTTCATCGTGGTAGATGCCTTACACCTCACCCCGAAATGGGACTTGTATAAGTAAGCCATGGCAAAGTCTCCCGGCATACAAGAAGATCAACCTTTATTAGGTATTTTATTGTTTACTTTATGAGATGAGAAAGAGATACTCAAATCGAGAAAGGGAAAAACTAAGGGAACTAAGACATAACCCTAAGTTATTTATTGCATGCAAAAGGATATCCTAATGTTTTGTGTGGTTTTCTAATCCTAATAAGAAAAAGGAAAAGAAGAAGAAACTAGAAAGCAACTTACTTCCTAAGGAAGCTAAGTTATTTCTAAGAAGGGGGAATTAACATGAAGTTGAACAAACCAAGCACAAAATGCTAAGACAGACACATTTTGAAAGCATAAAGAAGATAAAAGGAAGAAGTCGTGTGAACATGCTTACCTCAACCTCCCTAGAAAACAAAGGTTAGTTGGATAAAACAAAAGCGATAAAAGGAAAGAGGTAAACAAGTACCACACATTTCCTAATACAACTATGGCCTAAACTAGACTCAATCATAAGTCTAAGGACCCTAAAAACTAGGCAAAGCCTAAATTCAACAGCTACTACAGCTTTCTATTGCACAAGCAGCTACAAAATGCAATGCACAACACAAACAGCCTATCACAGCTACTAATCAACATGAAAATAGGTGTAAAAAGACCAAAACATAATAATGCAACATGTTTTTACAGCTCCTGTTTCAAAATGCAGCGATGAAAACAAAGCAGATTTTCATTATTTTTCAAAATGCAAAAACACGAGTTTTAATGCAAATGATGGAATGCAATGATCATGTAAACTAATGCAACAACATGAGATGGATCACTAACAATGGAATGCAACATTCCACTATACAATCAATGGATGCAAACTAGACGATTATGTGGTTTTAACAATATGCAAAATTTTCCATTATGCACATGATTTGACCAAAACATGAACGACCTTCAAATGTGATGCAAAAGAGAAGTGTAAACATTTATTAACATGCTATGGATGATGCTAAGTCATGCAACAAATGATCATACCATGATATGAACATATATGCAATATTTATGCAAAAAATCGGGATCTAACAAAACGTACGTCGAAAGCCATCGAAACTACGCGTACTTGCACTAAACCAACTCCTAAAAATTCCCTAAAATCCTAATCTAAATATCCAAGATGATAGAAGAAGGAGTGGTACACACACATGCAAGAAATCAACATAAAAATACAAATCAGCACAACATTAATCAGTTAACGCCCAGGGTTAACCGGTTAACGGGTTCAAAAATTAGTTAAACAGGGGCAAAAATAGTGTGTTAACCGGTTAACCCTGGGTGTTAACCGGTTAACACCGAACCAGAATTGAAAAATAGTGAGGAATAAAACACTTCTAGCTATCGACTTATTTCCTAAAGCTCCTAATACAACCATTATTATACTAGCACGAAATTGCCACCTAAATACAACCTTCTAACTCCTATTAGCACTATGATCACTCCAAGATTCTGGCTACTAATGACCAAACCGGATAAAGCATCACAAAAGCAAGAAAATCGAAGAATGCCTTACAGCGAGATGAAGAGAAATAAATTAAAGCAAGAAGTAGTTTCGAATCCACCAACCTACAAAGCGAAGACTTGCTTTAGTGATTGTTGCTATGTTGATCAATGCACGAACAAAGAGAATACTGGAGGTTCCAAGCTTCGATCCGCGAGAGTGCGAAATAAATGCAATTGATGAGAATCCGAAATGCTTCCAAACGGTGAAATAAACACTGCACACGCAATGATTTCTTCGATTATCCGCTGAATCGGTGAAGATGATGAAGGCTAAGCTTACAATCTTTTGAATTTCGATGTGAAACTTGAAAGATCTTGATGATGAAGCTTTGGCGAGTTTGGGATATGGAAGAAAATGAGAGAATTGAGATTATGAGAATGATGAATTTTTCTGAAGAAATGGCTAATCCTTGAAAAAATGGCTAATATCTTTTTTGCTTAGTGAACAAAGTTTATATAGGCATTAGGCTTGGAGTTAGGTTTAGGTTAGGGCACGAGGCTTGGATCCTAAGCTAAGGGTCGGTTGGGAATATTCCTAGAATATTCCTTGGCAAATTCTTGGAATATTCCTTGGGAGGAATGTGGAATGTTCTAGATTTTGATGGAAACACAAAGCAAAGTGAAAAATGGAAAATGGAATGTATGAAAATGATATGCCAAATGATATGGAAATGAAAGGGAAAATTTTGGGGTGTTACATCTGCCCTATTCAATCATCTTTTAGTCTGAAAAGGATGAGAGCCACGACTATCATTCGTTCGAGATAAACTGCGATTAAATACAAAAAATAGACCATAAAATTTGCATTATGTGGAGAAGAAGATAAGGGATATAAACCCAACCAACGAAACTCTGCTTGGATAACTCTAATGCGGTGAATAGTAACCAATGATATGACCAACAATGGGGCTTCCTTTTGAACGATGCTAGATGACTACTGGCTTTCCAATACGCAATTGGGGTTTGAAACCGGTATTTTGTATGACGCCAAATGACTAATGGCTTGCCACAACGATGTTGGACTTGGAGTCTATGTCTTTTATGAAGCCAAACGACTATTGACTTTGTCTTTTGTACGACGCCAGACAACTACTGGCTTGCCACAACGCTGGTGGACTTAGAAACCCTGTCTTTTGAATGAAGTCATACGACTACTGGCTTTGTCTTTTAGTATGACGCCAGATGATTATTGGCTTACTACAACAATGGTGGACTTGGTGCACTTTGGTCTGTGGGATAGACATGCACTGATCAGGATATCACATCTGAATATGCACTGTAAATATCCTCTTCACATATCCTATGGTCGGACATGCGGTAAAAATGTACATTTGTTCCTCTGTCAAGGTACAAAGTACTTCTGTCTAGAACTGCACTATTTCAATAATAAAACCCCACCGTCAGGATCTCGCCTGAGTATGCGTTGAATGACCGTCTTCTTGAAGTATGCATTAAATCTAACAAATAGATATGCATTCCAAGGTTAATCCACTGAGACTGGATTCTGTATTTTGTATGAAGCTAGACGACTACTGGCCTGTCTTTTGTATGAAGCTAAACAACTATTGGCCTTGTCTTTTGAAACCATGCCAGACGACTACTGGCACTGTCTTTTGTGTAAAGCCAGACGACTATTGGCCTTGTCTTTTATATGAAGCCAGATGACTATTGGCCTTGTATCTTGTATGAAGCTAGATGACTACTAGCTTGCCACACTGCTGGTGGGCTGTTGAGTAATTCTTAAGAGAAGATATCATAATACCATCCAATTTACTGACTCGAAAAGTGAGGAGTAACAAAGGGAATGACTCTTCAAGGGAAAGATTTTGTCTGTAGAACTCCGCTGAGGATGTCTTGACTGACGTTCTGCTGAGGAATAAAGCAAAGATACTCTGATGATAATCAGACTCTTGCTGGAGAACAAATGATCGCTGAATCGATCTCAGAAATTCCTGTGAGGATAACATTTCTTTTGGAGAAAAGTGTGAATAGTCTTCCTGCTTCAACTTATCACAATTACCAAAAAATAAATTAGACTTAGACATGAAGACCCTATGGGGATTAATTCAACAACTTGGGAGTGGATTCCGATCATGAAACTCTGCTGGAGAATTGACAATTTTTCGACTCGGCTGGGGAAACTATCTTGTCAAGACTTTGCTGAGGAAAGAATTCTGATAATCTGAACCTTTGTGGGGTAAGAAAAACATTCAGCCAATTGTTGAGAATACTTCACCGTGAGAAGATAACTCTTGTTTCAGGACTATCAACCTTCAAGTAACCTTGAAGTTCTGTCTGGGAAACCATTTGCTCCGACTTAGTTGGGGAGGATTTCAATCTCAGACTCCACTGGGGATGATATGTATAACCACCATTTGTTGAAAAGCATCAATGACAATGATTTTTGCTGGGGATAAAAGTTGTAAGGCATCCCTCGCTGGGGAGAAGAGATAAAAAGCAAATCTCGGTAGGAATATCCTGTGCTTGGGGAATACCAACCTTTTAAAACCTTGCTTGGAGAAGCATTTGATAAGGACAAAAATCTGTAGAGACCCTGATGGGGAAAAGATATCCACAATGCTTTGCGCTGAAAAATGACTATGTATTCCAAGCCTCTGATTGTAAAACCCTGCAACATAAATGCACACACATGTCCCGGGGAATTGCATGATTTGAATTCACCATCCGATATTACTCAACATTCAAAGCAATTTTAAATGTTTTTCCCAAACATGTTATTGTAAAGACACAATGTTTTCAAATGCAATGTTTTTGATAAAAATATTCAGGACATTTTTGCAAACAAAACAGTAAAATGAAAACAAAAATGAAGCTTTTTTACTGAATAATTCATTTTATTGAAAAGCCCTGAATAAGCAAAGTACACCAGGAAGCAATTCCCTGGAAAGTGGTGATCGCTGTAAGTTGAGCAAATAAACTATCCTAATGAAATGTGAAAATGGCATTACACTAAGTTTCAGTTTTGCTATGACCATTATGTCTTCAAGATTCGTCCGATTATTTTGCTTTCAGAAAATGATGATTGGACTGATTCATATCCTTTGGATATTTCCATATTGAATGAAACGATGATGTGGTATAGATGACTCAGATCACATTCGTTCGCTTAATCCCTCTTTTGCATGGACTGCCCTTTTGGGTTTTCAATCCACCGGGATACCCTTTTTTGTCTGAGTTGTCCTTGCAGTTTTCAACTCATCGGGTGTACAATTTTTATATTTTTTATATCCCTAATTTTTTCCCGAACCTTTTATTCTGTTTTTAGTTCGTCGGGATGCCCTTTTTTCCTGGACTCTTTTTTTTTTGTCCAGCGGGTCTCTTTATGCCAAGTATTTTTTGAATGCATCTGAGTTAACAATGGATGGAATATCTTCACCATCCATGGTTGTAAGCATTAATGCTCCTCCCAAGAAAACCTTTGTAACCATGCATGGACCTTCATAGTTGGGAGTCCATTTCCCCCGTGATCTGTATTAGGAGGAATGATCCTTTTGAGTACTAGTTCACCAACTTGATATTCTCGATGACGCACTTTCTGATCAAATGCATGTTTCATCCTTCTCTGATACAACTGGCCATGGAAGGCAAGTCGCTTCTCCTCAATCATACTCAACTAGTTGAACCTGGAACGAACCCATTCGGCCTCATCAAGTTTGACATCCATCATCACCTGTTCTTAAGGAGTCTCGACTTCGACTGGCAGGACTGCTTCTATACCATACACAAGCGAGAACGGCGTTGCCCTAGTAGATGTCCTTACTGACATTTGGTACCCATGCAAAGCAAACTATAACATCTAATGCCAATCTTTTTAGGTAACTATCATTTTCTACATAATCTTTTTTATGTTCTTATTGGTCGCTTCAACAACGCCATTCATCTTTGGAAGGTACGATGAAGAATTATGATGCTGAATTTTGAAGTCCCTACATAGTTCTTCCATCATCTTGTTGTTAAGATTAGAACCATTATCAGTAATAATTCTCTCGAGAACCCCATATCAGCAAATGATATCTCTTTTCAGAAACATGGCTACCACTTTCTTAGTGACATTGGCGTAAGATGTTGCTTCCACCCATTTGGTGAAGTAATCGATGGCGACCAAGATGAAACAATGGTCGTTGTAAGTAGTAGGTTCAATCTTTCTGATCATGTCAATGCCACACACAACAAAGGGCCAAGGAGAAGACATGACATTCAATGGGCTCAGAGGCACATGCACTTTGTCTGCATAATTTGGCACTTGTGGAATTTACAGGCGTATGAGCAACAATCAGAATCCATGGTCATCTAATAATACCCCGATCTCATTAATTTATTTCCCATTGCATGTCCCCTAACATGGGTACCGAAAGAGCCTTCATGCACTTCTTGCATTAATAGGTCTGCTTCTTGCTTGTTCAAACATCTAAGCAAGAACATGTCAAAGTTTCTCTTGTACATCACATCATCTGAATTCAAGAAGAAACTACCAGCAAGTCATCTTGTCATTGGAAGATGCCCCAGTTGGATACTCCTGACTTTTTAGAAAGCATTTGATGTCATGAAACCACGACTTATTATCAGTTACTACATCAACCACAAACACATATGCATGGATGTCAAGGCGAGACACATCGATCTTCGACACATAAATTCAACACATCACTTTGATCATGGAAGCCAAAGTTTCCAATGCATCAACAAATTGGTTCTCCTCACGAGGTACATAATGCAACTTTACTGTTGTAAAGAACGTCAACAGTCTTCTCGAATAATCCTAGTATGGAATTAAGTGAGGTTGGTGAGTGAACCATTTTCCATTGATCTAGTTAATCACGAGAGCTGAATCTCTGAATATATCTAGGGTCTTAATTTATAAATTAATCGCATCCTCTATTCTCATGATGCACGCTTCGTATTCTGCTTCATTGTTGGTGCAACCAAAAGTTATCTGGGCAACGAAGGGAAAATGAATACCTTCAAGTGTGATAAGTATTGCACTAATTCCACGATCGTTCATGTTGACATCCCCATCAAACATCTGACTCCATTTGGATTCGGGGTCAGGCCCCTCCTCCGGGATTGGTTCCTCACAGTCTTTAGCTTTGAGGTACATGATGTCCTCATCAGGGAAGTCAAACCACATCAGCTAATAATCATCAATAGATTATTGTGAAAGATAGTCTGACAGGATACTTCCTTTGATGGATTTCTGGGAAGTGTATTGCATATCATATTCAGTCAACACCATTTTACAACTAGCAACCCTTCCGATTAATGCTGATTTTTCAAATGTATACTTGATATGATCCATCTTTGAAATCAATAGGATTGTATGATTGAGCATGCATTGTCTCAATCGCTTAGCGGCCCATGCAAGTGCACAACATGTCTTCTCAAGTATTAAGTATCTCAATTTGCAATCAATGAACTCTTTGTTCAGGTAGTAGATGGCATGTTCTTTCCTACCTGTCTCGTCGTGTTGACCGAGAACACAACCCATAAATCCTTCAAGTATCGTCAGATAAATGATAAGAAGCCTCCCAATTGATCCATCAAATCATCGATCCTCGAAAGCGGATACTTGTTCTTAATTGTCACCTTATTCAACTGTCAATAATCAATACATAACTGCATGCTTCTGTCCTTCTTCTTTACTAACAATACCGGTGCACCCCAAGGAGAAAGAATCGGCCTAACCAACCTCTTGTCCAACAAGTCATTCAACTACTTTTTCAATTCTACCAACTCTGAAGCTGACATACGATACGGTGCCATCGAAATCGGTCTAGTACCCGGAACTAGATCAATAGAAAACTCAACTTCTCTTTCTGGCGGTACATCCATAATATCGTCCGGAAACACTTCTGGAAAATCACACACCACTAGAAACCTACATATCTCCACTTCTCCTTCCACCGACCACGATGCAAACAAACCAAACAATTGAACTTCGTCCACTAAAAGTTTCTTCAACTCTTTCGCAGATAGGAAACTCTCTTCTTCATCGTCATCCAAAGAAGGAAACCTTACTAACTTATGATAGCAATCTATATGAACTTGATTAAACTGCAACCAGTTCATACCTAAAATCACGTCCAAACCTTCCAACGGCAAACAAACTAAATCCATCACAAAATCTTTACCATACATGGTCAAAGAACAACTTACACACACCAAAGAAGTAGTTACCGACACTGAAGCAGGAGTCTCAATAACTATCTCACCACCCCAAGAAGACATAAACAAATTCAAACGCTTAGCGCACTCAAGAGAAATGAACGAATGAGTCGCTCCCGTATCAATAATAGTAACTAAAGGCGTACTATTAATAAAGCATGTACCTTTAATCAAACGGTCTGCACTAGTAGTATCCTTCCCTACTAATGAAAACACCTTTCCGCCCGCCTGAGCTTGCTTCGGCTTAGTACACTTTGTACTAATGTGACCAACTTCTCCACAATTGAAACACTTCACAACATTCCTCCTACACTCGGTAGTAGCATGTCCAAGACCTCCACAGTTTGAACATTTCACAATATTCTTCCCACACTCAAAAGACTTGTGGCCTACATCTCCACACTTGTAACACTTAACGGGATCAGAACTCCCTCCACCAAATCTCCTATCAAAGTTTCCCCTATGTTTGCCCTTATCAGCGGGTGTCACATAAGGTCCACTTCTTGCTTGTTGCTTCCCTCTCTTCTCATTCACACTCTTGTAATGTGTAGAACGAGCTCTACTATCTTCTTCCAAGATTCTACAACATTCAGTCAAATCCGAAAACCTTCTGATTCTCTGATATCCCACAGCTTGCTTAATCTCAGGACGCAAACCATTCTCATACTTAATGCACTTAGAAAACTCAGCAGTAGCAGCAGCATAATGAGGATGAAACTGAACCAATTCCACAAACTTAGCAGTATAGTCAACCACTGACATACTACCTTGCTTCAGCTTAAGGAATTCCATCTCTTTCTTTCCCTTCACACTCTCAGGGTAGTACTTCCCTAAGAACTCAGTACGAAAAACCTCCCAAGTTATCTCTTCATCATCCTCCTCAAGAGTTTGACTTCTGCCGACCCACCAATCACCGGCTTCTTCCTTCAGCATGTGAGAACCAAGCCTCACCTTACTCTCTTCAGCATAATCCATGACTCTGAAGATTATTTCGATCTCCTTCAACCAATTCTAAGCATCATCAGGATCGAATCTTCCCTTGAAGACCGGCGGTTGATTCTTCCTGAACTCATCATTCACATTCACATTCGGCGCTCCCTGCACCGCCCTAGCCATTGCTTCCAAAGCAGCAGCCATTGCATTGTCATTTCTACCAGCCATATTCTGATTATTCCCAAGAAAACAACAATATTAAACAAAAGTTTAATCACTACAACATCAAGACAGACACAACTGACTCGAACATTGTCTCTGATACCACTTAATGTAACACCCCCTTTCTATACCCCCAAATAATCAATTAAATCATTTAGGCACATAACAAAATTTTCATCAGAGTATATTTGAAAAACGGTATAAAAGAGCAATGCCACATTATACTTAAAATTGAAAAGATACAACACCTGCTCGATAAAGATATGTAACAAACGGGGTAACTTACATACACAAGGATTCCATCCTTACACCCGTATTCATCAATGTATTAAACAGCGGAAATAAAACATAACACTTTCAAACTTATATACTTGTCATAAATATATATGCAAGTTTGATTCACCAAAATACACCCATGTTTACATAAAACATTTCAGGTCAAAATACATATACAAATGTATTCACAAAAGGCATCAAGCCAACTCTAGCTATCCGGTGCTACATATCAGAGTCGACCGACCATAAAGATGAAGGCGAACTTCACAAAAATATCATCCAGCAACCTACTCTGCAATGCCTCATAGAGCATCATAAAACAGCAGAAGGGTGTGTAAGCACCCCAAATTTTCCATCACCCATTCACACCATGGCTTGTGATCATTCCCATATGCATAAACACAATCATATCATCTCATATTTCATTTTTGATTCACTGGATAGTTTCTAAGTCATCTGCATCTAGGGTTTGTGATCTGAGCAATCTCAGGGCTTCTTGAGCCACTCTAAAGGTTACCAATCAATTCAAAGGGGTCTACATGTGTTCAAGCATCATAGTACACCCTCTCAAAGTCAAGAATTCAAAGGAATCACAAGAACTATGGTTTGGATGGATGCAGAGCCAGGTTTGACTGCACAGTTGACTGAAAATTAGGGTTTTGGTTTCAGAGGCCATAACCCCAAATTTTTTGGTCATTCTTGTTTCCATTGGTCTCTATATGGTATAGGGAGTATGCATATCAATTTTCATGAAGAAATTCCTTGGGGAAGTCATCTGATCAAGGGTTGACTTTTCAGACAAGTCAGTGTAAAATCAGGGCATCTGAGGCCCCCAATGACCCAACCAATGGGTGATCTTCATCATTTTGAGTGTATATGATCTTTATTTGATCATGGAAGAAGGTTGAAGTTCATAAAAACCAAGAATTTAGGGTTTTTGCAAATGTTGACTTTTTGGGCATAGTTGACTTTTCAAGAATGCATCATTTTAGGTCATTTTTCAAGCCTTGATTCTTGATCCAAAAATGCTTCAAATGGAAAAACTTTGGTCATGAAAGTTGTAGATCTCATCTTTCCCTTTTCAAAAAGTACAAGAACATGATCAAACTCTTCTTGGATCAAAAGTTATGGTGTGACAAAGTTGGCTAAAATCATTGATTTTCAGGGCATGCCTCAAATGAGAATTTTGCAAAATCATGGACCAAGGCCAATTGCAACCTCTAATTCCTTTCAAACCAGTATGCAAACATCCTCTAAGTCATAAAATTCAGATTTGAACCAAGAATGCCCATGGTTATGGTTCATGTAACAAGACTTTTCTCATAAAGTTTCAAAAAGCAACAAGTTGCAAAACCACTCATTTCTCTTCACCAACTTGCAGCATTGGCCCTTGAACCAAGCTAACCCTTTCCCCTCATTTTGCTGCGCATAGCCCATGCCTTGTACCAAGCCTAGATCATGAGCCATGCTTGCCTTACACAAAATGTGACTTTTTGCAAAAGCAAACTTACCAATCACTATAGGCCAGGTCACATCATCTGACCTATAGGATTAAAATACATTATCATTTTGCAAGCCATTTCATGTACAAGGCAAGGCTGAAACCATTCACAAGACACACATTCACAAAACACTCCATCTTGCAAGTTGCTTCGAATCTCTCTGCCCAGCCTTCAAGCACTCAAACCATTTCCACACTTCAACTCACCATACTCCATAGACCTCAAACCACCAAGAGCCAGGCCTGAAACTGCCTGAAACCCCATTGCCATTTCTGGCTGAGCTTGAGCAGAAGCTTGTCAAACTCCTCATCCAGCCAATATAAACTCCTCCAAAGCATTCAAACATCATCTGGGGATCAAGTGGAGTGGATTGCACTGAAAGAAGTGGCCAGAAAGTCCTCAGAGTGAAAGCCTCGAATCTCAGATAGCTTGAAAAATATTTTTCCAGAAACCATTCCTTTTGTTCTAAACTTGTTCTTTGTGTCTTCCTGAACATCCTGATGCTTTTAGTTTTCAAAATGGTGCTGGAATGAGAGTTTAATTGCTCTCTGAAGCTTGCGTGCCCTAGTTCTTATTTTCTTCGATTCAGCTTAGTTAGGGAAAAGAAATTTGTTTTGGGAGAGGGGTTTGATTCGTGAGTGGTTGGAGAACATTTCCCAATTCTTAGATTTTGTTTTTGTTACGTTTTGAGGGAGTTTGGAAATTTCCAGGTGAGATGCTGGCCGGAGAAGACGACCGGAAGTCTTCTCCGGCAGCCTGAGTGATTAGCCCTAATCTCAGGTCATTAATGCCAGTTTGAATGAGGAGCGTTGGATGCGTTGAAATGTTTGACTTGTCGCGCGTATAAACGGTCCAGATTTGTCATTATGCCCTAATCTTCATTATCCATTTAATTAATTGAGTTTAAGCCAGTTTAAACGTGGGCCACAGGATCTGGCGCGTAGTCAATGCCCCTAAGCCCAGATTGAATCCCAGCCACCCATCCTGCATACTTTCCTTTTAATTCATTTAAATTCATTTTCTTTTCATTTAATTTGCACATTTATTTTAAAATAGTAAAAAAGGTTTTAAAATTATGAAACTTTTTCCTCTGAGTTTTATTAATTTTGTAAACACAAAAATATTTTCATTTTATTTTTTATCATTAGAAAAGTATTTTTAAATATTTAAAAGATTATTTTCAATTGATTAATGGAAATTAATTAATTAAAAATACTTTTAGGTATTTAAAAATCACCAAAAAATTCATGAAATGTTCTAAGACATTTAGAAACATTGTCCAACCTTCAAACCAAATTTCTTTTTTGATCTTGATGCATTTTGAGAATTTTTCATTGAATTAAATCATATTTTGTGCATTAATTTGATCCAAAGTTTAAAAATTCATTTCTGCCTATCTAAGAAGAGTTGGACATTGATTCTTTTTGCTTTGTTTTGTGTTTGGCATGTAGTTTCTAGGATTAAATGGCCATGATTTGTTTCTTCATTTTCAATTTGTTTGGTATTTCTTTTGTTTAGGAACCCTAAAAACCCTAATAACTTAGAAAAATCATAACTTGAGTTTGGTTAAGAGTTGAGACCTCCCCTTTGGACCTTGGTTTAGTATAGGTTTAGGGTTTCTTTGGTTGGCATTTTCCATTTTTTATCTTAGGGTTTGCTTCTGTTTTTGGTTCTTGTTTGTTATTTGATCCATAAACCCTAATCTGGGCTTTCTTTTGCATCCCTCTTGCATTTTCTTGCACAACATGACTTGCCATGCCATTCCATGCCTCCATTTGATTCATTTGACTTCATAAGACATATAGAAAGCATGTTTGATCATTACATCCCATATTTGCCATGTTGTATGCCATGTATGCTTCATAACTTTTCATGTATGTCCATGCTTCTTAGCTTGCCTCATTTGCATCCATGATCTTGTATGAACATCTCCATGCCTTGCCTCATGTTTGCAGCACCTCATAACATCAAAATCATCATCAACATGCTTCTGGTTTTGCTTAGCATCATACCATTTCATCTCATTTTGCATTGCATTGCATTTCTTTCTAACATTTCAGGTGGTAAGTAAACTTGGGAAGTGAATTTGCCTTCACTTCTCATAACCTTTTCTTTTCATCTCTCTTGCATCCATTGCTGCATTCCTATATGTGTTTGAGATTGAGCTTGCTCATTCTTGTTCTTCCCACTTTCTTTCTTCAAGTGACTTGACTTCTTGAATGAAGCAAGTCACTTTGCTTCTCTTGATCTTGTTCATCTGCTTCTTGGTGGCTCCTTTGAAGATTGTTCTTGAAAACCTCACAAACCTTAGGAACAACCAAGCATGACAATGAATTAGGGTTTTGATTAGTCTCCCCTTATAGTTTTACCTTTGTGTCTCTCTTTGAGTCTTCTCTTCTCATCTCATAATCAGGGACTAAACCCTAAAGGCTTTAAGGCTTTGTGATTAAGCTTATGCCTGCATCCTTCTCTTAGGATGGAGTGTATAACTTTAATCCTAAGTGTTAAACCCTTAATGTGTTTGAATCTCTTAATCAATTCACTTAATAATCATCAAGACATCACACTTGTAACTTGGGCCTTGCATTAGGGTTCTAATTCTTCCTTAATTGGTTAAGAAGGACTAACCCTAGTGTTAATGGACAAGTCCCCCTCAAGTCGTCTTACAAATCATAAAAACCACTTCATAATCATACCATTAAATAAAATCCACTTAATCAAAGGCTTTGTTTTGTCATGAGTTTAATCCCTAATCATGGATTAAGTTGAGGAGCTTTCCTCAGCTTAAACACTCTCATCTATTATCCTTCTATTAGGATGGTGTAATGAGTCTGTTTAATCCCTGATTATGGCTTAATCTCATTACTCAACACTAAACAAAAACACCAAAAAACATCTAATTAATCACAAGTAGGTTAATGATCTTAATCCTGCATCAAAGGTGATTAAGTGTGAGAATCTGACTTCACACTTAAGGTAATTCTCATTACCCCTAATCAGAGGGAAGATGTGATGAGTTTACTAATCCATTGGTTTAGACTTAAGTTCATTGACTTATGACAAAATCAAAAAAAAAACAATAAAAGATTGAAAACACAAAAACAAACAATAATCGTCTCCTACGGGATTCTTTTCTCATCTCACTCACTCATAATCGAGAACTTGCTTCTTCCGTCTAATGCAAGACAGTTTGCACCTGAGCCAGACAGGTCATACACTTGAGCATTGACAAGCAAGCAGTTCACAAGTCAATTCATCTTTCAGTCTCTTTGGGTCGAACTACGGTGTTCTGACTTCCTCATTGCACGAGAGGATACGTAGGCATAACTTAACAGTTATCGAACAAAAGTCTCTGTACTTTCCCCCTCTTTCCAGCTTCATTCTTTAGCCTCATTATCATGAGCATTTCATTCTGTTCCTACACTGACACCTTCATACTTCATATCACTTATACACTTTACACTGACACCTGTACATCTTTTCCAGCTCATTTACACACAAATTGCACTGACACTACCCCTTTAAGGCACAAATCTTTTAAGCGTGGATCCCGTCGAGTACGACGGACAATCTGGGTGCTAATACCTTCCCGGGTTGTAACCAACCCCCTTTCTCAGTCTCTCTGGTTCGCAAACCGTCTTATCCATCTTTTCTTAGGTTTATGCAGCATTACCTTTCCTCCGGGATAAAAATGCCTAGCTGGCGACTCTTTTCTTTTCCAGTGAGTTCACTGCTGTGTGTTCTCATTGTTCATTTCGCCGACCGTTCGCGTCTGTACCTTCATCTGACCCTGTTTCATTTGTCGGGAGCGACAGGGTGAGAAACATTATCATAATAACATTGCATATAATTATATATCTCAACATATAAAAATGCACATAAAACATATTCTCACCACACATTTCATTCCTCATCACCTATACACATCGCAACGTGTATATACACAAATCAAGCATGTTCATCATGCACCAATTCATTAATTCACAGAAACTCATATTATTTATGTTTATTCCTATATTCTATTCATTCTGCATAAACATACGTCTAGCTATGTTTAATCACATATATACATTACAAATGTATATACCACAAACATATACATATCAAACATGCATATATACAATCAAGTATGTTTCATCACACATACTATCATCTCCATAACACTCCAAATAAACATTTACACATTCATGTTTATTTCTGCATATCATAATTAAAATGATAAAAATGCAACTCATAGAGATTGACACACGACTCTATGCAGATGCAAATGCGGTACCGACTCAACATTTCAGCAAGTTCTCTCAGGAACCAAATGGAATCATTGCTTGTTACCTAAAGTAACTCCCCGTTGGGCATACAATGTTCCCCATTGCTCATACCCCATATGGGCACACAATGTTTATGGATTGCCCACACCCCACACGGGCACACAATCAATGTGAATAAATCACCCATCGCTCACACCCCACACGGGCACACGATGTTTCTGGATTGCTCGCACCCCACATGGGCACACAATCTGATCGTTCACACCCCACATGGGCACACGATCTTGTTGTAGTCATCGCTCACACTCCACATGAGCACACGATGCTACAACGGATTCACAAAGAATTCCACAACACAAGAATGCATACATTATACTTACATGCAAAATGACACACAACATTCTTGAAAATGCATACATATTCACAATATAGTTATGCATTCATCTTATACAATTAACATACATTTGCATTTAATTCAAGCAATGTATCTACTTTCCAAACGGCCACAACACCACAATCAAACCCACAATTCCATAATTAACATATTACGTTTTATCGGAAAAGTCGGGTAAAAGTCGGCTAAACATTACATATTTTAGCATCATTAGATTCTACATGTTTTTAGCTTCGAATCGATATAAGGATCACTAAAAACGGATACCCGAAACTCAAGTTACGAAACAAAACGTAAAAACCCAAAAATCCTCCCAGGCTCGCTGAGCGACGAACAGCTCGCTGAGCGAAAATCACCCTGGAACTTTCGTTGAGCGAGGGGTAGCTCGCTGAGCGACCACTGCGATTTCAGCAACATACCAGCTGTGAACAGTCAACTTTAACCACTCCAAAACTCCTCTAAACCCATACAAACATGATCAATAACATATTTCTAACATCATACTTCGATTATAACGATTTCCAACCAATTAATCTACCAATTTCTTACATTTTCTCTCAAACCCTAACTATTCATCTTCTCTAACTTTCATCACAACCAAAACTCAACCAATCAAACACATACATAATCATACACAATATTAAGATAACAATGCTTATCACCCTTACCCGATTATTTCGATTTCTTGGAGCAATCTTGAAGCTTTTCCAACTTTCCCTCTTTTCTCTTCTCTCCCTTTTCTTTCTTCTCTTTTTCTTTTCTACCTTTTCTTTCTCTTCTTACCAACTTTTACTCTTCCTCACTCTCTTATATTTTCTTTCTATTTTCTACTCTCTCCAACCAAATATCATTTTCTCACAAAATACCAATTTTACTAATTTCTAACTTATCATTAATTAACAAATACCTAAAATATCCTCTTATCCAATTTTACCCGGAAATTCATAAAACGGAAAAATCACATATCACACCAACAAATCACATAATTCATCAACATATCATATATCATCATATTAATTTCACAAACAAAATAATAATTACTCAATTAAAATAAAAGGCTCCAACAAACTGGGAATTATCGAATCGGGGCGTTACAGTTTGTACCCTAAGTTAGCTTGTAATGTGTTATTATTAAAAAAACTCATTAGGTTGGTATGTTAGTTTTCTCATAAATAACATACTAGTCTCTCATCTTTTATAATAAGGGAAAATAAAAAAATAAAACCCTAATTCAATAGTGAGAGAGGTTATTTATTATTCTTGTATACTTGTAATCTTGTTGAAAGAAAAAGGAAACAATAACAATTTATAACCAATCCTTGTTGTTATCTTTGGTTACCATAAACTCTAACCCTTGTGGGTTTCTTAACTGATCAAGGAACCAATTATACTTTGTTTATAATGTATCTGATTCACAACAAATTGGTGCGGTGAGCATGGAGAAGATTCCTTCAACAAAGTATGAGATTGAAAAGTTCACCGGAGTTAACGATTTCGATCTGTGGCGCTTGAATATGAAAGCCCTACTTGTTCACTAGGGTTGTTTGAAAGCGTTGAAGGGAGAGGTGGCCATGAATGATGTGTTGACGGCAGCTGAAAATACGACCATGATTGAGAAAGCACACAATGCAACATTGTTGAGCCTTGGTGATAAGGTTCTTCGACAGGTATCAAAGGAGACGACGACGTCAGGGTTATGGTTGAAACTTGAAGGTTTGTACATGACCAAATCATTGGTGAATCGACTCTACCTGAAGAAAGCCTTGTATTCATTCAAGATGAGTGAATAAAAATTGTTGGCTGTGTCGTTGGATATGTTTAACAAGCCGATTCTTGATCTTGAAAATATTGATGTGAAGACTGATGATGAAGATCAAGCGTTGTTGCTATTATGTGCTTTGCCCAAAACACATGCTCACTTCAAAGAAGCCCTCTTGTATGGAAGAGAGTCCCTGGCCTTTAAAGATGTTCAATTTTCCTTGTACTCTAAGGACTTGAACAAACGAAAGGAGAATAAACCTTCGATGATTGGTGAAGGTTTGGCCATTAAGGCTAAATTTTTGCGAAAGGATGGTAAGTTCAACAAGAATAAGGGTAAAAGTCAGCAGAAGTCTTATGGTGGTGAAGCATCTGGTGTTCGATGTTATTATTGTAAGAAGGGGGGTCACATTCGAAAGGTGTGCCTTGAACGCCTGAAAGATCATGGAGGTAAGGATAATGTTAATGCAGACATTGTTCAAGATGATTTCGACTCATCTGATGTTCTTGTGGTTACAAGTGACGACTCAAGAAAAGAGTGGATTATGGATTCAGGATGCACTTGGCACATGACTCTAAATAAATATTTGTTCGAGGAATTATGTGATCAAGATGGTGGATCAGTGCTGCTGGGAAACAACAAAGCTTGCAAAATTGCAGGTATTGGATCTGTGAGATTCAAGCTCCATGATGAGTCAATAAGGCTATTGACTGGAGTTAGGTATGTACCTGACTTGAAGAGAAATCTGATTTCTCTTGGTGAATTCGACAAGAAGGGATATGTTTTTCAAGGAGAGAAAAGTATTCTAAGAGTCATGAAGGGGTCGAAGGAAGTCTTGAGAGGCGTGAAGAAACAAGGCTTGTATACCCATGAGGCTGAAGTTGTAAGTGGTTTGACAAATGTTGCATCCACGAAACTGTTGTCGAAGACAAAATTATGACACATGAGATAGGACCATGTCAGCGAGAGAGGTCTGGTCAAACTGGGGAAACTAAATCTGCTAGGTAGTGACAAAGTCAAGAAGTTGGAGTTTTGTGAACCTTGGGTATTTGGTAAATCTTGTAGGGTGAAGTTTAACAAAGGTAAACAAAGAACACATGGATCCCTTGATTACATCCATGCTTATCTTTGGGGACTACAAGGAATCCTTCACATTCAGGTGCAAGATATTTTCTATCCATAGTTGATGACTATTCTAGAAAGTTATGGGTATTCATTCAGAAAATGAAGGATGAAACTTGTAAGAATTTCAAGAGTTGGAAGGTTTTGGTCGAAACTAAAACTGGCAGAAAGGTCAAGAGGTTGAGAACTGATAATGGTCTTGAATTCTGCAATGAAGCTTTCGACAGTTACTGTGTCGAGTCTGGGATTGCAAGGCATAAGACTGTAGCATGTACTCCTCAGCAAAATGGTTTAGCTGAGATATTCAATCGAATAATCCTCGAAAGGTTTAGATTCATGTTGGTAAGTGTTGGATTGAAGAAAGTGTTTTAGGCTGAGGTTGTTTCGATAACAACATATATGATAAACAAATGTCCTTCGACTGCGTTAGATATGAAGACACCTGAAGAAGTTTGGTCGGGACATCCACCAGATCTTGACAAACTAAGAGTATTTGGTTGTGTAGTGTAATACCCCGAAAATCTAAATTTAATTATTTATTCAATTATTTAATTAATTTAGAAAAATTGGAGAATTTGGATTAAATTGGAAATTTGGAGAAAAAGAGTATTTTTATATAATAAGGATAAATAGTGTTTTATTATACTATTTTATTATTATTATTATTATTATTGAAAATATATTAAGCAAAAGGGTAAGGTGGTCCTTTGTGAAATATGTGAGGGTAAAGTGGGAAAAGACTTAACTGGGATATGTTTTGGTAAAAAGGTTTACACGATTAGTTTTCTCATTTTTATCGTGTTTGGTGAAGTGCTCTGAAGAAAGAAGAAGAAGAAGAGGAAGCTCAGAGTCAGGAGGCTGTGAAGAATCCCAGAGAAGATTGTCAATCGGTGAAATTCTCTAAGGTATGGGGAGTTTTCATAATCTATTGTAAATGTGTAGGTATTGAATTATGAGTAAATTAGAATTTTAGGAGTTTTGTGAGTTTAGGAGTTTTTGATTTAGGTTGAGTTTATGAGTAAAATCTTGATGAATTAGAGTGATAAAAATGTGTCGAATCATACAATTGATTGTCTAGATTGTTGTCTTGATGTTATTGTATTGGATTGATGCATTGGAATGGTTTTGGGGTGATTTGTTATGAAACTCGTATTGGAATTTTGGAGTTTTTGGGGTTTGAGTACAATCTGCATAAAGTAGCAGAAATCTATTGTAAAACGTGCGTTAACCGGTTAACGTTATTGGTTAACCGGTTAACCATTGCAATTTTGGTGTTCTTATGAAGTTTCGCAGGCGTTAACCGGTTAACGCTATGGTTTAACCAGTTAACACTGTTTGGGAGGCAATTTTCAATTCTTTAAAAATCCATAACTTTTAAACCGTGAGTCTGATTCACATTCTATTTGAAGCTTCGGAAAGAGCATGAATTAAACTTTATCTTGATGAGTAAAAATGAGAAAAATGCAATAAATTTTGGAACTGAATTTTTGGAAATAACCTTGTAAATTGCCTCATAATTTTACCGGGTGTGGGTTAAGTCTTGACGAGTCGAAATGGTTATAGAACTAGATTTTATTATATATTGTCATGATGAAATAGATGAATATTTGATGTTGGATTGCTGATGTGAAATGAATGGTGCGAGTTATTTTGATGAATTTTACGATGTAGCGCATCATTGCATTTCATAAGATTCACGATAGGGCTTCAGCCTATTTTGTAGCTTCAATCCCATTGTGTGGATTGAAGTGTCTAGATGATTACGGTGTGCTCCCTTATGGAGGGTTGATTGTCATGTATCCATCTCACGATGAAATTGGTACCACATGCATATTGCATATCATGATAGTTAGAATTGCATATTCTGGATGAATTTATGATTGTGTTGTTGTTGCTGAATTTTATTGTTGATGATGTTATGATGTGTTATTATAATTTATTTATATTCCATATTCTTGTATGTTTATGATATATTATGATTACTCACCCTGCCTGCTTGGAAATGTTGCCTCTTTTATGGGTAACTTGCAGATGAGAAAGAGTAGCCTCGCACCACAAGAATAGTTTTTCATAGTCTCAGAGCGTACCTTAGTTTTTATTTAGAAGTGGTTTGGGTCAATGTGTCCTGCTCTGTGTCATGTAACACCGGGATGGGTTTTTGAGATATTATTTTATTTCAGTTATATTTTTATTTGAGAATAATTTCTTATTTTATGATGTTGAAGTCTTGATGAAAGATATTTTATTTATGAAATTGAGATTAATGATTTGAATTATGAAGTTTAAATTCCGCTACGAAAAGCTTATATGTTATTCATGATGTTGATTAACCCGTGTTACGGGACAGGACACTATATGTTTGATATTATGATGAAATGTGATACCCTTCTTGTTGATTACTCTGAAATTACTTTAAATAAATTGCTTGGGGTAGAAGGGTGTTGCATGTAGCATATGATCACATTAGGAAAGACAAAGTTGAGCCTAAAGCTCTGAAGTTCATGTTCATGGAATACCCTAAAGGAGTCAAAGCTTATAAGTTATGATGCCTAGAGCCAAGTCACATGAGGTGTATCACCAGTCGAGATGTAGTTTTAAATGAAGCTGAGATGGCTTTCAAGAAAAGTGATGATCATATCTAACATTTTTGAAGGCATCTTCTCCATGCTCACCGCACTAATTTGTTGTCGAAGATCTGGAACATGGAGAAATTCCTATTGAGGTGGAATATGGTGATGCCGAATTGCATGACCCAGATGAAGTCGAAGAATAAGCAGAAACTGTTGTCAAAGATGAGGAGACTAATAATGACTACTTGTTGGCAAGAGACAGGTCGAGAAGAGTCATCAAGCCACCTCAGAGACTTGGTTATGCAGATCTTATAGCTTATACCTTAATCTCTGCAAGTGAGGTTCTAGACGAAGAACCTAGAGACTATAAGGAAGATATGAGAAGTCGAAATAAAACTGAATGGTGGAAAGACATGGATGGTGAAAACTAGTTTGTTTCCTTGATGTTATAGAGTTTGTTCCAAGGTAGAGATTTTTGAGATATTGGAATGAACTCTAGGTTTAACATGCCGTCAAAGTCCGCTCACATACTATTGTCAAATTGGGCCTTATGTTATGGATCCAATTGTTTAAGTTAGCTTGTACCCTAAGTTAGCTTGTAATGGGTAATTGTTAAAAATCCCATTAGGTTAGTATGTTAGTTTTCTTATAAATAGCATACTAGTCTCTCATCTTTTATAATAAGGGTAAATATGAAGATAAAACTCTAATTCAATAATGAGAGAGGTTATTTGTTATTCTTCTATACTTGTAATCTTGTTGAAAGAGAAGGGAAAGAATAACAGTTTATAATCAATCATTGTTGTTATCTTTGGTTACCCTAAACCTTAATCCTTGTGAATTTCTTAACTGATCAAGGAACCAATTATACTTTGTTTCTAAGGTATCTGATTCACAACAATATAAATAAACCAAGAGGTATGAGACGTTGTTTGTGTAAATAATTAAAATGCAGATGTAGGAATTCGAACCCATGATCATATAACTACCCCTCGATTTTTCATTAACCGATGTGTTAAGTTGCAACATTTCATGTCACCCTTCGTTACGTCGACTTAGTAGTCGAGGTTACACCTCATTCGTATGCAACGTTATAAACATTATTTGCAGTAATGTTTTTTTCTTCATATTTCCTCCATTGCTTCGGGATTTGGATCTTGAGATGGTTTTTGAAAAACCTCTCTAGATTGTTGTAATGTAATGTTGTTTTCGTGCTCTGTTCATTGTTGGATTTTGTGTGGAGCCATATGTCTAATTCTAATGTTTGATGTTCATGAATATATGTTTTGATTTGATGAAAATGATGATGATTTTATGGCTAATTGAAGATATGAATGTATAATATGTGTGTTATTGATGTAAATGTTATTGATGATTTATGACAATTAAAATTGTAGCCTTATAAGATGAATACTTTACATCAGTGTTTTAAAAATCGGACCGGAACGGTCGAATCAGAAACTGGTCGAGTAATCGGTCTGGTTCAAATGTTGGATCGCTTATGTCATTGAACCAGTGTGAACCGGTAAAAACCAGTGTAAACTAGGAAAACCAGAAAAACAGCGGTTTTCATAAACCGACAGTTCAATTACATTTTTTTAAAATTATTTTTCTAAATATTTTAAATTAAAAATTTTAAATAAATAAAGAAATAAAAATAAAAAATAAAATAAAAATAAAAAATAAAATAAAAATATAAAATGAAATAAAATAAATAAATAAATAAAACAAAATAATGATATCATTGACGAAAAAACTGTTACGGATGTAGTTGATTTCACTACAGATTATTTTAATATTAAAGGAGATCCCAACATTGAAACAATTTTCCCTCCTTTGAATAAATTTGACACACATTGGAGTTATTTTGTTATAAACTATTTAATTAAATTATGTTGCAATTAGACTTTGTTTGCAATTAGATTTTGTAATTTTACACTATTTTATTATGTGTGATACCTTTGTTTAAAATTTGAATTTAGATTATGAACTTGTGAATTTATGATATGATATTTTAAATTTAAGTGTTAGTTATATTTTGTAGAGACTGGATCATCCGGTTCGACCAGTTTTATATTTATATAGTTTTGTAATAAAGACCGATCTATTCAACCGAGTTATCTGGTTTAATTCGGTTTGGTCACGCGGTTCGATCGATGACCCAGTAGTTCGACCAATAAACTAGTAAACCAGTACCCTCACCAGTTTAATGATCGGTCCAATTTTTAAAACACTGCTTTATGCTCTATATAAATGATTAGATATGATCATTCATGCTAAAAAAATTTGATTGAGGTGGACCTATGAGTGAAGAAATAAGGTTTTTCTATTGATCATTGACCAAGAAGCAATTAATCCTTCTTGGTCATGAGACCCAATTAATCCTTCTTTTATTTTCCCCCTTCCACATAAAAGCTCACTCACTTTTAATTATGTCTTGAATCATAATTTTTGGGGCTCTATAGAATAAGAAGATATATAGAGGGATTGAATTCAAAACAATCCAACTTGAAAATTTATTTATTTCCTCAATTATATGCTTTGGATTGAGACAGATTGCTCTTTGGTCATCAAAGCCTATTCTATGGTTTATTGGAAGCTTAGGGATACTTGGATTAATCTTATAGGAAATTTTTCTAACTCTAACCTCATTATATCTCATATTTTTAGAGAGGATAACTCTTGTGCGAACACTCTTGCAAATATTGCTCTTAGCGCGAACTCATCCATAGTTTTTGATTTCATCCTTTGAGGATTCAGAATGATTTTGTAAAGAACAGGTTAGGAATACTTTTCTTTAGATTTAATTCTTTTTGATGGGGCTAATTTGATCCCCCTTTTGATTGAATGAGTTTGGCAGGAACAAATACACATTAAATTTTGAGAAAAAAAATATTTGGATTGAACTCACAATCTATCAAATATTTATATAATTTTTTATTATTTAAACTGTGTTGAGTAATATATTTAAAGTAAATATTTCTATTTCCTTGAAGAAAAATTGTTGTGCACATAAGATAAATTCTCTTCCAAGCCAAGTATTTCCATGCACAAATCAATATAAAAATCCTTGATTATTTTTTTTATAAACAAGAATATTTATTAAAAAAAGAGTATAAAATATATTCAACCAACTAAATATATAAAGTAGCTTTGACCTTGTGTAGGAGCAACAGATTCTACAACAGGATTTCATATTTTGAAGTCCCAAAACTTTTATTAGTCTAATTATTTTTTTACATTAATATTGATAAATATAAAAAATATTATAAAATAAATTTAAAAAATACTATAATAAAAACCCAATACATTAAAAAAAATATGATTGATCTAAGTTAAAATAATTATAATTAAATTTTATTTTTATTTATGTATAATTATATTTTTATATTATTTCTATTTTGTATAATTTTTTTTTTTAATTAATCAATTTATAAATTAGAACTAGATTTCCGGTTTAATTAAGTCGACCCTGATAAAAAGATCCCACAGGTCTACAAAAATGGTGGAAAAAACCGATCACAAACCAACTAAGCTAACAAACCTTTGACTATGACTACATATTATTTAGACTAACAATGTGTTGCTACTTTGGATGATTGGTCAAGTCTCCAGCTAGTTTTTCTTGTAATGGTTTCGAGTACCATGTGCATTATATTTTATTTTTGTATATATAACAAATCACTATAAAAAAGTTACAAGAAATTATATCTTCAACGAATTTAACTATACGATATGGAAATTTCCATGGTAGGTAGAGTCCAACTAAATATTCCATTCCAGATAAGTCAATCATAAGAGAAAGTCCAGCCAAAATACCTGACTCTAACTATTTACTAACCGATGCTTTTTTGACTTTAATTACTAATAATTCTTTTTAATATATATACTGAAATTACTATTAAAAAATTTAGAATCTTTATTTTTAAGTCATTAATTAATTTAAATAATAATATTTTGTATATGCGTGGTTTGACTATCGACCAAACAATAAAATAGCGGCTGCTGATAGTTTTAATACGTCTTCAAATTCAAATATTGGTCTACCCCTTTAGTTAAACAAAAATTTAAAAAAAGTAAATAAATAATTTTGATGCCTTGTCAATACTACTAAATTATTGTACTTGATGGTATTTTTATATTTTATATTTTGTTTTTTATGAACATATCTTTAGGTCAAATCACAATCTATTACAAAACCTATATTATATTTTTTTTTAAATGTTGAAATGATTTAATATATAAGAAAAGTTTAAAAAAAAAAACTATTTTTTTTAAGAGATGGGTATTTAAAAAAACACATCATCAATTTTAAAAATGTGAGAATGATTAAAATTATTTAAATTTAATATACGATGACTAATATCATAAGTGAACTGAAATAAAATAAACAAAAATATAGTTTAATCTATTTTTAAAATAAAATAAAATATGTTATGAAATTAATCAAAATGATATAGATATCAAAGAGAAAAATAATTGAAAAAATAATATTATATTATATTTTGCAAAAGTACACTTTAATCTAGTGAAGGAAAAATAGTACAATATACTTTGAATGAGAAATGCATCGTTAAAAACCTTACCATCAAAACCCGGTGGGACAAAACCATAGTGAAGGAAAAAAGAGTGCATAACATGTTTATTTCTCCCCCTCATGCATACATTTATATGCGAGACGATATTCTTTGTAGTAGTTGCTTAAATTTTCTTCTTGGAAGTGACTTCATGTAGTGCTAATAGTTATGAAGGATTTGACGAAGTTGTTGTCATGAGTTGTTTCTTAGATCTCCATGAAATGGTTGTACCTCCACAGGTAAACAAGTGACATATTTGTGATTTACCATTATAAGGATCTTATAAGTAACCTAAACCTCCACGGTAGCAAAATATTTGTCTGACTTTGTTTCAACTTCTTGTGTTATGAAGAACTATATATTTCTAATAGATTGATATAAATTGATATATCGTGGTCTTGCATAATTAGCAAGATAAATCAGTGCTTGAATGATACCGAGATATGGTACTTCGGGAGCAATTAGATTTTATCATCTTTCTGAGGTCTAATAGAATCTCCCCACATTCAATGATCTAACATCATCGGGGTACATGACATACGAGATTTGTCAATATACAAATATTTGAACACATTTGTCTTTTCTATTGTTGAAATGTTCAATTTATGAATCTAGACATAACTTTGTCTTTTTTATGTCCTTTATCTCAAATTGTTTCTATAAGAGATTTATAGCTTTTGGAGTCTCTTCAGAAGTTCCAGTAATTTTATGTGCTACAAGGATAATTAAATATCAAAAATTGAATTGTGTTCACTATAAGTGGACACGTTTCATCAAAATAATTTTTAGGTCTTTGTGAAAATCATTGAACAAAAAATCAAGCTTTATACCATTCTTATTTTTCTTTTTCACAAAACCTCAATTATATCTCATTGGTTTCACACCTTTTGATGTTTGGACTACAAGTCCAAAATCGAATCACTTATAAAGTGAGTTTAATTCTTCTTCAATTGAATATATTCATTTTTGCCAATTCCCATTTTGTCTATAATATTTGATAGACTTTGATTCATGATCCTCGTTATCATTTATCATCTTTAGCGCTATATTTTATCTGAAGACAATGTCAATATTGACTTTATTTTAATTTTGGTTCCATCGCATTTCATTTATGACATAATTTATCGACATCTCTTTATTTTCATGAGTTTCAGGTACCTGATAAATCTCTTTTAGAGATGAAATGTTTATTATGTCTGATGCTTCTTTTAGATTTTCTATATCCTCACTTGGGCCATCTTTATTCTTAGCTCCCTTTCTTCGAAGATTTTTATCTTTGGAACCGATTGGTCTGTCACGCTTCAGGCGTGGTTGAGACTCATTGGATTGCCCAATAGTGATATAAATTTTTAATGGAGTATTTGCATCTGATATATATGATTTAGTCATACCTTTTGGATCAGTGAATGCATTTGGTAATTGATTTGCTAAGTTTTGCAGCTGAATTATCTTTTGAACTTCTAGTTCACATTGTTTTGTTCGAGGATCAAGATGAGATAATGATTATTCATTCCAACTGATCTCTTTTTCCAGCTTCTTATCCTCTCCCCCTAATGCTGGAAAATTTGATTAGTAAAAATGACAATCAGGAAAACGGACAGTGAGTAAATCTCATGCTGTTGGTTCATGGTACTTTACAATAGATGGAGATTCATATCCAACATATATTCTCATTGTCCTTTGAGGACCCATCTTATTGCGCGGTGGTTGAGAAATTGGAACATACACCGCACATCCAAAAATTCTTAGATGGGAAATATTAGGTTCTTTACCAAAAACTAATTGTAAAGGGGAAGAGGTGTAATAACTCGTTGGCCTGATGCGAATTAATGTTGCAGCATGCAAAATTGCATGTCCCCAAGCAGAAACAGGGAGTTTGTATCTCATAATAAGTGGTCTTGTAATTAATTTTATACATTTAATAAATGATTATGCAAGTCCATTTTGTGTATGAACATATTCTACTAGATGTTTAATGTTAATTACAATAGACATACAATACTCATTAAATGCTTGAGATGAAAAATTATACAGCATTATCAAGACATATTTTCTTGACAGGATAATCGGGGAAATTAGGTCTTATTCGAATCAGTTGAGCTAGCAATCTCGCAAACGTCTGGTTGCGGGTTGACAACAAACAAACATGTGATCATCTAATTGATGCATCAATTAAAACTATAAAATGTCTAAATGGTCCACATGATGGGTGTATTGGCTCACAAATATCACCATGTATACGCTCTAAAAAACTGATAGACTAATTTCCAATTTTTGTTGGTGATGGCAGAATTATCAATTTCCCTTGTGAGCAAGAGTTGCATGAGAACTTATTTGATTGAATAATTTCTCAACTCATTAATTGATGAGTGCATGAATTTTCAATTATTTTTTGTATCATTATATAACTGGGATGGCCCAACCAGTCATGCCAAATTAGAAATTTATCAAGTGATAATTAGCCTACTAGGTTACAATCAAGTATTTTATTATTTGTTCAAATTATATCCTCAAAATTATGATTCATATCAATTATATTTTTCCAATATTCTTTCCTGACTCAACATAATGTATTATATTGGAGAAATTGAAATATACACTACACATCCAAAAGTTCATTTAGATGAGAAATTGAGAAGAATTAGAATAAATTAGGGAGGACTAAGATATAAAATCTTATTAACTTGATGCGAATAAATATTTCAATGTACTTGATTACATTTTCCCAAAGCATAATTTAGAAGTTATACTCTCATAAGTATCAATCATACAACTAACTTTAGACGTCTAAAGAATGGATCTTCAAGTCCATTTTTCTCATATGAACATATGCTACAAGATGTTCAATATCAATTTTAATAATATATGTGATACTTATCAAGGAATTTCTGAAAAATCCAATAAACAAGATCTTAGTCTTATTAGTTGGGAAAATAATTTCACAAACTTCTGGCTGTGAATGTCATAAAAACTCAATTTCTCAAATTTTCCTTTAGAAACACACAAATTTTATTGGATTGAAGAAACTTCTGGTTCTTCAAAACTAGTTCTCACATCATAATACATCTGAGATGACCCAACCGATTTTGCCAACAACACACTTAAGTGTGATTTGTAAACATCTGATTTATCATAATACACATGATTCTATTCTTCTAATTTGCTTCAATCTTTAGTAAATATAAAATATTTTATATATTTTATATATATTTTTTCAATCTTAATAAATTTACAATTATTAATATTATCCATGCAATCCTTCTATGATTGTCACTTTTTCTAAGATCCCTGAAAATTTTCATTGATACTTTTCTGATTAATGGAGACAGAATAATCATTTTCTTATCAATCATTAAGGGATAACTATTCTTTGATGATTGAATAAAAGTAATTCATTCTTTGAACAATGCTCTAGGGATCATTTATAATATATATATAATTTTTTCTAGAGGTAGATCATAGATCTTCAAACAATGATAAAGATAAATAATTTTCGTGTAATCCTTCGGGGATGCATTATAAGTTCTTCAAGAATTATATAAATTATTATTTTTCTAGCATTTAGGGATCTTGATTAGTTCTTCAGGAACTATATAATAAATTATTATTTTGGTATCCTTCAGGGTTGCTTGATAAGTTCTTCAGGAACTATATAATAAATTATTATTTTTCTATCCTTCAGGGATATTTGTTAAGTTCTTCAGGAACTATATAACAAACACATTATTTTATAGCCTTTCAGATATTCATCCAATTCTTATGGATTGCTATAAAATCATCATTGCTTTTTTTCTTCTTCTAAACAATATATCAATACATAATAGGCTAAATTAAAAAAAAATACTAATTAAAAATATAATAATGTTACCTTCTAAATCTTGGAACTTCATATAGTTAGACCTTCATTATCAAATTATTTGTATCACTTCTAGATAATTGGTTAACATTCATATGGTAGAGTTTCGTGCTGATAACGTGTTATGAAATTAACCAAAATGATATAGATATCAAAGAGAGAAAAAGAATAGAGAAAATAACATTATATTATATTATGCAAAAGTACACTTTACATTTCAATTTGGATCTTATTTATAGTACATGACCAATGAATAACCATTAACTTAAGGAATACACAAAGGTTAGGAGATTAACTCATAGGAGTTAAGGAATATAGAAAATTAGGTAAATGAACATCCACGTCTATTTACTATTATTCATAACAAAATAAATATAGTTTAATCTATTTTTGAAAGGTTGTTTATTTATAAATAGCATCAATTTGTTTACATTAATACATAAATATAAATAAATGATGTTCACAATGATTGAACCCTATAATGAATGTTGAACGTTATTTATAAGAAAGTCTTAGATCCTTCTATTGGGACATCTATGGGGATATCTGTCTATTGAAAGGAAATATCATCTTCATTCTCAAAAATATATTTCTCTTCAAGACTATCATCAACAACTACATTTATGGATTCCGTCATAGTCTTGGTATGAGTGTTGTAGACCTTATAGGTCGTACTATTTATAGAGTATTCAAAGAATATTTGGTAGTCTATCTTTCCAAAGCTCATACTACTAAATACATAGAAGTATTTAACATTTGGTAGTCTATATTTCCAAAGCTCATACAGAGTAGTCTTGGTTCCAAATCTGATAGTCACTCGATTGTGAATATATCCAGCAGTGTTCATTGTTTCAGCCTAAAAACCCGATATGGTATATTTAATTACTCTGATTTTATTTGAAAATTCGTGGGGAGTATTTTGGGTGTTACAACAGTTAGGGCTAATAGTGAAGATTTTGGTGAGTGTCGAAGTGATGGGCGCCACTGCACTTGCTAAATAAGTACAAATATGTGGCACACTTATGCTGATAGGGATGGTTATAGACTCTAGTATTTTTGGTGGTTTTGGGAAAACTCACGGTGGTGAGAGGCCCTGTTTTAAAGGTATTTTTGGTGTGGAAAGAGAAAACTCACAATTGTGAAAAGCTATGTATTTGGGGGTATGTTATGTGTATTCAGAATAACTTTTCAACCCTAAGAATGAGATATTTGTAAAGACTTATGTGTCTGGAATTGGGGACTCCTGAGAAATCGTAATTGTTCCACTCCTTAACTAGGAAAGTTCTTGACTACCTACTTCTTAGAGAATCGTGACCATGACTTCCTATACAAATGTTTATAGGATATGTACACGTCACACCAATGTTTCTCATCAGGGTGAGCCATTCATTAAGTGGAGATTACGCCTGGATGGTATATTTTAGAGCGAGCTCCTGATAAGGTTTGACCCGTTTCACCCTATTGTGGACCTTTAAAAATATATTACTACAATATCTTCAAAAAATAATCTAATAACATTAACTTCATCATATTTATTATTTTTTAAAGGGTTAAATATGTTTTTTCATCCCTGTAAATATACTAAACTTCGGTTTTGGTCCTCCTAATTTTTTTTCTTTTTTTGGCATATGACTGTAATATACACGTGGATTTATGAGACACATATGTCCTCCTCAACCATTTATGAATTGTCCCTCTTTCAATTTTATCCTAATTGATTTCGTCAGAGTTATCCATGTTCGCCTCTCATTCTTCTTCTCTTCATTTTATTCAATTTTTTCTGCTCATGCTTCATTTCGTTTTCTCATTCTCCAGGTCTAATTCGTCCATGGCTTGTTCAAGGACAAGTGATTCAAAACAAATTAACATGTCAAGCTGCTCTGTGCGAACCCGATGGGGAAGGAACTGTGCTTGTGATGCTCGAACGATGTCTTATGTCTGTAAAAATGAGCGAAACAAAGGTAGGATTTTCTGGAGATGCCCGTATTGGCAGCTTGAAGAAACATGCAATCGTTTTGTTTGGGATGCCAATTTTATCAAGCCAGATGTTGATGTTGTTGAAGTACATGAGAAGAATAAGTTGAAGGAATTAGAGACAATTGAGTTGCTTAGGGATTTGTATGACGGTACGAAGAAGAAGAATTTAAAGCTGCAAACTAAGTTGAGAGCAGAGGCTTGAGCTGGGAAAATATAGCTCATATTTCTTGTTGTGTCATTGATGATTAATGTATTCCTTTTAATGAAATGTGAATGTTGAATGTACTGATGTTGTTTTAGTTTAATGTACCTAATGTGTTTGATGTATAATGCACTTAAATTAGTGAGTTTTAATGAAATGAGATTGTACCAAATTGTCGTTGTTGACACATTGATTGTTTTAGAACTAGTGAGATGAATAATGTAATGATTGATTTAGAACCAAATTGTCTATGTTGATAATGATGAACCAAATTTCTGTTTTAGAACTAATGAGATGTATAATGTACTGATTGATTTAGAACCAAATTGTTTATGTTGATAATGATGAAACAAAATAATAATGAACCAAAATAGATTTTATTGAAATGGATTTCATTCATAATAGAAATAGTTAATGAAATTCAGTATGCCACATATGACATATTCTGATATTAGTCATTGGCTTCAAATAGCACACCAAAATGTAGTACATACCAAAACATAGGACATAACAAAATAATCAGTTTGAAACAACATTACAACAATACAAAAGACAGTATAAACAACATTACATAAATCAAAACAACAATCATGGTATTCAAAGTTCTTCTTGTATGATAACTAGATCATCAGCCTTCTTTCCAGGGCCAACAATATTCTTGGTCTTCAAAGTCCTAAGCCTATCTGACTTCCTCTTCTCAACTCAACCCTATGATGTAGTCTTGTATCTGCTCTGGGTTTTAAACTTCAGAGGCTCACTGCTGGTTGGTCTTGAGAGGACAGTTCGTATACTAGGTGGCTTGAATGGTGGCATTTTATTTGACTTGGGAACTTTACCATAGAAAACTTTGGGACCTGAAGGGCCAGGCTTAGGTTTAGTTGCTTTGATGGGTGATTTGTCAACCCTCAAAGTTTGAATGTTCAGTACATCATCAGGCCCCAACAAAGTTGCGATAATATCATCCAAGTTGGTAGGATTAGGATTTGGTATAGGTTCAAGCTCTAGTTCATTCATTGCATTATTCACAGTTTCAGGTTCAGGATCAGGTTTAGACATTGCATTCTCATGTGCAGCTCAGTCACAGGTGCAGGCTCATTCTCAGTTTCAGGTTCAGACACAAGTGCGGGCTCAGTCACAGGTGCGGGCTCATTCTCAGGCACATGTGCAGACTCATTCTCAACATGGTTAGTTGCCTTAGTCACAGGTTCAGAAACATCATTCTTCATAGACTTAGGTGCCTTTGGTAATTTTGGTGCCTTTGGTACCTTTTGTGCCTTTAGTGCCTTTTCCTCTCTTGGTCCTTTGGGCCTTCCCTGTCATAATCAAAATATAAACATTTACAATGTAGTCACAATATAAACAAACACAATAGGACAGTTAGGCCTTACCCTTTTTTTAGGTGTCAATTTGACATCAGTTGTTTGACTAGCTTGAGTAGGAATTGCTTCACTTGATTGAGTAGGATTTCCTTGACTGGATTGAGTAGGCATTGCTTGGCTTGTTGCAGGAACAGGCACAAGCTGATTTTTTTCTTGCATGTTCTTTTGTTATGACCAAGTTCAAAACACACTTTACACATATGGTTTATGTTAGTTCTTCTCCATTTTGCTTGGCTCCCCTCATCAGGTTCTCTCCTCCTAAGTTTCTTTGGCCTACCAGGGCCTCTCTTGAACATTGGAGGGTATATCATTGGGTCATCCATTTTAGGCCACTTATTCTTGCCATTAAAAGGAGTAATACATTCTGAATAACATCTAACATATGTTTCCCTGTGGTAACATTTATGTACATAATTTATGAGATCATCACATTTCCTATGTATAGCAGAAACTGCATGCCTGCACGGAATTCCTATGAGGTCCCAAAAATTACATGAACATGTCCACTTATTCAAATCCACTAAAAAAATTGTCAATTCACTTGTCATGTCAGCGTCCGTTATCTCAAATAGACGACAAGAACTAATTTTAGGGACGGAAAACTTTTGGGGGACGAAACATTGAATGGAAATTTTAGGAGGACCAAAACCGAAGTTTGGTATATTTACAGGGACGAAAAATATATTTAACCCTTTTTTAAATAACATAACTTTTTATTATTTTCAAAATATTTAACCCTATGGTACAATTTATACTAACTTTTTCTATTGGAGATTTATTTTGAATATGATTGCTTTGAAGGACAATATCTCGATTCGAGGTATAATACCTTAAAATCAAACTTTATGCATTTTTTGTGATGCTGAACCGGAAAATCTATTTCATATTTTCTTTGATTGTGTTGTTCCGAAGAAAGTTTAGAGTGACATTTCTTCGTGGGTTGGTATGGATTTTCTTCATCAATCTCCTAATGTTTTTAACAATTTTTTGGTTTGGGTGGAGTTCTTCAAGAGAAAGAAAGTCAAATCTGAAAGGGAAGGTTGTATCTGGCTTATTTCTTGTTGGTATATTTGGTCATTGAGAAATGGCATGATATTTAAGGAATAGGAATGCAATATTTCAGACCTCATATCGAACATTAAGATTTTGGTTTGGAGATTGAATCATTTAGGAGATAGTGTATTAATTACTCCAATTGTAACTTTTATGATTTTTACAAAGATCCTTTTGCATTTTTTTAGTATAAGGTTCAATTGGTTTATAATATCTTTTAGTGTTTCTCGGGTTTTTACCCTCTTTTGTAATCGGGTTAGAATACCCCTAATACTCTTTTGATATACTCATTGTTTACAAAAAAAAAATTACTTTTTCTATTGAAAAAATATATTAAAAAAATCACTTTTATAAACATCTTACTTTAAAATATGACTGGAATCTCCACACGTGAAAGACGCGACATACATGTTACATGTTCCAAGGTTCTGATCATATTATTTGACTAAACCTTACTACCTCTATTCTAAATTATTTTCTCCGTTCCTTTATACTTTTTAGATAATTTTTTGTTTCTTTTTAATTGTCACTTGCAAAATTCTGTTAGATAAATGGTTTGATAATCTTGGATTTCTTCGAAGAATCGTGTTCGTTCACTTTCCAAACAAAGTATTTCGACCCTATTAAGCCTGGGTTCACGAAATCTTTGTGGGGATAATTCTTGAAGAACAAATAGTTTCTTGGCAAAAGAAATTATTCAGAATGAAGAAGGTTTATGTTTTGATGTTGTACCCGAAAATACAGGCCAAACGACTCCTTATATATGAGTTCAATAATTCAAACGGAAAGACACACCAGTTCGGAAATGGTTATGCCCGTTGGGGATAGGTTCGAAAGTTCAAACGAAAATTTCGCGGGACCCCAGCCAGGGGCTCTGCCCCTTGGAACCCCACGGGGCGCTGCCCCACACCCCGCCAGGGGCTTCGCCCCTTGGAACCCCAACGGGGCGCTGCCCCGCACCCCGCCAGGGGCTTCGCCCCTTGGAACCCCAACGGGGCGCTGCCCCGCACCCCGCCAGGGGCTTCCCCCCTTGGAACCCCGTTTAAGTTATTCGCATTCGATTATATGTTGGCTTGACGAGCGTGCACTCCGCACTACCCTAACTCGTTTTCCAAGCTTTAACATATAATTGCTTTGGCCTGTAGTAAATCTCATTACTACTAAAATGCATTGATGACACTAAAATCACCAACAAATTCAATGTAGTATTAAATGCACTTTGTCAAAATCATCCCTAGATAATTATTATAGAGAGAAAAGGTAAAATGAATGTTATAAATAGTTAGGGGTATTATAGATAATAAGATAATTATTGTATGAAAAGTAACAATAATAATTAGTTTTTTTGTTACGTGTAAAAACTCAAAAAATGACACTTAAAAAAGAACTGAGGGAGTATAGGTTATTTTTTCAAAAAAATTGTCTCAAATTGTAAGTCATCTTACATTTCCAATGCAATATTAATGATTGTTTCTTCAATATACTCTCAAATATTTATTATTATTTATTCTTTCGACTATTTTAATTTTTTTCTCTTATGTAATCATGACAAACATTACTGTAAAGTCATACATAATTTGTTCTACTAACATCTTAAATACTTTTTAGGGTTAATAGTCATCTATTCCCTGCAATATAGACGTGTTTTGATTTACTCCCTTTAAAATAATATTTTTGGTTTACCTCCTGAAATTTTAAAATTCTAAGTCTTTTGCCTCCGGATGGAAAAATTACCCCCTCTAAAATATATATTTTTATTTACCCTCCTGGTTTTTACATGTTTAGGGGTACCCAAAAATTTCAGGGGGTAATCAAAAATTATTTTTTTAAAAGGGATAAATTAAAACATGTCTATATTGCAGGGGGTAAATGACTATTAACCCTACTTTTTATAGGTTAAATACATTGTAAAAGATTTTATACAAGAGTTTAATTTTATCTGATATGTCACGCACCATCTCATATCTTCTTTTCATGTACATAAATCCAGTGTTTTAAAACCCAAACCATTCTGGCCGATCGGACCGGTTAGACCGTGAATCGGATGATAGAATGGTCTAGTAAGGTCATTGAACTATAGTTACAATTGATCCAGTAAAAATCAGTGTGACCCGACCGATTTACTAGTTAGACCAATGAACCACTGAGTTTCTTTATCCAACGAATTGATCTTTTTATATTTATTTTTTAACTTAATTATAATTTTGATCATTCTATTTTCATTTTTCTTAAATTAAAATCTTATTTTATTATGAAAAGATTTGTAAGAAATCATTTTTTATAGCTAATTTATAATAATGTTGCAAAAGAAAAATAAATTAACAATATAAAAAAAAAATCATGATGTAAAATAAAAATGAAATTAGATTTTTATATTATTTGAAGTATGAATCTTATTATTTGAAGAAAAAATAGTTTATGTTACAAAAGAAAGAAGAATGATGAAATTAAATTTTCATATTATTTTGAATATAAATCTTATTTATTTTTAAGTAAAAGCCACATTATTTTTGTTAACTTTTTTATTTATAGATTTTTATTTTCTACTTTATCTTTTATTTTAAATTATTTATACAAAATATAATATTTGTTTATATCCTATATTAGTTTATCAGTTTATGTTAGTATTATATCATATAATAATTATTATTTAATTTATAAACATCAATAAATTATTATGTTTGAAAGTTGGAATTTTATTCAAATTTGTTGTTCAACTTATTTACATGAATACATTTATAGATAATTTTCATATATTTTATAATTATAAAATTTGTGTCAAGAATTGTATTTCATGAATATTATATATTTTAATTTATATAAACTGAATCAAAAGTCATACGATCCGATCTGACCACTAATCCAATGATCCAGTAGTTTAACCGAATCAATGACCGACTGGATTTTAAAACATTGCACAAATCACTACCTTTTATTATTTCTTATTTATTTGGTTGTCGTTACTAATACTAACATTGCACAAATCACTACCTTTTATTATTTCTCATTTATTTGGTTGTCGTTACTAATACTTAGTATTATACTTTGCATGTTATTTTGAATCAATGCAACATACTCTGCACGTAACCACTTTAATTGACATGTATGTCCTACAATGAATCTATTGACTATGACCTCGTTTTACAATAAATAAATGTATCAATGAAAGATGATTAACATTTTTTTATGCAAGTGTTTTTATCATTCATATATTAGTTTATTCATTTTTATCATTAATAGTAAAGAAAAAGAAAAAAAAAAAAAATGATGCGCATCATGTATCTTATCTGAACTTTTTTAAGTTATTTGTATTATATTATAGTGATATATTCTACCAGATGACATTTGAAAAAGTTGTCGGTGTATTTTTATTAAATTTTATAATTTAGAAACAATCGAAAAAAAATAATATTATATTAAAAATGGAAATAATGTTTTTTAATAATTGTATTCTTACAAATGAATATGTTATTATTTAGCATGACAATAATGTAAGATAATTCTGTAAGTGATTTTATTTTTTATGATAAATTTTATATTCAATTTTATGTTTGTTTTAAAATTAAAAATGAAATTTTATTCTAGCCACTGAAATACAGTAGTAATATGAGATGTATAAATATTGTAACAGGTTAAGTCAAATGTTTTTTTTATAATAAAAATCAGACAATCATGACGAATAAAATATAAAATTGAAATTGAAATTTATTCACTTTAAAATATTTTTAAAATAATAATTTTACGCTCTATGGCCTACTGCCCCGAGCGTAAATACTTACAGTAATTTGGTACATAGTTTATAGGGAAACAATGGGTGTGATTGGTCCGCAGTCAATTCCCTCAGTTAATGTGGAGGCATATCCACAATATGGAGGAAATGAGTTATTAGTCCTATTTTTAGTCCTATTTTCAACTTTAAAGGCAATGATTTTTTTGGGAATCAATGTAATGTGGAATGGTACTTGTTGTTACTTAGTCAATATTTATGCTAAGTGTAGTTTTAATAAGAAGCGAAACATGTGGTCTCAACTTGTAAATTTGAAAAGCAAGTTTTCTCCCTGTGAATGGTTAATGGGCGGTGACTTCAATGCAATTAAATCAATTAAAGAAAGGAGGGATTTGAGTTCACACAATTTGGTAGAGATGGAGAAGTTTTCCATATTCATGGAAGTCATGGAACTAGTGGAAGCTAATGGAAGTTGTTGCAGTGGGCTTGATAGGGTATTGCTGACTGACAATCTCATCAACATGTGGAGTGTGACAGCACAAAAGGTGGCGATCGAGACATTTCAAACCATATACTGGTTTGGATTAGGGCTAATAATGTTAATCGGGGGCCTAAACCGTTCAAGGTATTTAATTATTGGTTTGAGCACCCCCAGTTCTTGGACTTTGTGAAGAATAAATGAAATTTGTATCAGTTCAGTGGGAGTGCGACCATGGTTCTTAATAATAAAAAATCAAAGCTTTGAGGTCAAGATTACGATGGTGGAATAGAGAGATCTTCGAGTAGGTCAACCTTAAAATTGAAGAAGGGGTGAACTTATTGAATAACATTGATGCATAAATATTTACGGATAGCAACATATCTTCGACTGGGGTACTGCTACAAAGGAGTAAAACATAAGAGTATGTTTGGAATAATTTGCCTATAGAAAGAAAGTATGCTAAATCAAAAAGCAAGAGCAAGATGGGTAAAGGATGGAGACATAAACACTAAGTTCTTCCACTCGTCGTTAAAATGTAGAACCCGTAAGAACATGACCACGACCCTGAAAGCGGGGCCTTCATTGTTAGAAGATGTGGATTCAATCAAACAAGCTTTCATGCATCGATTGGAGTTTTCTCATGAAGACTTTGTTAGCTATGGGATTTGGGGGGAAATGGCTATAATGGATGAATGGTGGAGTTTTTACTAGTTTCATGTTCGTGCTAGTTAACGGGAGCACAACCAAGGATTTTAAGGTGTCAAGGGGGATCAGACAAGGAGACCATATGCCCCCTTTTCTATTCGTTATTATAGCTAAAGGGCTTGCATCCTTGGTGAGGAAGGCGTCGAGTTTGGATATAATTAGCGGGTTTAAAGTTAAAGACATAGTTATTCACAACATGCTATAGTTTCAGACGACACTATTCTAGTATGTGATGCAAGTTGGTCTAACAATTGGGGTTTGAAAGGAATACTAAGAGGCTTCGAGTTGGTTTCAAGCTTAAAAACCAACGTGTTAAAGAGCTGTTTATATGGGGGTTGCAGTGGATGAATTTGTCATGGAGGCGGCTGCTCGCTTTTTATCCTGTAAAAAGGAAATTTTACCTTTTAAATTTCTTGGACTCACCATTGGAGGCAACCATAGGTGGTTGTCATTTTGGCATCCAATAATTAATTGTTTGAAGTCATGTTTGTCATATTGGAAGGGAAGGCCTATTTCCATTGGCATAAGGGTCACATTGTTGAACTCCATCTTATCTAACTTATCTACCCACCATCGTTCCTTCTTCAAAGCACCAGTAAAGGCCGTTCAAAATATTATTGCCTTGCAAAGACGATTTCTATGGCCGAGTTGGTGGACAAACAAGGCTTGGTCATGATTGGTGGTCGTAACTTTCTTAGTCTAATGGTTACTAACTGCAAGTGCACGGTCTATCGCATAGTAATAAAAGATATCGATCCCACAGAGACTCGATAATCAACCTAGTGATATCGGGTGTTACTATGTTTAGCTAAGACGAGTGATGTTTTTAGTTTTAGAATGTGAAAAATTAATTAAGTTAAATTAATAATAAGAACATCGGTACGTAATTGATTCGCCTTCGCGAATTCAATAGAGGGTTGGCTTGTTAAGGTTTATTAAGTTATCTCTCTGTAGAATCTCTCGGTTTAAAAGTTGTTAACTCACACTCTCGTGGTCTTGCCTATTACTATACTCCTAAGTTCAATTGAGCGCTCTCGCTGTCTCAATTCAAGTTAGAAATACTTTTTGGAAACCTAAAGGTTCTAATTAGTTTTAAAGCGCTTCCATTGTATTTAAAATAATGCCCGATTTCAGCTATCTGATTATGATCTCACACTATCGTGGTCTTAATCCTAATCTTTTATACTCTCTTACTCTCATAACGAAAGTTATTTATATTAAGAAATCGAAAGCCAGAAAGTAACTTAATTTAAAGTGTTAGCCTAATTCTACCGAATTCGTTCCGGTTAGACAACTACATACAGATTAACGGTTTAGCCAGACGTATTAAATAAAAACAAAGAAAGGTAGAAGGAGAAGAATTTCATAATATACATAAATGCAATAATAATTAAACAATAAAGCATTAAAATTAGAAACCTGGTTGTAATGTTCTTGATCAACCAAACTTTTCAAATTTTAGAAACTAAGACGATTATTCAGTGGCTAGAAACAAAAAATAAAAATAATGATAGCTTCCTAATGATGGAAACTATCACTTGGGGTTGGTAAAGGAAAATAAAGGCGATGCTGAAAATAAATTTGAACTTCGAATGGAAAAATGACAGAAATTCGAGACTTGAACGAAGCTCCTGTTGCAATTTGCAGTAGCTTCTATTTATAGGTGGCAGTTTGGTTTGTTGAGAACTTGAAGGCATGGACTTAGGTTGGGCTTTGATTGAGTTGCTTAGACTGAGGTGGATTAGGGTAGAGAGAAACTATATGTTGAATGCGAATAATTCTCATAACGTCTATCTCTGTTTTGAATTTTATTTCGTAATTAGGTTTCTAGAGTTGACCTTGTGAAGAGCGTAACAATTATGGGATGGGAAACTTGTCCTTGTGACGAGCGTAACAAACATGGGACGAGCGTCTTGAGAGGGTGAAGATCGTCACTCATGTGTGACGGGCATCCCTTAATCAATAATGCAGAATTGGAATTTTATTGATCTGTTTCCTTTTGTTTTCTACATTTCTTTTCCAATAAGTCTCCTTTTTATATTTTTGCCTCCAAAAGTCATGTTTGATCAAATATCTGCAAAACAAACACAAATCTTGCGTAACATTGTCCAAAATACATAAATTAACATGTTAAACAATCGGAAATCGTATTAAATAATCGATATAAATTTGAGTTATCAAATTCCTCAGACTTGAATCTTTGCTTGTCCTCAAGGAAACAATCAAATATGTTTTGAAAAATAACCTTCATATGCAGACACAAAATACATCACCTGTCCATACGTGGTTGTGCGGCTTTATGTTAAAAGAACTAATATTGATTCGAACACTAAAAATACACTAATGACACTAAAAACGAATAATGTTCTTAAACCCCTTGTACAAACCAATCTGAATCATGCTATTATAGCTCAACCTAATTCTCTTGTCTTTGTTTCACGCAATTTCATTCCGACACAATCACATTAAGCCCTTTACCTTTGCACGCACATAGTGGAGTAACCTGTTAGTGAGTTTGATCCTTCTTTTCATACGAGGTCTGGTACACAAGTGCGGTAACCCTTTATCATACTGAATGTAAGTCCTGGGGGATCGAATAGTAATTCGCCCTACCGAGTTCAGAACCAGATTCCTCTGAACTAACTGACATCAGTCTTTTTACTTTGCCTTTTGTGTAGCTTGATTGTTTTACCAATGGCTTGCATATTCTTAAGATTTTTTTCTTTTTCCTCTTTTTTGGCATTTTTGCAGTCAATCACTTATTTGCTTCAGTTCTCCACGTAGCTTGTACTTCAGGTGGTGATGACTGCTAATATAAACTACTTGAGGCTAATTTAGAACTAAAGTTTCAGATTTCGGTATAACAAGTATCCAGATTGATAGCGCATCTAAGGGTCTAAGGTGTCAAGACTGTATAAATTTCGTTAAGTCTTTTCTCAGTTTCTAACAAAGCTTATTAACCTATATACTTGTAGGGAGTGTTAAATGAAAGCATTCTAAAGGAATAAATTTTTTTGGTAATGCTAAAAATACTGGAGAGAATTTAAAATTGAATACTTCGATTAATTTATAAAGTTCCGTACAATAAGAAGGGAAATCTAATACCTTCTCCCACACTATCTCGGACATTGTCCTCAATGTTGTGAGATATAGGTACACTTCTAAATAAAGAAAACAACAAAAACAATAAAAGCTAAAAACTAAAAAGAACTAAACCACTCCTGCGGTGGTGGTGGTCTCTGGCCTCGTCCTCTGGCTCTTCCTCTGACAGCTCTCTGTCCATATATCGCTATATGGTCTGGTTCACCTACATGATAGATAAAATCATGTAGATCTTGAACTTCGTGTGTCAGGCCACCCAATGCTTCAGTGTTAGCAGCAATGAGTGCTCCCTAAGATGTCTGAGCAAGCTCCATCCTTCCCATTATCTCGGTCATCTCCTCGTAATGCCTCTGCTGCATCTCTTGGCTCTGAACGATGGCCGCCATAATATCGTCCATAGACACGGGTTGTTGATTACTACATCAGCGTCTAGTGGAGGTGTTAGTGCTGGCGAAATCAGCGACTCTTGTATCAGCAACTTCCTCATTGTCCATAGCCTGTTGTACCTCATCGATCCTTGCATCTTGTTGTTCTTTCAGTGCAGCCGCACCTGGTGAAGGAGCGTCGAAGTCATAGTGCCAATTGGCTCTGACCTTCACATCTGTGTGAGAGGGGCATGGGAAGACAATGCTTCTGATAACCCGGTTTTTAACAACCAAGTTATATCTGTTATCCGTCCTTTGCCTGACGATGTGGATGCTCTTGCAATACTCTATATCGAGGTACAGGGCGGTAGTTGCTAACAACCGGTTCAGGTTTTCCTCTAGACCAAGCTTGATGGCGAGGTCAGTGATCATACCACCAAAACAAAAAGGGGTATTCCCTCTGTTGCAAGTACATTCGATGTTGGAGAAGATGAATGCTACGGGGTTCACTAGGATGTCGTAGAAAGCGCATCTGATTAAGAAAAGCTCTCGTTGATTCACTTTGTGATTGTTTTACCTTCCTAAAACTGTGCTGGACACCACCCTCTGAAAATAACAGATGGCGGGGTTATAGATATGAGTTTCATACATCTCATCCCATGCCTGTCGCCTCTCTCTGGATAACTCCTCCCAAAGCTGGAAGGCATCGGCTTGCCAATTCGCATCCCTTGGAATGGTTAAGTGCACGCCATTGCCATGCGGAAATCTGAACCATTCGCTGAACTGCTCCTGAGTGACGGAATATTCCGTTCCAAAAAGGTGAAACGTAATCTTCCCTACCAAAAATTTTGTTGAATCGTTGGGCGTGTTATACGCGAAGGAGCTCAGAAATTCCAAGGTAAGCGTAACATAGGTGGTTCTGTTGCTCTTGCACAGTGTCGTGAGACTGGTTTTTGCGAGCATGTAGTTTATACTGTCGAGGAGACCCAGTCGAGTCAGGAAATCCTCTTCAATGTAACTAGTGACAATAACAGTTATATCACGGAACTCGGCAAAGCGTGCACACTGAAGTTCTCTGGAGGAACCTTCTATTGGAAGAATGTTAACGGGTGTTTGGGCTGCCATTGTTTTAGAAAGGTTTGGAAAGAAAAAGATGAAGTTAAGAGAACTAAATTTTGTGAAGAGATGGGGTTGGTATAAAATGTAATTGGTACTGAAAATAAATAGAAAAAAGAAAACAGGGAGTGGGTGAGTGGGGTTGCTAGAATTTTTCTATCAATAGAATGTTGTGAATTGTTATGTGAAAGTGGAAGAAAGGAATGGATACTTATAGGAGGAGGTGGGACAATGTCGTTAGAGAAAATGGGGTTAGTGGGATTGCAACGATCTTTATGACCGTTGCAGGTGAACGTTACTGGTTTCTGGAACTTGGGAAGCTCGTCATGGATTTGTGACGCTCGTCACATTAGGGTGACGGTCGTCAGGCATTAAAAATTCCCAATTTTTTGGCTTCCTCTTATTCTGTTATTCACGTGATGCTTTTTATACATTCCTTTCTTACAACTAATGTGTGTAGCAGGTAGCAAAATTATTATGTAGCTGGTGATACTTTTTATATCAGTAGGTAGAAATTATTTTAGCAGTAGGTGTCGCTCCTGGGATTTTCATTCTAGTACAAACGCGAAAGTGGCGCGGAAAATGTAGAGTCGCCAACCATGCATTTTTATCCCCGAATGAGTGGGAAAGGTAATGCTGCACAAACTTAAGAGAAAAGGAAAGGACGGGGTCCTGCAAACCAAAGATACTGGGTTCGGGAGTCGATTACAACCTGGGAAGGTATTAGCACCCCGGACCGTCCGCCATACCCGACGGGATCCACCCTTGTTTATCTGTTTCAAAGGGTGAGAAATAAGATGTTGTTGAACTGAAATTGCTAACTAGGACTGGAGCTAAAATAAGAAAGGAAACTAGAGAAGAAGAACGAAAAGAAAGTATGGGGAAAATGTAGGGAAAATAAAGATTATGCTCGAATGGGCCCTACCCCGCTGCCTACGTACCTCATCGGGAATATGAGGATCAGAGTCGACGTAGTTCGCCTAACTAAGGAGGGAACTTTTTTGTGTTTTTTAGGATGACATTGTCATAATTCTAACTTAGGTGTTGTCGGCTCGCTGAATCGAGGGCTTTACTGTGTTGTTGTTTGAACTGTTGAAACAAGTCATGATCGTCCGCAAAGAATGGGAGATGAGAAGAGAAGACGTGTTGTCTTTGTTTATTGTCTTTTAGAAGAAGTGTTTTGACTTTATGTTTATCATGTGTACAATACTAAAGACTATGATACATAAGCGAATACTTTCCAAGGTCGCTCCCAATGGAACGTTTGTAAAGCATCATAGAAAAGTGGAAGAGACCTCCATTAATCATTTCATATATGGCTTAAGGCTCGTGGCGTATTGTACACACTTTCATTATTACATGTTTTTTATTTTTCTTTAAAGATGAGATGTGAGAATCAAGTTTCAAAAAAAGGAGAAACTATGGGGAGACTACGACTCAAACCCTAGGTTATTATGTTCAATAAGATCCTACGATTAGTGGAGTTTGAAAGGTTAAAGCTACCTGATCGGATACTAAACCTAAAAATGTGAGTATACAAAAAGTAATGATGAATACGATGCTCCTATGTCATAGTTGGTGAGAACATATGATGAGTCGTGAATGAATGGAATGGTGATCGGGTGGGTCGACTGTGCGGTGCTGAGACACACGACTTATGGTTTGTAACATACAAGGGTGTGCTTTGGTTTATTAGAGTGAATCGAAGGTGTAATCGAGGAAGCCCTAATATCATATGGAACTTGTTCATTTTATATTTTTTGAAATCATTTGACGTTGGATCGAATATCTCTTTTCTTTCTTTTTGAAATTTGGTTTTCTAAACGCTTCATTTTTATCTTTATCTACTCTAGTTATAAGTATCATACAAGCATAAAAATATTCTAAACTATTACATCATGAAATCATAAAAACCCAAAAAAATAAACAAAGCATAATGGACAAATAATTCAAATCTGTAAGCATAGTCCTCAAATGATACCTTGCACAACGAAAAAAATTGTTAGTAACTGAATTTAATGTGATTATGTAAAAGTATGAACAAATGAATTAATATGTAAAATTGAAAAAAAAAATATTAGAAGCATATAAAGCATAAAATCGAAATAAATGCGAAAAATCGAAAAAATAAGAATTAAAAAATGTCAGCTATTTTTATAGGCTAAAATATTATTTTTATTTTTTTTCTGGAATTTTTTTGTGAGAAGAACTATTTTTTTTAAATGATTTTTTAAGGAATTGTGAAAGAAAATAAGAAACATTAAATAAAATGCTAGGGGTGTGAAGGATTAGCAATTTTCTAATTAAAAAACAACATGGGCCAAGATAAGGTGGGTGAGGATAGCAATTTTCATAGGCCCAAAACGCATTGGCTAGTCTGAGGATCATGCTATAGTCCGTAGTCAACTTTGTTGATTTGGTGGAGCACTCATGTCCGTTCGATCACATGGTGATGATTGATGATTATGATGGAAAGCTAAGACGCTAGGGTGCACGATGGTTACCATGGGATGTAGCATATAAGATTGGAATCCGGTGGTCCTACCGGACGGTGACAAGTGTCACCGCCAGAGTGGACCACCCAAAGAAAATCTTATCTCTTCATATCTTCTTAACAACCAAAATGACGATGGATTAATTGGTTTTTAATGAGTTTTTTATGACTTTAACGGTACACTAATGAGTTGTATACTATCCACCGTCATTTCAACATCTTTAACCATCTTTTCTGCCTCATGTTTAGTTCTTTTTAATCAAACAAGTATTTCAAACTCTTATGATCGCTGAACACCTCAAATCTCGATCCAAACAGACAATGTCTCCAAATCTTTAGCACAAAAACCACAGTTGTCAACTCTAAGTCATGGGTAGGATAGTTCCTCTCATGAACACGTAGCTGTTGTCTAGAAGCATAGGCATCTACTTGACCATTATGCATCAACACACCACCTAGACCCATCTTCGAAGCATCACAGTACACCATAAAAGATTCATTCGGATATGGAAAAATTAAAACTGGATCAGTCGTTAACCTCTTCTTCAATTCAACAAATCTCTTCTCGCACGCAACATCCCACACATAAGCCTGCCCCCATTCGAGTCAACTGAGTCAGAGGTGATGCCAACTTAGAAAAACCTTCTATAAACTTTCGGTAATAACCGGCCAAACCAAGAAAACTCTTGATCCCCGCTGAAGACTTCAGAATATCCCACCTTAACATAACATCAATCTTTGAAGGATCCACATAAATTCCACCACTAGAAATCACATGGCCAAGGAAACTCACTTCCTTCAACCAGAACTCGCACTTTGACAACTTAGCATAAATCTTCTTCTCTCTCAACACTTGTAATACAATTCTCAGATGTCCTTCATGTTCTAAATCTGACTTTGAATAAATTAGGATGTCGTCAATAAAAACCACCATAAACTTATCCAAATACTCATGAAAAGTACGATTCATATACTCCATGAATACACCAGGTGTATTGGATACACCAAAAAGCATCACAATATTTCATAGTGACCATACCTCATTCTGAAAGCCGTCTTCGGAATATCATCTGCTTTAACTTGAATCTAATGATAACCAGAACTCAATGTTAGACGATAGCGCAGATCTAGAAAGGGTGGGGGGTTGAATAGATCCCTTTTTAAAATTTACTTTTCAAAATTTAATTGAAAAAGTATTGCGGAAGTTTCCCGGAAAATCGTCTAGTTCAAATTTGAAGTCACCGGAGATCGGATATACGCAAAACCCAATTGTAATGAAATGATGACTAGAAGAATTAATATTTTACAAATGATTCACTTGATAATTCAACACTTGATAAAACTATTCTTAACAATGATATAGAAAAGAAATTAGGCACAATCAAATTGAATTTGTGTGGTTAGGCTTTTTACCAAACACTTAGAGTGCACACATCAAGGATAATTTTGTCGTATCAAATAGTGTAGAATTTTACCCACTCTAGTTATCACTTTTGAGTGTAACTATTTATCAAACACTTTGAGTGCACTAATTTGATACACCAGAATTTTAAAGCACATAAGATCAAGATGAACAAAAGTAAAATGCGAGAAATGTAAAGAACACAAGGAGTTTTTTGAGGCGGTTCCTTCGTCGTCCTCGCTTGAAGTACTCTGCCCCCAATTCACAATTGAATTGGGCAATTTTATTAAATCTCAATAGTTTTACAAGAAGAGAGATAAATGAACCAACAAACCAAACCGCGTTGAATATGCTGACAAATCTTCTTCTTGACCCTTGATCCAAAGTAGAATCAAGTCTTTCACGCGTGTCGAGAAAGCCCCCGATTAATTGCTCCCTTCTTGCAAGGATTCACGATCCTCCAAACTTTGAGCACGACTGAGTTTCTCCAACACCTGTGAACCCACAAAGACCTTCACAATCCTCCGTCTACTGTGATATGAAAGAACGATCCCCTTGATCTTTAATCTACCTCACTCGGCTGAATCTATGAACGATCTTTGTGTGCAAAACCCCCAAATCTTCAACGATCTTGGAGGAGAAAAACCTTCAGATTTTTCCAAGGAAAACCCACACACTCTAGACCCAATCTGAAACTCTAATTCACGATTGAACGTTATCTTCGAAACAAGCACTGTAATCAAACAAAGATTGTTGTGTGTGATTTTTGATTGATGCAAGAATGAAGAAGATGAAGAGAGATGTGTGTATTTCTTTCACTTTCCTTGTTAACCTCTCAAAAGAAATGAAACCTGCTATTTATATTGGTTAGTGATTGTAACATAAAAGAAGGAAAAATTAAATGAAAAATTGAGTCATCACAGTAATGAGCCGACTCAAATCATTAAATGAGCCGGCTCAAATTGCCAGGTGAGCCGGCCAAAAATAACAAAGAGGCAGCCTGTTGAGACCCGCAGGAAATGAGAAGAAAAAAACTTTTTGATGAGTCGAATCATGAAGGATTTTGAGTCGGATCATCCATACCCATGAGTCGACCAAAATGATGCTTCAGGAAGCCTGTTGGAACCCGTGTGTTTGGGCATCAAAACACACTGAATGAGTCGGCTCATTGTGGAATTTGAGTCGGCTCATTCAGTTCATTTTTCCAAAAATGTTATTTCTTGTTTTTCCTTATAGAACCACTTATGCTTTCAAACATGCCAAGTTTTTGACACATTAAAATTCATGTCATGTCTCATAAACTCCCCCTTTTTGATGATGGCAAAAATTTGATGAATCAATCGCCATATGTTGTTGTTAAGCTCCCCCTGACTATATGACCCAATCATATATGCTATCAATATCATCTCCCCCTTTGACAACATCAAAAAGAAGATGATACATATGAGTTAACCACCAATGAAAATAGCATGCTAAACATAATTCCAAATGAGAAACCAATTGCAATAGGAACACGCATTCACAAACACACAATTTGGAAAAGCGAGTAAAGACTATGACAATAAACAAAACAAATCCAACCAAGGAAATATGAGTTCATACAAAAACAAACCATAAACTACATTCAAAAACACCACAAACAAACATTATGCAATGATTCTCTCAAGCTTGGGGATTATGATTCCGAGTAGATGGATAACGGCGACGATAAGTGATAGGTTGTGAGTTATTCATATCGGTTTCGGTAATGAAGAAAACTATTGTTAAGAGAGTTGAAGGCAGTGTCCTGAGAAGCCAAATGATCTTGTAGTGCAGTATACCGAGTGTCTTGAATGGACACATAATCGGCAAAAGCGGTATCTTGCTCATTTAAACGCCGTTTTATCTCCGAGTATCTCTCAGTCTGAGTTGTGTAGTAAGCTTGTTGTTGAAGTTGCATATTTTGGAGCATAGCCATGATTCTGGAAGGATCATCTTGTTGCGGTTGAGACGGAGGAGGAGATGGAGGAGCAAAGCGAGTAGTAGTATTTTTCCACCCGGTGTGGTTCCATTCACCCCATCCTTGATTTTCATAGGAATCATTTGATGGGATGCCATGCCACTCTTCGTTGTCAGCAGGAAATTCTTCATTTGGAACCACATTTGGTTCATTTTGGTCCTCAAGATCATCCCATCATAATTGTCTTCTAACGGTTGATGTTGATCACTTCTTACCACATACCGATACCGTCTTTCTTGAGAGTCCCATATGTGAACCATAAGACTTAGGGTCTTTTGTTGAAACCAATTGGTGTCAGGCACGGATACCATGGGTAAGTCACCACTAACAAGTTCCGCTTTGTCAATGATCTTCTGAATGATTGAAGGATATGTAAGAGCAACTCCTTTCTTTTCCTTGAGGGCAAAAATACGACACAAAATAATGGGGCCAGTTGACTTTGACTTTGTTCCGAAGAATATATATCAAATGAACTTCACTCATATCAATACGAGAAAAGCCTCCTTTCTTTGGACGTAAATTGTGTGCAACGATCCAATGAAGGATACGATCCAACGGCTTGACTTTTCCAGTAGTAGTTGTATTCGGAAACAATTCAGAATTAGCAATGAATTCAACAAAAGGTTCTTTGAGCATACCGTATAGTTCAGAATGAAATGAGTAATTATCCACTTGAGATGAATCAGTCATCAAGACACTAGGTTCTTCAGGATCAATGCGAAACAAATCTTTCCACACTTGAACATTAACAACAAACATTCTAGAGCCCATACAGAAGTTGAATTCGAACCCTTTAAAAGTACCAACCAGACCAGCATAGAACATTTTGACCAAATCCTCATTATAATCGATATGACAGGAGAGAAATGGATTGATACCTTGAAAATCCATCAGTTCAATAATGTGAGGAATGTGCATTTGAGTTGCTGTTGTTCTTTAGTACACATATTGAGGAACAACCTTCCTGTTCTTGAATTTTTTTGTTATAAACTTCAACCAAATCAGATGGAAGAAGAGACAAAGCATTGACAGGGAGAGATGATTGTGAAGTAGAACCCCGATATCTTTTACCTGTTTCTCTTGAAGCCATTGTTGAGAGTTTTGAAGCTTTGAGAGGGGATTTTAGGGTTTTAGGTTGAAGAGATAAACTTAAGAGAATATGAAAATATGAAATGATGATGATATTAAAATGAATTGTTAATGAGATGTATTATAGAAATCCATAAGAAGCAATAAATTGAAAGTCATAAGTTGATGGAAGGCATTGATGTGCCGACCTAGGAAGGAGGAAAGGCAGGCGGCGCGTCTTTTCAAGACTGCCAAATGTCAGTTGACGCGACAATGAGTCGGCTCAAAATTTGAATTTGAAATGAGTCGGCTCAACGAAGCAGAGAGGTCAACTCATAGGGTTCCATGAGCCGACTCATGAGTCGGCCTGTTGGGACCCGACAGTTTTGACAGAAAATTTCCACTAAAAGCCACTTAAATCACCTCAAATCATGAAAATATCATCATTTATGCTAATCATTTGACAGACAACCAATCATATTCCAAGAGAAAAGAAGAAATAGATAAAGATACAAACATAAGCAATGCAACATAATTTTACTATATATATATCATGAATGGAAAAGAAAACTAAGTTTAGAAGGATATTACCTCGAGTATATGTGAAATAGATGTAAGATAACACTATACAACAAGAAGTTAGAGACAAGAGGAGTTGAACCAAAGAATAATGTATAAACAAAGCAATGATTATCAAGATCTATTTGAGATGTCAAGAACACCAAGTTCCCTACGGGTATAGAAGAATGGATCGGTAGCAAGTGGTTTTGTAAAAATGTCGGCTAGTTGATCTGAACTATCAACGTGCTCAAACACCACACCACCTTTCTCTACATGATCCCTAAGGAAATGATGCCTTATTTCAATATGCTTAGTGCGTGAATGAAGAATATGATTTTTGGTAAGATTAATTGCACTAGTGTTGTCACACAAAATTGGAATTTGTTTAAGAGAGATATTGAAGTCAAGCAATTGTTGTTTTAGCCATAAGATTTGGGCACAACAATTTTCGGCTGCAATATACTCCGCCTCCGCAGTTGATAAAGCAAGAAAACTTGCTTTTTGCTATGCCAACTAACAAGAGAGTTTGAAAAGAAATGACAAGTTCCACTTGTGCTTTTCCTATCCATTTTGCAACCGGCAAAGTCGGAGTCGGAAAAACCTACCAAAGAGCAATCACTACCCTTAGGATACCATAAGCCAAACTTAGATGTACCACAAAGATACCTAAGTATGCGTTTAACTGATTTTAAATGTGATTCCTTAGGGCAAAATTGAAACCTAACACACATACATACATTAAATATGATATCTGGACGCGATGCCGTAAGATAAAGAAGGGATCCGATCATACCTCGATACCTTTTTATATCCACATCCTTACCCTTTTCATCACGATCAAGACTTGACGCAGTAGGCATTGGTGTATCAATAGGCTTGGAGTTTGTCATATCAAACCTTTTGAGCAACTTATTGCAATATTTAGATTGACTTATGAAGGTTCCATCTTCAAGTTGTCTAATTTGAAGTACGAGGAAGAAATTTAGCTCCCCCATCATACTCATCTCAAATTCACCTTGCATAGAACTTGAAAATTCTTTGACCAACTTCATGTTAGTAGATCCAAAAATAATATCATCTACATATACTTGAACTAATATAGAATGTTTTCGTTCACGTTTAATAAAGAGAGTAGTGTCAACCTTTCCTCTTGAAAAACCTTGATTGATTAAAAATTTGCTTAGGCGCTCATACCAAGCTCTATGAGCTTGTTTGAGACCATATAAAGCACGTTTTAGTTTGTAAACATGATTTGGTTTTTCAAAATTTTCAAATCTAGGAGGTTGACACACATAAACCTCTTCATTTATATATTCGTTAAGGAAGGCACTCTTAACATCCATTTGATATAATTTGAAGTTTTGTGAACAAGCAAATGCAAGTAAAAGGCATATAGCCTCAAGGCGGGAAACAGGAGCATAAGTTTCCTCATAGTCTATGCCTTCCTCTTGTTTATACCCTTGAGCAACAAGACGGGCCTTGTTGCGAATAATAGTGTCATTTTCATCCAATTTGTTCCTAAAAACCCATTTGGTGCCAATTACTCGATGATCTCGCGGAGGTGGAACAAGGTCCCAAACCTCATTTCTTTTAAATTGATTTAGTTCCTCTTGCATGGCTAGGAACCAATTTTCATCAAGTAAGGCTTCTTTGGCATATTTAGGCTCAATTTGAGATATGAAGGCATGATAAAAACAAAATTTACTTAGTCTTGATCTAGTAATGACACCCTTTGAGATATCTCCAATGATGTTATCGATAGGATGATCTTTTGATGTCTTCCATTCCAATGGTAGATCATTTTGAAAGGATGCTTGACCTTCATCTTTGAAACTAGACACATCAACCGGCTCCTTATTAACAAAATCCGGAAAGGGTTCCACACGAGAAATATCAATGCCTTTAACAATCTCACTAGAGGAGGCACCTGCACCAATAACGACACTACCTTTTCCGACAACATTCAGATAAGATTCATCAAAAGATACATGTACAGATTCTTCAACTATAAGCAACCTTTTATTGTATATTCTATATGCTTTACTTGAATTAGAGTATCCAAGGAAGATGCCCTCATCCTCCTTTGAATCAAATTTACCAAGATTTTCTTTTCCATTATTTAGCACAAAACATTTGCAACCAAAAACATGAAGATGTGACACACTAGGCTTTCTTCCTTTTAAAAGTTCATAGGGCGTTTTGTTTAGAATAGGTTGAATAGTGATCCTATTCAAAACATAGCAAGCAGTGCTAATAGCATCGGCCCAAAAATATTTAGGAATGCCGCTATCATTAATCATAGTTCTTCCCAATTCCTCCAACACAAGATTTTTATGTTCCACAACACCATTTTATTGTGGAGTTCTAGGAGCGGAAAAATTATGATCAATGCCATGGTTTTCACAAAAAATTTCAAAGAGATGATTTTCAAACTCACCTCCATGGTCACTCCTAATAGTTACAATGTTTGTGCCAAGTTTATTTTGAGATAATTTGGCAAACGTTTCAAATGCCGAAAAGGTATCACTTTTACTAGCTAAGAAGATTGTCCAACAAAATCGAGAGTAGTCGTCAACGATAACAAAAACATAATAGTTCCCTCCTATACTTTTGATTCTAGAAGGACCAAAAAGATCCATGTGTAGAAGTTCAAGAGGTCTAGAAGTAGAGACTAAATTTTTTGATTTAAAAGATATCTTGGTTTGCTTTCCCATTTGGAAAGCATCACAAAGCTGGTCTCTAGTGAACTTTATGTTAGGCAAACCGACTACTAAGTTTTTGGACACAACCTTATTTAGCCAGTCAAAGTTGATATGAGCTAAACGTCTATGCCAAAGCCAAGACTCTTCACTTTTGGAAATAAGACATTTAGGATCACTCATGGTCATCGAATTCAGATCAAGCATATATACATTGTTAACCCTCAAGCCTTTAAACACATCCTCTTTGTTTTCATTATGTTCAATTATGCAACCTTCTTTAGAGAATGAGACATTATATCCCTTATCACATAATTGACTAATGCTAACAAGGTTATGTTTAAGACCTTCAACTAAAAGGACATTAGAGATAGATGTAGAAGAGGGATTACCTACACTACCTTTGCCAAGTATAACTCCCTTGTTGTTATCACCATAGGTAACAAAGCCCTTCTTCCTAGCCACAAAGTCATAGAATAGGTAAATATCACCTGTCATATGTCTTGAGCATCCATTATCAAGAAACCATCATTTCTCCATAGTCTTAAGACAATCCACCTACATGATTAGACAAGAGAGAAAGGTACCCAATTTTCATTGGGTCCTAGAGTGTGAGTGAAAATATTGTTGCTTTTGGGCAACCATTGACAAATGCCTTTAGGGACCAAGTATCTCCTAAACCGACATTTGGCAATTGTATGACCTTCCTTGCAACAATAGTGACATTTCAAGAATGGTTTAGACTTGCATTTACTATTTTGATCCTTCACAACATAGGTATATTTTTTTATATGGGTTGTTCATTGATTCTCTAAAGTTTGAACGATCAATAGTAAATGTCATTTTTGGTTGTGACAACTTGTCTAGTTTGGCTTGAAGAGTTTTAACCTCCTTTTGCCAAATCCAACATGTTTCACAACTATGAAAGTTGTGCCATTCTCGCTTGTCTTCTACTATAGATTCTACCATCGATGTCTTAAGAGCTTTTATAGCATTTTCATTATCTGAAACCTTTTTCTCTAAATATGCAAAAATTCTTTTGTCGGATGAAATGCGCTTGAAAGCTTCTTTAGCTTCTTGATGGAGAACATTAAAAGTACTAAGCAAATCATTATAAGACAATCTTTTAGCATAATCATATTTAGCATGTCTTACCTCTTTCTTGCCTTTCTTATGAGCCATGAGGCAAATATTTACTCTCTCTTCCTTATCACTTGAGGTATCTTTGCTAGACGAATCACTATCGCTTTCCCAAGCAATACATACTCTTCTAGCCTTGTTACCTTTTCTTTGATATTTGTCTTTTGCCTTGTCTTTCTTTAGCATAGGGCAATCTAATTTGTAATGTCCCGGTTTTCCACAGTTGTAACAAGATCTCTTGCCTTTAGTACTTTGAACAAACTCTTGCTTGGAAGGATTAGATTTTCTTCGATAGTTGATGAGACGCTTGTCCGAATGGGAAATCTCATTCTTTTTGAGATACCGATTGTATCTTCTTACAAATAAACCCATATCTTCGTTTGATTCGTCTTCATCATCACTTGAATCACTCCCACTATCTTTATTGGTGGAGGATTTTGAGGAAGAAGCTTTTAAAGCAATAAACTTCTTCTTCTTCTCATGATCTTTATTTTTCTCGATCTTTTCTTTCTTTTCATTGTGTTCATGCTCATGTAAGTTTAAGAGCTCTTGTTCATGCTCTTGTAGTTTTCCAATGAGTGTAGTTAGATCTAAGGTTCTTACATCATTGGCTTCTTTGATTTCCGTAACTTTTGGCAATCATTCCCTAGTAAGACATCTCAAAATCTTGTTAGTAGCTACATCATTAGGAGTAGTTTTACCAAGAGCGTTTAATCGATTTGTCAAGTGAGAAAATATTTTTTCCCATTTCACCAACGGTTTCCCCTTGGCTCATGTGAGATCGATCGAACTCTTGTTGTAGAGTATTAATTCGAGCAAGCTTAACATCATCGGTTCCTTCATGGGCAACTTGTAAGGCTTCCCACATAGCTTTAGCCGATGTGTGATGAGAAACTCGAAAATATTCATCCGCTCCCAAAGAAGCTATGAGTATGTTTCGAGCTTTCCAATCGTAGCTATATTTATTTTCATCATTATCATCCCATTGTGCTTCCGATTTTTCAATTTGGACATTATCCGGACCGGCCATGGTTATTTGAAAAGGGTCATCTTGAATAACTTTCCAAATTTTTCTATCAACCGAGTTGATATGGATGCGCATACAATCTTTCCAGTGACTATAGTTTTCTCCGGTAAAAACTGGAGCTCTATTGTACGCCCCCGTTGGATCGTTGTCCATTTTCCAATAAGTTGTATGTGAAGCACTAGATGAACCGGTGCTCTTGATACCACTTGTTAGACGATAGCGCGGATCTAGAAGGGGGTTGAATAGATCCCTTTTTAAAGTTTACTTTTCAAAATTTAATTGAAAAAGTATTGCGGAAGTTTCCCGAAAAATCGTCTAGTTCAAATTTGAAGTCACTGGAGATCGGATATACGCAAAACCCAATTGTAATGAAATGATGACTAGAAGAATTAATATTTCACAAATGATTCACTTTATAATTCAACACTTGATAAAACTATTCTTAAAAATGATATAGAAATAAAATTAGGCACAATCAAATTGAATTTGTATGGTTAGGCTTTTTACCAAACACTTGGAGTGCACACACCAAGGATAATTTTGTTGTATCAAATAGTGCAGAATTTTACCCACTCTAGTTATCACTTTTGAGTGTAACTATTTATCAAACACTTTGAGTGCACTAATTTGATACACCCGAATTTTAAAGCACACAAGATCAAGATGAACAAAAGTAAAATGCGAGAAATGTAAAGAACACAAGGAATTTGTTGAGGCAGTTTCTTCGTCGTCCTCGCTCGAAGTACTCTGCCCCCAAATCACAATCGAATTGGGCAATTTTATTAAATCACAATTGTTTTACAAGAAGAGAGATAAATGAACCAACAAACCAAACCGCGTTGAATATGCTGTCAAATCTTCTTTTTGTCCCTTGATCCAAAGTAGAATCAAGTCTTCCACGCGTGTCGAGAAAGCCCCTGATTAATTGCTCCCTTCTTGAAAGGATTCACGATCCTCCAAAATTTAAGCACGGCTGAGTTTCTACAACACTTGTGAACCCATAAAGACCTTCGCAATCCTCCGTCTACCGTGATATGAAATAACGATCCACTTGATCTTCAATCTACCTCACTCGACTGAATCTACGAACGATCTTTGTGTGCAACCCCCCCCCCCAAATCTTCAACGATCTTGGAGGAGAAACCCCTTCAGATTTTTCCAAAGAAAACCCACACACTCTAGACCCAATCTGAAACTCTAATTCACGATTGAACCTTATCTTCGAAACAAGCACCGTAATCAAACAAAGATTGTTGTGTGTGGTTGTTGATTGATGCAAGAATGAAGAAGATGCAGAGAGATGTGTGTATTTCTTTCACTTTCCTTGTTAACCTCTCAAAAGAAATGAAACCTGCTATTTATATTGGTTAGTGATTGTAACATAAAAGAAGGAAAAATTAAATGAAAAATTGAGTCAGCACAGTAATGAGCCGACTCAAATCATTAAATGAACCGACTCAAATTGCCAGGCGAGCCGGCCAAAAATAACAGAGAGGCAGCCTGTTGAGACCCGCAGGAAATGAGAAGAAAAAAACTTTTTGATGAGTCGACTCATGAAGGATTTTGAGTCGGCTCATCCATACCCATGAGTCGACCAAAATGATGCTTCAGGCAGCCTGTTGGGACCCGTGTGTTTGGGCACCAAAACTGTCGCTCCCGGGATTTTCATCCTAATACAAACGCGAAAGTGGCGCGGAAAGGTTAGAGTCGCCAGCCAGACATTTTTATCCCGAAAGAATGGGAAAGGTAATGTTGCACAAACCTGAGGAAGAAGGAAAGGACAAGGTCTTGCGAACCAAAGATCTGAGTTCGGGAGTCGGTTACTACCTGGGAAGGTATTAGCACCCCAGATCGTCCGTCGTACCCGACGGGATCCACGCTTGCTTGTTTTGTTTCAAAGGGTGAGAAGAATAACTGCTGCTGAATAAAACCGCTAACTGGAAATTGGAAAATGAAATGAGAAAGGAACTGAAATAAGAAAATGGAAAGAAAGGGGAAAATGTAGGGAAAATAAAGAATGTGCTCGAACGGGCCCTACCCTGCTGCCTACGTACCTCATCGGGATAATGAGGATCAGAGTCGACGTAGTTCGCCTAACTAAGGCGGGAACTATTTGTTTGTGTTTTTTATGCTGGAACTGCGTATGTCTATGCTCAGGTGTTGCAGGCTCGTCTGGTACGAGTGCGTTTACCGTCTTGCATGAAAGACAAGTTGTCGCGAGTTCGCGTTGTGAGTGAATGAGATGAGAAGAGAAGTTCCCGCAGGATAGTCGCTTATTGTTTGTTTTTTGTCTTTTATGAGTTTTGTATGAATTTGGCACAAGGAAGTGAATTCAAACTCTTTTCCATGGAATGTGTACTTGCTACTACATTCCAAGATGGAATAATAGAACAAGCACACCCAGCAAGGAGAATTTATCCAAGACTGGTTTCCTAGGGTTAGGGCTCAAGTTCACTAGCTTGTTGAACTTTATTAAGTGTTTTTGTTGCTTTTGTGAAGAAGTATCTTTTAAGTTTTTCTTTGTGAAACAACCCCTTGATGAGACTTGTACATCATGCTAGACAAGCTTACACCACTCCAAGATGGAATGAGTGCAAGTGCTTCATGGAATAAGGCTATACTCAAAGGATCCTTTCATTTATTTGTTAATTGTTTTTTTTTTAATTTTGTTTGAAGATGAGAAAGAATGACTCAAGTTGCAAAATGGGAAAAACTAAGAGGACTAAGACACAACCCTAATTTCATTTGTTTATTTACAAGAGAGGCCCTATGGTTAGTGAGGTTTTCTAATCCTAAGAAAGAAAAGGAAAAGAAGAAAAGAGAGTTAAAAACTAACTTACTTCCTAAGGAAGTTAAGTTGTCTCTAAAGAAAGGGAAAACCTAAAAGCAAAGCACAAGGTGCTAAGGCAAACACAATTAAGATGCATAAGAGATAGGAATGAAGTGAGACTTACCTCAATCTTCCCCCCTACAAAATGAAAGTTAGCATGACAATGCATATTGAAAATAAAATCAAAGCATGAAAGCGATTAAGTGCCATAAACGTCCGAGAATGGAACTAGGGTTCAAAATAAGACCTAAGTCTAAAGGTGAAGGTACCTAAAGGTTACATGACTTATAAAGTCAGTAGTTACATGATATAGGTCCCTAAGTATGCTAGGATACCTCACAAGATCAAACTATGTCAAACTATATACAAAAAGTTCACCTAAGTTCACATAAATGCAAATTAGGGTTCATGGATGAAGTATGAATGCATATGGCTTACAAACATGAATTAATACATGAAATGAGTATCAAAGTCAGTAGTGAATACTTATGAAGATGGATGAATGAATATACAATCATGGATGCAATGGATTAGGCATATGGAGCAATGAGAAGAAGATGTGAGATGAAATGGAACAAACATCGCATAAGATCGCAAATGATGCAAACTAAGGAAGAATGGCATGTGAATATGAATGAAATGATTATGGGTCAGTAGCATACAAGGTATGAGATGCACTTAGAATGCATGAATAGACATTAATGATTTCCACATAATTCAAGTAAAACATGAGAAGAGATTAGCAACCTGTTTAAGTTAAACTAGTTCACATAAGTATGCACTTTGAAACACTAAAACAAACCAAATGAGTATGGTTCAAAAAGTGGCCTATAACTGGAATTAAGGACTTAAAAGTGACCTATAATCAACTCCTAAAAGTTACCAAAAGGTGCCTTAAGCAAATGGCATGAATGCCTTTCTAATATCTAGGTTATGGAGCAAATAAACACATGAATCAACCTAGGATCTAGGTGACATGGAAAAAATAGCAAAAAGCCTTTAAAAATTATGAAATTAAATCCCTTGAATAATAAAGTGATTATATTACATTGTCCAAAAGGATTCCACAAAATTATGCACCAAAGTGCCAAAACAATTCCTTGATTAGCAAGGTAACAAAGCATGATCATCGAAAAACAACTCCACAAAGTGGATCAAAAAGGGCACTAAAAATTATGAAAAAAAATGCCTAATGAGCATCAAAATTTCACAAATTACAGTGATTAATCACACACAAAAAATAGGTTTCACACCTATAGGGAAAAATCGATTTCGGTCCCTTATGCCAAAACACTCCCTTTTGGGACAGCTTGTGATCTAAAATCCAAATAAAATATTAAAACCACCCAAATATGGAAAAAAAATATGACAAATTAATTAAGGGGATGAGGATCACTCATGAATTTTTCCAGAATTTTATCTCACCTAAAACTATTTTTAATAATTGCGACGAAACGGGCAAAAAAGTGGATTTTAAGGGGAAGTGAAAGGAATCGATCCTAATGGTTCGTAACCTAATCCCTAAGCTCCGAAATCGACACAAATCAAAATATATCACAAATAAATCCAATGCATCAGGTGGGAGGGATCAGTATGCACCTTAAGTTATATGGTCCTAAGCCGCATACGACTAAAATGATGCTTAAAGGCCGAAAAAACTCGAAATCACTTACTTGATCGAAGTGCCGATTCCTCACCAAAAGAAATCCGAAAAAACCTTAAGCAAGGTCTTGCAATCTCCATAAGCAAAATAAATGCTTATCATCCATATTCGCTTTGTGAAGCTTTTCCATACTCGAAATCGATTCGATATCAATAAAAAAAATGCTTATGAACACTTACATCATAATTAGTGTAAACACCCCAAATTTGCCCTCACCCATTCACACCATGGCTTGTGATCATCTCATATGCATAAACACAATCATATCATCTCACATTTCACTTTTGATTCATTGGATAGTTTCTAAGGCATCTGCACCTAGGGTTTGTGATCTGAGCAATCCCAAAGCATCTTGAGCCATTCCAAAGGCAACCAATCAATTCAAAGTGGTCCATGTGTGTTCTTATATCATGTTACATCCTCACAAAGTCAAAAATGCAGAGGAATCACAAGAACTAGGGTTTGAGTGGATGCAGAGCCAGGCTGAACTGCACAGTTGACTGAAAATTAGGGTTTTGGTTTCAGAGGCCATAACCCCAAAATTTTTGGTCATTCTTGTTTCCATTGGTCTCTATATGGTATAGGGAGTATGCATATCAATTTTCATGAAGAAATTCCATGGGGAAGTCATCTGATCAAGGGTTGACTTTTCAGACAAGTCAGTGCAAAATCAGGGCATCTGAGGCCCCCAATGACCCAACCAATGGGTGATCTTCATCATTTTGAGTGTATATGATCTTTATTTGATCATGGAAGAAGGTTGAAGTTCATAAAAATCAGGAATTTAGGGTTTTTGCAAATGTTGACTTTTTGGGCATAGTTGACTTTTCAAGAATGCCTCATTTTAGGTCAATTTTCAAGCCTTGATTCATGATCCAAAAAGGCTTCAAATGGAAAAACTTTGGTCATGAAAGTTGTAGATCTCATCTTTCCCTTTCCAAAAAGTACAAGAACATGATCAAACTCTTCTTGGATCAAAAGTTATGACCATGCAAAGTTGCCAAAAATCATTTATTTTCAAGTTATGCATCAAGTGGAAATTTTGCAAAGTCTTGGATCAAAACACATTGCAGCCTCTAATGCATCTCAAATTAGCATGTGAACTTTCTCTAAGTTACAAAAATCAGATTTGAACTAAGTTTGCCCTTGGTTTCATGCTTGGTTATGCAAAGGATCACATGTGAAACATAAGCCAACCAACTTGCAAAACTACTCATTTCACTTCCTACAACTTGGTGCATTGGCTGCTGAGCTTTGCTAGGCCTCTCCCTCACCTTTGCTGCGCCAGCCATGCCTTGTACTTGCCTAGACCTTGCCCATGCCCTATCTTACACAAAGTTGACCTTTTATGCAAAAGCAAACTTACCTATCACAGCTGCACAAGTCACATCCTCTGGCCACTTGGATTAAAATATGTTATCAATTTGCAAGCTAAAGACATCAAGAGCCAAGGCTGAAAGACACACATTCATCACATTCACAAAAACTCACCTCATTGCAAGTTCCTTCGAAATTCTTTCTACAGTCTTCAAACACTCAAACTCTCATCATCACTCAACTCACCACACCTCATAGACAAGAAACACCCCAAGCATAAGCCTGAAACAAGCCTGAAAACTCCATTGCCATCATTCACCTCAAGCTGCAGATTCTATCGAATCTCTCTCCACAAGTCTCCAACACACAAACCAACACCACAGATCATCTATACACATCATCTGGACCTTAAACACCCCATCACCATGACCTGAAAGTGCCAGAATCTCATCTGCCATTTTTGACTGAACTGAAGCAGGAGCATTCGAATCTCTTTCTCCAGCCAACACAAACTCATTTTGAGCATTCAAGCACCTTTGTAGGACCAAGAGGAGCAGCTTGTACTGAAGGAAGAGGCCTGAAAGTTCCTAAATTGAAAGTTGCAAATCTCAGGTAGCTCGAAATTAATTTTTCCAGAAATGATTTTTCTTGTTACAAACTTGTTCTTTATGCTCTCCTGATCATCCTGATGCTTTTAGTTTTTGAAATGGTTGTGTTTTGAGAGTTTAATTTGTGTTTGAAGCTTACGAACCCTAGAAATTGTTTGCTTCGATTCAGTTGATTTAGGAAAGATAAATTTGTTTTAGGTTAGGGGTTTGATTCGTGAGAGTGAGAGGAACGTTTCCCAATTCATAGATTTCATTTATATTACGTTTTGAGGAAGTTGGGTGATTTTCAGGTGAGCTTCTGGCCGGAGAAGACGACCGGAAGTCTTCTCCGGCCACCTGAGTGTGATTAGGGTTTAATCCCATAATTAATGCTGGTTTGAATATTGGCCGTAGGATGCGTTGAATTTGTTGACTACGCGCGCAAGGGAAGGGCCAGGATCTCTTTGATTAACCCTAATCCACGTGTTAGGGTTAATTAATCATATTTTAGTTAATTTAATCAGAAGCAATCTGGGCCTCTCATTCTGGCGCGCAGTCAATGCTTTTAAATCCAGGATCAATCTCATCCATCCATTCTGTTGACTTTCATTTTCTTTTAATTTTTATTCATATTTATTTCATTTAAATTGCACAATTTATTTAAAATAGTTAAAAAATCATAAAAATTATGAAACTTTTTCTTTAAGGTTTTATTAATTTTTATGACACAAAAATATTTTTATTTTATTTTTTATCATTTAAAAAGTATTTTAAAATGTTTAAAAGATTATTTTTAATTGATTAATGGGAATTAATTAATTAAAAATACTTTTAGGTATTTAAAAATTACAAAAAAATTCATGAAATGTTCTAAGACATTTAGAAACATTGTCCAACCTTCAAACCAAATTTCTTTTTTGATCTTGATGCATTTTGAGAATTTTTCATTGAATTAAATCATTTTTTATGCATTATTTTGATCACATGTTTGAAAATTCATTTCTGCCTCTTGGTGAAGGTTGAGACATTGATTCTTTTTGCTTTGTCTTGTGTTTAACATGTATTTTCAAGGGTAAAAAGGCCATGAGTTGATCTTGCATTTTCTAATTGATGGGCATTTGTTTTGATAAGAACCCTAAAAAACCCTAATAACTTGCAAAATTCATATCTTAAGTCTGGTTGAGGGTTGAGAACTCCCCTTTGGGCAGTGGTTTGTTATAGGTCTAGGGTTTCTTTGAATACCATTTTCCTTTTTTTATCATGAGGTTTGCTTCTGTTTTTGGTTTGTGTTTGATGTTTGATCCATAAACCCTAATTTGGGCTTTCTCTTGCATCCTTCTTGCATTTCCTTGCATAACATGACTTGCCATTGCATTCTGTGCATTCTTATGATTCATTTGACATCTTAAGACATGTATGAAACATCATTGATCATTGCATTGCATATTTGCCATGTCATTTGTCTTGTATGATTCATAACTTTTCATGTGTATCCATGCTCCTTAGCTTGCATCATTTGCATTCATGATCTTGTATGAGCATCTCCATATGTTGTCTCATGTTCATAGCACCTCATAGCATCATAATCATCATCAACATGCTTCTGGTTTTGCTTGGTCCCATGTCATTTCATCTCATCTTGCATTGCATTGCATTTTCTTTCTAACATTGCAGGTGGTAAGTAAACTTGAGAAGTGAATTTGCCTTCACTTCTCATACCTTTTCTTTTCATCTCTCTTGCATCCATTGCTGCATTTTTGTTTGTGTATGAGTTTGAGCTTGCTCATTCTTGCTTCTCCCACTTTCTTTCTTCAAGTGACTTGACTTCTTGAATGAAGCAAATCACTTTGCTCCTCTTGATCCTGTTCACCTGCTTCCTGATGGTTCTTCTGAAGATTGTTCTTGAAAACCTCACAAACCTTAGGATCATCCAAGCATGATAATGAATTAGGGTTTTGATTAGTATCCCCTCATAGTTTTACCTTTGTGTCTCTCTTTGAGTCTTCTCTTCTCATCTCATAATCAGGGACTAAACCCTAAAGGCTTTAAGACTTTGTGCTTAGGGTTATGCCTGCATCCTTCTCTTAGGATGGAGTGTATAACTTTAATCCTAAGTATTAAACCCTTAAGGTGTTTAAATCTCTTAATCAATTCATCTAATAATCATCAAGACATCACACTTGTAACTTGGGCCTTGCATTAGGGTTCTAATTCTTCCTTAACTGGTTAAGAAGGACTAACCCTAGTGTTAATGGACAAGTCCCCCTCAAGTTGTCTTACAAACCATAAAACTCATTTCATCATCATATCATTAATAAAATCCACTTAATCAAAGGCTTGTTTTGTCATGGGTTTAATCCCTAATCATGGATTAAGTTGAGGAGTCTTCCTCAGCTTAAACATTCTCATCTATTATCCTTCTTTTAGGATGGTGTAATGGGTCTGTTTAATCCTTGATTATGGCTTAACCTCATTACTTAACACTAAACAAAACCACAAAAACATCTAAATAATCACAAGTAGGTTAATGATCTTAATCCTGCATCAAAGGTGATTAAGTGTGAGAATCTGACTTCACACTTAAGGTATTCTCATTACCCCTGATCAGAGGGAAGATGTGATGAGTTTACTAAATCCATCGGTTTAGACTTAAGCTCATTAACTTATGACAAACTTTCACAAGCAATAAAAGACTGAAGACACAAAAACAAACAATAATCGTCTCCTTCGGGATTCTTTTCTCATCACCTTCACTCACAAACGAGAACTTGCTTCTTCCGTCTAATGCAAGACAGTTTGCACCTGAGCCAGACAGGTCATACACTTGAGCATAGACAAGTAAGCAGTTCACAAGTCAATTCATCTTTCAGTCTCTTTGGGTCGAACTACGGTGTTCTGACTTCCTCATTGCACGAGAGGATACGTAGGCATAACTTAACGGTTATCGAACAAAAGTCTCTGTTCATTCCCCCTCCTTCCAGCATTATTCTTTAAGCCTCATAATCATGAGCATACTCTTTCTTACACTGACACTATACATATTACACTTCACACTTCTTTTGCACTGACACCTGTACATTCTTTTCCAGCAATTTTACACAAATTGCACTGACACTCCCTTTAAAACACAAATCTTTTAAGCGTGGATCCCGTCGAGTACGACGGACAATCTGGGTGCTAATACCTTCCCAGGTTGTAACCAACCCCCTTTCTCAGTCTCTCTGGTTCGCAAACCGTCTTATCCATCTTTTTCTAGGCCTATGCAGCATTGCCTTTCCTCCGGGATAAAAATGCCTAGCTGGCGACTCTTTTCATCTCCAGTGAGTTCACGGCTGTGTGTTCTCACTGTTCCTTTCGCCGACCGTTCGCGCTTGTACCTGGATGCAAATCTTTGGGAGCGACAGCTTGGCGACTCTGCTGGGGATATGATGACTGCAACCAGGGCTTCTGGTTCTTTTTGTGGGTTCCTCCTAGCGCTTGATTGATTTGTGTTTACTGGGGTGTTATGTGTTTATTTGTGTTTGTATATGTTTTATTTTTGCTTTATGTACAGTTGCTTTATCTGCTTTCTTTACTGCTTTTCATATATCATACTGTCATGTTGCTGGCTGGATCTGTTTTTTTGTTTTGGTGGGTGGGTGATTCATTGAGAGTTAAGATCCTATACCTGGGATCTGAGTGACACCTAGGCTAGAGTGAATCATATTCTTTCCCATTCCATTTCGGTCTGGTGCGGGAATATGAAACACGGTTCAGATATGGGTTTCTTCTTGAGAACTCTGTGTTGCGGATTTCCTGCAATGCTAGGGCTATCTGGGAAGCCTGCTAAGTCTGGATGACCTTTTAGTATTGACCTTCAGAAATTGAGGTGAATTAGAGGAGGAATTGTTATGGTTATTGTAAACACTGTACCTCCGGGTTAGAAGTGTTTACACTTCTCATAACTGATCCAAGTCTGAGGATCCTTGTTCTAGATCACCACCTGTGAGGGGGTTGGGCTGTTTACAGGTTTGCAGGTACCTTGACCTCAGAATACCCTGTTACTTTGACTTTGTTAAGAATACTCCATGTTGGATAGTTCTTGTGATTCTAAAACCCTGGACTTGTGGCTCTTTATTTGAGTCCCCCACCCTGGTTACTGGATTTATAGACCTCCATCTGGAATTCTTGAACACACATGGATCTATACCAAGGCAGTTAATCGGATCCAGCTCAGTCACAAACCCTTGCATTTCATTTTGCATACATACTCATTGCATCATATTAACATTTGCTTATTTGTGTTTCAGGGTATCCACCTTCATCTTTGGTTTTGGTTTTGACCCCATCTGCATCATTGACCTGTCTCCACCAGCACTTGCTTCAGTTTGTCAGCCATATACTTCAGTTACTAGCACCAGCCAATCAGTGGTTCACTCTTTCAGCATCTTCATCAGCACTCTACTCAGTCTTCAGCATCATGGCTCCAAAGAAAAGCAACATCACCTATCATTTCTTCCAGCCAGACTTATCAGACATCAGGAGGATCCAAACCCTGATCACTCCAGATCACATTCCTTTGTTCAGGGAGAGTTATGGAGATATACTGGACATGGTTATGGATCTGGACCCTTCTCAGAGGAGCCTCATCCACACCTGCATTCAGTTTTATGATCCTCCATTGAGATGTTTCACCTTTCAGGACTTTCAGATGGGTCCTCTTTTGGAAGAATACTCATATTTGGTTGGTTTGCCTATCAAGAGAGAAATCCCTTTCAACCCTGAAATGGTCTTTCCCGGCAATGGAGAGATAGCAAAAGCTTTGCACCTGGAACCTCTGTTGATTGAACAACACTTGACCTCTAAAGCTGGGATGCTTGGATTTCATCTGGACTTCCTGATTTCTCAAGCTAGTTTGAAGGCCTCCTTGGGGGAGTGGAAAGCAGTTTGTGCTCTGTTGGCCTTAAGTGTACATGGAATTGTGTTGTTTGCAGATGAGCCTCGATTCATTAGCAAAAATGCAATCCATCTGTTCATCCTGAAGAACCCAGTGCCAACTTTACTGGGTGATCTCTATTACTCAGTACATCAGAGAAATGAGAAGCAAAGGGGAAGATTAGTGAGGATTTGTGCTCCATTATTCCATGCTTGGCTCCTCAGGCATCTACCCAGGACAGATGCATTTCTAAACCCTCATCAGCAAAGCAACTGGGCTAAGAGGCTCACTACTCTCACTTCAGCAGACATCAGATGGTGCACTCAAAGCACCAAGGGCAGAGATATGATCACCAGCTGTGGGCACTTTCCCAATGTGCCTCTGATAGGGGTTAAGGGAAGTATCAACTACAACCCTATGCTGTTCAGGAGACAATTGGGCTATGCACTGGTTCATACTCCTAGGGAACAAGATTTGGTGGAGACCCTCTACTGTGAGAACAAGATCAGTTTGACTGTTGTTAGGCAGGCTGCCTGGGCCTGGGATCATGTTCAAACCAAGGGAATCACCATTCTGGGGAAGTGCAATAATGTGGCATCAGTCCAATATTATGAGTGGTCCCATGCTAGGGCCCAATTCTCTGGAATGCCCTTCACCATAGAAGATATGCCTGAGTCATCTTCAGCACCACCCCCTGCCACTATCAGTTTGGAGGAGTTTGAGAGTTTGAAGGAAAGAAATGAGAAGTTAACTCAAGCCTTGCAGAAGACCCTCAGAGAGAGGAGTGAAGGTGTGAGGGAGATTGAGAGATTGGAGAAGTTGAGAGTGGAACACTTGACTAAGATTGAGAAGTCTGGAGATTATATCAACAAGTCTAAAGCTGGTGAACAGATTCTGAAGAATGCTTGTAAAGAAGCCCAGTTCCGAAGAGCAAGAACAGACTTGTATTTGAAAGAAAGTCAGGCCAGGTGGGTCCGGATCACTGAGGCCCGTACCCTAGAAGACAAGAGAGTTCAGGACAAGATGGAGCAGATGGAAAAGGCCCTGGCAGCAGCCCAGGAAGAAATATCGGAGCTAAAAATCAAAGCAGGATTGAAGAGGTCTAAGGACCAAAGTCAGAGCAAGAAATTGACTGCAGCTGTTGCAACAAGAAACCTTCTCATCAGAAGTCTCACGGAGCGTCCGGCTGATCCTGTGACCGAAGCACTTCTCAGGGAAGTTCGTGAGGATGAGTTTGGCCTTGGAGTTTGATCATTTGCTTGTTGTTGTTCCTATTCCATGTACTTTTGCTTTTTGTGATGTATTTTGGCCCCTTTGAGGGTTTGTGTTGTAAAATGAACAAATTGTATTATTTCACCTTTGTAATATATTTGTGTTAGTTTCTATCTGGGTTCACATCAAAAGCAACTTCAATAGCATCACCTTCAAGGGTCTGGAAGGGTCAAAACTGAAGACCAAACCGGATACCTTGAGAGCAAATAAGCATAACTGCATTGCATGCTAACCCTTTTGTTTGTTTTGTAGGTTTTTGTTTTGTTGTTGCTAACCTCTGTTGTGATGTTCAGGAATTATTGCTCGCCGCCGGGTATTTCCTCTCAACAGGCCTCACAGGTACCCAACTAGAAACAACCTTCCGGGAATTCAGATGGATCAAGTTCAACAAGATCTTGCTGATGTCAGAAATCAGCTAGCCAATGAAAGATTGGAGATGAGAACACAGATGACGCAGTTCATGGAGGTTATGAACAACATGGCTCAGAGCCAGGAGAGACTGAGGGCTATGGTTGAGAGGCAAAATCCAGAGGAGCCTCATGTAGGGACTGCAGGCACCAGTAATAATGAAAGGGTGCAACCACATGTGAATCCCCCTGTGTTTGGTCCACATCTACATCCTGAGATTAATATCCCTGCAAACATCCAAGGAACAGCCACAGCAGCCAGGGTACTTCAAGAAGATCCTCAGGAGGACCAATTTACAGTAATGGGTGCCGGAGAGGATGCTTATGATAGGAGATTGGATGAAATAGCTGAGAAGTTAAGGTCTTTAGAATCTCAAAATTCTTTGGGCTTCGACGTCATGGACATGGGTTTGGTTGACGGGGTCAGGATCCCCCATAAGTTCAAACCTCCTTGTTTCGAAAAGTATAATGGGACTTCATGCCCCCGGACTCATCTACAATCATTTCTGGGAAGGCTGAAGGCCTATACAATGGATGAGAAACTTTGGATGTTCTACTTCGAAGATAGCTTGACTGGAGCATCAAGGGAATGGTATTCCCATCTGACAAGAGCAACTATAAGATGCTGGAAGGACCTGGCAGAAGCCTTCATCCGACAATATCAATACAACTTAGACATGGCACCCAACAGGACTCTCCTAATGGGAATGTCACAGTCTTCGAGGGAGAGCTTCAGAGAATATGCTCAAAGATGGAGGCAATTGGCTGCTGCCGTTCAACCCCCTATGTCTGAAAGGGAAATGGCAGACATGTTTATGAATACTCTTCAGGGAACGTATATTGACAGGTTGGCTGCTTTCTCTTCCACTAGCTTCGCAGATGTTGTCATAGCTGGGGAGAGAATTGAAAGCCTGTTGAAAATGGGAAAGATCTCAGACAACGGTGCATGCTCGTCCAGTAGTACAAGAAAGCCTTTTGCAGGCCCGAGAAGAACTGGCGAGACCAATGCCATCCACACCAACAGGGGTAGGCCCCAATATGCTCAGAGGTCAATAGCAGCAGTCACTATCCCTGCTCCAATTCATCCACAGCCAGTCTATCAACCTCCTCAACAAAACTTCCAACAACAACCTCAGTATCAGCAGAATCAGTATCCTCCAAGGAACTTCAACAACAACACCAACAACAACAATCAACAGAGGCCATTCCAACAAAGGCCATCCCAAGCTAACCGAGTGATCGACCCGATCCCAATGCCGTATGCTGCCTTGCTGCCACAACTTCTGAAACTCAACCTAGTTGAGCTAAGAACGTTGGCACCTCCGGATCCCAACAGTCTACCAAGAAACTATGACTCCAATGCTAGGTGTGCTTTCCATTCAAACGCACCTGGTCACAGTACAGAAAAATGCAGGGCTCTGCATATGAAGGTACAAGACTTGGTAGACTCCAAGGCTCTGAACTTTGCACCTCCGCCCAATATCAATAAAAACCCAATGCCAAACCATGGTGGTCCTCGAATTAATGCTATTGAAGAAGACCAACCATCTTATTTGATAACTAGTGTGGATCAGATCAGGACACCATTGGTGGAAATCAAAGCTCAACTCCGTGAGGGCAATATATTTCCGGGGTGTGAACTAGGGTGTCCCTACTGCAATATTTCATGGAATGGGTGCGAGGACCTGAGGAATGGCATTGACAGCCTTATTCAGAGTGGCCTGCTACAGATCACTACATCATTCCCAACAAATCCGGCAACTTCATCAACAACGGTTCCAGAACCTCCTACAACCGCAGCAACTATTGTTCCCGACAATTCATCAGCACCATCAGCAAGTATTTCATCTGTCCTCCCAAATGATCAGATTTCAACAGTTTCTCCTGCTACAACTTCAGTTTCATTCCATTTCGATTCTCCATCAACAACAACAACAGTCCTTCCAACGGTACCTCCTACAACACCAGCAATCAATCATGAAGATGTCTCTACCGTCACCATATTCTACGATCCTGAAAATAATTCTGCCTACCATTCAGAAGGTGCTGCTCCCACTAGAGCACCAGTTACAATCTTTTATGATCCACACACAATTGCAGTCCCTGCAGCAGCAGCAATCAGTCCAGTCACTGTCACGGTGCCTGGACCAGTACCATATGAAAGCAATAGGGCCATCCCTTGGCACTATGGCTCTGACGTATACTGTGAAGGAAAAAGAATCACTCTTGAAACATCAGCACCTGCACCACAGGTAGATAATGTGGGGGGAGGCGGAGGCTTCACTCGAAGCGGACGTCTCTTTGCCTCACAAGTCCAAAGACCTACTGCCGAAGCAGAAGCTGCTGCCAAGGCAAAAGGAAAAAGCCCGGTGCAGGAAGATCCAGCTGCCAAAGAAACCCTGAAGACTCCATTCGATCAGGAAGTTGATGAGTTTATGAGGATCATCAAAAAGAGTGATTACAAAATTGTGGATCAACTTCACCAGACGCCATCCAAAATCTCCATCCTCTCTCTGCTTATGTGCTCCGAAGCCCATCGGAATGCGCTACTGAAAGTACTGCACGCAGCTTACGTGCCCGAGGAGATTACTGTCAACCAATTGGAAACCGTCGTTGGAAATGTTACCGCTAGCAATGGGCTAGGGTTTACCAATTCTGACCTGACAGTGGATGGCCGCAATCACAACAAAGCCTTGCACATAACCATGGAATGCAAAGGAGCTGTCCTTTCACATGTGCTGGTGGACACAGGATCATCCCTGAATGTCTTACCAAAGAAGGCTCTGGTGAAGCTTGAATATGATGGACTGGCATTGAGACCCAGCAACCTGGTGGTTAGAGCTTTTGATGGCTCGAAGAGATCGGTTCTGGGAGAGATTGAGCTGCCCGTGACGATTGGCCCGCAGATCTTTAAAACTATCTTTTACGTGATGGACATTCAGCCCGCCTACAGCTGTTTGTTGGGTAGACCCTGGATCCACGCCGCTGGCGCAATAACGTCTACCCTTCACCAAAAGTTAAAATTTGAGTGGGAGGGTCAAGTTGTCACAATCTGTGGAGAAGAGGACATTTTTGTTAGCCATCTGGCTACTTATAAATACATTGAGATGGACGGAGAGATCCATGAAACGATGAGCCAAGGTTTTGAAGCCTTGAATGTCAATGAAGCATCTGCTGTGTCGGGGATCTCCATGTCGTCTTACCAACAAGCCCGGAAGGTTGTTGAAGAAGGAACTGCCCGAGGCTGGGGCAAGGTCTTAGCTGTGGAGGAGAAGAAGGACAAATTTGGGTTGGGTTACAAACCAACTCAACATCAAGCAAAGGCTGCTGGAGAGCCTGGTTTTGTCAGTGGGGGGATGCTTACCCCCGATGCTATCAACTGTCTGGAAGACGAGCTGGAAGATGAGCGCAATCTGGAGAATTGGATTCGTCCGAAGATCCCAGGGAGCAGTGTCTCGAACTGGTCTTCCCAGGGAATTATAAGTGTTACTCAAGCAGAGTAATTATTATTTCCTGTATTTTTTTATATAGCATGCATCCAAGTCTTGCATCTTGCCCAAGATGACAAGACTCATTTTGTAACCAGGGCCATCTGTACTTTTGTGCAAACAAGATTAAATTAATGAAGTATCAGACAATCTTTTTGCAAACGAGTCTTTTTCTTTTATGCTCACTGTTTTTCCATTTTTCTCTTTGTACAAAAATAAATGGCGGTGTTTTCAAAATGATAACTTCATTTCACTTTTTTCTAAAGCAAGATTAAAATCAATCACTAAAATGAACAACTTAACCCTTGCAGAGAGTGCCTTCCTGACAGCACCGACAACAGCACGGCTATGACATCGTATGACTTCGACAATCCAATCAATCAAGCTGATGAAGGGGTTGATGAAGAATATGAGCTTCCTGAAGAGCTAGCCAGGTTGTTGAGACAAGAGGAAAAGGTCATTACTCCTCACCAGGAGGAGATTGAAGTGATTAATCTTGGTACAGACGAAGACGTGAAAGAAGTTAAAATCGGGGCCAGCCTGCAAGACTCAGTGAAGAAGCAACTGATAGATCTACTTCAAGAGTATGTTGATGTGTTTGCTTGGTCGTATCAAGATATGCCAGGGTTGGATACCGACATTGTTGTGCACAAGCTGCCTCTGAGAGAAGAATGCCCACCGGTCAAGCAGAAGCTGCGCCGTACTCGTCCAGACATGGCTATGAAAATCAAGGAAGAGGTACAAAAGCAATGGGACGCCGGGTTCCTCGCTGTAACTAGCTATCCGCCGTGGGTTGCTAACATAGTACCTGTGCCTAAGAAGGATGGCAAAGTAAGAATGTGTGTTGATTACCGGGATCTGAACAGAGCCAGCCCGAAAGATGATTTCCCATTACCTCACATTGATGTATTGGTAGATAACACGGCTCAGTTCTCGGTATTCTCCTTCATGGATGGATTTTCGGGATATAATCAGATCAAGATGTCACCTGAAGACATGGAGAAGACAACATTCATCACGCCTTGGGGCACGTTCTGTTACAAAGTGATGCCATTCGGACTGAAGAATGCTGGCGCAACATATCAACGGGCTATGGTGACATTATTCCACGATATGATCCACAAGGAAATCGAGTGTTATGTGGATGATATGATCGCCAAGTCCCTTACTGAAGAAGACCATCTGGTGAATTTGCTGAAGTTGTTCAAGCGTCTGAGAAAGTACCAACTGAAGTTGAACCCCAACAAATGCACATTCGGGGTGCGATCCGGTAAGCTGCTGGGCTTTATTGTAAGCGAGAAAGGGATTGAAGTTGACCCTGATAAAGTCAAAGCCATCCAAGAGATGCCTGCACCGAAAACTGAGAAAGAAGTTCGAGGGTTCTTAGGTCGATTGAACTACATTTCAAGGTTCATATCTCACCTCACAGCAACCTGTGAACCCTTGTTCAAGCTATTAAGAAAGGAGCAAACGGTCAGGTGGAACGAAGATTGCCAGAAGGCTTTTGACAAGATCAAGGGGTATTTACAAGAACCTCCAATCCTTATGCCGCCAGTTGAAGGAAGACCTCTGATTATGTACTTGACAGTATTAGAAGAGTCAATGGGGTGTGTGCTGGGCCAGCATGACGAGTCTGGTCGAAAAGAGTATGCAATTTACTACCTAAGCAAAAAGTTTACCGACTGTGAACAGCGTTATTCACTGCTCGAGAAAACTTGCTGTGCTTTAGCGTGGGCTGCTCGCCGACTAAGGCAGTATATGTTGACCCACACTACCTTGTTAATCTCAAAAATGGATCCAGTTAAGTACATTTTCGAGAAGCCAGCTCTTACCGGACGGGTTGCAAGATGGCAGATGATTCTCACAGAATACGACATACAGTACACCTCTCAGAAAGCCATCAAGGGCAGCGTACTATCTGAATATCTGGCTGAGCAACCCATCGACGATTACCAGCCTATGAGGTTTGACTTCCCTGATGAAGACATCATGTTCATTAAAGCAAAAGATCACGAAGAGCCCATTCACACTGAAGGGCCCGACCCGGAGGAAGAATGGACTATGATGTTTGATGGGGCTGTTAACATGAATGGCCGTGGTGTTGGTGCAGTACTCATAACACCAAAAGGAGTTCACATGCCTTTCTCGGCAAAACTCACTTTCAACTGCACTAACAACGAAGCTGAATACGAAGCTTGCATTATGGGTCTTGAGGAAGCCATTGACCTCAGGATCAAGACATTGACCGTATTCGGAGATTCAGCTTTGGTAATCAATCAAACCAACGGGAAATGGTACACCCACCAAGATCATCTGATACCTTACAGGGATTATACAAGGAGGTTATTGACTTTCTTCACAACGGTCAAGCTTGAGTATATCCCTCGGGACGAGAATCAGTTTGCAGATGCTCTTGCTACCATTTCATCCATGATCAAAGTTCAAACTGCTAACTTTGTACCTCAGATTTCAGTATCGAGACTTGATAGACCAGCATATGTATTTGCGGCAGATATTGCCAAAGATGATAAGCCCTGGTTCCACGACATCAAGTGCTTCTTGGAGGATCAGACATACCCACCTGGGGCATCTTCCAATGATAAGAAGACTTTAAGAAGGCTTGCTGGGAGTTTCTTTCTGAATACTGATGGATCTTTATACAAGAGGAACTTTGACATGGTACTCCTCAGATGTGTTGACAAGACGGAAGCAGATCTACTGATGCATGAAGTGCATGAAGGCTCTTTTGGTACCCATGCTGGAGGGCATGCCATGGCTAAGAAGCTGTTAAGATCAGGCTATTACTGGATCACGATGGATGCAGACTGTTGTGCTTACGCCAGAAAATGCCACAAATGCCAGATCTATGCAGATAAGGTGCATGTGCCTCCCAATCCTTTGAACATCATGTCTTCACCCTGGCCCTTTGCCATGTGGGGCATCGATATGATTGGTAAGATCGAGCCAACTGCTTCAAATGGCCACAGATTCATCCTGGTCGCCATCGACTATTTCACGAAGTGGGTTGAAGCAGCCTCATATGCAAATGTTACAAGACAAGTGGTAGCCCGATTTCTGAAAAGAGATATCATCTGTCGGTATGGAGTGCCCGAGCGAATCATTACTGATAATGGTTCCAATCTCAACAACAAAATGATGGCTGAATTATGTCGGGACTTCAAGATCCAACATCACAATTCTTCTCCTTACAGGCCAAAGATGAATGGCGCTGTAGAGGCGGCAAATAAGAATATTAAGAAGATTGTGCAGAAGATGGTAGTCACCTACAAAGACTGGCACAAAATGCTACCATTCGCCTTGCATGGGTACCGCACATCAATCAGGACATCCACTGGGGCAACACCGTATCAGCTTGTGTATGGTATGGAAGCAGTCCTACCTGTTGAAGTTGAATTACCCTCGCTGCGGTTATTAATGGATGTCAAACTGAGTGAAGCAGAATGGGTTCGGTCCCGATACGAGCAACTGAGTCTGATCGAAGAGAAGAGATTGGCTGCAATCTGCCATGGGCAGTTATATCAGAAGAGAATGAAGAGGGCCTTCGATCAGAAAGTCAGGCATCGAGAGTACCAAGTGGGAGATCTTGTGCTGAAAAGAATCCTCCCTCCTCATACAGACCACAGGGGCAAATGGACTCCAAATTATGAAGGACCATTTGTTGTAAAGAAAGTTTTCTCTGGTGGGGCACTGATGCTCAGCACCATGGATGGTGAAGATTTCCCGTCCCCTGTGAATTCAGATGCAGTTAAAAAATACTTCGCATAAAATGACCCGCTGGACATAAAAACAGAATGTAAGTCCAGGCAAAAATAGGGCATCCCGGCGAGTCAAAAACAGAATAAAAGACTCGGGCAAAAGTAAGGGAAATAAATAAAAAAAATGTACACCCGCTGAGTTGAAAAGCCGCATCGGACGGCTCAGGCAAAAAATGGGTATCCCGATGGATTGAAAACCCGAAAGGGCGATCCGTGCAAAATAAGGGAATAAGCGAACAACTGCATTCTGAGTTCGTCTGTATCACCTGCAACTTGGTAAGCTTCCAAAGGATCAAGCTTCAATCAGAATCAACTCTTTCCAGAAAGCAAGACGAGAAGAACGTCATTGTCATACGAGTCGTAGCAGAAGAGGAAGCTCCTCGAAAGCGTCGTCAACATCGCCAGCATTTTGTTTCTCAATTTGTAACAATCTCTTCATTTCAGGAGATATGTTTCTCTGACTGTATCTCGCCAATTCAGGGCACATGAATTAATAAAATCAGATTTTCAGTCATGTTTCGTCTTTTACATTTATGTTTTGCAAAGAGTCGTCTGATATCTCTAAAATACAATTGCATAAGTACAGATGCCTTTCTCTAAAAACAAAAACACATGCTTACAGGGAATGTAATTATTCTCGAAAGTACTTGACTCCTATGACGGAATCCAGTGAGGGACACCTCGGGACCTTTTGTACGTTCCATTATCTTTGCAGGATTGCAGGTATCCAGAACGCAACCTGGGGCATGCAGGTTACGTCTCAGCAAGTGGGCGAATCATTGTCAACTCGGTCTATCTTCCACATGGCACTAGAAGATGCCCATTCCCCCAGTGGAGCTGCCAAATCAACATACACTCCATCTCAGCATCCGAAATGCTCTATCCCCAGCTGAGTTGCTTCCCATTGCTCTCCCCAGCTGAGTTGCCTCTCAATTCCCCAGCCGAGTTGCCATTCTTCCTCAGCAGAATGCAGAAATCAGGGAATCATCTCCCCACAAAGTCCCCAGCCTCTATTCAGAAGAGCAACGCACGAAGAAGTCACAACAGAGTGAAGAAAGCTTCTACGAACCCCAGCTGGGTTTCTCGTTTATAAGGATATGTCTATCAGTGACCTATATCCCCAAGCAGATGCATCATTTGATCTACCAATGATCTCATCCCCAGCAAAGTGGTCCATTTCAGGCAGATCGACCAGAGATTTTCACAGCAGTGGGATCCGAATCCCGGATCGGTGTCTCTTTGCATAATCATAGCATTCGCATCATGCTATCCCTCAGAGCGTAGCATTCCGTCTAATACGGAGCATTACGGCAAAAATTAAATGCATAGCATAATCATAAGTCATGTTGTGAATTAAACGCTTGTGAATACAGATTACTTACCCCAAGAGTCCCCACCAGAGTCCCAGCAAAAGCAGCTGCCTCACAAATCATAAACATCGGTATATACACCTTTTGGCGCCCGTCCGTGTCATCTTTCCCCAGTAAAGTCGCCTGAACACCCTTTACAAACAAATCACCCTCATTACAGACACGTCATGACACCCGTCCGTGTCAAATCACCAGCCGAAAGCCAAATACATCCTCTTTGCACTCACATATACTTATGTACACTTTTCTTGACGCCCGTCCGTGTCATATCCCCAGCGCAGTCGCTTACACCATCATCACCCATACACTTGTTATACTTTTCTCTCTTGACACTCGTCCGTATCACTCCCCCCAGCAGTTAAAATACTCATCAATACAATACTCACTACTCATGATACGCTTATACAGATACTCGTCCGTATCTTGTATACATCATCACTCATACCCCACAGATTCGGCAGTAGTCCTTGTTCTGTGTTAACCAGTTGGTACTCGTCCGTACCATCATCTCAGAACATTGCGTCTAGTGTTTGTTTCTACATGATACTCGTCCGTATCATAGTCATAAGGATGCTCGTCCGCATCTTTAATCCATACACCGTGTCAAACACTTATGTCTTCTGGAATATAGATACTCGTCCGTGTCTATTATTCCCACAGAAGAATCCTTTCAAGATGCAGCACTCGTCCGTGTTCTTTGTTAACCAGTTGATACTCGTCCGTATCATCATCTCTGAACATGTGTCAGTTTGTTTCTACATGATACTCGTCCGTATCATAGTCTTAAGGATGCTCGTCCGCATCTTTAATCTATACACAATACCAAACACTTATACCTTTTGCTTCTTGGGTGTAAACGCTCGTCTGTGTTTACATTATCCCCAGTAGATCACCAACAAATTTTCTTTTCTAACACTCGTCCTGTGTTATGATACCTTTGAGAGCAGCCGTACCCTGCTGAGTGGTCGTCCTCCACTTCTTGATGGTCGTCCTCCATCATGCTCATCCGATGGCCGTCCCCATCGTTGATTTTAGCAGCCGTCCCCTGCTAGGTGGTCGTCCTCCACCTCTTGATGACCGTCCTTCATCAACTTTATCCAATGGCCGTCCCCATTGTTGATTTTGGTTATCTGACATTCGTCCTGTGTTATGATGAACCCCGAGAGCAGCCGTCCCCTGCTGAGTGGTCGTCCTCCACTTCTTGATGGTCGTCCTCCATCTTGCTCGTCCGATGGCCGTCCCCATCGTTGACCTTATTTATCCGATGGCCGTCCCCATCGTTGATATTTTCGGCAGCCGTACCCTGCCAGGTGGTCGTCCTCCACCTTTGATGGCCGTCCCCATCATTTTTTATCCCCAACAGAGCAGCCGTCCCCTGCTAGGTGATCGTCCTTCACCTTTGATGGCCGTACCCCATCATCTGTTTATTTCATTTATTCTTTAACCCGATGGCCGTCCCCGTCGTGGCCCCTTTTCCTTTTTAGCCCGATGGCCGTCCCCATTGTTGGTTACTTTACCTTTATGAACTTGATGGCCGTCCCCGTCATGTTTCATTAATCCTCAGAAATTTTACAGTTTTATCGTGATGGCCGTCCCCATCATGATTTTATTTTCCCCAGCTAGTCGGCCGTCCCCGTCTTAGCTTTACTTGTTACCAGCATGTCGGCCGTCCCCGCCATCGCTTTATTTCATACACTTTACCAGCATGTCGGCCGTCCCCGTCATCGCTTTGCTTCACATACCACTTTACCCAGCAGTCGTCCTCTGCTCGACGGTCGTCCTCCGTCGCCCATACTTTACAATATACTTTATATGCCTTACTTAATCTATATCCCTTTTCTCCTCCATTTTGTGAGTGCAAATTTTGGATTGTCTTTGGTATTCAACCACAAGTTATCTTGTTTGGCCTGTTAAGCCATCGCTTACATCCTGCACAGCTAACTCATGTTTGAATAGGGGCAGCTGTAAACACCCCAAATTTGCCCTCACCCATTCACACCATGGCTTGTGATCATCTCATATGCATAAACACAATCATATCATCTCACATTTCACTTTTGATTCATTGGATAGTTTCTAAGGCATCTGCACCTAGGGTTTGTGATCTGAGCAATCCCAAAGCATCTTGAGCCATTCCAAAGGCAACCAATCAATTCAAAGTGGTCCATGTGTGTTCTTATATCATGTTACATCCTCACAAAGTCAAAAATGCAGAGGAATCACAAGAACTAGGGTTTGAGTGGATGCAGAGCCAGGCTGAACTGCACAGTTGACTGAAAATTAGGGTTTTGGTTTCAGAGGCCATAACCCCAAAATTTTTGGTCATTCTTGTTTCCATTGGTCTCTATATGGTATAGGGAGTATGCATATCAATTTTCATGAAGAAATTCCATGGGGAAGTCATCTGATCAAGGGTTGACTTTTCAGACAAGTCAGTGCAAAATCAGGGCATCTGAGGCCCCCAATGACCCAACCAATGGGTGATCTTCATCATTTTGAGTGTATATGATCTTTATTTGATCATGGAAGAAGGTTGAAGTTCATAAAAATCAGGAATTTAGGGTTTTTGCAAATGTTGACTTTTTGGGCATAGTTGACTTTTCAAGAATGCCTCATTTTAGGTCAATTTTCAAGCCTTGATTCATGATCCAAAAAGGCTTCAAATGGAAAAACTTTGGTCATGAAAGTTGTAGATCTCATCTTTCCCTTTCCAAAAAGTACAAGAACATGATCAAACTCTTCTTGGATCAAAAGTTATGACCATGCAAAGTTGCCAAAAATCATTTATTTTCAAGTTATGCATCAAGTGGAAATTTTGCAAAGTCTTGGATCAAAACACATTGCAGCCTCTAATGCATCTCAAATTAGCATGTGAACTTTCTCTAAGTTACAAAAATCAGATTTGAACTAAGTTTGCCCTTGGTTTCATGCTTGGTTATGCAAAGGATCACATGTGAAACATAAGCCAACCAACTTGCAAAACTACTCATTTCACTTCCTACAACTTGGTGCATTGGCTGCTGAGCTTTGCTAGGCCTCTCCCTCACCTTTGCTGCGCCAGCCATGCCTTGTACTTGCCTAGACCTTGCCCATGCCCTATCTTACACAAAGTTGACCTTTTATGCAAAAGCAAACTTACCTATCACAGCTGCACAAGTCACATCCTCTGGCCACTTGGATTAAAATATGTTATCAATTTGCAAGCTAAAGACATCAAGAGCCAAGGCTGAAAGACACACATTCATCACATTCACAAAAACTCACCTCATTGCAAGTTCCTTCGAAATTCTTTCTACAGTCTTCAAACACTCAAACTCTCATCATCACTCAACTCACCACACCTCATAGACAAGAAACACCCCAAGCATAAGCCTGAAACAAGCCTGAAAACTCCATTGCCATCATTCACCTCAAGCTGCAGATTCTATCGAATCTCTCTCCACAAGTCTCCAACACACAAACCAACACCACAGATCATCTATACACATCATCTGGACCTTAAACACCCCATCACCATGACCTGAAAGTGCCAGAATCTCATCTGCCATTTTTGACTGAACTGAAGCAGGAGCATTCGAATCTCTTTCTCCAGCCAACACAAACTCATTTTGAGCATTCAAGCACCTTTGTAGGACCAAGAGGAGCAGCTTGTACTGAAGGAAGAGGCCTGAAAGTTCCTAAATTGAAAGTTGCAAATCTCAGGTAGCTCGAAATTAATTTTTCCAGAAATGATTTTTCTTGTTACAAACTTGTTCTTTATGCTCTCCTGATCATCCTGATGCTTTTAGTTTTTGAAATGGTTGTGTTTTGAGAGTTTAATTTGTGTTTGAAGCTTACGAACCCTAGAAATTGTTTGCTTCGATTCAGTTGATTTAGGAAAGATAAATTTGTTTTAGGTTAGGGGTTTGATTCGTGAGAGTGAGAGGAACGTTTCCCAATTCATAGATTTCATTTATATTACGTTTTGAGGAAGTTGGGTGATTTTCAGGTGAGCTTCTGGCCGGAGAAGACGACCGGAAGTCTTCTCCGGCCACCTGAGTGTGATTAGGGTTTAATCCCATAATTAATGCTGGTTTGAATATTGGCCGTAGGATGCGTTGAATTTGTTGACTACGCGCGCAAGGGAAGGGCCAGGATCTCTTTGATTAACCCTAATCCACGTGTTAGGGTTAATTAATCATATTTTAGTTAATTTAATCAGAAGCAATCTGGGCCTCTCATTCTGGCGCGCAGTCAATGCTTTTAAATCCAGGATCAATCTCATCCATCCATTCTGTTGACTTTCATTTTCTTTTAATTTTTATTCATATTTATTTCATTTAAATTGCACAATTTATTTAAAATAGTTAAAAAATCATAAAAATTATGAAACTTTTTCTTTAAGGTTTTATTAATTTTTATGACACAAAAATATTTTTATTTTATTTTTTATCATTTAAAAAGTATTTTAAAATGTTTAAAAGATTATTTTTAATTGATTAATGGGAATTAATTAATTAAAAATACTTTTAGGTATTTAAAAATTACAAAAAAATTCATGAAATGTTCTAAGACATTTAGAAACATTGTCCAACCTTCAAACCAAATTTATTTTTTGATCTTGATGCATTTTGAGAATTTTTCATTGAATTAAATCATTTTTTATGCATTATTTTGATCACATGTTTGAAAATTCATTTCTGCCTCTTGGTGAAGGTTGAGACATTGATTCTTTTTGCTTTGTCTTGTGTTTAACATGTATTTTCAAGGGTAAAAAGGCCATGAGTTGATCTTGCATTTTCTAATTGATGGGCATTTGTTTTGATAAGAACCCTAAAAAACCCTAATAACTTGCAAAATTCATATCTTAAGTCTGGTTGAGGGTTGAGAACTCCCCTTTGGGCAGTGGTTTGTTATAGGTCTAGGGTTTCTTTGAATACCATTTTCCTTTTTTTATCATGAGGTTTGCTTCTGTTTTTGGTTTGTGTTTGATGTTTGATCCATAAACCCTAATTTGGGCTTTCTCTTGCATCCTTCTTGCATTTCCTTGCATAACATGACTTGCCATTGCATTCTGTGCATTCTTATGATTCATTTGACATCTTAAGACATGTATGAAACATCATTGATCATTGCATTGCATATTTGCCATGTCATTTGTCTTGTATGATTCATAACTTTTCATGTGTATCCATGCTCCTTAGCTTGCATCATTTGCATTCATGATCTTGTATGAGCATCTCCATATGTTGTCTCATGTTCATAGCACCTCATAGCATCATAATCATCATCAACATGCTTCTGGTTTTGCTTGGTCCCATGTCATTTCATCTCATCTTGCATTGCATTGCATTTTCTTTCTAACATTGCAGGTGGTAAGTAAACTTGAGAAGTGAATTTGCCTTCACTTCTCATACCTTTTCTTTTCATCTCTCTTGCATCCATTGCTGCATTTTTGTTTGTGTATGAGTTTGAGCTTGCTCATTCTTGCTTCTCCCACTTTCTTTCTTCAAGTGACTTGACTTCTTGAATGAAGCAAATCACTTTGCTCCTCTTGATCCTGTTCACCTGCTTCCTGATGGTTCTTCTGAAGATTGTTCTTGAAAACCTCACAAACCTTAGGATCATCCAAGCATGATAATGAATTAGGGTTTTGATTAGTATCCCCTCATAGTTTTACCTTTGTGTCTCTCTTTGAGTCTTCTCTTCTCATCTCATAATCAGGGACTAAACCCTAAAGGCTTTAAGACTTTGTGCTTAGGGTTATGCCTGCATCCTTCTCTTAGGATGGAGTGTATAACTTTAATCCTAAGTATTAAACCCTTAAGGTGTTTAAATCTCTTAATCAATTCATCTAATAATCATCAAGACATCACACTTGTAACTTGGGCCTTGCATTAGGGTTCTAATTCTTCCTTAACTGGTTAAGAAGGACTAACCCTAGTGTTAATGGACAAGTCCCCCTCAAGTTGTCTTACAAACCATAAAACTCATTTCATCATCATATCATTAATAAAATCCACTTAATCAAAGGCTTGTTTTGTCATGGGTTTAATCCCTAATCATGGATTAAGTTGAGGAGTCTTCCTCAGCTTAAACATTCTCATCTATTATCCTTCTTTTAGGATGGTGTAATGGGTCTGTTTAATCCTTGATTATGGCTTAACCTCATTACTTAACACTAAACAAAACCACAAAAACATCTAAATAATCACAAGTAGGTTAATGATCTTAATCCTGCATCAAAGGTGATTAAGTGTGAGAATCTGACTTCACACTTAAGGTATTCTCATTACCCCTGATCAGAGGGAAGATGTGATGAGTTTACTAAATCCATCGGTTTAGACTTAAGCTCATTAACTTATGACAAACTTTCACAAGCAATAAAAGACTGAAGACACAAAAACAAACAATAATCGTCTCCTTCGGGATTCTTTTCTCATCACCTTCACTCACAAACGAGAACTTGCTTCTTCCGTCTAATGCAAGACAGTTTGCACCTGAGCCAGACAGGTCATACACTTGAGCATAGACAAGTAAGCAGTTCACAAGTCAATTCATCTTTCAGTCTCTTTGGGTCGAACTACGGTGTTCTGACTTCCTCATTGCACGAGAGGATACGTAGGCATAACTTAACGGTTATCGAACAAAAGTCTCTGTTCATTCCCCCTCCTTCCAGCATTATTCTTTAAGCCTCATAATCATGAGCATACTCTTTCTTACACTGACACTATACATATTACACTTCACACTTCTTTTGCACTGACACCTGTACATTCTTTTCCAGCAATTTTACACAAATTGCACTGACACTCCCTTTAAAACACAAATCTTTTAAGCGTGGATCCCGTCGAGTACGACGGACAATCTGGGTGCTAATACCTTCCCAGGTTGTAACCAACCCCCTTTCTCAGTCTCTCTGGTTCGCAAACCGTCTTATCCATCTTTTTCTAGGCCTATGCAGCATTGCCTTTCCTCCGGGATAAAAATGCCTAGCTGGCGACTCTTTTCATCTCCAGTGAGTTCACGGCTGTGTGTTCTCACTGTTCCTTTCGCCGACCGTTCGCGCTTGTACCTGGATGCAAATCTTTGGGAGCGACAATTAGTCCTAAACAATTAAATAAAAACTATAATTATCAACAAAGATTAATTAAAATTTTCAAAAAATGGATTAAAATATGAATCCACAAAAAAGTGATTTTCAAAGAAAATTAATTATGAAACCTATATTTAAATTTCTAAAAAAAAGGATAAAGAACACAGGGGTGCATATTGAGAATATATGGTACAGGAAATAAAATATGGGCCAAAAGCCCAAACTTTATATATCAGTCCCGCGGGGAGGGGGTACATGAGCGAATATGAGGTTGTAATTAGAAATTTCATGGGCTTGCAGGCCCAATCCCAAAATGTTGATGGCACAGGGGGTGTAAAACTGAATATGTGTGGTGCGGGTAGTGAATCCATGGTGTAACGCCTTAAGCCCAATCTGATTGAAGATTTCTTAACCTAACATTATAATGAAACCATAGAAATCAACTTAAACATGTTCACCTTTCTCCCTTCTTCTTTCCGCTAACGACCTCCTTCTTGTCTCTTCTACAATCTCACTGACGGAACACCGCCGCGCCGCCAGAAAACCTTCGCACTACAACACCGACTACCAAAAACCTCCGCCTTCATTGCTTCACTGGAACCTCCACTCACCTTTCCCCCGCACTCTCACAATTCGATCCTTACCTTTAACTATCATTCACACGAATACAACCACACAAGAATGGTATAGATAACACAACCTCTTGATGCTTCGAAGCCTCAAAACTCAGGTACGAATTCGAATTCCATTGTGCAATCTTTTCTCATTCTCATCTTCCTCCTTCTTTCTGATTTTGAAAAACGCTTCTCCGTGACCTCTTTGTTATTGCGATTTTGTCGTGTTGAATCTGACTATTGCGATTGCATCGCGGATACATCATTTTTGCAGGTTCTGATCCGATGCTGAAATAATCACGGTTGCGACGTTGATGTCGAAGCGGAACCGATTCTTCTTGGATGAATCTCAGCCAAACTGAATCATCGTCGTCGATTGAAGATGTTGATGTTGAAGTTGTTGAAGATGATTCGCGATTTCTAGAAAGAGGTATGAAGATGATTGATGAGAGGATCTTGAAGGTGATGATAAACTCACGGAAGGACGTATTGAAGATGATGCTGCAGAGAGTATGAGGAGTTGTTACTGAAGGATGGTTGATGTTGATGAGTGCCGAGGTTGGATTCAGGATTGAAGGTTGTTGAGAGAAGGGTCAAGATTGTTCCGTGTAAGTTCTTGGTGAAGTTGAAGATTAATGAAGATTTTGTGCTGATTATTGATGATGTTGTGAAGAAGATTGAAGAATCGAAGAAAGATGAGAGAGGATTTTGTTTCTGTAAAGAGTTTGTTGAAGGTTTTTTTCACAGATTGATGCAATGAGTTTTTGGATCCCTTTTTTTTGTAAATTTTGCAGGAGATAAATTGTGAGATTGATGATGGAAGATCCTGGTGATCATTCCCCCTTTTAGAGTGAATAGAGATTGCAGAATATATAGGGTTTTAGAATGTTGCTATTGATGAGGATTCATGAAGTGAAAATCAAAAGATTTTTTTGCTGTTAGGAGTAAAATTATTTTCTTTTCGCTTTCTAACTGTAATCTCTTGTAACTAATTTCTTTTCCCTTTTTTGTGTAACAAAATTTCTGAAAACCACCCGAACTGATATCTCTCCCTTGTGTTCTGCCATTTTTTTATTGAATTTTCTCTCTTTTGTGCAACTCTTTTTTTGGTATTGATTTTTCTTACTGACATATCATATCAGTTGTTGGTTTCCTAGTGGATCTCTTGTGAACAAAAGAAATTTTGTAATACTTTTGTTGGATAAAACTGTGAGTATAACTAGAATATAGCTTATAAACTTTGAAGGAAATTCATGGTTGACAAAGATTATAACCATGGTTTAAATTGAATAAAAAGTGGTTGTGGTGGTATGAAAAATGAGCCTCGCAAGAATTGTCATAAAATTAGCTCCATGAAATATAGCTAAGGATAATAACTGGGTTAATAAATGTAGTTTAGAACTCGGACAAACGAAAAACTTGTGAACATTAGTACAAGAAAACTTGGTTAAAAAACTAATATTTAAAGATGGACTTTATTGAATGAATTTGGCTAGATACTTATGATGGGTTAAGAAGAAAGACCACAAATGGGCTTAGCATAATTCTATCCAAGATGAGTTTTGGTGATTAGCTTTGGACAAAGATGAGACCAATGAAGTGATTTAAATGGGCTTAAAAAAAGATTAAGTGGCAATAGAATTAGAAATGATGATAGAAATGTAATTAATCGGCTTGGAAACAAGAACGTGGATATGGACTAAAAAATGAATTATGAAGGTCAATGGATACGATTCTTGAATATTAGCTTCGATTTCGACATAGGCATGACATAATTTTTTGGATATGGTATGATTTCCATAAACTCGCATCTTCGAATTTCACTTAATCCCTATTATTCGACTTAACCTTCTTATATCAGCTCAAACGCCCAATCCATATCAAACTTGTATTTTCAATAAATCCCCAAACTCCAATCAACTTCAGTCAAAAACCTCACGAACTTGTACCATAATGACCTGAATATCACGATATCCTTTATATGAAACCTTGAACACCATTTCCAATTGATTGATATCATCAACAAAGCCATACCAGACATGGGAACCCTTGAACCGCTTAAATTGAATGCAATAGCCAGATAAACCACTTATGAATAGAAAAATCACATCATAAAGAAAAGTGTCGATCACATACCATAGGAATCAATGAAATGCATGGTTATGAATGTTATGACCTAATGGAGGATGCAGATGAATATGAAGCGAAGCGTGAAGCCGATTAAGGTAAAAAGAAAGAGGGCAAATTTTGAGGTATTACAGCTGCCCCTATTCAATCAACTGCAGACCTGAACGGATAATTGCAACAACTTTTAGACGTTCAAGGTATGGAGTGATTGAATACTCGAATAAAACCTGAAAATTTGCACACTAAGGGTAATGGAAATGCCATCTGCCCATTTATTTATTTATATCTTTTTTGTTTTGACCTCTGAATAGGTAGCGGGAAATAGACCCAGATGGAAATATGCTGGGAAGAATGCCATCCTCGAATGACAACTCACACGGGATCCTCGGATCCAGTACTAAAACCCTCTTCGAATAGAAACACGATGGTATACCGGCCGCAGGCAATAACCATCAATCAACAAAGACTGACCTCGGACAGACTTTGCAAAAGAGACAAACTGACCTCAATCAATAAGCTCAAAAAGTGAACTACTATCCTCGAATAATAGCCACAAACAAGACCAACCGCAGAAGGACTTGAAGAAAAGAAATGCCATCCTCGAATGACAATCCAAAAGATCCTCGGATCTAACACGAAACCATCCTCGAATGGAGACGCAAAGGTATACCATCCTCGACTGATAACCAAACACAAAGTTGACCTCAGACAGACTTTGCAAAAGAGACAAACTGACCTCGATCAATAAGCTCGAAAAGTGAACTACTATCCTCGAATAATAGCCACACAAAATAACAAGACCAACCTGGGAAGGACTTGAAGAAAAGAATGCCATCCTCGAATGACAATCCAAAAGATCCTCGGATCTAACACGAAACCATCCTCGAATGGAGACGCAAAGGTATACCAGCCTCGACTGATAACCAAACACAAAGCTGACCTCAGACAGACTTTGCAAAAGAGACAAACTGACCTCGATCAATAAGCTCGAAAAGTGAACTACTATCCTCGAATAATAGCCACACAAAACAACAAGACCAACCTCGGAAGGACTTGAAGAAAAGAAATGCCATCCTCGGATCTAACACGAAACCATCCTCGAATGGAGACGCAAAGGTATACCAGCCTCGACTGATAACCAAACACAAAGCTGACCTCAGACAGACTTTGCAAAAGAGACAAACTGACCTCGATCAATAAGCTCAAAAGGTGAACTACTATCCTCGAATAATAGCCACACAACAAGACCAACCGCAGAAGGACTTGAAGAAAAGAAATGCCATCCTCAAATGACAATCCAAAAGATCCTCGGATCTAACACGAAACCATCCTCGAATGGAGACGCAAAGGTATACCAGCCTCGACTGATAACCAAACACAAAGCTGACCTCAAACAGACTTTGCAAAAGAGACAAACTGACCTCGATCAATAAGCTCAAAAGGTGAACTACTATCCTCGAATAATAGCCACACAACAAGACCAACCGCAGAAGGACTTGAAGAAAAGAAATGCCATCCTCGAATGACAATCCAAAAGATCCTCGGATCTAACATGAAACCATCCTCGAATGGAGACGCAAAGGTATACCAGCCTCGACTGATAACCAAACACAAAGCTGACCTCAGACAGACTTTGCAAAAGAGACAAACTGACCTCGATCAATAAGCTCAAAAAGTGAACTACTATCCTCGAATAATAGCCACAACAAACAACAAGACCAACCTCGGAATGACTTGAAGAAAATAAATGCCATCCTCGAATGACAAATCAGAAGATCCTCGGATCTAACACGAAACCATCCTCGAATGGAGACGCAAAGGTACACCAGCCTCGACTGATAACCAAACACAAAGCTGACCTCAGACAGACTTTGCAAAAGAGACAAACTAACCTCGATCAATAAGCTCAAAAAGTGAACTACTATCCTCGAATAATAGCCACACAACAAGACCAACCTCAGAAGGACTTGAAGAAAAGAAATGCCATCCTCGAATGACAAATCAAAAGATCCTCGGATCTAACACGAAACCATCCTCGAATGGAGACACAAAGGTATACCGGCCGCAGGCGGTAACCAGAAACAAAGAAAATAGGACAAGATGGAACGGGATCGTTGTACATAAACGAGAGCCCAAGCAAACAGGACCATTGTACAAAACGGGAACCTGTGACGTGACTGTTGTACCAAACAAGACGCGGAGAAATGACGAACATTGACTTGAAAAGACAAGGATGTCTGAAAAATGATATTGGTATCCTCTGTGCGGAGTACTTCAGGTTGAGAAGATATTCGTAATATACCTCAAAACTGGCCCATGCTGGCATGCATATGCTTGGATTTATGGCGTAATGCTCCATGATGATGGAAATGCTACGCTTTGGAGGATGCAAATGTGATGATGATCATGCGTATGCAAATGCAAAAAAATGGGTCTCCTGATGAGGAGATTGCAGGCCTCCCAGATAGCTTGACTGGGGAAAAGATGATCACTGAATTGATTTGATGAATTCTTGATGAGGAGGAAACAACTCTGTGGGGAATGATGTTGATGATACACGGGCTCTGAACAACCGCCACTGCCAAAAATAAATTGGACTTTGAGATTGGAGTGCCAAGACCCTGCTGGAGATGGACCCTTCTTGAACTCTGGTGGGGAACCAAAGGCATGATACTACTGAGGAAGCAACTGCTGGGGAGGAAAAACACTCCTTATACTGCTGAGAATTGCCCCTGTCTGAAGGGAAACTTCTGCTTGGGGATGGCACCAACATTCTGCTGCCTTGCTGGGGGAGATTTCAACTTCCAACACTACTGGGGATGATGGAGGATGTCAATGATGAAGCTTCCAACTGAAGATAAGAGTTTAAGTTGCCACTTGCTGGGGATAAGAGATAAATCCTCTCATGTTGGGAATGAGAGATGTAAGGCGTCTCATGCTGGGGATGAGAGACGATGATATCCTTCTGCTCGAGAAGTAACCTTCCATTTGCTACACTGCTGGAGCAGGGATTGTCTAATGAGACTTGCTAAGGAATTCTGATCGATGAAGTCCGCAGATGAAACAACTCTTGAAGTACTGTGCTGGAAATGGCTTTTCCCCTAGCCTCCGGGTTGATAGGTTGCCAGCTAATCATGATTGAACAATGGTTCTTTGCAATTTTCAACTCGCCTCCGATTAAGGTCCATCAGTAGAAAATGTCTCAAGGGGATTTTACAGAAAACATGGCATATGAAATGCCTCAGTGTCTTCAAACTCTTGGAGAGATTCATCGGATCTCGAAATAACTGCCCCAGATTGCATAGCCTGTGAAAGAATTTTCCTTGCGAGGATTCATGAAGAACCTCATATCATTGTGAGATATTCTGCCCCAGTATATTGAACTTTGGATAGGTGCTTTGGATTGACCGTCTTCAGGAAAAAGTACTTCTCATGCTCTTGGGATGGCTGGCTCCAGTACAAGTCTTGAAGTGATCACCTCTGAATGACTGTGCTTTGAAGAAAACACCCAGATCAATTGTTCTTTGAGAGATTGGATATCGAAGTAATTGCCCCAGTTTGGCTAAAATTTGAATGTATGCCTCAGACTAATGGCTCTTTGAGAGATTTGAATCTCGAAGTGATTGCCCCAGCTTGGCTGAATTTTGAAGAGATTGCTCGACATGATTGCCCCAGATTAGTTGGCTCTTGCTACGACTGCTGAGAAAGTCCCTACTCAATGGAGTTTTTTTTTTTGAAAAATTACATCTTCATAGATTGTCCTTCGGAAGTTTCAGACTTCTCAACTTGGCAATATTAAGCTTCTGGACTGAGATTCCATATGTAAAATTTTGTGATGCCAAACAAATGTATGCAAGCAGAAAATGATTATTTTGAGAATGAAAATTCTAATGCAACACACATGTTAATATTGAAGTATTAATGTAAAAGATGTCGCAAACCTTTGTGAGCGAATCACTAGTTAAGATACGACATTGGTCTTTTTGAATAATAGAAAGCATGCACATGCAACACCAACAAAGATCTTTCAACACCACTCATAGGAGTCAGGAACGCGGTCTCGTGGTAGTACGCTCTCAAAAATAACCATGTTTCAGTTAGGACTTTTGAAGGTTGTATCGTGGCCTGGTTCACGGTTATAGAAACAAAAGATATAGGTGTTGCACCCTAAAATTTGCCCTCACAAAATAAGACTTTGTGTGCTAAGAGATTCACAAGGTTCACAAGACACCTTATGAGGTTCACAAGGTTCACAAGATCTCTCATGAGGTTCATGAAGCTCACAAGACATCTTATGAGGTTCACAAGGTTCACAAAGTTCACAATTAGTCAGAAGATTTGACAAATCCCTCAGACAATGCATCCTCCTAAGCAGTGCATCCAAAACTAGGGTTTTGACTTTAATCAGGATAAATGGACTTCCAAGACTTCAAGTGAGCTTCATAACATCTTATATGTGTTTAAGAATCCCCATGACAAGTTTCAAGACTTTTCTCAAAGGTTTGCTCAGTCAGATGATCAGATAAGTCAAAATCAGTCAAAGCAGTTAAAAAGTCAAACTAAGGTCAACTGTGGTCAAACCAAAGTCAAACTTCATGATTTTTTTGCCAACATCAAGTATATGAAGTAAGATTCATCATTTGATCAAGGTTTGATCATGATTCATCAAGGATATTTCAGATCATCAAGAATCAGAGGTTTCTAAATTAGGGTTTCCTCAGGAAAAGTCAACTGAACTTTGACCAGCCATAACTTTCACATGCTTCATCAAGAATTTTCCATCCAAATCTCATTTTGAAGGAAATTGAATTCTCTACAACTTTGTGTCTCACAATCCAAGCCCAAAAATGCTTCATTTGGAAGGTATGAGCTAAGACATTATAGGTCCTTTTGAAAGTCAACAAAAAGTCAACAACTTAAAAAGGGAATAACTTGAGAATGGTAAATGATATGGACATGAAACCAATGGTGTTGGTTAAAGTACTCTTCAAGCTTTCCAAAATGTCCAAGAACACCCTCATAGCATTAAAATTGAAGGATATATGCCCTTGCAAAGTTGGGAAATTTTTGGGTGGTGTATGAAGAAAATAGGGTCTTAAAACCAAATTCTTTCAAATGGGCTGAACTTTTTGTGACCCAAGGTGTTCCATGACATCATGCACGAAATTCATTTGATATTTTCATAATTTTATTTTATTTATTTTATTTATTATGATTTTTTACATTAAAAATCATTTTAAATCTAAATAAAATATCAAATATGAAAATTTAAAATATATTTTGGTTCTAGAAGGTCATTAACATGAATTGGATTAAATTGATATACAATTGATGATGATTGTCTTGAAATAGAAAGGTCTCATTCAAAAATATATGAAATTTAAGTCATAATCTTTTTCAATCTCCAAAAATCAAAAAGTCCAAACAATGATCCAATTTTTTGACCTAGCTTCACTCAACTATAAGTATGCAAACCATCACAATGCATTAGGGACGAATCTTCTGCCTCAAGAGTAAGTTTTCACTTTCAAAAAATCACCAAAAAAAAACTTGAATTCGGATTCCAGCATTCAAGCCCTTTCAAGACAAACCAAAGGTTGCAACTTGTTCCTTGGAGTTCATAGATCAATTCTGGATCATAACATTGCCTCTTCATGCCCTAATTTGCACAAACCGAATGCATCCCTTTCATATTATAAAATTTTTCGATTTGATTGATTCATGCTTTGATATTGAAAACTAATCATATATTTGTGTTTGTTGTGATGTTTAGAAGCTTTTTGCATAAATTAATTGAATTATTGTGGACTGTGTTGAAGATTACCATTGTTAGGGTTTAGAGTTTCAAAACGGGAACCAGACATTTAGGACCTTAAAACCAATTCTAAGACCATGGTTGTGATGTGTGGACCTTGTACAATTGATCTAGGTTACTAATTTTGGTTGTCATGGTGGTTTGCATAATGTTTCGAAAAACATAGGTTTCGGGTTTTGAAAAATTCGCAGGAAATTTCGTAGTTGATTTTGCAGGTGTTTTCGCAGGAAAAAGGTTGAAGACGAAGACCTTTGGCGCCAAGATCTTCATTCAAATATTTGATATAATATTTTTTCTTTTATTGTTAATATTATTTCACAGAGGCTTGCTTGGCCCAGTGGTAAGGAAGGCGTGTGCATTGCTCTGAGGCTTGGTTTCGATTCCTGGAGGCAACATTATTTTGTTACATTTTCTCATTTATTCATAGATCTTAATATATTATTAATTGTAGTGATTATATAATCAGTTGCGCCCTTCTGGCTGGATGGTAAGAGTGCTTGTTTGTTGTGTGAAGGTCCTGGGTTCGAAACCCTCCCCAGGCCTTTTTTGTGCTTTTGTTTGTTTTGTCATAATTTCCACAGGATTTGAAACAAAAGACATTGGCCTCCATCCCATATCACCACGCGCACGCTGGCCTGGTGGTTGTAGAGGCAGGACTCAAAGATGAAAGCAGAGGGACTGGGTTCAAATCCCAGCCCAGGTAAGTTCTTTTTTTTCAATTTTTTGTTTTTTCTATTTTATTTGTTTATATTATAATTAAATAAATTTAAAATAACAAAAAAATGTTTATGCTATTTTCTTTTCTTTTCTATAACTTAAAATTCATTTTTTCAATTAAACCTTATTAGTAAAAATTATTTAAAGTTTATCTTGTTGTATATTATTAATAATTTTGTATAATTAATTTATATTAGATAATTTATTTTTCTAAACATATGAACCCTAATATTTTCTAAAACCCTAAAATATTTTTAAAAGCCTAATTATTTCTATGAACCTTAATTGTAAATATTAATTTATTTATTTAAATTTCATAAATTTTGTTTATATTTTAATTAAGAGATAAACCCTAATTTTCTTTTACATAAAATTTAATTCTATTATAACTTTTAATTTATTTATTTATAAATCTTAATTATGTGTATATTTTTATAATTTGTTTATAATTATTATTCTTGCATGTAAATAATTTTAGATTATGCTTAAAATAATTAAAACTCTTAATTTAATTTTGTAAATATAATTTATTTATAATATGTTTATTTAATCATAATTAACCATTATTTTTCATAACATGTATATAAATTTAAATTTTTATAATAATTGGTATATATGCTAATCTTTTTATTCTTGATTATTTTATTACTAATTCTATTTATTTTCATATGATATTTATTTTATTTTATTATTACTAACCCCATTTATATATATATATATATTGTGATTTATTATTATTATTGTTACTAACCCAATTATTTATTATTACTTATTTTGCTTATTTATTTAATTTATTTTAATTATTATTATTATGTAATTGTATCCTTTATGTAATATTTTAGTAGTAATGTTTAATATTTATTTTTAAATGCTATGGTTAGTAAAATAGGGAGTGAAATATGTTTGTATTTAAAAATTAATTTAGCTCATTAAATTTAAAGATAAATATTTAAATTGGTACACTCACACACGTAAGTCGATCTTTGATCGCCACCTCACTTCTTAAGGGTTACCTCTCAAGTTGCCTAAACAAAAGGACAAGTAGGGTGTATAAAGCAAAAGTCCATCATTTCACATCATCTAGTCCCTAAACAGATAAAAAGATCAAGTCCCTTCGAATGTTGCCTTCGTAAATGATCTGGTCCCTTTCGAATAAAGATGATAAGTCCCTTCGAATTGCTTATACACCCCACAGTTGCCTAAATAACAGATGTCCCTTCACTTGTCCCATACATCCAAGGTAATGACTACCTATTCCTTAATAATAGGGATAGTTTTACCATTTAAAGGATATTCAAGAACAGAAAAGACTTAACTTAGGGTAGGTTCCTTTTATGTACTTGCTCACTTTTCAAAAACATTTCAAACACTTCATACATTTCAAACAATTTTCAAAACAAAGGTTTTATATATATCCGTACATGGATCACTATAAAATACTTAAGAAAATTTCTATTCACACACTTCACATTTCAAAAACATTTTAAAGTGAGCTAAGTAACTAAGAGCCCATGGATAACCATGGATGTAAAATGTGCTAACACCTTCCCTTTACATAACCTACCCCCCGGACCCAAAAATCTTTTTAAAAGGTCTTTCCTGTTCTTTTATGCCTTTCCTTTGGATAAAATAAAAGTCGGTGGCGACTCTTGCTATCCGCAACATAACTAAAGTCAGTTCACCCACCGTGTTACAGAACTGGCGACTCTGCTGGGGATTTAATAAAAGATGGGTACCATTAGGAATTAGATCACTTTAAAATTGTTTGCCTTGTTTGCTTTATACTTATCTGTTGGGGTGTTCTTATGAGTGAAAGATCCTAACCCGGATCTAGTGTACCTTAGGTAAATGACATTAGACCAAGGAAACTGTACGGCGTATACCGATATGGTTAATCTGGTGGCCATAGTTAGTGTGACTTCTTGGTTGGTGCTTATGTTCCTTAAGTCGAGTTGAGGATAATATGAGGCTGCCATATGTTGTCAATACACTAACTAACTTTTAGAACCTTAGTCATCCCATCTTGGCCTTTAGAAAAGTAGTGAGATAACTGGCTTTGGTGAAGACTGAAGTTGGTTGATACTCGATACTACGCTCATTGAGATCTTAAACTTGGAGGGTTTGGGTTGGCAAGTAAGTTGCCTACTGAACAACCACCCTTGTGAAGGATCAATGATATTGAGATCCCTTAGAACCTGGTTACTTTATAGGACAGGATGAACCAACTAAACTTCAGGGGAGGGTATTTACCTTTAAACCTCATGCAAGCCTTCAAACCTAAGGGCTATTGTGTGACTTGTTTGTGTGTGCCACATGTTTGTGATTGAGCATAACATCATAGCATCATCATGCATCATAAGCATAGCATTTTCACTAACCATTTCAAGGACCAAAGGATTTATCTTTGTTCTTTGTTGCAGGTCATGGCTTCTGCTCGTAGAAACACTATCAGGATCAACTTTGTAGGGATACCTGCTAAGCTTAAAGAGTTGGTTTCTCAAGTGTCTGAACACTCCCAGTTCATCAAGAGACATGGTCATCTACTGGACCTAGTCACTTCAGGATTCAACGAAGACATGATGAGTGTTCTGTTTCAATTCTTTGATCCTAAGCACCATTGCTTCACATTCCCCGACTATCAGCTGGTTCCTACAATGGAAGAGTTCTCTAAACTTCTGGGTATACTTGTGCTTGATCAGAAACCATTCACAGGCTTGGAAAAAGAGCTTAAACCAGAGGTTAATGCTGTAGCTCTACATCTGAAGAAGTCTGACATTGTTCTAGAAACGAGAAGCGAAGTTAAGGGTATTCTTGCCAAAGTGTTGATAGAAAAGGCTCAAGTGTTCTTGAAAGCTATGAGCTATGATGCTTTCGAGGAGATCTTAGCCTTGTTGATATATGGCTTAGTGTTGTTCCCCAATCCTAATCAGTTCATAGACGTTCATGCCATCAATATATTTTTGAGTCACAATCCAGTGCCTACCTTACTTGGAGACATCCTGCATTCTCTTCATACTCGTACTACAAGGGTAAGAGGAACTTTGATGTGTTGCATACCTTTGCTATCTAGGTGGTTTATTTCTCACCTTCCTCGCTCAGTGATGAAGAATGAACAAGGGTTCAGGTGGTCTAAAAGGATCATGTCACTCTCTCATTCAGATATCCATTGGTGCTCCAGATCTATGGAGAATGTCACTATCATTAACCGTTGTGGGGAGTTCCCTAATGTGCCACTTCTAGGCATAAGAGGAGGCATTACTTACAACCCTTCCTTAGCTTTACGACAGTTTGGTTATGCTCGGAGTGATGGTCCTCATGACATGTTGATTCAGGGTATTGTGTTTGACTACGACAACGATCTGCAAGGTTACCGTCAGAGGTTCATACGAGCATGGGGAAAAGTGAACAAGATTGACAGCAAGACTCTGGAGCCTAAGTACACTATTCCTATGGAAGCTTATCTCAGATGGGTGTGTTCTCGTGCTCAGACTCTTATGATGCCATATCCTGCTATCCTGCCAGTTACCATGGAACCAGTTGCTGAAGGAGATACTTCTTATACCATCCTTCACCCAGACATGCCCACTGACATGGAAGATTTATAAAGGTCCTGGATCCAGTTGAAGGAGCAAAGGGATACTTTCGAGGCTCATTACAAAGCAAGCCAAGAAAGAATCCTGGAACTAACAAAGCAACTTCATGAGGAGCGGAATCTCAACTCATACCTCAACACAAAGAGGAAACGTCCATGGGAGACTTAAAACCCCATCTTTTGTATTTATTTCATTTCATTTTTTGTAAGCCCAAGAGGCAAACAAACTTATTACTAATAAAAGTTTACCTTCTTGATTGTTTAAGCAAATTTAAATCTTGCGGTCCTTGAAAACATTGCATATACATTCACATATCATATCATTGCATCGCAGGTTTATTGTGTACAGGTTTCTCATCTTCTCGCTGTTTATTTCAGCAATGGCTCTTGAGAAAACAGTTAAGGATCTCCAGGCACAAAATGCACAGTTCCAAGAGCTGATCCTGAACTTGTCCAAGGGGCAGGATGAATTGAAGACACTGCTGGCCAAGAAGACTAAGAAGACTAGAAGGTCAGGTGGCCTGATCAACATGGGAAGAAGGTTCAGAGGTCCTGTCAAGACCAAAGAACAGGTTGAAGATTATGAGTCTGAAGAGTCTGATAAAGCGGGAGGCAGTCTCCACAACACAATGGGGGACTATGATTCTGAAGATAACTACTATCATGAGCCTAATGAAGATAAGTTCAAGATGCTGGTGGATAGAATGGATGCTATGGAATTGCAAAAATCCTCTGGGCTGGATTTTGAAGACCTGAGTTTGATATCTGGGGTAGTTATACCCATTGGTTTCAAGGTTCCTACTTTTGTTGTTTATGATGGTGTCTCTTGTCCCAAGCTGCATCTGAGGTCTTATGTTCGGAGAATCCAACCCCATACTGCTGATAAGAAGTTGTGGATCCATTTCTTCCAAGATAGCTTATCTGGAGCTCAATTGGAATGGTACTATCAGTTGGAGAGTGTCAACATCCGTGATTGGAATGATCTTGCTGAAGCCTTCTATAAGCAATATCAATACAATGCTGATTTAGCCCCTACTCGCATGCAGCTGCAAAGCATGTCCATGGGTGCTAAAGAAAATTTCAAGGAGTATGCCCAAAAGTGGAGAGATTTAGCTGGAAGAGTGCAACCCCCTCTAACTGACAGGGAGTTAGTTGATATGTTCATGTGTACATTGAATGGTCCTTTTTACAGTCATCTCATTGGAAGCTCATCATCTGGCTTCACTGAGTTGATAATGACAGGAGAGCGCGTAGAAAGTGGTATAAGGAGTGGCAAGATCCAAGTGGGTGCTTCTTCTTCAAATACTACAAAGAAGCCCCCTAGTGGGAAGAAAGAGTCAAATGCTGTTTATGGTCAACCTGATCGTAATAGAAGGCATCAGTCTGTGAGTGCAGTTCATATCTCCAATCCAACTCCTACAACACCAGAGCAGCCACAGGGAAATCAACAGAGGACTAGAAGGCAGTTCACTAAGATCAACATGTCAATGGCCCAAGCCTTGCAACACTTGTTGAAGGCTGAACTTATCACTTTGAAAGATCCTCCTCAGAATCCCAATGTTACCTCTCCCAGGTACAATCCTAATGCACGATGTGCATATCATTCGAATTGTTAGGGACATGATACCAATAGTTGCTGGGTATTGAAGAATAAGATTCAGGATATGATTGATGCTGGAGAAATTGAGTTTGACCCTCCGGGTACTCCAAATGTGATTACAGCTCCCATGCCAAATCATGAGAAGACTGTCAATGCCATTGATGAAGATTCACATATTTCCTCAGTTGCAGATTTGATTACACCATTGTCTGTTATCAAGAAGAAGTTAGTACAAGCTGGGTTCTTTCCAGGTTGTCGTGAAGATTGTGTCTATTGTGCTTATAAGCCGGATAGTTGCTGGAGGTTGAAGGACGAAATTCAACGCCTCATGAATAATTACACCATAGTGTTTGAGAGGACACCACCTTCTGTGGAAAGCATGGTTGATCATATAACTAAAGGTGCGAAGATTGAAGAGGTAGATATGGTTGATAAAGTGCCGGTAAGGATTACTTCCAAGGGACCTGTCAAAATCACTCATAAGGGTCTAATTAAGATTACTGCTGAAGGCCCTGTGAAGATTGTTGTTGAAGCTAGAGTGGCTCATATGATCATTACCACTCCTGGTCCTATTCTGTATACTTCTGATAAAGTTGTGCCTTGGCATTATGGGTCCGATGTTTATATCCATGGTGTTAAGCAGGAACCATTAGCTGATACGCCTGTTGTTGATACGAACCTTGATGTTGATAATATTGCTGGATCTAGTAAGATCACACGAAGTGGAAGAGTTTTCTCTCCTCCAGTTACCTCCAAGAATACAGTTACTCCAGCTACTACCTCCACCACTGATGCTCAGGGCAAAGGTACTGTTATTGAACCTATACCAACTGATGTGCCAACTGCTGATGATATTTCTAAGCAGATGGAAGAAGTATTGAAAATCATTCGCAAGAGTGATTATGACATTGTTGATCAATTGGGGCATACTCCCTCCAAGATTTCTATGTTGTCTTTATTGTTGTCCTCTGAGGCTCATGCCAAGGCCTTGATTAAATTTCTGAAGACTGCTCTGTACCAAATGAAATTTCTGTTGACCAGTTTGAAAATTGTGTTACACACTTGACCTATGATAATGGGTTAGGTTTCTCCGATGCTGATTTGACTCCTGCCAAGAGGGATCATAACAGGGCTCTACATATCTCCATTGAATGCAGAGGCACTACCCTGTCACATGTATTAATAGACAATGGTTCCTCTCTGAATGTGTTGCCCAAAGAAGTCCTGAATAAGCTTAGCCCTGAAGATGTTGTGTTGAAACCCAGTAATATAGTGGTGAAGGCTTTTGATGGCTCGAGAAGAGTGGTGCATGGAGAAATTGATCTCCCAATCAAAGTTGGTTCTCAGGTTTTCAATGCTACCTTTTATGTAATGGATATTCGTCCGTCGTATTCTTGTTTGCTTGGGCGTCCCTGGATCCATGGGGCAGGTGCTGTAACCTCTACCTTACATCAAAAGCTGAGGTATCCAGTAGAGGGGAAGGTTGTTACTGTTTACGAAGAGGAAGGGTATATGATTAGCCATGTAAACACCTTTAAATATCTTGAAGTGGAAGGTGAATATGTTGAAACTTCGTGTCAGACATTTGAAGTGGTTCCTTGGATTGTTAATGATTATGAAGCTCCTCCTGTTGTCAAGAAAGTTCATGTGGTCACCAGAGTACCTCCTACAATGGCCTCCCTTAAAGATGCTAGAGCTGTGGTGGATGAAGAATCCCAGAAGGCTGTTCGTCGTGCTCGTGCTGTTCGTATCACCAATCAGGGGATTATGAAAGATCAGATTAATATTGTGGGTGACTATGATGAAGACTACAACTTGGATGCTTGGATTTTTCCTACTGTGGGTGCTGGACTCAATAACTGGAGGGCTGAAGATGTTATTCCTATCTCCTTTAGTCAGGAGTAAATACTATTACTGTGTTATTACCTTTAAAGTTTGTAATTTTTGAACAATTAGACTCTTAAGCCTTGTGCCTTACCCGGGGCACAATGGTATGCTTGTTACGGGATGTCATTTCATTTGCATACTTCATTCAATAAAAATCAGTGGACGTTTCGTTTTCGTAAATATTGTGTTCCTTGTCTTTCTTTTCTTTTATTTTTGTTTTATCAGCTATGTGTTCTTACACACACCCACATCACTAAAATGCAGATCCTCATCCACTCTGGATCCTATTGATAACAGTTCTACTATTGCCAATTATAATTTCGAGAATCCGATCTATCAAGCTGAAGACGGAAATGAGGACGATTGTGAAGTACCTGTAGAGCTTGCTAGGTTGTTACAACAAGAAGAGAAAGCTATACAGCCACATGAAAAGCCAGTCGAAGTTGTGAATTTGGGAACTGAAGAAAACAGGAAAGAGGTCAAGATAGGGGCTGAATTAGAGGATAGTGTCAAGAGCAGATTGATTCAGATGTTACATGACTATGTGGAGATCTTTGCTTGGTCCTATAAAGATATGCCAGGGTTGGATACAGACATTGTGGTTCACCGTCTACCGGTAAAAGAAGATTGTCGTCCAAAGAAGCAGAAGGTTCGTCGCATGCGTCCTGAAATGCCAGAAAAGATTAAAGTAGAGGTAATGAAACAGTTTGATGCAGGGTTCTTAGCTGTGACTTCTTATCCTCAGTGGGTTGCAAATGTGGTACCAGTGCCTAAGAAAGATGGTAAGGTACGTATGTGTGTAGACTACAGAGATTTGAACAAGGCCAGCCCCAAAGATGACTTTCCACTTCCTCATATTGATGTTTTGGTAGACAACACTGCTCAACATAAGGTATTCTCTTTTATGGATGGTTTCTCTGGTTACAATCAAATCAAAATGGCACCTGAAGATATGGAGAAGACAACCTTTGTTACACAGTGGGGCACTTTTTGTTATAAGGTGATGCCATTTGGTTTAAAGAATGCAGGGGCAACATATCAGCGTGCTATGGTGGCTTTGTTTCATGATATGATTCATCATGAGATAGAGGTGTATGTGGATGATATGATAGCTAGGTCCCAGAATGAAGAGCAACACCTTGATCATCTGCATAAGTTGTTTGAAAGATTGAAGAAATACAAGTTGAGATTGAACCCAAACAAGTGTACTTTTGGAGTCAGATCTGGTAAGCTCCTGGGTTTCATTGTAAGTGGAAAAGGTATTGAAGTAGATCCTGCAAAAGTAAAAGCCATACGAGAGATGCCAGCTCCCCGTACTGAGAAGGAAGTTAGAGGTTTCTTGGGACGATTGAATTACATTGCAAGATTTATTTCCCAATTAACAGCTACCTGTGAACCAATCTTCAAGTTATTGAAGAAAGATCAGGTAATGGAGTGGAATGATGAGTGCCAGACTGCCTTTGATGAAATCAAGAAATATCTGCTGGAACCACCAATTTTGATGCCACCAGTTGATGGAAGACCCTTGATCATGTACTTAACAGTGTTAGACAACTCAATGGGGTGTGTGTTGGGGCAACATGACGAGTCTGGTCGAAAAGAGCAGGCAATATACTACCTTAGCAAAAAGTTTACCGACTGTGAAACAAGATACTCACTGCTCGAGAAAACTTGCTGCGCTTTGGCATGGGCTGCTCGCCGACTAAGACAGTATATGTTGACTCATACTACCTGTCGCGGTGAGAATCGGATACCAAGCTATTAAGTTAACTTGAATCGCAAAACATTTATGTTCACCACCGACTTTAATTTAATCCAAAAGGAAAAGGGAAAAAGATCGTAAAAACCCTAAATGAAGAGAAACTAGGTTCGGGGGTTGATTATACCTAGGGAAGGTGTTAGCATCCTAAGCATCCGCAGTATCCTACGGGAACCTCTTGTTAATATTTGTATTATTGTTGTTTATTGCTTGCTAAAACTAATGGGAACCTAAGGTTTTATTTCTAATGGTGCTCGCACAACATCGCATCGATGCCTACGTATCGGGTATAGAATCAGAGCACACGTAGTTCTCCTAAGGATTAACGAACACTTGGTTACGCTCAAGGTTCGCGGGGGAAGGTAAGTGTTATGGCAAACACTCACGTGACTTTAAGAAAGTCACAAAAAGTCGTAAAATAAAAAGCTAAGGACCTAATGGCTAAGGACCTAAGGATGATGGACCTAATTGCTAAGGTCAAAATGGAACTAGGGATTGCTAAACTTCCTATGACATTGAGTCAACTGCAGGAGTCTTTCCCTTTTGGATCAAAAAGCATAAACAAAAATAAATAAGGGTGCAAGCTCCTAAGACTAGGCAAAGGCTGCTACTTGCAAAAATAAATCGAATAAAGTAAATGGACAATGCAAAGATGAAGGGCTCAGTAACTGGCTATGGCTCGATATATGGATCGAGAATGCTGGGGTGGCAAACAAACGCAGTGTGACGAATTATTTAAGTTGGAAAAGCTGTGCAGTGTAAGTAATGTGCAGACGGCGATCGTAAACGACCGACTTACGTGTGTGAGTGTATGTGAAGTGAAGTTCAATTGGCGTTGGACCAAGGAATTATCATTTTGAAAATTAAATTAAATGGTGTAGAAATATGGGAAATAAATAATGAATAAATGAGTTAAGTGAAATAAATTAAAATATAGAGTGAAGTGAATTAAATAAATTAAATAGAATAACTAAATGAATTGAAAAATAAATAAATGTATGAAATAGAAATAAATAAATGCATGGCCTCATATGGGTCACGAATAATCGTGACCTTCGTTATATCATCGGCCCATAAATAGAATCGAGAAATTATATATACATTTTTAACTACTTATAATAAAAATAATAGAAAAGAAAATTCTAAAATATATTTTTTATTTTGTATGTATATATAAATCTAACTATAAAAATAAAATTAGAAAAGACAATTTTGAGATTAAAAAGGTGTTTTATCTTATTTATTTATTTTATATGGGTATGAGTTTCTAGTAATAATAAATAGAAAAAAGAAAATTTAAAATTTAAAGTTTTATTTATTTATTAGATATATATAAACTTCTAACTAAATATACCAATAATAGAAAAAGAAAATATTTAGATTAAAATGTTTTATTTATTTATATAATAATCTTCTAACTAAATTAAACTTATAAAATATTTAAAAAAAATGAAGTAATGAAATAACAAAAAAAAGTTTACAATGGAAAGAGAAAGAGATCAGATTGGGAAAACACGGAAGAACATCAAAATTCCCTCTTCCAGAAACACGCTCCAGAAAGAAAAAGAAACAAAATTGAAACCCACCCCGTACCCTCACGGCGGCCGGTGTCCTCTCTCAACTTCCGATTCACTCTCAGGTTTCGCTCATGGCGGAAACGAAACGGAACTCTTCTCTCTCGCTAGAAATCAAACTCAAACTCGCTCACTTTTTCAGGTTTGATTCGCTGCTCTCACGGCTGTTTTCGACAAAGGGGTTTCGGTGGATGTGATTGAGGGTCTCGCGAAGGGAGATGATGGTGGTGGATGCGCAGGTTTAAAGGGTGGTTCGCGGTTGAGTTCTCAGTTGAAGGTGAAGGGAAGTTGGGTCTTGGCTGTGGCGGCTTCGGTGAGCTCAGCGGAGGTTTAGGGTATGGTGCGATGGGGCGCGACGGGTTAGAAGGGATGCTTCGCGGATGGGAGCGGCGGTGATGGTGAAGGTTCGCAGGGGTAAACAATGAATGGCGTGGTAGTTTGAACGGGTTTGGGTGGTTGTTCGTCGGAGTTTAGTGGTGGTTTCAGTGGTGTGTTTTTCAGGTTCGGTGAAGATTTGAATTTGACATTTTTCATGGTTTCTGGGTTGTTTTTGAGGTGAAGAATGGTTCGGAGAACGGTGGTGGTAGGTGCGTTTACAGGTCTGGTTTTCGGCGCTTGTTTCGGTTTGATTTTGGGTTTTTTCGGTTTGTTGGCTGGCGGTGAAAGGTCTGGTGTGAAGGATGTTGATAGTGGTGGGCTTGCAGGTATGGCCGGTGCGACGGTAAGGGTTTGATTGTGTTGAGGGAGGTCTAATGGTTGTTGGTGGTGGCCGGTGGTCTTGTTGAGAAAGGATTCCCGAGTTTGGATTTCACGGTTTTAGCTTGGTTGTTGCCTGGTTTCAGTTCATCTTCTTTTTTGATTGCTGGTTTGAGTTGTTGTGAAATGAATGATTTGGAGGATTGTGAAGCTGAGGATTGGTTGTTTTGGGATTTTGAAGCGGTTTCGTCCTTTTCATCTCAGCTTTGTTTCTCTTTTTGTGTTTTTGTGTATGGTTGCTGCTTGATTGTTGATGATTTTTTACAGGTTTTGAAAGAGGTTTTGAGGTGGTTCTGGTGCGTTGACGGTTGGGAAATGGTGATGGCTCGCGGTGTGGTGTGGGTTGAAGGAGGTGAGCGGTTGTTTCAGTGAGTCTTCTTTCGATTCTTCATGGCTTATGGCTTATGTTTTGTGTGCTTTTTTTTTTGACAGGTTTTGTTTCGTGTTGTGGCAGGGATTATGGTGGTGACGGTTTGCTTGGTTTTGTTCAGTTTTGGAGTTATACACGGCTATGGAGTTTGTTGTGATGAGGTCTGAAGATTCTGGGTTTGAGTTCGCGGTGGCTTAAGGTGGTTTCGACGGTGAAGGTATTGTGTGGTTCTGCTGAAGGTTGCGGATTTGGTTCTGGTTTCAACAGATTTAGGCTGTGGTTTCGACGGCGGGACGATGGTGGCTGAAGGTCGAAGGTGAGAGAAGGTTTATGAAAGGTTATGTGGTGTTTGTGAGAGCAGAGGTTTCATTCGAGAAATTGATTTGTGAAAGGTGGTTTTTGTATTGTGCGGATTTTCTTCTACTCTCTTTTTTCGTTTTTTCTGGACATTGGTGGTGTTTGGATGTTGTTATCTGGTTTTGGTTTGATTTAAGAGAGTCTGTGGTTTTTTGTTCGGTTTTGTTAGTGTGACGCGGTTTTGGAGTATGCTTATGAAGCAGAATAACGCAGGAGAGGAACGGAGTAGATGGGGCTCGAATGGTGGTTTTGAGAAAGATTTGGAAAGCTTGAAGGTGTCAACAGATTTGGATGAAGGTTTTTTACAGGGATGTTGGTTCTGTGTTGTAAGGTCTTGAGGAATGTTTTGATTTGGCTGCATAAGGACGAAGATGAGTGGTGTGGTATCAGTTTGAAGTTGTGGCTGCTGTCTTTGGTTTTGATTTCTAAGAAAAAGGTTCCTTTGTGGGTCTGTTTAGTTTTTTTGAACGAAGCTTTTGATTGGTTATTTTTGTGAAGTTTCTGCTGAGTTTTGCTAAAGTCATGGTGCATTTTTGTTTGATTTGTATTATATTTTTTGTCTCATTTTTGTTTGCTGTGATTTAAAAAAAAGGTTTTGGTATATATACTTTTTGAAGTTATAACATGATCCTTATTTTGGTATGCAGATTTTAAAAAAGAACACTAAATATGTACAAGATGCTGAAGAAAAAAAAGTGAAGGAAAAAGAAGACAATACCGACCCGAATGTTATCGGGGTGGCGAATCCTCGATGGTAAGTATTAACCCTTTGCTACTGCTTGTTGTGTGACTGTTTTTCTTTGAAGTTTTTCTCTCTTTTCTCCTCTTTCTTGAAGTTTAAGTTGCTGGATTTTTTTGGTGTTGGACTGTTTTTGTGTGTATTTGTTTGAGGCTGTTCTGGGACTGTTTGTAGTATGTTTAGAGTGCTGAACTGGTGTGTTTTTAAGGTGTGTTTTTGAGGCTGTTTGAGAGTTGAATCTGTGTATGTTTGCAATGTAACAGGGCTGTTTTTTTTTTGTTGTTTGATGGTGTATGAAGGCTGAGTTTGTAGTGGTTTAGAGCTGAATTTTTGTGTGTTGTTGCTGTGTGTTTGTGCTGAGTTTTGTGTGTGTTTTATTGGCAGATTTGGAGCTGATTCTGTTGTCCTTGTTGCTTGCAAATGAAGGGTTGGAGGAAGGGAGACACATGCTGAATTTGCAGCAGTGGGTGGAGCAGGAAAATGCAGCTGTTGGTGGCTGCATGCTTGTCTTGGGACTGCATGGGGCTGAATTCTTTTGTAGTCTTATGCAAAATTTTTTTTGTATTTTTCTTGTAATCTTCTATGCAATGTAATTGTAACAAAACAAAGTATTTGGAATAAAAAAGAAATATTTACATTTGATTGTGATTTGCAATTGGACACTAGTGTTGAGAATGAGAACCTTAAATAAAAATCTAAACATAAACTTTAATTAGAAAATGAATTAACAGATTTTAAACTTAACATAAAAAAACTTATAAACTTAAAATAAATAAACTTGGAATTAAAATTAATTATAAGAAAAAGAAATTGGAATTAAATTGAAATTGAAATCTTAAAAATAAAATAAGAAAAAGAAATTGGAATTAAATTGAAATTGAAATCTTAAAAATAAAATAAGAAAAAGAAATTGGAATTAAATTGAAATTGAAATCTTAAAAATAAAAAGAAATTGAAATTACATTAGAAATAAAACTTAAAAATGGATTAAAAGAAACAAACAATTAGAGATTATAATTAAATTAGAAATGGAACTAAACTAACTAAAAGAAAATGAATTAAAAATAAAAGTTAAAAACTAGAAATCACATTAAGAAATAAAACTTTGAAAATAGAAATGAAATTATATATATTTTTTTAAAATCTTGAAATTAGAACTAAAATTACATTTTTATTTAGCAAAAGTTTGAGAATAAAATAGATAGAAATTAAAATTAACATTAACATTGAAACACGAAAATAAATTAAAAGGTTAGAAATGAGAAGTAGAAATTAAATTAAAATGGAAGCTTATAAGTGACAAGAAATTAAGAATTATAAACAGCTAGAAAAAATGAGAAGAAAGTAACAAAAAACATCGGGAAAAAACCCTGCAAAAATGCGATAAAAGTATGATTATGATATGAGCGATTAGGGGTAAAATTTGGGGTGTGACAGTTGCCCCTATTTAAATAACTTTACCAGATGACGTGAGTGACAACAGACACTCAGGCGATCAAGGTGAAAGGTATTTAAATATAGAACTAACCAGAAATTTTACCCCTAAATGCGATGTTATGCTGGACTACAAAACTATCTAACTCTGCAACTCTTATGCAATGAAATGATGAGAAAGAGAATGTCGACGACCACAAGCCAAGACTCACTGGGGATGACATGCACTGGGGACGACAGACACTGGGGATAAAGAAGCGAAAACGGGAAATATTCAAAGTGACAAATCAACAGGTTCAAGTGTAACTGTCGACACTAAGAATAACAAAAGACGGGAACAAAAGGAAATCCAAATCGTTGGATCGACGAACACAGACAAAACAAAATAAAATTCAAAGTGATTGCACAATGGCTCAATGCGACCTACTGACACCAAGAATACAAATAAGACAAGGAAACAAATCGAAGTGGTAGACCAATGGCTCTATGCGACCAATTGACTGTGAGAAATAAAAGCAAACGTATTCAAAGTGAATGCGCAGCGGCACGATGCGACCAACTGACACTAAGAATACAACAAAGAAATAAATCGAAATGGTAGATCAATGGCTCTATGCGACCAAATTGACTTTGAGGGATAAAAAGCAACAACATATTCAAAGTGAATGCGCAGCGGCTCGATGCGACCAACTGACACTGAGAATAATCAACAAAAATATTCAAAACGAAAACGTAGTGGCTCGATGCGACCAACTGTCACTGGCAATGAAAATCATAATATTCGAAGTGAATGCGCAGCGGCTCGATGCGACCAACTGACACTAAGAATAATCAACAAAAATATTCAAAATGAAATACACAGTGGCTCAATGCGACCAGCTAGCATGGGGAAAGACTAACAGCTTATTCAAGAAGAATGCGCAGTGGCTCGATGCGACCAACTGTCACTGGAAATGAAAACAAGCTTATTCAAGGTGAATGCGCAGCGGCTCAATGCGACCAACTGACGCCAAGAATAACAAAATAAATTAACATCCAAATAGAATGTGCAGCGGCTCGATGCGACCAACTGTCACTGGAAATAAAAAAAATCATAATATTCAAAGTGAATGCGCAGCGGCTCTATGCGACCAACTGACACCATGAATAACCAACAAAAATATTCAAAATGAGTACGCAGTGGCTCGATGCGACCAACTGTCACTGAAGATAACAAAAGGCCTATTCAAGGTGGATGCGCAGCGGCTCAATGCGACCAACTGACACCATGAATACAAACAAGATAAACGTTCAAAGGAGAAAATGCACTGGCTCTATGCGACCAACTGTCATTGGAAATGAAAAACATAATATTCAAAGTGAATGCGCAGCGGCTCGATGCGACCAACTGACACTAAGAATACAAACAAAAGTTTATTCAAGGTGAATGCGCAGCGGCTCGAGGCGACCAACTGACACCATGAATAACAACAAAAATATTCGAAGTGAATGCGCAGCGGCTCGATGCGACCAACTGACACTAAGAATAGAACAATTAAGTCATCCAAAAAGAAAGTGCAGTGGCCCTATGCGACCAACTGTCACGGGAAATAGGAATGGCCCAAAATTCAAGGTGAATGCGCAGCGGCTCGATGCGACCAACTGACACCAAGAATAACAAAATAAAATTCAAAAGGAAAGTGCAGTGGCTCAATGCGACCAACTGTCACGGGAAATAGGAATGGCCCAAAATTCAAGGTGAATGCGCAGCGGCTCGATGCGACCAACTGACACTAAGAATACAACAAAATAAACATTCAAAGCGGAAGCACAATAGGTTCGAAACCTATTGACACTATAAAAGAAAACCAAGATACACTCAAAGTGAACGCGCAACAAGTTGAAAAACCGGTTGACACTGAGAATGATAAAGACAAAGTAGTCAAAGTATTAAAATGGTAAATTAGCAGGTTCAAATGTAACTGCTGACACCGAGGATAAGGAAGGAAAATCACAATGATTTAGTAGCGGCTCTATGCGACCAGCTAGCCTTGAGGATAGAATGGAGATCACCCAAAAATGAATCAACGGCTCTAAGCGACCGGCTAACGCAAAAAGTAACATCAAAATATGTTGGAGTTTTCAAATAAGATAAGACATCCAACCTCTGGAAATTCCTTCAGGAACCATCAGGAGAAAGGTACAGGTATGCCAAAATCAAATGGACTTGGATTTTAATCAAAAGGCCTCAAGACCTGCTTAAAAGATTATTGCCAATGGCAATTGGACTTCAAGGAGACACGGTGGTCATAAAGACAAATACCAATCACAATTAGAATTCCACGGGGAACACCAGCAATTACTGGGGACAAATAACAAATGGTAAACCATCTCGGGTACCAACAACAATGAATTCTCAAATTGAACACTAATGATATCTGGACCTGGAGTTAGACAGACGACGACTGGGGAAAGATAAATGCTAATGTTAAATGCGCATGATTGAGCATGATGCGAATGATCATGATATGCAAATGTTGACTCAAAAGAGACAAAGAGTTTTGACAAGACTCAAACAGGGAGTAGGCTCTCAACACCAATACTCAGGCGAGCCATATGAAAAAACACTGGGGGATGTCTTCAAACTTGGAAATCATGCTGGCTCAAAGATCCATCCAAGAGTGTCATCAGTTTTGAACTTCTATGGAGATTTCTGCAATAATAGTATAAAAGTGTTGTTGCAAACCAGGACTTCTTGGGGAAACAGAAGATTCTTTTTTTCAATTTTCCAAAGTCAAAGAAACTTAAAAGTTTTTCAGGTGCTTTCAAAAAACATTTTCTAAAAAAACTTGTCATTTTTAGAGTTAAATTGTAATCAAGTGATGGCATTTTGCATAACAAAAGAAAATAAGAAGCTGAACAATAAAACTCATAGGCAAAGTTTGTATTTTATTCAAGAATGGTAGCTTGCCAATGGCAAAAACTCCATGGGAAATTACAGTTTGAAAATGGCAATGGGGAAAAGGTCTACATTGAATCCAACGACCACTACAATCCCTAATAACTAAGACTGCCCGACACCTTGCTTCCGACGAGAGCAATTGGATCGATCTTCCGGTATGACTCTTCAGTAATGGTAAACACCGTCTGATACAGTCAAATGCCTTTGTCCCTAACTTTTGCCTGGATCGCCCTTTCGGGTTTTCAATCCACCGGGACGCTCTTTTTTGCCTAAGCCGCCCTTTCGGGTTTTCAACTTAGCGAGCTCTTATTTTTCATTTTTATCCCTAACTTTTGCCTGGATCTCCTTCATAGGTTTTGATCCACCGGGACACCCATTTTTGCATAGGTCGCCATTTCTGGTTTTCGACCTATCGGATTTTATTTAGGCATAATATTTTTTGACTGCATCAGAATTCACCGGGTGCTTCAGCTGTTCACCATCCATAGTTGTAAGGATTAAGGAACCTCCGGAGAATGCCACCTTCACAACATATGGGCCTTCATAGTTAGGACTCCATTTTCCACGCATGTCTTTGTGGACTGGCAAGATTTTCTTGAGTACAAGATCTCCTTCTTTGAATTCTCGGAGACGGACTTTCTTGTCAAATGCTCTCTTGATGCGCTTCTGGTACAACTGGCCATGGCACATGGCAGTCATTCTCTTCTCATCAATGAGGTTCAGTTGGTCAAACCTGCTCTGGACCCACTCAGCTTCCTCCAGTTTGGTTTCCATCAAGATTCTCAAAGATGGTATCTCTACTTCAATAGGGAGAACTGCATCCATCCCATACACCAGAGAGAAAGGGGTTGCCCCTGTTGAAGTGCGAACTGATGTTCTGTATCCGTGTAAAGCATATGGTAACATCTCGTGCCAATCTTTGTAAGTTTTTACCATCTTCTGCAGAATCTTTTTGATGTTCTTATTTGCAGCTTCAACAGCTCCATTCATCTTCGGACGATACGGAGAAGAGTTATGATGTTCAATCTTGAATGTATCACACAGCTCTTTCATCGTTTTGTTGTTCAAATTGGTCCCATTATCTGTGATGATTCGGCTTGGGATCCCATAGCGGCAGATAATTTGGTTCTTGATGAAACGGGCAACCACTTGCTTTGTTACATTGGCGTAGGAAGCTGCTTCTACCCATTTGGTGAAGTAATCAATTGCGACCAAGATAAACCGATGACCGTTGGAAGCTTTAGGCTCAATTGCCCCTATCATGTCAATGCCCCACATTGAGAAAGGCCAAGGCGATGACAGAACATTCAAAAGTGTTGGAGGTACGTGCACCTTGTCGGCATAAATCTGGCATTTATGACACTTCCTGGCATACTTGAAACAATCTGATTCCATGGTCAACCAGAAGTATCCAGCTCTCAAAATCTTCCTGGACATGGCATGTCCATTGGCATGTGTTCCAAATGATCCTTCGTGGATTTCCCTAATCAATAAGTCTGCTTCGCGCTTGTCCACACATCTGAGCAGAACCATATCATGATTTCTCTTGTAGAGCACATTGTTGCTGAGGAAGAACTTGGACGCCAATCTTCTCAGAGTCTTCTTGTCTAGATTTGTTGCATCAGCTGGGTATTCCTGATTTTGCAAGTAGTTCTTGATGTCGTAGAACCACGGTTTCTCATCAGTTTCTTCTTCGACCAGTAGACAGTAGGCTGGTGCAGTTCTTCGCTCGATTGTAATGAGTGGAGCTTCGTTAAGAAATCTGACTTGAAACATAGAGGCCAGCATTGCCAAGGCATCTGCAATTTGATTTTCCGCTCTTGGAACATGATGGAAAGTGACCTCATCAAAGTATTTGATCAATTCCACAATGTGGGCACGGTATGGGATCAGCTTCTCATCACGAGTCTCCCATTCACCTTTGACTTGGTATATTACCAAGGCTGAGTCTCCGTATACATCCAGAATCTTGATTCTAGTATCGATTGCAGCTTCGATACCCAAAATACATGCTTCATACTCTGCGATGTTGTTTGTACATTCGAAACATAATCTGGCGGTGAAAGGAGTATAACCACCATCAGGATTCATCAAAACAACCCCTACACCATGCCCCATGTAGTTAGAGGAACCATCAAACATCATCTTCCAACGAGAACCTGGCTCGGGACCTTCATCTGGACCTGGAACTTCATAGTCCTTTATCAACATAATGTCCTCGTCCGGGAAATCGAATTTCAAAGGTTCATAATCTTTGACAGGATGATCAGCAAGGTATTCAGACAAAACACTGCCTTTGATAGACTTCTGGGTTACATATTGGATGTCGTATTCGGATAACAACATGTGCCAACGGGCGAGTCTTCCAGTCAAAGCAGGCTTCTCAAAAATGTACTTTATTGGATCCATTTTCGAGATCAACAAAGTGGTGTGACAAATCATGTACTGCCTGAGGCGTCTGGCCGCCCATGCCAAAGCACAACAAGTCTTCTCTAAAAGTGAGTATCTGCTCTCACAGTCTGTGAACTTCTTGCTTAAGTAATAGATGGCGTGCTCCTTACGACCAGTTTCGTCTTGTTGGCCTAATACACAACCCATAGATCCCTCGAGCACAGTCAGATACATGAAAAGAGGTTTCCCTGGAGTAGGTGGGATTAAGATTGGAGGTTCCTGTAGATAAACCTTAATCTTCTCAAATGCCAGTTGACAATCAGGACTCCACTCAATTGCTTGATTCTTCCGGAGTAACTTGAATAAAGGCTCACAAGTAGCTGTCATGTTGGAGATGAATCTGGAGATGTAGTTCAATCTTCCGAGGAAGCCTCTGACTTGCTTTTCTGTCTTGGGAGCTGGCATCTCTTGAATTGCTCTGACCTTGTCCGGATCTACTTCAATACCTTGCTGACTAACAATAAAACCGAGTAACTTCCCTGATCTGACACCAAAAGTACACTTAGCTGGATTCAGGCGCAGTTGGAACTTTCTGAGACGCTCAAATAACTTCAAAAGATGATTCAAATGATCCTCCTCACTCTGTGATTTGGCAATCATATCATCCACATAAACTTCTATCTCTTTATGCATCATATCATGGAATAGGGTGACCATTGCCCTCTGATAGGTGGCTCCTGCATTCCTGAGACCAAATGGCATAACCTTGTAACAATAAGTGCCCCATGGTGTGATGAATGTAGTCTTTTCCATATCGTCCGGATCCATCTTGATCTGGTTGTATCCTGAAAACCCATCCATGAAGGAGAAGACAGCAAATTTAGCAGTGTTGTCAACCAAAGTGTCAATATGCGGAAGAGGGAAATCGTCCTTCGGACTGGCTTTGTTCAAATCCCTATAATCCACGCACATTCTGACTTTGCCATCCTTTTTAGGGACTGGCACAATATTAGCTACCCACTCAGGGTACTTTGCAACTGCGAGGAATCCAGCATCAAACTGTCTTTTGACCTCTTCTCGAATCTTCAGAGCCATGTCTGGTCTTGTTCTTCGAAGCTTTTGCTTTACAGGAAGACAATCTGGTCGAAGAGGTAACTTGTGGACCACTATGTCTGTGTCTAAGCCGGGCATATCCTGATATGACCATGCAAACACATCTACATATTCTCTGAGAAGCTTGACCAATCTTTCTCTGATGTCTGCCCCAAGTGTTGTACCAATCTTGACTTCCTTCTTGTCTTCATCAGTGCCAAGATTGATGGTCTCAACCTGCTCCTTATGTGGCTGAAGATCTGTGTGATCATTCTCAACCAATCTTGCCAGTTCTTCGGGAATGTCACAATCTTCCTCGCTTTCATCTTCTGCTTGGTAGATGGGCGAATCAAAGTTAGGAGAGAATGTAGAGTCATTGGATTCAACAGGGTTTTCGTTTATTCTGCATATGATAATGATTTGCTTTTATTAAAAGTGGAAAATAGAAAAAATGCAAGAGAAAAAGCTTTTTTTTTGGTTTTGAAAGATTGCCATTTCCTTTTAAAAGTGAAAAGAGAGAAAAACTGTAAATGATCAAAATAAGAGTTTAACAAAATGCCTTCATTGATAATAACTTTAAAAAATGAGAAGGGGCCCTACAAAATACTCCCATAGCCTTGGGCAGGGCTAGGGAACTTGAAAACATTGAAAAAAACAACAAATTACTTTGACAATGGAAAAAACTCTGGGATCTCGACTGCTTCCCAATTGTCCAAGGCTTCTTCACACTGATACACCAAGTGATTCACATCTTCTTCTTCAGAAATTCCATCAATTGCGTTGACCTGATAACCAGCACTGGAAAACACTTCTTGGATGGTCTTCAGACGGCCTTTAGCGGAGGTTGATGCTCCTTCCTTCACATGAGTTGGTTTGTAACCCAACCCGCAACGATCTAGCTTCTGCTTGACTTCGATGACATCACCCCAACCTTCATAGCTTCTTTCTTCAATGGTGGAAATGGTACTCTTCAGCGATGCAAAAGATGGGATACCCTTCCCTTTTGGTTCCTCTACTTCCAAAAGGACAGCATTGGCTATCTCAAGAGCTTGGAAAGAAGTTTCCAAAGCATCTTCATCAGCCTCAATATAGGTAAAGGATGAAAGGTTGCTAACCATGAGGTCTTCTTCCCCAGACACGGTTACCAGCTTGTTATTGACTACAAACTTCATCTTTTGATGTAGGGTAGAAGTGACTGCCCCAGCCGCATGGATCCAAGGTCTTCCCAGCAAGCAACTATAGTTAGGATTGATGTCCATAACCTGGAAAGTGATTTTGAAGACCTGTGGCCCGATCAGGATTGGTAGGTCTACTTCTCCAATGACAGTCCTTCTTGACCCATCAAATGCTTTTACAATCAGTGCGCTGGGCCTCATCTCTGCCCCTTGATAAGATAATTTAGCAAGTGTTCTTTTCGGCAAAACATTCAGTGAAGATCCTGTATCTACAAGAACTCTTGCTAAAGTATCCTCTTGACATTTCACTGATATGTGGAGCGCACGGTTGTGGTCCAAGCCCTCCTTCGGAAGATCCTCCATGCTGAAACTGAGGTTGTTACACGCAGTGATATTGGCAATGACTCCGTCAAACTGGTTCACTGTTATATCATGCGTAACATGTGCTTGAGCTAGCAACTTCTGAAGCGCACTTCGATGAGCCGGAGAATGCATAAGCAGTGATAGGATTGATATTTTGGAAGGCGTTTGATGCAGCTGATCAATCACCTTATAATCACTCTTCTTTATGATTCTGAGAAATTCGGCATCTTCTTCCCCCAAGACTACCTCTTTATCTTTGTTGACAACAGCTGGAATGACTTCTTTAGGCGGAGCCATATTGGCTTGCTGGGTATAAACACGACCACTACGAGTCAAACGACCTGCACCCGCTATATCAGTACTTGCAACCTTTGAACCTTCCTTCTGATTAGCTTTATCGATCTTCTGATGAACTTTCCCTGTATCATACCTCCATGGAACTGCTTTAGTGTCTTCGTAACGGAAAGAGTTACTCCTTTGTTCCAATCTTTGCTCAGGTATGTTGAAAATTGGCACCACGGATTCTGGAGTATTGAAGACAGGTTGAACTCCTGAAGGTTCGGGCAGGTTGAACACTGGCACCCAAGTAGAATTAGATTCCGGCAAGTTGAAGATGGGTTCAATTACTGCCACTTCATTCTTCTTCATATGACTGCTCACTTGTAAGACACCTTCATCAATCAAAGCTTGAACATCTTTCAAGATCAGTTCACATCCCCTCGGACTATCAGCACAACCTTCACAATTCTGATGACAACTTTTTAGTATACCCGCCTCTACTAACTTCGCATGGAAGTCTCTGAGCGGGGCCTTGATCTCGGTGGCATTGAAAATCAAACCTTCTTCGGACTCATCAACGATAGCATTTATAGACCCATGCTTGGGTAAAGGATTATCCTTGACATTCGGACCAGTATTCCCAAATGACAGAATGTTCTTCTCCATCAAATCTTTCACGATGTACTTCAAAGCATAACAACCCTCCAAATCGTGCCCCGGGGCACCTTCATGGAATAAACAGTGAGCATTTGGGTTGTAATTTGGTGGGAGCGGACTTGGTGGAGGACCCAAAGGCCTGGGAGTAACCAAACCCTTCTTCAGCAGTGAAGGATATAACTCAGTATAAGTTATAGGGATTCGAGGATTAGGAGGCCTTCCACCTGGTCTTCTGTTCGGAAAATTGGGATTTGGATGAGGAGCTGGAGTCCTCTGCTGGTAGGCTGAAGCATTGGGTGCTTGTTGATAGCCCGGATTGTTGATCATTGGTTGATAAGGTTGAATCATTGGAGCCGCTTGTTGGTACATCGGTACTGCTTGAGCTGGCCGATACATGGGGACTTGTGGATTAAATGCTGGTTGAACCGCCGCTACATAAGGATGTTGGGCATACTGTTGTTGATGAGCATACTGCTGTTGACGAGCATATTGCTGTTGAGCCATAGGTGAAGGTCTCTGCCAAAGCGGATTTCTTCTTTGACTTGTCAATATGGCATTCGTCTCTCCTTCCTTCTTCTTGTGGAAGTTACCGGTAAATTTCTTACCAGTATTTCCACTACTAGTGCTAGAACTGCCAGCTGCACTACTCATCTTTCCACTTTTCAAACCGAGTTCTACCTTGATTCCCACAGCCACTAAATCAGAAAAACTAGCAGTTATACTCCCCACCATTCTCTCATAGAATTCTGGTCGCACAGTGTCAACGAACCAGTCAGCTAGTTCTTTTTCAGTCAACGGGGGCTCTACTTGAGAAGCGGTCCCTCTCCACCTCTGAGCATACTCTTTAAAAGATTCAGACTCTTTCTGGGACATGCTTAGCAATTGCCTCCTATCGGGAGCAAGGTCCATGTTGTACTTGTATTGTTGGATGAAAGCATCTGCCAAGTCCTGGAAACTGCGAATCTTTGACTGGTCAAGCGTCAAATACCATTTAGAGGAGATTCCCTTCAGACTGTCTTGAAAACAGTGGATCATTAACTTATCATTGTCCACCTGAGCAGCCATTCTTCGATAGTACATCAGGAGATGGTTCTTAGGACAAGTTGCACCCTCATACATATCAAAGGTGGGTATCTTGAACTTTGGAGGTATTACCAATCCAGACACCAGACACATCTCTCTGGCAGCAGCACCAAAGATCTGGTCACCTTCAATCGCTCTTAACCTTTTTTCAAGGGTATCAAAATTCTCTTGCATTTTCACATGTTTCTCATCTCCGTTTTCAGACATATCTGGCGCTTCATACCCCTGATGGTCATTAAAATACGGTTGGGCACGGGTGTGCACAATGTCCTGTGTAAAATTGGCAACTGCATGATTCTCTTCATTAGTCACAGGAACAGTTTGTTGAGCAGCAAATCCCTGAGGAGGAGGCACAAAACCTTGAAACGGAAATGCCATGCCCTGAGAGGGAGGTGCGAAACTTTGAGAAGCCAAACCTTGGGACGAAGGAAAGAAACCCTGAGCAGCAAATCCTTGGGAAGGAGGTATAAAACTCTGAGTAGCAAAACCTTGAGAAGGAGGGAAGAAACCCTGAGCAGCAAGTCCTTGGGAAGGAGGAATAAAACCTTGAGTAGCAAACCCTGAAGAAGAAGGAATAAAACTTTGAGAAGCAAAACCATGAGGAGGAGGGACGAATCCATGAGGAAGTCCAAATGGAGGCCAGGTCACAGGGGTAATGACTGATGATGTAGGCTGGGTCGTTGCAGTGACAACTTCAGTCGTTGCAGTAACAATTTCTGACACCACAGTCCGTTGGGTATCCATCTTCGCTCGAATGACTTGCAACATTTCCATCATCTGACCCATATCTCCACGAATATCAGAAAGCTCTTCGTTAACTCTGTCCATCTCTACGTCTCTTTCAGCCATCCTCTTTCTGGCTTGAGCTCGAGTGTAGTATTTGCGTGAGAGCCTCAGTGTGAAAGCTGAATTGAGAGCAGATGACGGGAATGAGTTTCATGAAAAAATGCAAATGCAATGCCAAATGTATGGGTGCAATGCAAAGATGAAGTTATTCAAGGAACTTAAGAAACAATTTGCAAATACCAAGGAACACATAATAATCAAAGGGATATGATTTCATTAAATTCAAAAAGTGATACAAAGTCTTGAGTACACTTTCAAAAATCCCAAACAAAGCTTAATAAAGACAAAGACAAAGTCCTAAGGAGATTCTCCTAAAAGCCTCAAGTTGAGCTTCTCGATTTGTGCCTTCATCTGAGCCCTTTCAAGCATGAGTTGATCCACGATCGACTTCCAAGAAGTGTCCTCTTGAGTGCTGGAGGAAAATAAATCCTCTTGCGCTTTCCTTTTCTTGCTGGAGAGCTCTTCTTCTTCCTTCATCTTCAGTTGTCTTCTAAGCTCTTCATTCTCACTGCTGATGATCTGATGTCGATTCTTCCATGCATTCTTCTCTCGAATCTCTTTCTCCAAATCAATCTTCAGCTTCTCTGCATCATCCATAAAGATTAGAATGGGTTTCTTGAAGGTCATAGGATCCTGGCGAGGGTAAGGCATCTTCAGACTGATTGCCCTATCTCGTACCCATTGGAGATAGGGTTCCATAGAAACACAATTCGGCTTTCCCAAGCTACTCCTCCCCTTCCTATGGATACACTTCCAAGCTTGCATAATCTGTTTCTTGAGCTCTGGTTCTTCGTCATCCTTGAAGAAAATTCCTTCCACTTCAACACTCTTAGGCTTGTCCTTTAACGGGTACCCGAGTTGACGGCGAGCCAAAACCGGATTATAGCTGATTCCTCCCTTAGTGCCAAGAAGAGGCACATTAGCAAAATCACCACAGCTATCAATAATCAATATTCCATCATAAGCACGATTGTACCAGCTAATGTCAGAGTGGGTAAGAGACATGATCCTTTGTGACCACCACAAACCATCCTTAAGGTTCCAAAATGAAGCTGACTTAGGCAAGTGCGAAATAAACCACTCGTACAACAATGATGCACAACAAGTAATCATCCCTCCCTTATGGTGATTCCTCAGATGGATGGAATGATAAGTGTCTCCGAGCAAAGTAGGGACCGGGTTCTTCTTCAGAAAGATCTTGATGGCGTTCAGGTCGACGAAGTCTTCAAAGTTTGGGAAAAGCAGCACTCCATATATCAGCAGAATAAAAGTCGCCTCAAAAGCTTTCATATCCTTCACATCAACAAAATTCTTGGCCTTTTCTATCAGAAACTTTGTAGGGAATCCAAAAATCTTTCCTTTATAGGTCATATTTGCCTTGACCTCAGGAACACTCAAATGTGTCGCCTTTGCAATCTCCGCTTCTTCAGGGTCCTTCTCTAGAACAGGGAATGGAAACTCATCCTTGACACGTGATCCCACCAAAACTGAATATTCTTCCAAAGTAGGCGCCAGTTGGTAATCAGGGAACGTAAAACAATGGTAGAGAGGATCATAAAACTGGAGCATCACAGAGAGCAGCCTTCCATCCCAATCAGTCTTAAGCAAAGCTAAAAGTCTCCTATGCTTATCCATGAAGGCATCTTGATCCAGAACCAAGTCTCTTAATTTCCTTAGGTCTTCAAGCTTGGGAGTTTTGAATGTGTACTTGACAGTCTTTCTTCTTCCAAAGTCCATGATGATACCTATGATATTTGCAAAGATAGAGTTTCTGAGTTCCTTGAATAAAAATGGTAAAAATGATGCTTCATGATGCGTGAATGCAACAAACACAAACAAGGCTTAGGTTCAAAGCTTGCATGAGGTCAAAGGTTCAACCCTCCCAAAAGGTATGTACTATGAGTTTATTTGTACCTGTACAACGGGTTCTAAAAGTTCCCAGAATCACTGTCCCATCTTTCGGATATTACCGACTTCCCAACTCGACTTGGTAATCAGTAATATTCTCAAGAGAGTCTCATCTGAGTGCAGTATCGCGTATCAACTATTTCGGATTTTCACCCTCATAGTCATCGCACTACATCCCTAAAAAGGCCAAGTGGGGGTAAATGTTCTAAGGTCCTCAGCATTAATGGCTCTCAAGTCGAATATAGTAATGTTTTCACGACTGAACTCGATCAACAAAAATACATCCGAGGAGGCCTCCGCTGAGTGGTGGTGTCTCAAGTCAACTTGGTCGGGACTCAACTCCCTACAAGCCTTCTTGAATATACCACCGTCCTAACTTATTTGCACTCAAGTCCGGGTTAGGACTTATCTCACCACACATGGAACACCCAAAAATCCAAAAATAATAACAAGCAATACAACAACAAATATACAAATATACAAGGTGGGCTTAACCCTCAAAAATAGAGATCCCCAGTGAAGTCGCCATTTCTGTCGCGGTGAGAATCGGATACCAAGCTATTAAGTTAACTTGAATCGCAAAACATTTATGTTCACCACCGACTTTAATTTAATCCAAAAGGAAAAGGGAAAAAGATCGTAAAAACCCTAAATGAAGAGAAACTAGGTTCGGGGGTTGATTATACCTAGGGAAGGTGTTAGCATCCTAAGCATCCGCAGTATCCTACGGGAACCTCTTGTTAATATTTGTATTATTGTTGTTTATTGCTTGCTAAAACTAATGGGAACCTAAGGTTTTATTTCTAATGGTGCTCGCACAACATCGCATCGATGCCTACGTATCGGGTATAGAATCAGAGCACACGTAGTTCTCCTAAGGATTAACGAACACTTGGTTACGCTCAAGGTTCGCGGGGGAAGGTAAGTGTTATGGCAAACACTCACGTGACTTTAAGAAAGTCACAAAAAGTCGTAAAATAAAAAGCTAAGGACCTAATGGCTAAGGACCTAAGGATGATGGACCTAATTGCTAAGGTCAAAATGGAACTAGGGATTGCTAAACTTCCTATGACATTGAGTCAACTGCAGGAGTCTTTCCCTTTTGGATCAAAAAGCATAAACAAAAATAAATAAGGGTGCAAGCTCCTAAGACTAGGCAAAGGCTGCTACTTGCAAAAATAAATCGAATAAAGTAAATGGACAATGCAAAGATGAAGGGCTCAGTAACTGGCTATGGCTCGATATATGGATCGAGAATGCTGGGGTGGCAAACAAACGCAGTGTGACGAATTATTTAAGTTGGAAAAGCTGTGCAGTGTAAGTAATGTGCAGACGGCGATCGTAAACGACCGACTTACGTGTGTGAGTGTATGTGAAGTGAAGTTCAATTGGCGTTGGACCAAGGAATTATCATTTTGAAAATTAAATTAAATGGTGTAGAAATATGGGAAATAAATAATGAATAAATGAGTTAAGTGAAATAAATTAAAATATAGAGTGAAGTGAATTAAATAAATTAAATAGAATAACTAAATGAATTGAAAAATAAATAAATGTATGAAATAGAAATAAATAAATGCATGGCCTCATATGGGTCACGAATAATCGTGACCTTCGTTATATCATCGGCCCATAAATAGAATCGAGAAATTATATATACATTTTTAACTACTTATAATAAAAATAATAGAAAAGAAAATTCTAAAATATATTTTTTATTTTGTATGTATATATAAATCTAACTATAAAAATAAAATTAGAAAAGACAATTTTGAGATTAAAAAGGTGTTTTATCTTATTTATTTATTTTATATGGGTATGAGTTTCTAGTAATAATAAATAGAAAAAAGAAAATTTAAAATTTAAAGTTTTATTTATTTATTAGATATATATAAACTTCTAACTAAATATACCAATAATAGAAAAAGAAAATATTTAGATTAAAATGTTTTATTTATTTATATAATAATCTTCTAACTAAATTAAACTTATAAAATATTTAAAAAAAATGAAGTAATGAAATAACAAAAAAAAGTTTACAATGGAAAGAGAAAGAGATCAGATTGGGAAAACACGGAAGAACATCAAAATTCCCTCTTCCAGAAACACGCTCCAGAAAGAAAAAGAAACAAAATTGAAACCCACCCCGTACCCTCACGGCGGCCGGTGTCCTCTCTCAACTTCCGATTCACTCTCAGGTTTCGCTCATGGCGGAAACGAAACGGAACTCTTCTCTCTCGCTAGAAATCAAACTCAAACTCGCTCACTTTTTCAGGTTTGATTCGCTGCTCTCACGGCTGTTTTCGACAAAGGGGTTTCGGTGGATGTGATTGAGGGTCTCGCGAAGGGAGATGATGGTGGTGGATGCGCAGGTTTAAAGGGTGGTTCGCGGTTGAGTTCTCAGTTGAAGGTGAAGGGAAGTTGGGTCTTGGCTGTGGCGGCTTCGGTGAGCTCAGCGGAGGTTTAGGGTATGGTGCGATGGGGCGCGACGGGTTAGAAGGGATGCTTCGCGGATGGGAGCGGCGGTGATGGTGAAGGTTCGCAGGGGTAAACAATGAATGGCGTGGTAGTTTGAACGGGTTTGGGTGGTTGTTCGTCGGAGTTTAGTGGTGGTTTCAGTGGTGTGTTTTTCAGGTTCGGTGAAGATTTGAATTTGACATTTTTCATGGTTTCTGGGTTGTTTTTGAGGTGAAGAATGGTTCGGAGAACGGTGGTGGTAGGTGCGTTTACAGGTCTGGTTTTCGGCGCTTGTTTCGGTTTGATTTTGGGTTTTTTCGGTTTGTTGGCTGGCGGTGAAAGGTCTGGTGTGAAGGATGTTGATAGTGGTGGGCTTGCAGGTATGGCCGGTGCGACGGTAAGGGTTTGATTGTGTTGAGGGAGGTCTAATGGTTGTTGGTGGTGGCCGGTGGTCTTGTTGAGAAAGGATTCCCGAGTTTGGATTTCACGGTTTTAGCTTGGTTGTTGCCTGGTTTCAGTTCATCTTCTTTTTTGATTGCTGGTTTGAGTTGTTGTGAAATGAATGATTTGGAGGATTGTGAAGCTGAGGATTGGTTGTTTTGGGATTTTGAAGCGGTTTCGTCCTTTTCATCTCAGCTTTGTTTCTCTTTTTGTGTTTTTGTGTATGGTTGCTGCTTGATTGTTGATGATTTTTTACAGGTTTTGAAAGAGGTTTTGAGGTGGTTCTGGTGCGTTGACGGTTGGGAAATGGTGATGGCTCGCGGTGTGGTGTGGGTTGAAGGAGGTGAGCGGTTGTTTCAGTGAGTCTTCTTTCGATTCTTCATGGCTTATGGCTTATGTTTTGTGTGCTTTTTTTTTTGACAGGTTTTGTTTCGTGTTGTGGCAGGGATTATGGTGGTGACGGTTTGCTTGGTTTTGTTCAGTTTTGGAGTTATACACGGCTATGGAGTTTGTTGTGATGAGGTCTGAAGATTCTGGGTTTGAGTTCGCGGTGGCTTAAGGTGGTTTCGACGGTGAAGGTATTGTGTGGTTCTGCTGAAGGTTGCGGATTTGGTTCTGGTTTCAACAGATTTAGGCTGTGGTTTCGACGGCGGGACGATGGTGGCTGAAGGTCGAAGGTGAGAGAAGGTTTATGAAAGGTTATGTGGTGTTTGTGAGAGCAGAGGTTTCATTCGAGAAATTGATTTGTGAAAGGTGGTTTTTGTATTGTGCGGATTTTCTTCTACTCTCTTTTTTCGTTTTTTCTGGACATTGGTGGTGTTTGGATGTTGTTATCTGGTTTTGGTTTGATTTAAGAGAGTCTGTGGTTTTTTGTTCGGTTTTGTTAGTGTGACGCGGTTTTGGAGTATGCTTATGAAGCAGAATAACGCAGGAGAGGAACGGAGTAGATGGGGCTCGAATGGTGGTTTTGAGAAAGATTTGGAAAGCTTGAAGGTGTCAACAGATTTGGATGAAGGTTTTTTACAGGGATGTTGGTTCTGTGTTGTAAGGTCTTGAGGAATGTTTTGATTTGGCTGCATAAGGACGAAGATGAGTGGTGTGGTATCAGTTTGAAGTTGTGGCTGCTGTCTTTGGTTTTGATTTCTAAGAAAAAGGTTCCTTTGTGGGTCTGTTTAGTTTTTTTGAACGAAGCTTTTGATTGGTTATTTTTGTGAAGTTTCTGCTGAGTTTTGCTAAAGTCATGGTGCATTTTTGTTTGATTTGTATTATATTTTTTGTCTCATTTTTGTTTGCTGTGATTTAAAAAAAAGGTTTTGGTATATATACTTTTTGAAGTTATAACATGATCCTTATTTTGGTATGCAGATTTTAAAAAAGAACACTAAATATGTACAAGATGCTGAAGAAAAAAAAGTGAAGGAAAAAGAAGACAATACCGACCCGAATGTTATCGGGGTGGCGAATCCTCGATGGTAAGTATTAACCCTTTGCTACTGCTTGTTGTGTGACTGTTTTTCTTTGAAGTTTTTCTCTCTTTTCTCCTCTTTCTTGAAGTTTAAGTTGCTGGATTTTTTTGGTGTTGGACTGTTTTTGTGTGTATTTGTTTGAGGCTGTTCTGGGACTGTTTGTAGTATGTTTAGAGTGCTGAACTGGTGTGTTTTTAAGGTGTGTTTTTGAGGCTGTTTGAGAGTTGAATCTGTGTATGTTTGCAATGTAACAGGGCTGTTTTTTTTTTGTTGTTTGATGGTGTATGAAGGCTGAGTTTGTAGTGGTTTAGAGCTGAATTTTTGTGTGTTGTTGCTGTGTGTTTGTGCTGAGTTTTGTGTGTGTTTTATTGGCAGATTTGGAGCTGATTCTGTTGTCCTTGTTGCTTGCAAATGAAGGGTTGGAGGAAGGGAGACACATGCTGAATTTGCAGCAGTGGGTGGAGCAGGAAAATGCAGCTGTTGGTGGCTGCATGCTTGTCTTGGGACTGCATGGGGCTGAATTCTTTTGTAGTCTTATGCAAAATTTTTTTTGTATTTTTCTTGTAATCTTCTATGCAATGTAATTGTAACAAAACAAAGTATTTGGAATAAAAAAGAAATATTTACATTTGATTGTGATTTGCAATTGGACACTAGTGTTGAGAATGAGAACCTTAAATAAAAATCTAAACATAAACTTTAATTAGAAAATGAATTAACAGATTTTAAACTTAACATAAAAAAACTTATAAACTTAAAATAAATAAACTTGGAATTAAAATTAATTATAAGAAAAAGAAATTGGAATTAAATTGAAATTGAAATCTTAAAAATAAAATAAGAAAAAGAAATTGGAATTAAATTGAAATTGAAATCTTAAAAATAAAATAAGAAAAAGAAATTGGAATTAAATTGAAATTGAAATCTTAAAAATAAAAAGAAATTGAAATTACATTAGAAATAAAACTTAAAAATGGATTAAAAGAAACAAACAATTAGAGATTATAATTAAATTAGAAATGGAACTAAACTAACTAAAAGAAAATGAATTAAAAATAAAAGTTAAAAACTAGAAATCACATTAAGAAATAAAACTTTGAAAATAGAAATGAAATTATATATATTTTTTTAAAATCTTGAAATTAGAACTAAAATTACATTTTTATTTAGCAAAAGTTTGAGAATAAAATAGATAGAAATTAAAATTAACATTAACATTGAAACACGAAAATAAATTAAAAGGTTAGAAATGAGAAGTAGAAATTAAATTAAAATGGAAGCTTATAAGTGACAAGAAATTAAGAATTATAAACAGCTAGAAAAAATGAGAAGAAAGTAACAAAAAACATCGGGAAAAAACCCTGCAAAAATGCGATAAAAGTATGATTATGATATGAGCGATTAGGGGTAAAATTTGGGGTGTGACACTACCTTATTGATTTCAAAGATGGATCCAATCAAGTACATATTCGAGAAACCTGCTCTCTCCGGAAGAATTGCAAGATGGCAAATAATCTTAACAGAATATGATATACAGTATACTACTCAGAAGGCCATTAAAGGAAGTGTTGTAGCTGATCATTTGGCTCATCAAGCAGTGGATGACTATCAGTCAATGAGCTTTGAGTTCCCTGATGAAGATATTATGATTATTACCAAAGAACCTGGACAATATGACGGACCTGAACAAGGATCCCGATGGACTATGGTTTTTGATGGAGCTTCTAATGCACTTGGTAATGGTGTTGGTGTTGTGATCAGTTCCCCTGAAGGTTGTCATACCCCGATTACTGCCAGACTTTGTTTCTATTGTACTAATAATATGGTTGAGTATAAGGCATGTATCCTGGGTATTAAAGCTGCTATTGATATGAAGATTCAGTTCCTTGATGTGTATGGAGATTCAGCCCTGGTAGTAAGTCAGATCAAAGGAGATTGGGACACCAAACATGATAATCCCATTCCTTACAGAGAGCATGTATTATCTTTGATCCCACATTTTAAAAAGATTACTTTTGGACATATTCCACGAAGAGAGAATCAGTTGGCAGATGCATTAGCCACTATGGCATCCATGTTTGAGATCAGCTGGGATGATGAGGCTCCCAAGATTACTATTGATAGATTTGAAAAACCTGCATACTGCAATGAGATTGACACTGAAGAAACAGCGGAGAAGCCTTGATTCTATAAAGTGAAAAGATATCTTGAAACTCAGGAATTCCCTGAAGGGGCATCTGTCAAAGATAGGAAGTTTCTAAGAAGGTTTTCTGCTAAGTTCTTTCTAAGTAATGGAATTTTGTACAAGCGCAATCATGATTCAACTTTGCTTCGTTGTGTGGACAAGAAGGAAGCAACTGAGATTATGGAAGATATGCATGATTGGATCTTTGGCACTCATTCTAGTGGTCATACTATGGCAAAGAAGATATTGAGAGCAGGTTACTATTGGTCTACCATGGAAGCTGATTGCTATCTGTAAACACCCCAAATTTTCCCTCACCCATTTCACCATGGCTTGTGATCATTCCATATGCATAAACTCAATCATAGCATCTCATATCACATTTTTGATTCACTGCATAGGTTCTAAGTCATCTGCATCTAGGGTTTGTGATCTGAGCAATCCAAGAGCTTCTTGAGCCATTCCAAAGGACACCAATCACTTAAAAGGGGTCTATGTGTGTTCAAGTATCACATTACACCTTCTCAAAGTCAAGAATGCCAAAAAATCACAAGAACTGGGATTGGTATGGAAGCAGAGCCAGGCTTGACTGCACAGATGACCTAAAATTAGGGTTTTGGTTTCAGAGGCCATAACTCCAAATTTTTTGGTCATTCTTGATTATATTGATCTCTATATGGTATAGGGAGTATGCATATCAATTTTCATGAAGAAATTCCATGGGGAAGTCATCTGATCAAAGGTTGACTTTCTGAACAAGTCAGTGCAAAATCAGGGCATCTGAGGCCCTCAATGACCCAACCAAGGGGTGATCTTCATCATTTTAATTGTATATGATCTTTATGTGATCATGGAAGAAGTTGGAAGTTCACAAAATTCAAGAATCTCAAGTTTTTGCAAAGTTGACTTTTTGGGCAAGTTTGACTTTTCATGAAAATGTCATTTTATGCAACTTTTTCAACCCTTACTTTTTGATTCAAGAAAGCTTCAAATGGAAAAACTTTGGTCATGAAAGTTGTAGAATAGATCTTTCCCTTTTCAAAAAGTACAAGAACATGACCTAATTCATCTTAGATCAAAAGTTATGGTTCATCAAAGTTGGCTAAAATCACTAAATTTCAAGTTATGCACCAAATGGAAAACTTGCAAATTCTTGTACCAAGGCAATTTGTGATTTCAAAATGGTCTTTAATCTATACACAAACATCACACAAGTCCTAAAAATCAGAATGGGCCAAGGGATCACATGTTTATGGCTTGTGAAACAAGACTTTTTCATAGAAAACCAAAGACAAACCAAGTTGCAAAAACTCATGATGGCATTGCATCCACTTGCTAGCTGCTTTGCTGACTAACCCTAGCCTTTTCCCTCATCATGCTGCGCAGCCCACACCCCTTGTACTTGGATGGAACATGACCCATGCTTTCCCTTACACAAAGTTGACAATTTGCAAAAGTAGCTACACCTATCACAAAAGGGCATGTCACATCTTCTGACCAATAACAATTGTTTATACAAACAAATTGCTAGCCAAAGCACATAACCAGCCAGCCTGAAACAAGCCCAAGCATCACATTCTCATTTTCACTCTCAAAAGCAAAAGCTTTCGAAACTCAGAAAACAAGCCACAAACACTTAAACAAACCTCATAAATCAACTCAACTCATCATCCTGGTCACAAAGCACCCCTCATCCTTGCCTTAAACTGCTTGAATCAAGAACACGATTCTCACCTGGGCTTGAACAGACCTTGTTCAAACTTCCAAACCAGCCAACACAAACTCTTTTCAACCATCAAAGCATCATCAGGGAGGTCTCAGGAGTGGTTTTGCACAGAAGGGAAGGTCAGAAAGTGCCAGATTGAAAAGCTTCAAACTCAGGTAGCTTCATGAACATTTTTTCCAGAAATGATTTTTAGAGTTCCAAAGTTGTTCTTTATGCTTCCCTGATCATGAATATGTTGTTGGTTTTGAAAATGGTGAAGAGATGAAAGTTTAATCTGGTTCTGAAACTTTTTGCCCTAAAACTAGTTTGATTCGATTCTCATTGTTTAGGAATGATAAATGTTGTTTGAATGGGGGTTTTGATTCGTTTTTGAGTGGGGATCATTTCTGTTTAATTAGATTTCATTTTAGATGCGTGTGGAAGGAGTTTGTGATTTTGAGTGATCGGAGAAGATGACCGGAACACTGTTCCGGTCACCTGAAAGTCATTAAGGGCTGGATTAGGGCTAATTAATTAGGGTTAGTGAGTTTGAATGCTGACCCTTGGATATGGCGCCAGGTCAATGCGCGCGTGTTTGAGTTTGAATGAGGGCCTTTGGATCTGATTACTTTTCTATTTTCAGATTAAATTCAATTTTTATTTTCCCTTTTATTCATTTAATTTCTCCATTTTATTTAAAATAGCAAAACTAATTTAAAAATTCTGAAATTGTTTATACAAGTTATTATTTAATTTCAGAACACAAAAATATTTTTATTTTTATTTTTTGCATTAAAAAAGTATTTTTAAATATTTAAAAGTTTATTTTTAATTAATTAATGAGAATTAATTAATTAAAAATACTTTTAGGTATTTAAAAATCATCAAAAAATTCATGAAACATTTAAAAACATTTAGAAACATTGTCCAACCCTCAAACCAAATTTATTTTTTGATCTTGAAGCATTTTGAGAATTTTTCATGGAATTAAAATCTTTTTGATGCATTATTTTGATCCAAACTTCCAAAAATCATTTCTGCCTAACCCTAAAGAGTTGGACTTTGATTCTTTTTGCATTGTGTTTAGCATATCATGTAGTTTGTAAGATTAAATGGCCATGATTTGATCTTTCATTTTCCATTTGTTTGGCATTTTCCTTGTTAAGGAACCCTAAAACCCTAGAAAACTTAGGAAAATCATATCTTGAATTAGGTTAAGAGTTGGAACTTCTCCTTTGGGCAGTGAGTTAGTATAGGATTAGGGATCCTTTAAGTGCATTTTCAATTTTTTATATTGATGTTTGCTTCTGATTTTGGTTTGTGTTTGATGCTTTGATCATAAACCCTAATTTGGGCTTCCATATGCATCCATCTTGCATTTGCATTCATACCTTGACTTGCCATAGCATTTTATGCATTCTTGTGATTCATTTGACATCTTAAAACATATTGAAAGCATGTTTGATCATTGCATCTTGCATTTGCCATGTTGTATGCCATTTGCATTTCATAACATTTCATGTATGTTTATGCTCCTTAACTTGTTTCATTTGCATCCATGAACTTGTATGATCATCCCCATATGTTGTTTCATGTTTGTAGCATCTCATAGCATCATTCACATCATGTATATGCTTCTGGTTTTGTTTCTCATCATGCCATTTCATTTCATTTTGCATTGCATTGCATTTCTTTTCTAACTTTTCAGGTGGTAAGTAACTTTGAGAAGTGAATTTGCCTTCATTTCTCACATTTTCTTTTCATCTCTCTCTTGCATCCATGCTGCATTTTACTTTGTGCTTGAGATTGAGCTTGCTCATTCTTCTTCTTCTTACTTTCTTTCTTCAAGTGACTTGACTTCTTGAATGAAGCAAGTTACTTTGCTTCTCCTGTTCCTTTCATCTGCTTCCTGGTGGCTCCATTGAAGACTTCTCTTGTAAACCTCACAAACCTTAGGAACAACCATGTATGACAATGATTAGGGTTTTTTTTAGTCTCCCCTCTTAGTTTTACCTTTGTGTCTCTTTTGAGTCTTCTCTTCTCATCTCATAATCAAGGGACTAAACCCTAAAGGCTTTAAGGCTTTGTGATTAAGCTTATGCCTGCATCCTTCTATTAGGATGGAGTGTATAACTTTAATCCTAAGTGTTAAACCCTTAATGTGTTTAAATCTCTTAATCAATCCACTTAATAATCACCAAGACATCACACTTGTAACTTGGGCCTTGCCTTAGGGTTCTAATTCTTCCTTAATTGGTTAAGAAGGACTAACCCTAGTGTTAATGGACAAGTCCCCCTCAAGTTGTCTTACAAACCCTAAAAAACACTTCTTCATCATATCATTAAATAAAATCCACTTAATAAAGGCTTTGTTTTGTCATGAGTTTAATCCCTAATCATGGATTAAGTTGAGGAGTTTTCCTCAGCTTGAACATTCTCATCTATTATCCTTCTATTAGGATGGTGTAATGAGTCTGTTTAATCCTTGATTATGGCTTAACCTCATTACTTAACACTAAACAAAAACACCAAAAACATCTAAATAATCACAAGTAGGTTAATGATCTTAATCCTACATCAAAGGTGATTAAGTGTGAGAAGCTGACTTCACACTTAAGGTATTCTCATTACCCCTAATCAGAGGGAGGATGTGATGAGTTTACTAAATCCATTGGTTTAGGCTTAAGCTCATTAACTTATGATAAACTTTCAAAAGCAATAAAAGCCTGAAAACACAAAAACAAACAATAATCGTCTCCTTCGGGATTCTTTTCTCATCACCTTCATTCATAAACGAGAACTTGCTTCTTCCGTCTAATGCAAGACAGTTTGCATCTGTGCCAGACAGATCATACACTTGAGCATAGGCAAATAAGCAGTTCACAAGTCAATTCACCTTTCAGTCTCTTTGGGTCGAACTACGGTGTTCTGACTTCCTCATTGCACGAGAGGATACGTAGGCATAACTTAACAGTTATCGAACAAAAGTCTCTGTATATTCCCTCTCTTTCCAGCTTTATTCTTTTAGCCTCATGATCTTGAGCATCTCATTCCTTTTCTTACACAGACACATCATTTATACACTTCACACTCCTTTTACACTGACACCTGTACATTTTCTTCCAGCCTCCTTATACACAGATTGCACTGACACTACCCCTTTAAAACACAAATCTTTTAAGCGTGGATCCCGTCGAGTACGACGGACAATTTGGGTGCTAATACCTTCCCAGGTTGTAACCAACCCCCTTTCTCAGTCTCTCTGGTTCGCAACCGTCTTATCCATATCTTTCTAGGTCTATGCAGCATTACCTTTCCTCTGGGATAAAAATGCCTAGCTGGCGACTCTTTTCATTCTCCAGTGAGTTCACTGCAGTGTGTTCTCATTGTCCCTTTCACCGACCGTTCGCGTCTGTACCTTTATTTGGGCCAGTCCCATTTATCGGGAGCGACAGCTTGGCGACTCTGCTGGGGAACCTTATACTGTAACCAGGGCTTCTGGTTCTTTTTGTGGGTTCCTCCTAGCGCTTGTTTGATTTGTGTTTACTGGGGTGTTATGTGCTAATTGTGTTTGTATATTTGTTTTTATGTACAGTTATTTTACTGCTATCCTTATAGCTTTACATATATCATACTGTCATACTGTGCTGGCTGGATCTGTTTGTTTGCTTTGGTGGGTGGGTGTTCTATTGAGAGTTGAGGTCCTATACCTGGGACCTGAGTTACACCTAGGCTAGAGTGGTTCATATTCTTTCCCATTCCATCTCGGTCTGGTGCGGGAATATGAAACACAGTTCAGATATGGGTTTCTTCTTGAGAACTCTGTGTTGCAGATTTCCTGCAGTACTAGGGCTATCTGGGAAGCCTGCTAAGTCTGGATGACCTTTAGCATTGACCTTCAGAAACTGAGGTGAATTAGAGGAGGAACTTTTATGGTTATTGTAAACACTGTACCTCCGGGTTAGAAGTGTTTACACTTCTCATAACTGATCCAAGTCTGAGGATCCTTGTTTTAGAACACCACCTGTGAGGGGGTTGGGCTGTTTACAGGTTTGCAGGTACCCTTGACCTCAGCATACCCTGTTACTTTGATTTGATTAAGAATACTCCATGTTGGAACAATTCTTGTGATTCTAAACCCTGGACATGTGACTCTTTATTTGAGTCCCCCACCTTGGTTACTGGACTTATAGACCTTCATCTGGATTTCTTGAACATACATGGACTTATATCAGAGCATTTGATCAGATCCAGCTCAGTCACAAACCCTTGCATATCATTTGCATACATCATCATTGCATCATTTTAACATTTGCTTATTTGTGTTTCAGGGTATCCATACTTTATCTTTGGTTTGGTTTTGACCCCATCATCAGTATAGACCTATCTTCATCAGTATCTTCTTCAGTTATCAGCTACCTGCTTCAGTCACATGCACCAGCCAATCAGTGGCCCATTTTACAGTGTTGTCATCAGCACCTGTCTCAACTCATCCTCAACAACATGGCACCTAAGAAGAGTAATATTTCCTACCACTTCTTTCAGCCTGAGCTAGCTGACATTAGGAGGATTCAGACCCTGATTACGCCAGACCATATACCACTTTTCAGAGAACACTATGGAGACATACTTGATGTGGTTATGGATTTGGACCCTTCACAGAGGAGCCTGATTCATACTTGCCTTCAGTTTTATGATCCCCCACTGAGGTGTTTCACTTTTCAGGATTTTCAGTTGGGCCCTTTATTGGAAGAGTACTCATCTTTGGTTGGTATACCTATCAGGGGTGGAGTCCCTTTCAACCCTGAGATGGTCTTTCCTGGTAATGAAAAGGTAGCAAAGGCATTGCATCTGGAACCAGTTTTGATTGGGCAGCATATGACTACTAAGGCCGGAATCTCTGGCCTGCATCTGGATTTCTTGATCTCTCAGGCTACTTTGAAGGCTTCTTTGGGAGAGTGGAAAGCAGTCTGTGCTTTATTGGCCCTGAGCATATATGGGATTATATTATTTGCAGATGAGCCTAGATTCATTAGCAAGAATGCAATCCATCTTTTCATCCTGAGGAACCCAGTGCCCACTTTATTGGGGGATTTTTACTACTCAGTGCACCAGAGGAATGAAAAGCAGAGGGGAAGATTAGTGAGGTGTTGTGCTCCTTTGTTCCATACTTGGCTTCTCAAGCATTTGCCCAAGACAGATGCATTTTTGAATCCTCATCAGCAGAGAAACTGGGCTAGAAGACTCACTGCTTTGACTTCAGCTGATATCAGGTGGTGCACTCAAAGCACAAAAGGCAGGGATATCATTACCAGTTGTGGGCAGTTTCCCAATGTACCCCTGATAGGAGTTAAGGGTTGCATCAATTACAACCCCCTGCTATTCAAAAGACAACTGGGCTATGCATTGGTCCACACTCCTAAGGCACAAGATTTGGCTGAGACTCTTTACTGTGAGAACAAGCCTAATCTGGCTATTGTCAGGCAGGCAGCCTGGGCCTGGGACAATATTCAGACTAAAGGAATAACCATTCTGGGGAAGTGCAACAATGTGGCATCAGCACAATACTATGAGTGGTCCCATGCCAGAGCTCAATTTTCTGGGATGCCCTTCACCATGGAGGATATGCCTGGACCATCCTCAGCACCACCTCCTGCCACTATCAACTTAGAAGAGTTTGAGAGTTTGAAAGAAAGAAATGAGAAGTTGACTCAGGCTTTACAGAAGACCCTCTGGGAGAGGAGTAATGGTAGGTTGGATATTGAAAGGTTGGAAAAGTTGAAGGTGGAGCATCTGGCTAAAATTGAGAAGTCTGAGGATTACATCAAGAAGTCTAGGGCTGGAGAGCAAATTCTAAAGAATGCTTGCAAGGAAGCCCAGTTCCAGAAAGCCAGGACTGACTTGTATCTGAAGGAGAGTCAAGCTAGGTGGGTCAGGATCACCGAAGCTCGTACTTTGGAAGATAAGAGGACTCAGGACAAGATTGAGCAGCTGGAAGCTAGTGCAAAAGAGCAGCAAGAAGCCCTGGCAGCAGCCCAGAGGGAGATCTCAGAACTGAAGATCAGAGCTGGAGTGAAGAGGTCAAAAGACCAGAGTCAGCACAAGAAGCTAACTGCAGCTGTTACTACCCGGAATCTCCTTATCAGGAATCTCACGGAGCGTCTGGCTGATCCTGTGACTGAAGCACTTCTCAAGGAAGTTCAGGAGGATGAGTTTGGTCTTGGTGTCTGACTTTTGCTTGTTGTAGCTTTCATTTCATGTACTTTTATTTTCTTATGATGTATTTTGACCCCTCAGAGGGCATGTTTTGTAAAGAACAAACTATGTAACTTTTTCTTTTTTGTAATATATGTATCAGTTTGTTCCATCTGAGTTTACTTCAAAATCAACATCAACGGCATCTTCAAGGGTCTGGAAAGGTCAAAACCAAGAGCCAAGCCGGATACCTTGAAAACAAATAAGCATACTGCATTGCATGCTAACCTTTTTGTTTTGTTTTGCAGGTTTTTGTTTCACTGTTACTAACTCTGTTGTGATGTTCAGGAACTATTGCTCGACGTCGGGTATTTCCACTCAACCGTCCACACCGATATCCAACCCCTAGCAATCTTCCGGGCATACAGATGGACCAGGTACAACAGGACCTTGCAGAGGTCAGAAACCAAATGGCCAATGAAAGATTGGAAATGAGAGCTCAGATGACGCAGTTTATGGAAGTGATGAACAATATGGATCAGAGCCAAGAGAGATTGAGAGCAATGGTAGAAAGGCAGAATCAGGAAGATCCCCATATAGGGACTGCTGGGACAAGAAACAATGAGAGGGTCCAACCTCATGTCAACCCCCCTGTATTCGGACCCCACCTTCATCCAGAGATCAACATTCCTGCTAATGTACAAGGGACTGCCACTGCAGGCAGAGTGCTGCAAGAAGACCCCCAGGAGGATCACTTCACAGTAATGGGTGCTGGGGAGGAAGCTTATGACAGAAGGCTGGACGAAATTGCTGAAAAATTAAGATCCTTGGAGTCTCAAAACTCTTTGGGTTTTGATGTTATGGACATGGGCTTAGTGGACGGGGTCAGGATTCCCCATAAGTTTAAGCCTCTTTGTTTTGAGAAGTACAACGGGACTTCCTGCCCACGGACCCACTTACAATCCTTTCTGGGGAGGTTGAAAGCCTATACCATGGACGAGAAGCTATGGATGTTTTATTTTGAGGATAGCTTAACTGGAGCGTCTAGGGAATGGTACTCCCATCTGACTAGAGCAACCATTAGGTGTTGGAAGGACTTGGCAGAGGCCTTCATCAGACAATACCAGTATAATCTGGATATGGCACCCAACAGGACCCTCCTGATGGGGATGTCACAATCATCTAGAGAAAGCTTCCGGGAGTACGCCCAAAGGTGGAGGCAGCTGGCTGCTGCTGTCCAACCACCTATGTCAGAGAGGGAGATGGCAGATATGTTTATGAACACCCTCCAAGGAACATACATTGACAGGCTGGCTGCTTTCTCCTCTACCAGCTTCGCAGATGTCGTTATAGCTGGAGAGAGAATTGAGAGCCTGTTAAAGATGGGCAAGATTTCTGACAACGGTGCCAGCTCATCCAGCAACACGAGGAAGCCTTTTGTAGGCCCAAGAAGAACTGGTGAGACCAATGATATCCATGCTAACAGGGGCAGACCCCAATATATTTATAGGTCCGTGGCAGCAGTCACCATTCCCGCTCCCATTCATCCACAACCAGCTTATCAACCACAGCAACAAAATTATCAGCAACAAACTCAGTATCCTCCTCAGAGAAACTACAACAACACCAACAACAACAATCAGCAAAGACCGTTCCAACAGAGACCTTCTCAGGCCAATAGGGTGATCGATCCGATCCCTATGCCATATGCCACATTACTGCCACAACTCCTAAAACTCAACTTGGTTGAGCTAAGGACGTTGGCACCTCCAGATCCCACAAGTCTACCCAAAAATTATGATTCTAACGCCAGATGTGCTTTTCATTCAAATGCACCTGGCCACAGTACAGAAAAGTGCAGAGCTTTGCACATGAAGGTAAAAGACTTGGTAGACTCTAATGCACTGAACTTTGCACCACCACCAAATGTCAACAAGAACCCTATGCCAAACCATGGTGGTCCCAGAATCAATGTTATTGAAGAAGACAAGCCGTCTTATTTGATAATCAGTGTGGGTCAGATTCGGACACCGTTGGTAGAGATCAAAGCTCAACTCCTCGAATGTCAAATGTTCCCGGGATGTGAGTTAGTGTGTGCTTATTGCAACATTTCAGTGAATGGTTGTGATAATTTGAGAGATGGCATAGATAGTCTCATCCAAAGTGGCCTGCTTCAAATCACAACATCAATTCCTACCAATCCGGCAACCTCATCAGCAACAATTCCTGTGTCTCCTACAACTGCAACAACCATTGTTCCAAACAACTCCTCAGCTTCATCCACAAATGTTTCATCTGTCACTTCAACTGACCAAATATCAGCAAACATCCCTTCTACAACTTCAGCACCACTTCATTCAGAAACTCCTGCAACAACAACACCCATCCTTCCAACAATGTCTCCTACAACTTCAGCAGCAAATGTCTCAACAGTCACGATTTATTATGATCCTGAAAATGATTCTGCCTACAACTCCCAAAGTGCTACTCCTATCAGAGCACCAGTCACAATATACTATGATCCACAGACTATCACAGTCCCTTCTGCAGCTGCCATCAGTCCAGTCACCGTCACGGTGCCTGGGCCAGTACCTTATGAAAGCAGTAATGCCATCCCCTGGCATTACGGCTCTGATCTATACTGCGGAGGACAGAAAATCACTCTTGAATCATCAACCCCTGCACCACAAATAGACAATGTGGGAGGAGGCGGAGGCTTCACTCGAAGCGGACGTCTCTTTGCTCCACAAACTCAAAGACCCACTGCCGAAGCAGAAGCTGCTGCCAAGGCAAAAGGGAAAAGCTTGGTGCAGGAAGAGCAGATTGTTAAGGAAGCTTTGAAAACACCCTTTGATCAAGAAGTCGATGAGTTCATGAGAATCATCAAGAAAAGTGATTACAAAATAGTGGATCAGCTTCACCAAACGCCTTCCAAGATCTCAATCCTATCATTGCTTATGTGCTCCGAGGCTCATCGGAATGCACTACTAAAAGTCTTGCACGCAGCTTATGTGCCAGAAGAGATCACCGTCAATCAGTTGGAAGCTGTGGTTGGAAATTTTAATGCTAGTCATGGACTAGGGTTCACCAACACTGATTTGACTACTGAAGGCCGCAATCATAACAAGGCTTTGCACATTACCATGGAATGTAAAGGCGCAGTTCTTTCCCATGTGCTGGTAGACACAGGATCATCCCTCAATGTCTTACCTAAAAAAGCCCTTGTGAAGCTAGAATATGACGGATTGACATTACGTCCCAGCAACCTGGTAGTGAGAGCCTTTGATGGTTCTAAGAGATCGGTTCTGGGAGAAATTGAGTTTCCTATAACGATTGGCCCGCAAACTTTCAAAACGACCTTCTACGTGATGGATATACAGTCTGCCTACAGCTGTCTATTGGGTAGGCCATGGATTCACGCCGCTGGCGCCGTGACCTCAACCCTTCACCAGAAGTTAAAATTCGAGTGGGAGGGCCAAGTCGTTACTATCTGTGGAGAGGAGGATATTTTTGTTAGCCACCTGGCTACTAACAAATACATTGATATGGATGGGGAGATCCACGAAACGATGAGTCAAGGGTTTGAGGCCTTGAACATAAACGAAACATCTGTTGTACCTGAAACCTCAATGACATCTTATCAACAAGCCCGGAAGGTTGTTGAAGAAGGAACTGCCCAAGGCTGGGGCAAGTTGTTACCTGTGGAGAAGAAGGAGGATAGATTTGGGTTGGGTTACAAACCAACTCAACAAGATCAAGCAGAGGCTGCTAAGGAGCCCAACTTTGTTAGTGGGGGGATGCTCACCCCTGATGCTGTCAACAATTTGGAAGACGAGGATGAAAGCGACCGCAACTTGGAGAGTTGGATTCGTCCAAAGATCCCGGGGAGCAGTATCTCAAACTGGTCTTCCCAGGGAATTATAAGAGTTACTCATGCAGAGTAATTATTATTTCCTGTATTTTTATAGAATGCATCAAAGTCTTGCATCTTGCCCAAGATGACAAGACTCATTTTGTAATCGGGCCATCTGTAATTTTTGTGCAACAAGATTAATCAATGAAATATCAAACATCTTTTGCAAATGAGTCCTTTTCTTTTCCCGCTCACTGTTTTTTCCATTTTTCTTTTTGTACAAAAATAAATGGCAGTGTTTTCAAAATGACAACTTTATTTCACTTTTCTAAACAAGATTAAAATCAAATCACTAAAATGAACAAACTGAACCCTTGCAGAGAGTGCCTTCCAGACTGCACCGACAACAACACGGTTATGACTTCGTATGACTTTGACAATCCAATCAATCAAGCTGAAGAAGGGGTTGAAGAAGAATATGAGCTTCCTGAAGAGCTAGCCAGGTTGTTGAGACAAGAGGAAAGGGTTATCACTCCTCATCAGGAGGAAGTTGAAACAATCAATCTTGGTACAGATAAAGACGTGAAAGAAGTTAAAATCGGGGCCAGCTTACAAGACTCAGTGAAGAGACAACTGATTGACCTGCTTCAAGAATATGTGGATGTGTTTGCTTGGTCCTACCAAGATATGCCAGGGTTGGATACCGACATTGTTGTGCACAAGCTGCCTTTAAGAGAAGAATGCCCACCAGTTAAACAGAAACTGCGCCGTACTTGCCCAGACATGGCAATGAAAATCAAGGAAGAGGTACAAAAGCAATGGGACGCCGGGTTCCTTGCCGTGACTAGCTATCCACCGTGGGTTGCTAATATAGTACCTGTGCCTAAGAAAGATGGCAAAGTAAGAATGTGTGTTGAATACCGGGATCTGAACAGAGCCAGCCCGAAAGATGATTTCCCATTACCTCACATTGATGTATTGGTGGATAATACGGCTCAGTTCTCGGTATTCTCCTTCATGGATGGATTTTCAGGATACAATCAGATTAAAATGTCACCTGAAGACATGGAGAAGACAACCTTCATCACACCCTGGGGCATGTTCTGCTACAAAGTAATGCCATTTGGGCTCAAGAATGCCGGTGCGACGTATCAACGGGCCATGGTAACATTATTCCACGATATGATCCATAGAGATATAGAATGTTATGTGGATGACATGATTTCCAAGTCCCTTACTGAAGAAGACCACCTGGTAAATCTGCTGAAGCTGTTCAAGCGTCTGAGGAAGTACCAACTGAAGCTGAACCCCAACAAATGCACATTCGGGGTGCGATCTGGTAAGCTGCTGGGATTTATTGTAAGCGAGAAAGGGATTGAAGTTGACCCTGATAAAGTCAAAGCTATTCAAGAGATGCCTGCACCGAAGACAGAGAAGGAAGTTCGAGGGTTTCTAGGTAGATTGAACTACATCTCAAGGTTCATATCTCACCTTACAGCAACCTGTGAGCCATTGTTCAAATTGTTAAGAAAAGAACAGACGGTCAGGTGGAACGAAGACTGTCAGAAGGCTTTTGACAAGATCAAGGAATACTTACAAGAACCTCCAATCCTTATGCCTCAAGTTGAAGGAAGACCTCTGATAATGTACTTGACAGTATTAGAAGAATCAATGGGGTGTGTGCTGGGCCAGCATGACGAGTCTGGTCGAAAAGAGTATGCAATATACTACCTAAGCAAAAAGCTTACCGACTGTGAACAACGTTATTCACTGCTCGAGAAAACTTGCTGTGCTTTAGCGTGGGCTGCTCGCCGACTGAGACAGTATATGTTGACCCACACTACTTTGTTGATCTCAAAGATGGACCCAGTTAAGTACATATTTGAGAAGCCAGCGCTTACCGAACGGGTTGCAAGATGGCAAATGATCCTCACAGAGTATGACATCCAATACACCTCTCAGAAAGCCATCAAGGGCAGTGTATTGTCTGAATATCTTGCCGAGCAACCTATTGATGATTACCAGCCTATGAGATTTAACTTCCCTGATGAAGACATCATGTTCATAAAAACAAAAGATCATGAAGAGCCTGTTCACACTGAAGGGCCTGACCCGGAAGAAGAATGGACTATGATGTTTGATGGGGCTGTTAATATGAATGGTCGTGGTGTTGGTGCAGTACTCATTACACTTAAAGGAGTTCACATGCCTTTCTCGGCAAAACTCACCTTTAACTGCACTAACAACGAAGCTGAATACGAAGCTTGCATTATGGGTCTTGAGGAAGCCATTGACCTCAAGATCAAGACGTTGACTGTATTTGGAGATTCAGCTTTGGTAATCAATCAAACCAATGGCAAATGGTACACCCACCAGGATCATCTGATACCTTACAGGGATTATACAAGGAGGTTACTGACTTTCTTTACAACAGTCAAGCTTGAGTATATCCCTCGGGACGAGAATCAATTTGCAGATGCTCTTGCTACCATTTCATCCATGATCAAAGTTCAAGCTGCCAACTTTGTACCTCAGATCTCAGTATCCAGACTTGACAGACCAGCATATGTGTTCGCGACGGAGGTTGTCAAAGATGATAAGCCTTGGTTCCATGACATTAAGTGCTTCTTGGAGGATCAGACGTACCCACCTGGGGCATCTTCCAATGATAAGAAGACATTGAGAAGGCTTGCTGGTAGTTTCTTCCTGAACACTGATGGTTCCCTGTATAAGAGAAACTTTGATATGGTACTCCTCAGATGCGTCGATAAGACAGAAGCAGACTTGTTAATGCATGAAGTGCACGAAGGATCCTTTGGTACCCATGCGGGAGGGCATGCCATGGCTAAGAAGTTGTTAAGGTCAGGCTATTACTGGATCACAATTGATGCTGACTGTTGTGCCTATGCCAGGAAATGTCATAAATGCCAGATTTATGCGGATAAGGTGCATGTGCCTCCCAGTCCTTTGAATGTGATGTCTTCACCCTGGCCTTTCGCTATGTGGGGCATTGACATGATTGGCAAGATTGAACCGACTGCTTCGAATGGCCACAGATTCATCCTGGTTGCCATTGACTATTTCACCAAGTGGGTCGAAGCAGCTTCCTATGCCAATGTTACAAGACAAGTGGTAGCCAGATTTCTGAAAAGGGATATCATCTGTCGATATGGAGTTCCCGAGCGAATCATTACTGATAATGGTTCCAACTTGAACAACAAAATGATGGCTGAACTGTGCCGGGACTTCAAAATTCAACATCACAATTCTTCTCCTTACAGGCCAAAGATGAATGGCGCTGTTGAGGCGGCTAATAAGAATATTAAGAAGATTGTACAGAAGATGGTAGTCACCTACAAAGACTGGCATGAAATGCTACCATTTGCCTTGCATGGGTACCGCACGTCGATCAGAACATCCACCGGGGTGACACCGTATCAACTTGTGTATGGTATGGAAGCAGTCCTACCGGTTGAAGTTGAATTACCCTCTCTACGGGTACTAATGGATTTTAAGCTGAACGAAGCGGAATGGGTCAGGTCCCGATACGAACAACTGAGTCTGATTGAAGAGAAAAGATTGGCTGCAATCTGTCATGGGCAGTTGTATCAGAAAAGAATGAAGAGAGCCTTCGATCAGAAAGTCAGGCACCGAGAGTACCAAGTAGGAGATCTTGTGCTGAAAAGAATCCTTCCTCCTCATACAGACCACAGGGGCAAATGGACTCCAAATTATGAAGGACCATTCGTAGTAAAGAAAGTTTTCTCTGGTGGAGCACTGATGCTCAGCACCATGGATGGTGAAGATTTCCCGTCCCCTGTGAATTCAGATGCAGTTAAAAAATACTTCGCATAAAAATGACCCGCTGGACATAAAACAGAATGTAAGTCCAGGCAAAAATGGGGCATCCCGGCGAGTCAAAAACAGAATAAAAGACTCGGGCAAAAATAAGGGAAAATAAACAAAAACGTACACCCGCTGAGTTGAAAAGCCGCATTGGACAGCTCAGGCAAAAATGGGTATCCCGATGGATTGAAAACCCGAAAGGGCGATCCATGCAAAATAAGGGAATAAGCGAACAACTGCACTCTGAATTCGTCTGTATCATTTACAACTTGGTAAGTTTCGAAAGGATCAAGCTTCAATCAGAATCAGCCTCCTTCAGAAAGCAAGACGAGAAGAACGTCAAAAGTCATATGAGTCATAGTGAAAGAGGAAGCCCCTTAAAGCGTCGACAACATTGCCAGCATTGAGTTTCTCAATTTGTAACGATCTCCTCATTTTAGGGGATCTGTTTCTTTGACTGTATCTTGCCAATTCAGGGCACATGAATTAATAAAATCAGATTTTCAGTCACGTTTCGTTTTGAACATTTTATTATTTGCAAAAATGTCTGATGTCTTAAGAAAAAAATTGATTGCATAAATACGGATGTCCATCTTCAAAAGATATAATAAAATCACATGCTTGCAGGAAATATACTTACTCTCAGAAGTGTCTAAACTCCTATGACGAAATCCAGTAAAGGATACCTCGAGATTACTTGTGCGTTTCTCTATCTTTTCAGGATTGCAGGTATCCAGAACGCAACTTGGGGCATGAAAGCTTCATCCCAGCAAGCTGACAAATCGACACTCAGCCGTAGCACCCAAAGTGTCTTCTCCCCAGCTGATTCGCCCCTTATTACTTCTCCCCATCAGAGTTGCCAGGCATCACTTTTCCAACAGGCGCCCATATCCCCGGCTGAGTCAAAGATCCTCCTCAACAGAATCTCTAGGGAGATCTTTCAGTGATCCCTCTTTATCCCCAGCCGAGTTGCCATTTCATCTTCAGCCAAATACAAAAGTCAGGGAACCATCTCCCCACAGAGCTCCAGCCTCTATCCAGAAGAGCAGCGCACGAAGGAATCACAACAGAGTGAAGAAAGCTTCTTCGAACCCCAGTTGGGTCCCTCAGTACAAGGATAGGTCTATCAATGACCTGTATCCCCAAGCAATAGCATCTCGGCAGATCTACCAATGATCTCACCCCCAGCTGGGATGTCCATTTCAAATAGATCGGTCGAAGATCTCCGTAGCGACGGGATCCGGGTCCCGGATTGGTATCTTTGCATAATCATGGCATTCGCATCACATTCACCCACAAAGCGTAGCATTCCGTCTAGTACGGGGCATTACGGCAAAAATCAAACATATAGCATAATCATAAGCCATGATTTGAATCAAACACTTGTAAATAACGATCCAACAGTATACAGAATACTCCCCCAGAATCCCCAGCAGATATTCCCCAGCAAAATCAGTTGCCTCACATTCACAAAACACCAGTATATACTCCCTTTGACACCCGTCCGTGTCGTCACTCCCCAGTAAAGTCGCCTGAACACTCTGTGCAAACAGTACCACTCGTGTTACAGATACTTTTTGACACCCGTCCGTGTCATATCCCCCAGCAGAAAGCCAAAGACATCCTCTTTGCACTCACAAATACTTATATATATACATTTCCTTGACATCCGTCCATAAATAATTTGTACATCAAACACTTGTTTATACACCCTTCCTTGACACTCGTCCGTGTCACCTTCCCCAGCGCAGTCGCCTAAACACTTTATACATACTATACTCTTCACCTTTTGACACTCGTCCGTGTCACCCTCCCCAACAGTTGAAAACTTATCTATACACCACTCATACTTATACAGATACCCGTCCGTATCTTGTATATACCACTCAAATCCCCTCAGAGTCAACACTCGTCCGTGTTCTTTGTTAACCAGTTGGTACTCGTCTGTGCCATCATCTCAGAACATGCGTCAAGCGTTTGTTTCTACCTGATACTCGTCTGTATCATAGTCATGAGGATGCTCGTCCGCATATTTAATCCATACACGTGTCAAACACCTTTGTCTTCTTGAATGTAGATACTCGTCTGTGTCCACTATTCCCCAGAAAAGTCCCCTCAGATTCAACACTCATCCGTGTTCCTTGTTAACCAGTTGATACTCGTCTGTATCATCATCTCCGAACATGTGTCAGTATTTGTTTCTACCCGATACTCGTCCGTATCATAGTCTTAGGGATGCTCGTCCGCATCTTTAATCCATACACAAACATCTAAACACTCATTCTTTATTTCTTGGATGTAAACGCTCGTCCGTGTTTACTATTCCCCAGTAGATCGCTACCAAAGCAATTTTCTTTTTATCTGACATTCGTCCTGTGTCATTATAAACTTTGAGAGCAGCCGTACCCTGCTAGGTGGTCGTCCTCCACTTCTTGATGGTCGTCCTCCATCATGCTCATCCGATGGCCGTCCCCATCGTTGATTTTCTATCCGACATTCGTCCTATGTCATGATGTTTAGCAGCCGTCCCCTGCTAGGTGGTCGTCCTCCACCTTTTGATGATCGTCCTTCATCATCTTATCCAATGGCCGTCCCCATTGTTGATTTTGGTTATCTGGCATTCGTCCTATGTGAAGAAAAACCTTGAGAGCAGCCGTCCCCTGCTAGGTGGTCGTCCTCCACCTCTTGATGGTCGTCCTCCATCATGCTCGTCCGATGGCCGTCCCCATCGTTGACCTTTTATCCGGCATTCGTCCTATGTCGCGATATTTTTTTCGGCAGCCGTACCCTGCCAGGTGATCGTCCTTCACCTTAGATGACCGTCCCTCATCTTAACCCGGCAGAGCAGCCGTCCCCTGCTAGGTGATCATCCTTCACCTTTGATGACTGTACCTCATCATCTGTTTATTTTATTTATTCTTTAACCCGATGGTCGTCCCCGTCGTGGTCCCTTTTCTTTTTCCTGATGATCGTCCTTCATCAGTTTAGCCCGATGGCCGTCCCCATCGTTGGTTACGTTACGTTATGAACTCGATGGTCGTCCCCATCATTTTTCATTAATCCCCAGAGAATTTCACAGCTTTGCTTGATGGCCGTCCCCATCATAATTCTTTTTATCCCCAGCATGTCGGCCGTCCCCGTCATTGCTTTATTTTCCGCACTTTTCCCAGCATGTCGGCCGTCCCCGTCATTGCTCTTTACCCAGCAGTCGTCCTCTGCTCGACGGTCGTCCTCCGTCGCCCACACTTTACAATATACTTTATTTTCTTTTACAATCTATATCCCTTTTCTTCTTCATTCTGTGAGTGCAAATTTTGGACTGTCTTTGGTATTCAACCACAAGTTATCTTGTTTGCCTGATAAGCTGTTGCTTACAACCTGCACAGCTAACTCATGTTTGAATAGGGGCAGCTGTAAACACCCCAAATTTTCCCTCACCCATTTCATCATGGCTTGTGATCATTCCATATGCATAAACTCAATCATAGCATCTCATATCACATTTTTGATTCACTGCATAGGTTCTAAGTCATCTGCATCTAGGGTTTGTGATCTGAGCAATCCAAGAGCTTCTTGAGCCATTACAAAGGCCACCAATCACTTCAAAGGGGTCTATGTGTGTTCAAGTATCACATTACACCTTCTCAAAGTCAACACAAGAACTGGGATTGGTATGGAAGCAGAGCCAGGCTTGACTGCACAGATGACCTAAAATTAGGGTTTTGGTTTCAGAGGCCATAACTCCAAATTTTTTGGTCATTCTTGATTCTATTGATCTCTATATGGTTTAGGGAGTATGCATATCAATTTTCATGAAGAAATTCCATGGGGAAGTCATCTGATCAAAGGTTGACTTTCTGAACAAGTCAGTGCAAAATCAGGGCATCTGAGGCCCTCAATGACCCAACCAAGGGGTGATCTTCATCATTTTGATTGTATATGATCTTTATGTGATCATGGAAGAAGTTGGAAGTTCACAAAATTCAAGAATCTCAAGTTTTTGCAAAGTTGACTTTTTGGGCAAGTTTGACTTTTCATGAAAATGTCATTTTATGCAACTTTTTCAACCCTTACTTTTTGATTCAAGAAAGCTTCAAATGGAAAAACTTTGGTCATGAAAGTTGTAGAATAGATCTTTCCCTTTTCAAAAAGTACAAGAACATGACCTAATTCATCTTAGATCAAAAGTTATGGTTCATCAAAGTTGGCTAAAATCACTAAATTTCAAGTTATGCACCAAATGGAAAACTTGCAAATTCTTGTACCAAGGCAATTTGTGATTTCAAAATGGTATTTAATCTATACACAAACATCACACAAGTCCTAAAAATCAGAATGGGCCAAGGGATCACATGTTTATGGCTTGTGAAACAAGACTTTTTCATAGAAAACCAAAGACAAACCAAGTTGCAAAAACTCATGATGGCATTGCATCCACTTGCTAGCTGCTTTGCTGACCAACCCTAGCCTTTTCCCTCATCATGCTGCGCAGCCCACACCCCTTGTACTTGGCTGGAACATGACCCATGCTTTCCCTTACACAAATTTGACAATTTGCAAAAGTAGCTACACCTATCACAAAAGGGCATGTCACATCTTCTGACCAATAGCAATTGTTTATACAAACAAATTGCTAGCCAAAGCACATAACCAGCCAGCCTGAAACAAGCCCAAGCATCACATTCTCATTTTCACTCTCAAAAGCAAAAGCTTTCGAAACTCAGAAAACAAGCCACAAACACTTAAACAAACCTCATAGATCAACTCAACTCATCATCCTGGTCACAAAGCACCCCTCATCCTTGCCTTAAACTGCTTGAATCAAGAACATGATTCTCACCTGGGCTTGAACAGACCTTGTTCAAACTTCCAAACCAGCCAACACAAACTCTTTTCAACCATCAAAGCATCATCAGGGAGGTCTCAGGAGTGGTTTTGCATAGAAGGGAAGGTCAGAAAGTGCCAGATTGAAAAGCTTCAAACTCAGGTAGCTTCATGAACATTTTTTCCAGAAATGATTTTTAGAGTTCCAAAGTTGTTCTTTATGCTTCCCTGATCATGAATATGTTGTTGGTTTTGAAAATGGTGAAGAGATGAAAGTTTAATCTGGTTCTGAAACTTTTTGCCCTAAAACTAGTTTGATTCGATTCTCATTGTTTAGGAATGATAAATGTTGTTCGAATGGGGGTTTTGATTCGTTTTTGAGTGGGGATCATTTCTGTTTAATTATATTTCATTTTAGATGCGTGTGGAAGGAGTTTGTGATTTTGAGTGATCGGAGAAGATGACCGGAACACTGTTCCGGTCACCTGAAAGTCATTAAGGGCTGGATTAGGGCTAATTAATTAGGGTTAGTGAGTTTGAATGCTGACCCTTGGATATGGCGCCAGGTCAATGCGCGCGTGTTTGAGTTTGAATGAGGGCCTTTGGATCTGATTACTTTTCTATTTTCAGATTAAATTCAATTTTTATTTTCCCTTTTATTCATTTAATTTCTCCATTTTATTTAAAATAGCAAAACTAATTTAAAAATTCTGAAATTGTTTATACAAGTTATTATTTAATTTCAGAACACAAAAATATTTTTATTTTTATTTTTTGCATTAAAAAAGTATTTTTAAATATTTAAAAGTTTATTTTTAATTAATTAATGAGAATTAATTAATTAAAAATACTTTTAGGTATTTAAAAATCATCAAAAAATTCATGAAACATTTAAAAACATTTAGAAACATTGTCCAACCCTCAAACCAAATTTATTTTTTGATCTTGAAGCATTTTGAGAATTTTTCATGGAATTAAAATCTTTTTGATGTATTATTTTGATCCAAACTTCCAAAAATCATTTCTGCCTAACCCTAAAGAGTTGGACTTTGATTCTTTTTTGCATTGTGTTTAGCATATCATGTAGTTTGTAAGATTAAATGGCCATGATTTGATCTTTCATTTTCCATTTGTTTGGCATTTTCCTTGTTAAGGAACCCTAAAACCCTAGAAAACTTAGGAAAATCATATCTTGAATTAGGTTAAGAGTTGGAACTTCTCCTTTGGGCAGTGAGTTAGTATAGGATTAGGGATCCTTTAAGTGCATTTTCAATTTTTTATATTGATGTTTGCTTCTGATTTTGGTTTGTGTTTGATGCTTTGATCATAAACCCTAATTTGGGCTTCCATATGCATCCATCTTGCATTTGCATTCATACCTTGACTTGCCATAGCATTTTATGCATTCTTGTGATTCATTTGACATCTTAAGACATATTGAAAGCATGTTTGATCATTGCATCTTGAATTTGCCATGTTGTATGCCATTTGCATTTCATAACATTTCATGTATGTTTATGCTCCTTAACTTGTTTCATTTGCATCCATGAACTTGTATGATCATCCCCATATGTTGTTTCATGTTTGTAGCATCTCATAGCATCATTCACATCATGTATATGCTTCTGGTTTTGTTTCTCATCATGCCATTTCATTTCATTTTGCATTGCATTGCATTTCTTTTCTAACTTTTCAGGTGGTAAGTAACTTTGAGAAGTGAATTTGCCTTCATTTCTCACATTTTCTTTTCATCTCTCTCTTGCATCCATGTTGCATTTTACTTTGTGCTTGAGATTGAGCTTGCTCATTCTTCTTCTTCTTACTTTCTTTCTTCAAGTGACTTGACTTCTTGAATGAAGCAAGTTACTTTGCTTCTCCTGTTCCTTTCATCTGCTTCCTGGTGGCTCCATTGAAGACTTCTCTTGTAAACCTCACAAACCTTAGGAACAACCATGTATGACAATGATTAGGGTTTTGTTTAGTCTCCCCTCTTAGTTTTACCTTTGTGTCTCTTTTTAGTCTTCTCTTCTCATCTCATAATCAAGGGACTAAACCCTAAAGGCTTTAAGGCTTTGTGATTAAGCTTATGCCTGCATCCTTCTATTAGGATGGAGTGTATAACTTTAATCCTAAGTGTTAAACCCTTAATGTGTTTAAATCTCTTAATCAATCCACTTAATAATCACCAAGACATCACACTTGTAACTTGGGCCTTGCCTTAGGGTTCTAATTCTTCCTTAATTGGTTAAGAAGGACTAACCCTAGTGTTAATGGACAAGTCCCCCTCAAGTTGTCTTACAAACCCTAAAAAAACACTTCTTCATCATATCATTAAATAAAATCCACTTAATAAAGGCTTTGTTTTGTCATGAGTTTAATCCCTAATCATGGATTAAGTTGAGAAGTTTTCCTCAGCTTGAACATTCTCATCTATTATCCTTCTATTAGGATGGTGTAATGAGTCTGTTTAATCCTTGATTATGGCTTAACCTCATTACTTAACACTAAACAAAAACACCAAAAACATCTAAATAATCACAAGTAGGTTAATGATCTTAATCCTACATCAAAGGTGATTAAGTGTGAGAAGCTGACTTCACACTTAAGGTATTCTCATTACCGCTAATCAGAGGGAGGATGTGATGAGTTTACTAAATCCATTGGTTTAGGCTTAAGCTCATTAACTTATGATAAACTTTCAAAAGCAATAAAAGCCTGAAAACACAAAAACAAACAATAATCGTCTCCTTCGGGATTCTTTTCTCATCACCTTCATTCATAAACGAGAACTTGCTTCTTCCGTCTAATGCAAGACAGTTTGCATCTGTGCCAGACAGATCATACACTTGAGCATAGGCAAATAAGCAGTTCACAAGTCAATTCACCTTTCAGTCTCTTTGGGTCGAACTACGGTGTTCTGACTTCCTCATTGCACGAGAGGATACGTAGGCATAACTTAACAGTTATCGAACAAAAGTCTCTGTATATTCCCCCTCTTTCCAACTTTATTCTTTTAGCCTCATGATCTTGAGCATCTCATTCCTTTTCTTACACAGACACATCATTTATACACTTCACACTCCTTTTACACTGACACCTGTACATTTTATTCCAGCCTCCTTATACACAGATTGCACTGACACTACCCCTTTAAAACACAAATCTTTTAAGCGTGGATCCCGTCGAGTACGACGGACAATTTGGGTGCTAATACCTTCCCAGGTTGTAACCAACCCCCTTTCTCAGTCTCTCTGGTTCGCAACCGTCTTATCCATATCTTTCTAGGTCTATGCAGCATTACCTTTCCTCCGAGATAAAAATGCCTAGCTGGCGACTCTTTTCATTCTCCAGTGAGTTCACTGCAGTGTGTTCTCATTGTCCCTTTCGCCGACCGTTCGCGTCTGTACCTTTATTTGGGCCAGTCCCATTTATCGGGAGCGACACTATCAACACTCCAGAACATGTCACAAGTGTCAAATCTATGCTGATAAAGTCCATATACCTCCATCACCATTGAATTTGTTGACTGCTCCTTGGCCTTTTGCCATGTGGGGCATTGATATGATTGGTGAGATCACACCTACTGCTTCTAATGGGCATCGTTTCATCCTGGTTGCTATTGATTACTTCACGAAGTGGGTAGAGGCAGCTTCATTTGCATCTGTTACTAAGAATGCGGTGGCTCGATTCATTAAGAATAATCTCATATGTAGGTATGGCATCCCTGAAAGGATTATTACTGACAATGGCTCTAATCTGAACAACACTATGATTACTGATCTCTGCACGCAGTTCAAGATTAAGCATCACAACTCTTCTCCGTATCGTCCGAAGATGAATGGGGCAGTAGAAGTTGCTAATAAGAATATTAAGAAGATTATACAGAAGATGACTGTTACTTACAAGGATTGGCATGAGATGTTACCATTTGCTCTTCATGGTTATCGTACTACAATACGTACTTCAACAGGGGCAACTCCATTCTCCTTAGTCTATGGTATGGAAGCAATTCTGCCCATTGAAGTTCAGATTCCCTCTTTAAGAATTATGAAGGATGCAGGCTTGGATGAAGATGAGTGGATTCAGACTCGACTTGACCAGATAAATTTGATTGATGAGAAGAGACTAGCAGCAGTTTCTCATGGCCAGATGTACCAGAAACGGATGATCAAAGCTTTTAACAAGAAGGTTAAGCCAAAGGTATATCAGGCTGGTGACTTGGTAATCAAGCGTATCATATTACCATAGGGTGATCCCAGGGGCAAGTGGACTCCTACATATGAAGGACCATTTGTAGTTAAGACAGTATTCTCAGGAGGTGCCATGATACTCACTACTATGGATGGTGAAGACTTCCCACAGCCTGTAAACGCAGACATAGTTAAAAAATACTACGCATAAAAAGAGACCCGCTAGGTTGACTGGCCTAGGCAAAAATAAGGGCATCCCAGCGAACCAAAAGGGTTCGGGCAAAAATTAGGGATATATATATAAAAAATGTACACCCGGCAAGTCGAAAACCTGAAAAGGCGGCTTGGGCAAAAAAGGGTATCCCGGTGGATTGAAAACCTGAAAGGGCAATCCAGGCAAAAGTTAGGGATTAAAGCGTATGACTATGTCTCGTTTGGATCACCCATGAAACTACAACCAGTTGTACTACTTACTCAAGTTCGAACAGTAAGCTCAATCCAATCGTTTCCATCTCAACAGCAGAAGACGAGATACTTGAAGATAATGACAATAGTAGAATTGAAACTCAATAGGATTATTTCCCACATAGCTGATTTTCTTTGTTTTGTAAAAAAATTTATGACGAATTCCTCTTACTAGGATTTATGTCTCCTTGTACCAACTTGCCTATGTATAGGCCACTTTGTGATATAAATAAAATTTCATCTTTGAATCCATATTTACTTTTACCCTATTTACATAAGCGAAACGTCCATTGGTTGTGTTTGAATGTATGTATGCTTTTGATTGATGTTTACTAGAAATGCATAAAATGCTTAATATGATTGATGTTTACCAGAAATGCATGAAAATGCAGTAATAGTATTTACTAAGGACGAACGAGGGAAGGAGTTCAACGAAGCTTCGCCACGATACACTACAAATCCCCCAATAGGGAAAATCCATCTTCATAAATACTTCGAGTCACATCTCCCCTGGAATTTATATCCATCTCTTTTATCCTCATACGGATAGTCGGGAATTTATTTTTCCAATAGGAGTACGACGAACGAAGACGGGAGGTTATGTATACCCTACTATCAAACGAAGACGGGAGGTTATGTATACCCTACTACCAAACGAAGACAGGAGGTTATGTATACTATATTATCAAACAAGACGGGAACAAGTTCCTCATATTCTTCAGCAACAAATCGGGATTTACTTTCCCTGGCCAGCAGTTGTTATACAAAGATATCTGGACGCTTCAAGCTGCATGATGCATACATACATCATTTACTTCATATCATACATATACATAAGTACATAATACATTACCTAAGGGCATCATATTATATATGCATACATAATGCATAAACTAATATTATCATACAGAATGTTATAATCTTGTTTTTTCAGATTAATTCTCCAGCAGACAAACCTCATCAACAACTTGTGACATTGGGCCGTTGTTTATCTTCCCAAAGGTTACCTCATTACCTCAGGACGTTGTTTATCCTCCTGAAAGCTACCATTTCTTTTGGGCCGTTGTTTATCCTCCCAAAAGTTACACTCATTACCTAAGGACGTTGTTTATCCTCCTGAAAGCTACCATTTCTTTTGGGCCGTTGTTTATCTTCCCAAAAGTTATACTTATACCTCAGGACATTGTTTATCCTCCTGAAAGCTACCATTTCTTTTGGGTCGTTGTTTATCTTCCCAAAAGTTATACTTATACCTCAGGATGTTGTTTATCCTCCTGAAAGCTATCATGACCTTGGGTCGTTGTTTATCTTCCCAAAAGTTATACTTATACCTCAGGACGTTGTTTATTCTCCTGAAAGCTATCATGATCTTGGGCCGTTGTTTATCTTCCCAAAGGTTACCTCATTATCATGGGACGTCGTTTATCTTCCCGAAGGCTATTTTGAGACGTTGTTTATCTTCTCAAAAGCCATATCATGACTATTGGGCCGTTGTTTATCTTCCCAAAAGTTATACTTATACCTCAGGACGTTGTTTATCTTCCTGAAAGCTATCATCATACCTCAGGACGTTGTTTATCCTCCTGAAAGCTACCATTTCTTTGGGCCGTTGTTTATCCTCCCAAAAGTTATACTTATACCTCAGGACGTTGTTTATCCTCCTGAAAGTTATACCTTTACCTTGGGCCGTTGTTTATCTTCCCAAAGGTTATCTCACTATGTTGGGATGTTGTTTATCTTCCCAAAAGCTATATCTTCATATTTTGGACTGCTTTATCCTCCAAGAGATATATTTGAAGAACTTTTCTCCAAGTGGCATCTTTAAGCCCACTCAAAGCATATACAACAAGTCATCAGTATCACTCTACGCACCGGTGAGTGCAAATTTTTGGGCTTTTGTGTTCAATCCCCTTCAACCTTTCAGGTCATGACTGGCAAATATACCAATCTAACCCCTCAGGTTTCAGAAAATTGAACAGGGGCAGCTGTTGCACCCCAAAATTTGCCCTCACAAAATAAGAATTTGTGTGCTAAGAGATTCACAAGGTTCACAAGGTTCACAAGACACCTTATGAGGTTCACAAGGTTCACAAGACCTCTCATGAGGTTCATGAAGCTCACAAGACATCTTATGAGGTTCACAAGGTTCACAAAGTTCACAATTAGTCAGAAGATTTGACAAATCCCTCAGACAATGCATCCTCCTAAGCAGTGCATCCAAAACTAGGGTTTTGACTTTAATCAGGATAAATGGACTTCCAAGACATCAAGTGAGCTTCATAACATCTTATATGTGTTTAAGAATCCCCATGACAAGTTTCAAGACTTTTCTCAAAGGTTTGCTCAGTCAGATGATCAGATAAGTCAAAATCAGTCAAAGTAGTTAAAAAGTCAAACTAAGGTCAACTGTGGTCAAACCAAAGTCAAACTTCATGATTTTTTGCCAACATCAAGTATATGAAGTAAGATTCATCATTTGATCAAGGGTTGATCATGATTCATCAAGGATTTTTCAGATCATCAAGAATCAGAGGTTTCTAAATTAGGGTTTCCTTAGGAAAAGTCAACTGAACTTTGACCAGCCATAACTTTCACATGATTCATCAAGAATTTTCCATACAAAGCTCATTTTGAAGTAAATTGAATTCTATACAACTTTGTGTCTCACAAGCCAAGCCCAAAAATGCTTCATTTGGAAGGTATGAGCTAAGACATTATAGGTCCTTTTGAAAGTCAACAAAAAGTCAACAACTTCAAAAGGGCATAACTTTAGAATGGTAAATGATATGGACATGAAACCAATTGGGTTGGTTATAGGACTCTTCAAGCTTTCCAAAATGTCCAAGAACACCCTCATAGCATTAAAATTGAAGTATATATGCCCTTGCAAAGTTGGGAAATTTTTGGGTGGTGTATGAAGAAAATAGGGTCTTAAAACCAAATTCTTTCAAATGGGCTGAACTTTTTGTGACCCAAGGTGTTCCATGACACCATGCACGAAATTCATTTGATATTTTCATAATTTTATTTTATTTATTATGATTTTTTACATTAAAAATCATTTTAAATCTAAATAAAATATCAAATATGAAAATTTAAAATATATTTTGGTTCTAGAAGGTCATTAACATGAATTGGATTAAATTGATATACAATTGATGATGATTGTCTTGAAATAGAAAGGTCTCATTCAAAAATATATGAAATTTAAGTCATAATCTTTTTCAATCTCCAAAAATCAAAAAGTCCAAACAATGATCCAATTTTTTGACCTAGCTTCACTCAACTATAAGTATGCAAACCATCACAATGCATTAGGGACGAATCTTCTGCCTCAAGAGTAAGTTTTCACTTTCAAAAAATCACCAAAAAAAACTTGAATTCGGATTCCATCATTCAAGCCCTTTCAAGACAAACCAAAGGTTGCAACTTGTTCCTTGGAGTTCATAGATCAATTCTGGATCATAACATTGCCTCTTCATGCCCTAATTTGCACAAACCGAATGCATCCCTTTCTTATTATAAAATTTTTCGATTTGATTGATTCATGCTTTGATATTGAAAACTAATCATATATTTGTGTTTGTTGTGATGTTTAGAAGCTTTTTGCATAAATTAATTGAATTATTGTGGACTGTGTTGAAGATTGCCATTGTTAGGGTTTGGAGTTTCAAAACGGGAACCAAACATTTAGGACCTTAAAACCAATTCTAAGACCATGGATGTGATGTGTGGACCTTGTACAATTGATCTGGGTTACTAATTTTGGTTGTCATGATGGTTTGCATAATGTTTCGAAAAACATAGGTTTCGGGTTTTGAAAAATTCGCAGGAAATTTCGTAGTTGATTTTGCAGGTGTTTTCGCAGGAAAAAGGTTGAAGACGCCTTTGGCGCCAAGATCTTCATTCAAATATTTGATATAATATTTTTTGTTTTATTGTTAATATTATTTCACAGAGGCTTGCTTGGCCCAGTGGTAAGGAAGGCGTGTGCATTGCTCTGAGGCTTGGGTTCGATTCCTGGAGGCAACATTATTTTGTTACATTTTCTCATTTATTCATAGATCTTAATATATTATTAATTGTAGTGATTATATAATCAGTTGTGCCCTTCTGGCTGGATGGTAAGAGTGCTTGTTTGTTGTGTGAAGGTCATGGGTTCGAAACCCTCCCCAGGCTTTTTTTGTGCTTTTGTTTGTTTTGTCATAATTTCCACAGGATTTTAAACAAAATACATTGGCCTCCATCCCATATCACCACGCGCACGCTGGCCTGGTGGTTGTAGAGGCAGGACTCAAAGATGAAAGCAGAGGGACTGGGTTCAAATCCCAGCCCAGGTAAGTTCTTTTTTTTCAATTTTTTGTTTTTTCTATTTTATTTGTTTATATTATAATTAAATAAATTTAAAATAACAAAAAAATGTTTATGCTATTTTCTTTTCTTTTCTATAACTTAAAATTCATTTTTTCAATTAAACCTTATTAGTAAAAATTATTTAAAGTTTATCTTGTTGTATATTATTAATAATTTTGTATAATTAATTTATATTAGATAATTTATTTTTCTAAACATATGAACCCTAATATTTTCTAAATCCCTAAAATATTTTTAAAAGCCTAATTATTTCTATGAACCTTAATTGTAAATATTAATTTATTTATTTAAATTTCATAAATTTTGTTTATATTTTAATTAAGAGATAAACCCTAATTTTCTTTTACATAAAATTTAATTCTATTATAAATTTTAATTTATTTATTTATAAATCTTAATTATGTGTATATTTTTATAATTTGTTTATAATTATTATTCTTGCATGTAAATAATTTTAGATTATGCTTAAAATAATTAAAACTCTTAATTTAATTTTGTAAATATAATTTATTTTTATAATATGTTTATTTAATCATAATTAACCATTATTTTTCATAACATGTATATAAATTTAAATTTTTATAATAATTGGTATATAGCATGAATTGTTTATTTTTCTTCTTAAAAATCTTTAAAAAAATAATTGTTTATTAAAATTGAACTTTTAATTTATTATGCTAATCTTTTTATTCTTGATTATTTTATTACTAATTCTATTTATTTTCATATGATATTTATTTTATTTTATTATTACTAACCCCATATATATATATATATATATATATATATATATATATATATATATATATATATATATATATATATATATATATATATATATATATATATATATATATATATATATATATATATATATATATATATATATATATTGTGATTTATTATTATTATTGTTACTAACCCAATTATTTATTATTACTTATTTTGCTTATTTATTTAATTTATTTTAATTATTATTATTATGTAATTGTATCCTTTATGTAATATTTTAGTAGTAATGTTTAATATTTATTTTTAAATGCTATGGTTAGTAAAATAGGGAGTGAAATATGTTTGTATTTAAAAATTAATTTAGCTCATTAAATTTAAAGATAAATATTTAAATTGGTACACTCACACACGTAAGTCGATCTTTGATCGTCATCTCACTTCTTAAGGGTTACCTCTCAAGTTGCCTAAACAAAAGGTCAAGTAGGGTGTATAAAGCAAAAGTCCATCATTTCACATCATCTAGTCCCTAAACAGATAAAAAGATCAAGTCCCTTTGAATGTTGCCTTCGTAAATGATCTGGTCCCTTTCGAATAAAGATGATAAGTCCCTTCGAATTGCTTATACACCCCACAGTTGCCTAAATAACAGATGTCCCTTCACTTGTCCCATACATCCAAGGTAATGACTACCTATTCCTTAATAATAGGGATAGTCTTACCATTTAAAGGATATTCAAGAACAGAAAAGACTTAACTTAGGGTAGGTTCCTCTTATGTACTTGCTCACTTTTCAAAAACATTTCAAACACTTCATACATTTCAAACAATTTTCAAAACAAAGGTTTTATATATATCCGTACATGGATCACTATAAATTACTTAGGAAAATTTCTATTCACACACTTCACATTTCAAAAACATTTTAAAGTGAGCTAAGTAACTAAGAGCCCATGGATAACCATGGATGTAAAGGGTGCTAACACCTTCCCTTTACATAACCTACCCCCCGGACCCAAAAATATTTTTAAAAGGTCTTTCCTGTTCTTTTATGCCTTTTCTTTGGATAAAATAAAAGTCGGTGGCGACTCTTGCTATCCGCAACATAACTAAAGTCAGTTCACCCACCGTCTTACAATAGGCTCGAAGTTTATTTGTGCCCACCCATCTTCGTGATGTTCTCCATTCCTATGTTCAGCTAGCTTTCACAAGCGCTCACCTCTCAAAAAGGGTTTTGTGATGGTTGAGGAACCAATTACGCTAACGGTTTAAGCACCACTCAGGTTGTTGTTTGGAGTCAGTCATCTCTTCGTCTTTCGTGTCTGTATCACACGACTTTGTTCTTGTTCAAGGATCTTTCTTGTAATCCTTTTCGTCTTTCGCTTTTGCATTATTTTGATTATCCCTAACTTTTGCCTGGACTGATTCTTGTGAATCTTTGATTGTGAAGTCCAGCGGGATGCCCTAATTTTTGCCTAAGTCGCTTGTTTTCAAGTTTCGACTTAGCGGGCTTTCTCATCATTTTTTTAATTCTTTTTTTTTGAACAAATCGTGTGACACTGGTTGTCTTGATTGCTTTGAAAGGGTCATGAATGTCTCACTTCTTGGTTGACGAAGGATAACCCTTGTGGTTTCCGGTCTCTGGACCTCTTGCTTGGGATAACCATTGTGGTTTCTGGTCATTGGACCTCTTAATTTGGTACAACGAAAGGTAATGGATCCTCAGGTTTTCACTCCTTTTTGAAATTTGAACGCTTGGTCAAACTAACTGACGCCTACCCTGCCCCTGGGTTAAGTGCAAGGGTTTTTTCATGCAAAAAAGAAACTCCTACTTCAAGGCTCAAATGGGTTGGCGAGGGTCTATCTCCCTTATATCTCCGGTGTTTAGGATTTGAAACAATGCCTGTACATCATCAACAGGGTCTTTCTCAAAAGTGAACAATTAGAGTTTTTGCGTTTTCATTTTGTCATCTTTCCTCATTGAGTTTAAGCATAATAGTTGGTATTGCAATGCGCATACACAAAATCATGAGTGAATACGAATGGATTACTTCAAGAAAAACATGTGCTTTTTATTATGGTTAACATTCAAAAATAAATGAGTTTCATGCATGCATACAAATGTCTAGACAAATAATATAAACTACAAATGAAAATGCAGTAAAGAAGCTGAACATTGCCGTTATTGAGGAGACTTGACTCCGTCTGGACATATTGCTTCTGAAGATGCCTTTGCAAATTGGGAGACCCATTTGATGAGGAGACTTCAATATGTGAGCAGAATTTCTGGCATGATGACCTTTGAGTCGATTAAATTCGGGACCTCGTCCTCACTTTTGCCTCTGAAAGACTTGCAATCTTCAATTAAAAGGCCAGGTGCCCCAGAATGGTAATCATACTTGGCATTGAAACCCCAAAGGAAGCTTCGTCGGAGATGATCCTGATGCAATTAGCTCAACCACTCCGAATTTGCGTTAATGAGGAAACTTGTTGCACGTACGTCATCAGAATATGATCAAATTTATTCTCAAGTTGTTTTGGCCTTTACCCGTATTCTCTGCCCCTAGGATTCTCTTGGGAAACTGAGGTTGGATGCTAACAAATGAGATCTGGAGGGATGAGGTTGATAAAGTTAATAGATATGGTTTCTCGGAAAGATCTTGCACGATCTCCTGCCTACGTATCTCCATTGACCAATGGAGAATCAGAGCAGCGTAGTTCCCCTCAATAGGGATGAAAATAGCTTCATTTCCTTGACACCACATTCAGGATTTCCATAACCGGCTTATCTGAATCTTCATCTGGTTGACTTCCTCTTTCAACAGTTTCTGGTTCTGAAATAAAGCTTATACCTCTACCCTGAATTGCCCCAGTTGGGTCTTCCTTTCGGCTACCTCCGCCCGGAGTTGCTTCAAATATATACCTTGATGAATGTGATTCAAGTTGACCATTCTGATGAGAAATCAAGTCAGGAAGATAATCTGTCCCTGAACACCTGTCAAGAATGCAAGGATGTATGCGAATGCCATGTTCAGTTATTTCTGAGGAATCTATCTGCTTTGATTCAAGTTTTGACACAGAAAAAGTCCAATGGCATGATTCAGATATGTGATCCTTGGAAATAACTGAACATGTGTGCGGAAATGCTATGATGTCATGTATGCAGCAGGCATGTGATCAAGGGTCTGATATTAGTGCTGATGTTGAGCAGTGAACCAAGTGTCTGAATAGAACCATAATAGTAGCACCATCTCTGTATAGAACCCCATAACTGAGAACCCAATAACTGTAAAACTGGATCACATAATAGCATAGTCACTGATGATGTTGAAGTTGAACAACGAGCCAAGTGTCTGTGGAGAGTCATAATAACAGTCACAATATCAGGGTCACGATGGTAATCACAGTAACAATCTCTCTGAATAGAAATCCCGGATCTCAGAATCAAAGAACCATAGAACAATGAACAATACTGACAAAGTGGGTATGTTGAAGTTTAGGGTTCCTGCAAACCTGTAAACCCCTCCCAAACTCACAGGTATGCTACTCGGGTCAAACATCACGGACTCTCGAGGCCGAATAGCAATAATACGTTCACCATTTCCGAGAAATGGCTCATGACCAAATCAGGGAATCAGTTTGGCATTATGTACTACTCAGGGAGGTCTCAGTTGAGTCCAGAAAAAAAGCATCCCTCACAAGTTTCCAGCTTCAAGCACTGAGTCGAGAAACAATAGTACATTCATCCCGAAGGGTACAATACTATCGTCATACGATCAGTTTGCTTTAACTGAATTCCTATGAGAGAACCAGGCCATCCTATGCGAGTTCCCAGTGGGTCCTCGGATGCGAGTGGGTTTTCCAACAAATGTGGTCTTCCACTGTCATCACTGGAGAGGTTTGTTTCCACTAAGGTTCTCAATGATCGGTCCCTTGACTGCACATAACTATCAAGGTAGCGTATTGCCCCAGAAAGATTCCGGAACCAATACATTCCCGAGAAGGTCGCAAGTCAAGGTGTGGAACTCACTACTACCAACATAGCAAGATGCCATGAAGCCAAAGTGGAACCACTCTAAGTCCTAGGGTGCACTCGAGCCCCGGTTACGAGCTCATCTCACAGTAACCCCATCCCACAGAAAAAATGAAAACCAGCACAGCCAGACAGACCAATATAATATGATGCATGGAAAATAAAATACTGAAAGCGGTAAATAAATGCGATAAAGTAAAGCTGTAAAGTAAAACTGTAAATAAAACAGTAAAGCTAAACTAAAGCACACAACAACAAACAGATAAACACCCAAAGAAACAAAACCAAACAGGCGCTAGGATTGACTCTACAAGGGAAACCGGAAGAATCAGGTTAAGTCCCCAGCAGAGTCGCCAGCTGTCGCTCCCGGGATTTTCATCCTAGTACAAACGCGAAAGTGGCGCGGAAAGGTTAGAGTCGCCAGCCAGACATTTTTATCCCGGAAGAATGGGAAAGGTAATGTTGCACAAACCTGAGGAAGAAGGAAAGGACAAGGTCCTGCGAACCAAAGATCTGAGTTCGGGAGTCGGTTACGACCTGGGAAGGTATTAGCACCCCAGATCGTCCGTCGTACCCGACGGGATCCACGCTTGCTTGTTTTGTTTCAAAGGGTGAGAAGAATAACTGCTGCTGAATAAAACCGCTAACTGGAAATTGGAAAATGAAATGAGAAAGGAACTGAAATAAGAAAATGGAAAGAAAGGGGAAAATGTAGGGAAAATAAAGAATGTGCTCGAACGGGCCCTACCCCGCTGCCTACGTACCTCATCGGGATAATGAGGATCAGAGTCGACGTAGTTCGCCTAACTAAGGCGGGAACTATTTGTTTGTGTTTTTTATGCTGGAACTGCGTATGTCTATGCTCAGATGTTGCAGGCTCGTCTGGTACGAGTGCGTTTACTGTCTTGCATGAAAGACAAGTTGTCGCGAGTTCGCGTTGTGAGTGAATGAGATGAGAAGAGAAGTTCTCGCAGGATAGTCGCTTATTGTTTGTTTTTTGTCTTTTATGAGTTTTGTATGAATTTGGCACAAGGAAGTGAATTCAAACTCTTTTCCATGGAATGTGTACTTGCTACTACATTCCAAGATGGAATAATAGAACAAGCACACCCAGCAAGGAGAATTTATCCAAGACTGGTTTCCTAGGGTTAGGGCTCAAGTTCACTAGCTTGTTGAACTTTATTAAGTGTTTTTGTTGCTTTTGTGAAGAAGTATCTTTTAAGTTTTTCTTTGTGAAACAACCCCTTGATGAGACTTGTACATCATGCTAGACAAGCTTACACCACTCCAAGATGGAATGAGTGCAAGTGCTTCATGGAATAAGGCTATACTCAAAGGATCCTTTCATTTATTTGTTAATTTTTTTTTTGAATTTTGTTTGAAGATGAGAAAGAATGACTCAAGTTGCAAAATGGAAAAAACTAAGGGGACTAATGTTGCACCCCAAAATTTGCCCTCACAAAACAAGACTTGGTGAGCTAAGAGGTTTACAAGGTTCATAAGGTTCACAAGACATATTATGAGGTTCACAAGGTTCACAAGACCTCTCATGAGGTTCACAAGGTTCACAAAACCTCTCAGGAGGTTCACAAGGTTCACAAGACATCTTATGAGGCTCACAAGGTTCACAAAGTTCACAATTAGTCAGAAGATTTGACAATTCCCTCAGACAATGCATCCTCCTAAGCAGTGCATCCAAAAATAGGGTTTTGACTTTAATCAGGATAAATGAATTTCCAAGACTTCAAGTGAGCTTCATAACATCTTATATGTGTTTAAGAACCCCCATGACAAGTTTCAGAACGTTTCTCAAAGGTTTGCTCGGTCAGATGATCAGATAAGTCAAAATCAGTCAAAGTAGTTAAAAAGTCAAACTGAGGTCAACTGTGGTCAAACCAAAGTCAAACTTCATGATTTTTTACCAACATCAATTATATGAAGTAAAATTCATCATTTGATCAAGGGTTGATCATGATTCATCAAGGATATTTCAGATCATCAAGAATCAGGAGTTTCTAAATTTGGGTTTCCTCAAGAAAGGTCAACTGAACTTTGACCAGCCATAACTTTCACATGCTTCATCAAATTTTTTCCATCCAAAGCTCATTTTGAAGGAAATTGAATTCTCTAACTCTTTGTGTCTCACAAGCCAAGCCCAAAAATGCTTCATTTGGAAGGTATGAGCTAAGACATTATAGGTCCTTTTAAAAGTCAACAAAAAGTCAACAACTTCAAAAGGGCATAACTTGAGAATGGTAAATGATATGGACATGAAACCAATGGGGTTGGTTAGAGGACTCTTTAAGCTTTCCAAAATGTCCCAGAACATCTTCATAGCATTAAAATTTAAGGATTTGTGCCCTTGCAAAGTTGGGAAATTTTTGGGTGGTTTATGAAGTAAATAGGGTCTTAAAACCTTAATTCTTCAAATGGGCTGAACTTTTTGTGACCAAAGGTGTTCCATGACATCATGAAAGAAATTTATTTAATATTTTAATTATTTTATTTTATTTATTATGATTTTTTATATTAAAAATCATTTTAAATTCAAATAAAATATAAAATATGAAGATTTGAAATATATTTTGATTCTAGAAGGTCATGAAAGTTGATTAGATCGGATTGATATGCAATTGATGGTGATTGTCTTAAGATAGAAAGGATACATTCAAGATATATGAAATTCAAAGCATGATCTTTTTCAATCTCTTGAATCCAAAAAGTCCAAACAAACATTCAATTTTTTGACCTAGTTTCATCCAACTATAAGTACACAAACCTAACACAATGCTCCAACACGAAATTGCTGCCTCAAGAGTAAGTTCCAAACTTCAAAAAATCCTTCAAAAAGTGAATTTTCGGTTTCAATCCTAGAGAAGTTTTAAAGGTATTCTATGGACATAGACATGATCCTTGGACCTCCTTGATGCTATTTGCACTCTCATAAGCATCCATAGCTTCATAAATTGCATAACCTGAACGCATCTTCCTCTTCTTTTTTTTATTTTCGATTCCATTAATTTATCCATTACCAATTGTTTTTGTGCTTCTAACTTTGTTTGTCATCATGTATAGAAGGTTTCTGGGCAAAAACATTGAAGAAACCGTGACTAAACATTGAGATGCCATGTTAGGGTTTCAAGCTTGAAATTGGGGTTTTTTGATTCGGCTTATATAAATACATTCTAATAACATAAATAAGATGAATGAACTGTATTGATCATATTGGCATGATCAATTTGGCAAAATTGTATGGATATAAAATGTTATGAATTTTGTAGGTTTTTGAACGCAGGTAAAATCGCAGGTAAATTCGAAACAAAATTCGCAGCTAAATCCCCAGGTCTGGAGGTTGAAGACGATGGCGCCAAAACCTGATTTGAAATTTCATCTTATTTTATATACTATTATTTTCAGATATTTGTCAAAGTTGGTGAGGATGGCCTGGTGGTTTTGAACGCACGCGTAGAAGCTTGATGCAGGGGTTCGATCCCTGGCTGGCACATTATTTTTGCTAATATTCCTCATTATTATCAGGCTGAAAATATAATGCGTTGCATCTATTTGTTATCACCAACGAGCGCGTGGCTCAGTTGGTTTTGATGTTGGTGTGTGATGATAGAGGGCCTGGGTTCGATTCCTTGGTCAGGGTTTTTTTTGTTCAAAATCTCATTTAATTATCAGGTATTAATATATTATTGCTGGAAGTTGGTTCATAGACATGCAGCATGCGTAGCTCAGTTGGTTGATGGTGGATGGAAGAGGCTGGGAGACCTGGGTTCGACCCCAGGCTCCAGCAGGTAAGTTTTACTATTTTGTTTTAATTGTTTTTTCTATTTCTTTTATTTTCTTTAATGTTAATTAAAATAGTTTATAATAAAAATATAATATAGTAAAATCATATATGTTTAGAAATTAATTTGTATGCTTATATTGTTAAATATATAATTTGTAAATAATTGAATTTGTTATTTTTGTTGTAAATTAATAAATAAAACCTTATTTGTATTTTCTAAAATAATCATAAACCCTAAAATTGTTATGTTAATCCTAATATTTTCATAAACCCTAATTTAATATGATTAACCCTAATAATATTTTTCTAAAACCCTATTTATTTTTATATAAATGTTAATTATGTTTATTTATTTTTATTATTTATTTATATTATCATTATATGTAGTTTTATATAAATCATGTAAATAATTTTAGATTATGTTTAAAACAATAAAAAACTCCTAATTTGATTTTATTAATATAATTTATTTTTATAATATGTTTATTTAATTATAATTAACCATTATTTTTATAACATGTATATAAATTTAAATCTTTATAATAATTAGTATATAGTATGAATTGCTTATTTTTCTTCTTAAAATCTTAAAAAAAAATTATTTATTAAAAAATTGAGCTTTTAATTTATTATTCATTATTATGTTAATTTCTTTATTTTATTCTTATTTATTTTATTATTACTAACCCCATTTATTTATATATTATTTTTATTATTATTATTGTTACTAACTCAATTATTTATTATTATTTATTTGTTTATTTATTTTATTATTATTATTATGTAATTGTATCCAATATGTAATAGTTGTAGTAATTTTTAATATTTATATTTTAAATGTTGTGGTTAGTAAATAGGGAGTGAAAGACATGTTTGTATTTAAAAATTGAATTTAGATCATTAAAACTTAAAGATAAATGTTTGAATTGGTACACTCACACACGTAAGTCGATCTTGGATCGCCATCTCACTTCTTAAGGGTTACCTCTCAAGTTGCCTAAACAAAAGGTCAAGTAGGGTGTATAAAGCAAAGTCCCTCATCTCGTATCATCTAGTCCCTTAACAGATAAAAAGATCAAGTCCCTTCGAATGTTGCCTTCGTAATGATCTTGTCCCTTTCGAATAAAGATGATAAGTCCCTTCGAATTGCTTATACACCTCACAGTTGCCTAAATAAACAGATGTCCCTTCACTTGTCCCTCACACATCCAAGGTAATGACTACCTATTCCTTAATAATAGGGATAGTCTTACCATTTAAAGGATATTTAAGAACAGAAAAGACTTAACTTAGGGTAGGTTCCTCTTATGTACTTGCTCACTCTTCAAAATATTTCAAACACTTCACATTTTTCAAGCAATTTTCAAAACAAAGTTTTTATATATATCCGTACATGGATCATTATAAAACACTTAAGAAAATTTCTAAACACACCCTACACATTTCAAAAACATTTTAAAGTGAGCTAAGTAACTAAGAGCCCATGGATAACCATGGATGTAAAGGGTGTTAACACCTTCCCTTTACATAACCTACCCCCCGAACTCAAAATCTTTTAAAAGGTCTTTCTTGTTCTTTTATGCCTTTCCTTTGGATAAAATAAAAGTCGGTGGCGACTCTTGCTATCCGCAACATAACTAAAGTCAGTTCTCCCACCGTGTTACAGAACTGGCGACTCTGCTGGGGATTTAATAAAAGAGGGGTACCCTTAGGAATTAGATCACTTTAAAATTGTTTGCCTTGTTTGCTTTATACTTACTTGTTGGGCTCTTATGTGTGAAAGATCCTAACCCGGATCTAGTGTACCTTAGGTAAATAGCAATAGACCAAGGAAACTGTATGGTGCATACCGATATGGTTGATCTGGTGGCCATAGTTAGTGTGACTTCTTGGTTGGTGCTTATGTTCCTTAAGTCAAGTTGAGGATAATATGAGGCTGCCATATGTTGTCAATGCACTAACTAACTTTTAGAACCCTAGTTATCCCATCTTGGCCTTTAGAAAATTAGTGAGATAACCGGCTTTGGTGCAGACTGAAGTTGGTTGATACTCGATGCTACGCTCATTGAGATTCTAAACTTGGAGGGTTTTGGTTGGCAAGTAAGTTGCCTTCTGAACAACCACACTTGTGAAGGATCAATGATATTAAGATCCCTTAGAACCTGGTTACTTTATAGGACAGGATGAACCAACTAACTTTAGGGGAGGGTACTTACCTTTGAACCTCATGCAAGCCTTTAAACCTAGGGCTATTGTGTGACTTGTTTGTGTGTGCCACATGTTTGTGATTGAACATAACATCATGACATCATCATGCATCATAAGCATAGCATTTTCACTAATCATTTCAAGGACCAAAGGATTTATCTTTGTTCTTTGTTGCAGGTCATGGCTTCTGCTCGTAGAAACACTATCAAGATCAACTTTGTAGGGATACCAGCTAAGCTTAAAGAATTGGTTTCTCAAGTGTCTGAACACTCCCAGTTTATCAAGAGACATGGTCACCTACTGGATCTAGTCACCTCAGGATTCAATGAAGACATGATGAGTGTTTTGTTTCAGTTCTTTGATCCTAAGCACCATTGCTTCACATTCCCTGACTATCAGCTGGTTCCTACAATGGAAGAGTTCTCTAAACTTCTGGGTATACATGTTCTCGATCAAAGACCCTTCACAGGTTTGGAAAAGGAGCCTAAACCCGAGGTTATTGCTGCAGCCCTACATCTGAAGAAGTCTAACATTGTTCTAGAAACGAGAATCGAAGTTAAGGGTATTCTTGCTAAGGTGTTGATAGAGAAGGCTCAAGTGTTCTTGAAGGCTATGAGCTATGATGCTTTTGAGGAGATATTAGCCTTGTTGATTTATGGCTTAGTGTTGTTCCCCAATCCAGATCAGTTCATAGACGTTCATGCCATCAACATATTTCTGAGCCACAATCCAGTGCCTACATTTCTTGGAGACATTCTGCACTCTCTTCACACTCGTACTACAAAGGCACGAGGAACTCTGATGTGCTGCATACCTTTGCTATCTAGGTGGTTTATTTCTCACCTTCCTCTCTCAGTGATGAAGAATGAACAAGGGTTCAAGTGGTCCAAGAGGATCATATCACTCTCTCATTCAGATATCCATTGGTGCTCCAGATCTATGGAGAATGTTACTATCATTGACCGTTGTGGGGAGTTTCCTAATGTGCCACTTCTAGGCATAAGAGGAGGCATTACTTACAACCCTTCTTTAGCTTTACAACAGTTTGGTTACGCTCGGAGTGATGGTCCTCATGACATGTTTATTCAGGGTATTGTGTTTGACTATTACAATGATCTACAAGGTTATCGTCAAAGGTTCATACGAGCATGGGGAAAAGTGAACAAGGTTGACATCAAGACTCTGGAGCCCAAGTACACTATTCCTATGGAAGCTTACCTCAGATGGGTGCGATCTCGTGCTCAGACTCTCATGATGCCATATCCTTCCATCCTGCCAGTTACTATGGAGCCTGTTGCTGAAGGAGATACTTCTTATACCATCCTTCACCCAGACATGCTCACTGACATGGAAGACTTGCAGAGATCCTGGATCCAGTTGAAGGAGCAAAGGGATACTTTCGAGGCTCATTACAAAGCAAGTCAAGAAAGAATCCTGGAGCTAACAAAGCAACTTCACGAGGAGCGGAATCTCAACTCATACCTCAACACAAAGAGGAAACGTCCATGGGAGACTTAAAACCCCATCTTTTGTATTTATTTCATTTCATTTTGTAAGCCCAAGGGGCAAACAAATTTATTACTAATAAAAGTTTACCTTCTTGATTGTTTAAGAAAATTTAAATCTTGCGGTCCTTGAAAAAATTGCATATACATTCACATATCATATCACTGCATCACAGGTTTATTGTGCACAGGTTTCTTATCTTCTCGCTGTTTATTTCAGCAATGGCTCTTGAACAAACAGTTAAAGATCTCCAGGCACAAAATTCACAGTTCCAAGAGCTGATCCTGAACTTGTCCAAGGGGCAGGATGAATTGAAGACACTGCTGGCCAAGAAGACTAAGAAGACTAGAAGGTCAGGAGGCCTGATCAACATGGGAAGAAGGTTCAGAGGTCCTGTCAAGACCAAAGAACAGGTTGAAGATTATGAGTCTGAAGAGTCTGAGAAAGAAGGAGGCAGTCTCCATAATACAATGGGGGACTCTGATTCTGAAGCTAACTACTATCATGAGCCTAATGAAGATAAGTTCAAAATGCTGGTGGATAGAATGGATGCTATGGAATTGCAAAAGTCTTCTGGGCTGGATTTTGAAGACCTGAGTTTGATATCTGGGGTGGTTATACCCATTGGTTTCAAGGTTCCTACTTTCGTAGTTTATGATGGTGTCTCTTGTCCCAAGCTGCATCTGAGGTCTTATGTCAGGAGAATCCAACCTCATACGGCTGATAAGAAGTTGTGGATCCATTTCTTCCAAGAGAGTTTATCTGGAGCTCAATTGGAATGGTACTATCAGTTGGAGAGTGTCAACATCCGTGATTGGAATGATCTTGCTGAGGCTTTTTATAAGCAATATCAATACAATGCTGATTTAGCCCCTACTCGCATGCAACTACAGAGCATGTCTATGGGTGCTAAAGAAAATTTCAAGGAGTATGCCCAGAAGTGGAGAGACCTAGCTGGAAGAGTGCAACCCCCTCTAACTGACCGGGAGTTAGTGGATATGTTCATGTGTACGCTGAATGGTCCTTTTTACAGTCATCTCATTGGAAGCTCATCATCTGGCTTCACTGAGTTGATAATGACAGGAGGGCGCGTAGAAAGTGGTATAAGGAGTGGCAAGATCCAAGTGGGTACTTCTTCATCAAGTACTGCAAAGAAGCCTCCCAGTGGGAAGAAAGAGTCAAATGCTGTTTATGGTCAACCTGATCGTAATAGGAGGCATCAGTCTGTGAGTGCAGTTCATATCTCCAATCCAACTCCTGCAACACCAGAGCCACCCCAAGGAAATCAACAGAGGCCTAGAAGGCAGTTCACTAAGATCAACATGTCACTGGCCCAAGCCTTGCAACACTTGTTGAAGGGTGAACTTATCACTTTGAGGGACCCTCCTCAGAATCCCAATGTTACCTCTCTCAGGTACAATCCTAATGCACGATGTGCATACCATTCAAATTGTCAGGGACATGATACCAATAGTTGTTAGGTATTGAAGAATAAAATTCAGGATATGATTGATGCTGGAGAGATTGAGTTTGACCCTCCGGGTACTCCAAATGTGATAACTGCTCCCATGCCAAATCATGAAAAGACTGTCAATGCTATTGATGAAGTTTCACATATTTCCTCAGTCGCAGATTTGACTACACCATTGTCTGTTATTAAGAAGAAGTTAGTACAAGCTGGGTTCTTTCCAGGTTGTCGTGAAGATTGTTTATATTGTGCCTATAAGCCGGATAACTGTTGGAGATTGAAGGACGGAATTCAACGCCTCATGAATAATTACACCATAGTGTTTGAGAGGACACCACCTTCTGTGGAGAGTATGGTGGATCATATAACTAAAGGTGCGAAGATTGAAGAGGTGGATATGGTTGATAAAGTGCCGGTAAGGATTACTTCTAAAGGACCTGTCAAAATCACTGATAAGGGTCCAATTAAGATTACTGCTGAAGGCCCTGTGAAGATTGTTGCTGAAGCTAGAGTGGCTCCTATGATCATCACCACTCCTGGTCCTATTCCGTACACTTCTGATAAAGTTGTGCCTTGGCATTATGGTTCCGATATTTATATCCATAGCGTTAAGCAGGAACCCTTAACTGATACACCTGTTGCTGATGAAAACATTGATGTTGATAATATTGTTGGATCTAGTAAGATCACACGAAGTGGAAGAGTTTTCTCTCCTCCAGTTACCTCCAAGAATGCAGCCACTCCAGCTACTACCTCCACTACTGATGCCCGGGCAAAGGTCCTATTATTGAACCTATACAAACTGATGTGCCAGCTGCTGATGATCTTTCTAAGCAGCTGGAAGAAGTACTGAAGATTATTCGCAAGAGTGATTATGACATTGTTGATCAATTGGGGCATACTCCCTCCAAGATTTCCATGTTGTCTTTATTGTTGTGTTCTGAGGCTCATGCCAAGGCCTTGATTAAATTTTTGAAGACTGCTCACGTACCAAATGAGATTTCTGTAGACTAGTTTGAAAATTGTGTTGCACACTTGACCTATGATAATGGGTTAGGTTTCTCCGATGCTGATTTGACTCCGGCCAAAAGGGATCATAACAGGGCTCTACATATATCTATTGAATGTAGGGGCACTACCCTGTCACATGTATTAATAGACAATGGTTCCTCTCTGAATGTGTTGCCCAAAGAAGTTCTGAACAAGCTTAGCCCTGAAGATGCTGTGTTGAAGCCCAGTAATATAGTGGTGAAAGCTTTTGATGGCTCGAGAAGAGTGGTGCATGGAGAAATTGATCTCCCAATCAAAGTAGGTTCACAGGTTTTCAATGCTACCTTTTATGTAATGGATATTCGTCCTTCATATTCTTGTCTGCTTGGGCGTCCCTAGATCCATGGGGCAGGTGCTGTAACTTCTACTTTACATCAGAAGCTGAGATATCCAGTAGAAGGAAAAGTTGTCACTGTTTACGGAGAGGAAGGATATATACAGTTAGCCATGTGAACACCTTTAAATATCTTGAAATGGAAGGCGAATATGTTGAAACTCCATGCCAGATGTTCGAAGTGGTTCCTTGGTTTGTTAATAATTATGAAGCTCCCCCTGTTGTCAAGAAAGTTCCTGTGGTCACCAAAGTACCTCCTACAATGGCCTCCCTCAAGGATGCTAGAGCTGTGGTGGATGAAGGTGGTTGTACTATTTGGGGTCAGCTTCCTGACATCCCTTACAAGTCTGACAAATTTGGTTTGGGTTTCACTGCAGAGTCCCAGAAGGCTGTTCGTCGTGCTCGTGCTTTTCGTATCACCAATCAAGGGATTATGAAGAATCAAATCAATGTTGTGGGTGACTATGAGGAAGATTATAATCTGGATGCTTGGATTTTTCCTACTGTGGGTGCTGGGCTCAATAACTGGAAAGCGGAAGATGTTATTCCTATCTCCTTTAGTCAGGAGTAAATACTATTACTGTGTTGTTACTTTTAAGTTTGTAATTTTTTTGAACAATTAAACTCTTAAGCCTTGTGCCTTACCCGGGGCACGATGGTGTGCTTGTTACGGGAGGTCATTTCATTTGCATACTTCATTCAATAAAAATCAGTGGACGTTTCGTTTTCGTAAATATTGCGTTCCTTGTCTTTCTTTTATTTTATTTTTGTTTTATCAGCTATGTGTTCTTACACACACCCACATCACTAAAATGCAGATCCTTATCCACTCTGGATCCTGTTGATAACAGTTCTACTATTGCCAATTATAATTTCGAAAATCCGATCTATCAAGCTGAAGATGGAAAGGAGGACGATTGTGAAGTAACTATAGAGCTTGCTAGGTTGTTACAACAAGAAGAGAAAGCTATACAGCCACATGAAGAGCCAATCGAAGTTGTGAATCTGGGAACTGAAGAAAACAAGAAAGAAGTCAAGATAGGGGCTGAATTAGAGGATAGTGTCAAGAGCAGGCTGATTCAGATGTTACATGATTATGTGGAGATCTTTGCTTGGTCCTATGAAGATATGCCAGGGTTGGATACAGACATTGTGGTTCATCGTTTACCAGTGAAAGAAGATTGTCGTCCAAAGAAGCAGAAGGTTCGTCGCATGCGTCCTGAAATGTCAGAGAAGATTAAAGCAGAGGTGATGAAACAGTTTGATGCAGGGTTCTTAGCTGTGACTTCTTATCCTCAGTGGGTTGCAAATGTGGTGCCGGTACCTAAGAAAGATGGTAAGGTACGTATGTGTGTAGACTACAGGGATTTGAACAAGGCTAGCCCCAAAGATGACTTTCCTCTTCCTCATATTGATGTTCTGGTAGACAACACTGCTCAGCATAAGGTATTATCGTTCATGGATAGTTTCTCTGGTTACAATCAAATCAAGATGGCACCTGAAGATATGGAGAAGACAACATTTGTTACACAGTGGGGCACCTTTTGCTATAAGGTGATGCCATTTGGTTTGAAGAATGCAGGGGCAACATACCAGCGTGCTATGGTAGCTTTGTTTCATGATATGATTCATCATGAGATAGAGGTATATGTGGATGATATGATAGCCAGATCTCAGAATGAAGAACAACATCTTGATCATCTGCATAAGTTGTTTGAGAGGTTGAAGAAATACAAGTTGAGATTGAACCCAAACAAGTGTACTTTTGGAGTTAGATCTGGTAAGCTCCTGGGTTTCATTGTCAGTGGAAAAGGTATTGAAGTAGATCCTGCAAAAGTGAAAGCCATACAAGAGATGCCAGCTCCCCGTACTGAGAAGGAAGTTAGATGTTTTTTGGGACGATTGAATTACATTGCAAGATTTATTTCCCAATTAACTGCTACCTGTGAGCCAATCTTCAAGTTGTTGTAGAAAGATCAGGTAATGGAGTGGAATGATGAGTGCCAGACAGCATTTGATGAAATCAAGAGATATCTTCTAGAACCTCCAATTTTGATGCCACCAGTTGATGGAAGACCCTTGATCATGTACTTAACAGTATTAGACAACTCAATGGGGTGTGTGTTGGGGCAACATGACGAGTCTGGTCGAAAAGAGCAGGCAATCTATTACCTTAGCAAAAAGTTTACCGACTGTGAAACAAGATACTCACTGCTCGAGAAAACTTGTTGCGCTTTGGCATGGGCTGCTCGCCGACTAAGACAGTATATGTTGACTCATACTACCTTATTGATTTCAAAGATGGATCCAATCAAGTACAAATTTGAGAAACCTTCTCTCTTCGGAAGAATAGCAAGATGGCAAATGATCTTAACAGAATATGACATACAGTATACTAATCAGAAGGCCATTAAAGGAAGTGTTGTAGCTGATCATTTGGCTCATCAAGCAGTGGATGATTATCAGTCAATGAGTTTTGAGTTCCCTGATGAGGACATTATGATTATTACCAAAGAACCTGGACAATATGACGGACCTGAACAAGGATCTCGATGGACTATGGTTTTTTATGGTGCTTCTAATGCACTTGGTAATGGTGTTGGTGTTGTGATCAGTTCCCCTGAAGGTTGTCATACCCCGATTACTGCCAGACTTTGTTTCTATTGTACTAATAACATGGCTGAGTATGAGGCATGTATCCTGGGTATCAAAGCTGCCATTGATATGAAGATTCGGTTCCTAGATGTATATGGAGATTCATCCCTGGTAGTAAGTCAGATTAAAGGAGATTGGGATACCAAGCATGATAATCTCATTCCTTACAGAGAGCATGTGTTGTCTTTAATCCCACATTTTAAAGAGATTACCTTTGGACATATTCCACGAAGAGAGAATCAGTTGGCAGATGCCTTAGCCACCATGGCATCTGTAGATGTTTAGAATTGGCAGAATTTTTGACCAACAAGAAATGTTGAATTCAGTTCAGAATGTCCTATCAGATGTTGGGACATTATCAAACAGAGTATAAGAACTTAATTCAGGATGTCACACCAGATGTTGGGACATTGTGTAAATGATTTAAGTTCAGTTTTTTCAGGATGTCCCAACAGATGTTGTGACATCTCAAACCTGCTACCAGAATTAATTAATGACTAACTGATCTGAGAAATTTAAGGAAAGTTATCTGGAATTAATTATGGATGGACAAAAACAGAATAAGGCGCATCTGTAGGGAGTGTTGTTATGAGACTTCAGCATAATCAGAAGAACTAAATCACCTAGAATCTAGGAAGTAACAAACCCTAATTCAAGGTGGAAGCTGCATGCGTTTTAGGACTGGATTAACCTACAGAAAGCCCAAAATACAAACACCTATTTAAGCAACAGAATATCTCAGAATTGAGTATGAATTTCAGAAGACAAAATAGGGTGTTGTGTGTTTTAATAGCAGGTTGTTTTTATTGTACCACTTTATGAGCTTTTAAGCAAAAGTGTATTTGTGTCTTGATTGAAACTGTGAAGTAAGATCAAGCTGTTTTGTTTGAAGTATGACTTCAATTTTATTAAACTTGTAAACAAGATCACTGTGTGATTGAGGGGGAGTGAGTTGGTACTCATATCTAAGTTGTGTCTTAGGTAGAAATTGCATTGGGTAGATATTAAGTGAAAGATTAAACTGGGTGGTTTAAGTCTAGAATTAATATTACTTATAGTGGATTTCCTCCTGGCTTGGTAGCCTCCAGATGTAAGTGTGGTTATACACTGAACTGGGTTAACAAACTACTGTGTTGTTTAATTTTCATGCACTTTAAGTTTTGGTTAAATTTGTCAAGTGTTGGAACATCTCATTCGACATCTCATACCTGATCACAGAATTTCAATTGGCATCAGAGCAGGCACCCTGCCTGTTTATACTGGGTGAGATCTAGGGAATACAAATTCTGGAAACATGGACAGAGATATAGGATCAGTAAATAGACCACCTATACTGGATGGATATAATTATGACTACTGGAAGCCAAGAATGATTGCATTCTTAAGATAACTTGACAACAAGGCCTAGAAAGCAGTCAATAATGGATGGGAACATCCTGTCCAAGACACCAAAGATGGAGCAAAAGTGTTGAAACCTGAAGAAGAATGGAGTAAGGAGGAAGAAGATTCAGCACTAGGCAACTCCAAGGCCTTAAATGCTTTATTCAATGGCATTGATAGGAACATCTTTAGACTTGTGCATCACTGTGAGCTGGCCAAAGATGTTTGGGACACTCTTAAAACAACTCATGAAGGAAAATCAAAGGTAAAGATGTCAAGACTTCAACTTCTCACCACCAAGTTTGAAAACTTGAGAATGAAGGAAGATGAGACAATTCATGAATTCTACATGAACATCTTAGAAATAGCCAATACTTCTGGAGCCTTGGGAGAAAAGATGACTGATGAAAAGCTTGTAAGAAAGATTCTCAGATCTTTGCCAAAAAGATTTGACATGAAAGTCACAGCAATAGAAGAAGCTCAAGACATATGCACAATGAAAGTTGAAGAGCTCATTGGTTCCCTTCAAACATTTGAGATGGGAATGAATGACACAAATGTAAAGAAGAACAAAAGCATAGCCTTGGTGACAAATACTGATGAAGAAGAAGAAAATGATGAATCAGAAACTGGTGAAAGCTTATCAGACAACATTGCTATGCTTGGAAGACAATTCAAAAAGATTCTCAGAAATATGGAAGACAAATCCAAACCCAGTGGAAGATACACAAACTCTTCTGAGAACAAAAGACCATATGATGCTAATAGAAGGTCAAATTATGATGAAAAGACCAATCAAGAAAAAGGAATTAAATGCCATGGATGTGAAGGATATGGACACATCAGGAATGAATGTCCTACCTACTTAAAAAGGCAAAAGAAAGGACTCTCTGTAACCTGGTCTGATGAAGACTCAGGAGGTGATTCAGAAGAAGAATCAGTTAAGCATATCACTGCTCTAGCTGGATTATGTGAATCTGAAAGTGAATCCAATGATGGGGAGCTTACTTTTGAAGAACTTGAGCAATCATACAGAGAACTATTCAAAAGAAGCACTGAAATATGCAGTGAGAGTATAAAGCTAAAGAAGCAGATTAAGGCACTAAAGGATGAAAAAGCAAGTGATCTAGAGATCATTGACACCTTGAAAAGTGAAGTTAGTCTTCTCAACTCCAAGTTGGAACACATGTCAAAATCTGTTAGAATGCTGAACAGTAGCTCAAGTACACTGGATGTTATTCTCAACAACAATAAGCATTCAGGGGGATAAAAGTGGACTGGGATTTAACAGAGTTCATAAGGATGAAGCTAGATCTAGCAAAACTACTTCAAAGTCCATAAAGTCAAACAAGATGTCCCAACAGATGCTTCAACATCATGAAAAGAACACAAAGTCAAACATAATGTTCCAACAGATGTCTCAACATTCTGAAAAGAACATAATGAAGAAGAAGTATCAAAGATGGAGATGTCATCATTGTGGAAGATTTGGACATATCAAACCTCATTGTTATAAGTTGCATGGATATCCAAATCAGATGTATCAGCAACCTCCTAAGCAGAAGATAGAAGTTACCAAGAAAGTGCTGCATAGACATCAAAGAGATCAGCAACCTCCTAAGCAGAAGACAGAGGTCATCAAGAAGGTATGGAGACCAAAAGCTAGTCTTCATGCTGATCAAAGCTACATCAACAAACAACCTTGGAGCTATACTGATGAACAATACACAGGGCAGAGGTATCAAAAGAAATCTCAACTCAAATGGTCAAAGAAAGGTGTTGCATATATAGCACATACATCACTAAGAGTATCAGCTAAAGAAGACTGGTACTTTGACAGTGGATGTTCAAGACACATGACTGGATTGAAGAATCTGCTAGTAGACTTAAAGTCACATTCATCCAGATATGTAACCTTTGGAGATGGAGCTAAAGGAGAAATCAAGGGAGTTGGGACCTTGGACTGTCCATATGTACCAAGACTAGATGATGTGCTGCTGGTTAAAGGTTTAACTGCTAACCTGATCAGCATAAGTCAATTATGTGATCAAGGGTACAGTGTAAACTTTACCAAAACTGAATGCATAGTGTCTAACAAAGAACAAAAGGTTGTCATGAGAGGAGCCAGATATAAAGACAACTGTTACATGTGGGAACCTCAAGACTTCAGTCTCACTTCAACTTGCTCTTTAGCTAAAGAAGAAGAAGTGAAACTATGGCACCAAAGACTAGGTCATCTTCATTTCAGAGGCATAAAGAAAATCATATCTATGGATGCTGTGAGAGGTATTCCTAAACTGAAGATTGATGATGGAAAAATATGTGGTGAATGTCAAATAGGCAAGCAAACCAAGATGTCCCATCCAAAGCTCCAACATCTGACAACTTCCAAAGTTTTGGAACTATTGCATATGGATCTTATGGGACCTATGCAGGTTGAGAGCCTTGGTGGTAAGAGGTATGCCTATGTGGTGGTTGATGACTTTTCAAGGTATACATGGATAAATTTCATCAAAGAAAAGTCTGATGTATTTGATGTATTCAAAGACTTATGCCAAAGAATACAAAGGGAAAAAGCCAGCTGTGTGATCAGAATAAGAAGTGATCATGGAAAAGAATTTGAGAACCAAAAATTCTTAGATTTTTGTTCTTCAGAAGGAATCAATCATGAATATTCTTCACCAATCACTCCTCAACAGAATGGGATTGTTGAGAGGAAGAATAGAATTATTCAAGAATCAGCAAGAGCTATGATCCATGCTAAAAAGTTACCTTTGTACTTCTGGGCTGAAGCTATGAACACAGCTTGTTACATCCATAACAGAGTTACTCTAAGGAAAGGAACTTTGTCCATAATCTATGAAGTCTGGAAGGGCAGAAAACCCACAGTTAAGTACTTCCATGTGTTTGGAAGTAACTGTTATATTCTGGCAGATAGGGAGCAAAGAAGAAAAATGGATCCTAAAAGTGATGAAGGGATTTTTCTTGGATACTCTATAAACAGCAGAGCATATAGAGTATTTAATTCTAGAACCAAGGTTATCATGGAGTCCATAAATGTGATAATTGATGATGCTCCTACAGATGTCCCAGAAGATGTTGGAACATCTGCTGATATCAAGACTGAAGCTGAAGAAAAGAGTGATCATTCTGACTTCACTCAAACTGATGCAAGGACAGAACAATCCAGCAAACCTCCCTCCATCAGAATCCAGAAGGATCATCCCAAAGATTTGATAATTGGTGATCCCAACAGAGGTGTAAGCACTAGATCAAGAGAAGTGATTTCAGGTTCCTGTTTTGTTTCTAAAATAGAACCTAAAAACATCAAGGAAGCTCTTACTGATGAATACTGGATTTGTTTTATGCAAGAGGAATTAGGTCAATTCACAAGGAATGATGTGTGGAACCTTGTTCCTAGACCTGATGACATAAATGTGATTGGAACTAAATGGGTGTATAAGAACAAGTCAAATGAGCAAGGAGTTGTTACAAAGAACAAAGCTAGACTTGTAGCTCAAGGATACACACAAATTGAAGGAGTAGACTTTGATGAAACCTTTGCACCAGTAGCAAGGCTTGAATCAATCAGACTACTTTTGGGAATTGCTTGTATCTTAAAGTTCAAGCTATTTCAAATGGATGTGAAAAGTGCCTTTTTAAATGGTTATCTTAATGAAGAGGTATATGTAGAACAGCCTAAAGAATTTGTTGATCCAAGCTGTCCAAATCATGTATACAAACTAAAGAAGGCTCTTTATGGTCTGAAGCAAGCTCCAAGAGCATGGTATGAAAGGCTGACTACTTTTCTTATCAAGCAAGGGTACAGGAAAGGTGGAATTGACAAAACCTTGTTTGTTAAAGATGAAGATGGAAATGTCATGATTGCTCAAATATATGTAGATGACATTGTCTTTGGTGGGATGTCAGACAGGATGGTTAAACATTTTGTCAATCAGATGGAATCTGAATTTGAAATGAGCCTAGTAGGAGAATTAACCTACTTTCTTGGACTGCAAATAAAGCAAATGGAGGACTCCATGTTCATTTCCCAAAGCAAGTATGCTAAGAACATAGTCAAGAAATTTGGGATGGACAGTGCTACTCATAAGAGAACTCCTGCCCCCACACATTTAAAGCTGACTAAAGATGACAAGGGTAAGTATGATTGGAAGCTTGTTATATCTGACTGCTAGCAGACCAGACATAGCATTTGCAGTAGGTGTATGTGCAAGATATCAAGCTGATCCAAAAGTTAGTCATCTTAATCAAGTCAAGAGAATTCTGAAATATGTTAATGGTACTTGTGACTATGGCATAATGTACTTTCATGGATGCAAACCAGTTCTCACTGGCTTCTGTGATGTTGATTGGGCTGGAAGTGCTGATGACAGAAAAAGCACTTCAGGAGGATGCTTCTTTCTAGGAAACAATTTGATTTCTTGGTTCAGTAAGAAACAAAATTGTGTATCCTTATCTACTGCTGAAGCTGAATATATAGCAGCTGGAAGCAGTTGTTCACAGTTGGTTTGGATGAAGCAAATGCTCACTGAGTACAATGTCCCACAAGATGTCATGACATTGTACTGTGACAACTTAAGTGCAATTAACATATCAAAGAATCCTATCCAACATAGCAGGACCAAGCATATTGATATCAGACATCATTTCATCAGAGATCTTGTAGAAGAGAAACTGATTTCACTGGAACATGTAGCTACAAATCTGCAGTTGGCTGATATATTTACCAAAGCCTTGGATGCTACTCAATTTGAAAACCTAAGGGGTAAATTGGGAATCTGCTTATGTGAAATTTAGCAGTTATGGAGATGTGCCAACATGTCATATGACATTGTGTGGCATAAGCACCAGATGGCAACACCAGTCTGGTCAAGCACCTTGGGTATTCCACTCCTAAAAATTCTCCAAGTAACGGCTACTTATAAAATACCAGCTTGCTTTCAGCTATCCATATTCTCATCATACTCTCAAAAACGAATTGCATCCTCTAACTGTTTTTCAGAACTCATCAAACCTAAAACTCTTCATCCACCTCCTTCGAAAATGTCTCAAAACCCTAACATTTCTGAAGAAATCCTCAACAAGGAAGATGTGGTGCATGCAACCCCCATTTCTGTGGTACCCATGGATTCAACTCCCATGGACGAAATCAGAGGTAGTGTTCCTCTTGCTAAAAAGCCAAGAACTCCAAAAAGAACAAAAGATCAAGTTTTCAGCAAGTCCAAAGGCCTACCTTCACCAGCAAACATCACTCCAAAAGCTTCTGAATATGTGGATGAGTCCATAAAGGAGTTGGTAAACAAGATCCTATCTGAGCAAAGAGTGGTAAGTGGCATTTCTATCCCTCTGAACACCATGCCAGCTCCACAAGAAGATCAACAAACTCAGGCTGAAAAGGACACTCCTGCTAAACAGGATGTCCCAATAGATGTTGAAACATCTGAGGACCAGCAAAAGGCCTCATCTGATGCTGCTGTTGAAACATCTGAGGACCAGAAAAAGGCCTCCACTGATAGTGATGAAGAAGCATCTGAGGACCAGCACAAGGCCTCCACTGAAGAGCACATCTCTGTTGATCAACCAGCTGAAGAGGAGACTGCTCAACCTCCTCCCGTTGTGAACCTAGAGCATGATTCTGATACAGAAATCATTGCTTCTGTAAACCTTAGCATAGCCAAAAGGCTTAGGACTAGGAAAGAAAAGATGAATGCAGGACATGCAATTCCTGAGAAGAAGCAAGCTACACCAAATAAGGACAAAGCTAAAGTTGTCTTTGGTCCTACAAAACAATGGAGCAAGGTGCAAACACAAAAGAGGAAAGTTGTCACTCCTCCAGATTCAGATGTTGAAGAAGATGTCCCAACATCTCCTCCAAAGAAGAAATCAGCACCCTCAAGGTCATCAACTGCTGTTCCAGAAGCTCCCTTGGACAACATCTCCTTTCATCATGTTTCAAGTGTGAATAGATGGAAGTTTGTTTATCAAAGAAGGGTAGCACTTGAAAGAGAGCTGAGCAGTAATGCACTTGAGTGCACAGAGTTAATTGATCTCATCTCTTTTGCTGGCCTCTTCAAAACTGTCTCCAACTTCTCTCCCTGCTATGAGCTGCTTGTCAAGGAATTCATAGTCAACCTCCAAGAAGATTGTGCTAATGGTAAGTCTGCTGACTTTAGAAAAGTATATGTAAGAGGAAGGTGTGTAGAATTCTCTCCTAGGGTTATCAACCACTACCTTGGAAGAGAATCTGATGGCCCAAATGAGTTAGGGAAGACTGATAACCAGGTTTGCAAGGTTATTACTGCTAACCAGGTCAAGGCTTGGCCAGTAAAAGGGAAGCTCTCAGTTAGCATGCTGACAAGGAAATATGCCATGCTGAATAGGATTGGTACAGCAAACTGGGTACCTACCAATCATACATCCTCAATATCAACTGGATTGGGCAGGTTCATATATGTTGTGGGCACTCAAACAAAGCTGGATTATGGAGATTATATCTTTGATCAGACATTGAAGCATGCTGGATCATCTGCAACAAAGCTGCCAATTGCCTTCCCTTCCTTGTTGTGTGGAATAGTGCTGAGTCAGTATCCTGGTATCCTCACTGAGAAGGACACAATGTGAAAAAGAGAAAGCCCTCTGGCCTTCCACTACAAGCTGTTCTTGAGTCATCATGCAGCTGATGTTGAAGCACCCTCTGGGACATCTGCTGGTCCTTCAAAGGCAAAGTCTCCAATCTCCAAAGCTGCATTGATTGCTGAACTGAAGAGCACTTGCAAAGAACTGGATGCAAGGAAGCAGAAGCTTGAGGAGATTATCCAAAGGCTGGAGATTGAAGAAAGTGCTCAGAAAGCTGCTACTTCTGATGAGGAGACTGAGGATGATGAAGAAACTGACTATGAGCAGTCTGAGTGAAAAACTGTATGTGAGGAAAAATGTAATGACTGCTGCATTGTAATTTTGAATCAGTAACTTTGGCCCCAATTTTATGTCTAACAAGGGGGAGAACAACAACAACAATGTATGATGTTGTTTAGTTATAAATGAAAAAATCTTCTGTTTGCTTCTGAACTGAATCAGTGATGTTAATGAAAATTTATGTTGCAACAAGTCTGAATACATGTATGTTTGAGGGGGAGTAAACTCACACATGACTCAACAGAAAAGAACTGCTATACTCTGATAAAAGAACTTCTGCTGCACTCTGATAACCAGAAAATATGTTAGCAAAAAATTAGCCAAAGGGGGAGTTTGTAGATGTTTAGAATTGGCAGAATTTTTGACCAACAAGAAATGTTGAATTTAGTTCAGAATATCCTATCAGATGTTGGGACATTATCAAACAGAGTATAAGAACTTAATTCAGGATGTCACACCAGATGTTGGGACATTGTGTAAATGATTTAAGTTCATTTTTTCAGGATGTCCCAACAGATGTTGTGACATCTCAAACCTGCTACCAGAATTAATTAATGACTAACTGATCTGAGAAATTTAAGGAAAGTTATCTGGAATTAATTATGGATGGACAAAAACAGAATAAGGCGCATCTGTAGGGAGTGTTGTTATGAGACTTCAGCATAATCAGAAGAACTAAATCACCTAGAATCTAGGAAGTAACAAACCCTAATTCAAGGTGGAAGCTGCATGCGTTTTAGGACTGGATTAACCTACAGAAAGCCCAAAATACAAACACCTATTTAAGCAACAGAATATCTCAGAATTGAGTACGAATTTCAGAAGACAAAATAGGGTGTTGTGTGTTTTAATAGCAGGTTGTTTTTATTGTACCACTTTATGAGCTTTTAAGCAAAAGTGTATTTGTGTCTTGATTGAAATTGTGAAGTAAGATCAAGCTGTTTTGTTTGAAGTATGACTTCAATTTTATTAAACTTGTAAACAAGATCACTGTGTGATTGAGGGGGAGTGAGTTGGTACTCATATTTAAGTTGTGTCTTAGGTAGAAATTGCATTGGGTAGATATTAAGTGAAAGATTAAACTGGGTGGTTTAAGTCTAGAATTAATATTACTTATAGTGGATTTCCTCCTGGCTTGGTAGCCTCCAGATGTAAGTGTGGTTATACACTGAACTGGGTTAACAAATTACTGTGTTGTTTAATTTTCATGCACTTTAAGTTTTGGTTAAATTTGTCAAGTGTTGGAACATCTCATTCGACATCTCATACCTGATCACAGAATATCAGCATCCATGTTTGAGATCAGCTGGGATGATGAAGCTCCCAAGATTACTATTGATAAATTTGAAAAGCCTGCATACTGCAATGAGATTGACACTGAAGAAGCAGAGGAGAAGCCTTGGTTCTATGAAGTGAAAAGATATCTTGAAGCCCAGGAGTTCCCTGAAGGGGCATCTGTCAAAGATAGAAAGTTTCTGAGAAGGTTTTCTGCTAAGTTCTTTTTGAGTAATGGCATTTTGTACAAACGCAATCATGATTCAACTTTGCTTCGGTGTGTGGATAAGAAGGAAGCAACTGAGATTATGGAGGATATGCATGATGGGATCTTTGGCACTCATTCTATTGGTCATACTATGGCAAAGAAGATATTGAGAGCAGGTTACTATTGGTCTACTATGGAAGCTGACTGCTATCAACACTCCAGAACATGTCATAAGTGTCAAATCTATGCTGATAAAGTCCATATACCTCCATCACCATTGAATGTGTTGACTGCTCCTTGGCCTTTTTCCATGTGGGGCATTGATATGATTGGTGAGATCAAACCTACTGCTTCTAATGGGCATCGTTTCATCCTGGTTTTTATTGATTACTTTACAAAGTGGGTGGAGGCAGCTTCATTTGCATCTGTTACTAAGAATGTGGTGGCTCGATTCATTAAGAATAATCTCATATGTAGGTATGGCATCCCTGAAAGGATTATTACTGACAATGGCTCTAATCTGAACAACACTATGATTACTGATCTTTGCACGCAGTTCAAGATTAAGCATCACAACTCTTCTCCGTATCGTCCAAAGATGAATGGGGCAGTTGAAGCTGCTAACAAGAATATCAAGAAGATTATACAGAAGATGACTGTCACTTATAAAGATTGGCATGAGATGTTACCATTTTCTCTTCATGGTTATCGTACTACAGTACGTACTTCAACAGGGGCAACCCCATTCTCCTTAGTATATCGTATGGAAGCAGTTCTGCCCATTGAAGTTCAGATTCCCTCCTTAAGAATTATGAAGGATGCAGGCTTGAATGAAGATGAGTGGATTCAGACTCGACTTGACCAGATAAATTTGATTGATGAGAAGAGGTTAGCAGCAGTTTTTCATGGCCATATGTACCAGAAACGAATGATCAAAGCTTTTAATAAGAAGGTTAAGCCAAAGGTATATCAGACTGGTGACTTGGTAATCAAGCGTATCATATTACCACAGGGTGATCCTAGGGGCAAGTGGACTCCTACATATGAAGGACCATTTGTAGTCAAGACAGTATTCTCAGGAGGTGCCATGATGCTTACTACTATGGACGGTGAAGACTTCCCACAGCCTGTAAACGCAGACATAGTTAAAAAATACTACGCATAAAAAGAGACCCGCTAGGTTGACTGGCCTAGGAGAAAATAAGGGCATCCCGGCGCACCAAAAGGGTTCGGGAAAAAATTAGGGATATATGTAAAAAATGTACACCCGGAAAGTCGAAAACCTGAAAAGGCGGCTTGGGCAAAAAAGGGTATCCCGGTGGATTGAAAACCTGAAAAGGCAATCCAGGCAAAAGTTAGGGATTAAAACGTATGACTATGTCTCGTTTGGATCACCCATGAAACTATAACCAGTTGTGCTACTTACTCAAGCTCTAACAGATAAGGATCAATTCAATCATTTCCGTCTCGACAGCAGAAGATGAGATACTTGAAGATAATGGCAATAGTAGAATTGAAACTCAATAGGATTATTTCCCACATAACTGATTTTTCTTGTTCTGTAAAACTTGTTATGAAAAATTCCTCTTACTAGGATTTCTGTCTCCTTGTACAAACCTGCCTATGTATAGGTCACTTTGTGATATAAATAAAATTCCATCTTTGAATCCATATTTACTTTTACCCTATTTACATAAGCGAAACGTCTATTGGTTGTGTTTGAATGTATGTATGTTTTTGAATATGATTGATGTTTACCAGAAAGGCATAAAATGCTTAATATGATTGATGTTTACCAGAAATGCATGAAAATGCAGTAATAGTATTTACTAAGGACGAACGAGGGAAGGAATTCAACGAGGCTTCGCCGGTTCATCCCCACGAAACAGCTACAAGTCCCCCAGTAGGGCAAATCCATCTTCATAAATACTTCGAGTCACATCTCCCCTGGAATTTATATCCATCTCTTTTATCCTCAGAAGGATAATCGGGAATTTATTCTTTCAATAGGAGTAAGACGAACGAAGACGGGAGGTTATGAATACCTTACTATCGAACGAAGACGGGAGGTTAGGGATACCTTACTATCAAACGAAGACGGGAGGTCATGGATACCTTATTATCGAACGAAGACGGGAGGTTATGAATACTATATTATCAAACAAGACAAGTTCCTCATATTCTTCACTATACGGGAACAAATTCCTCATATTATTCAGCAACAAGTCGGGATTTATTTTCCCTGGCCAGCAGTTGATATACGAAGATATCCAGACGCTTCAAGCTGCATGATGCATACATACATCATTTACATCATACCATAACATATATATCCATAATTACGCAATACATTACTTAAGTGCATCATACTATACATGCATACATAATGCATAAACTAATATTATCTGGCAGAATGTTATATACATCATGATATTTGCTTTGCAGATTAATTCTCCAGCAGACAAACTTCATCAACAACTTGTTACCTTGGGCCGTTGTTTATCTTCCCAAAGGTTATCTCATTACCTCGGGATGTTGTTTATCCTCCTGAAAGCTATCATGACTTTGGGCCGTTGTTTATCTTCCCAAAAGTTATACTTATACCTCGGGACGTTGTTTATCCTCCCGAAAGCTATCATGACCTTGGGCCGTTGTTTATCTTCCCAAAGGTTACCTCATTATCATAGGACGTCGTTTATCTTCCCGAAGGTATTTTGAGACGTCGTTTATCTTCTCAAAAGCCGTATCATTATTTTGGGCCGTTGTTTATCTTCCCAAAAGTTATACTTATACCTCAGGACGTTGTTTATCCTCCTGAAAGCTATCATTACTTTGGGCCGTTGTTTATCTTCCCAAAAGTTATACTTATACCTCGGGACGTTGTTTATCCTCCTGAAAGCTATCATGACTTTGGGCCGTTGTTTATCTTCCCAAAAGTTATACTCACTACCTCGGGACGTTGTTTATCCTCCTAAAAGCGATCATGACTTTGGGCCGTTGTTTATCTTCCCAAAGGTCATCTCATTATTTTGGGACGTCGTTTATCTTCCCGAAGGCTATCTTGAGACGTCGTTTATCTTCTCAAAAGCCATATCATTACTTTGGGCCGTTGTTTATCCTCCCAAAAGTATTATCATAACCTTGGGCCGTTGTTTATCTTCCCAAAGGTTATCTCACTATCTTGGGACGTTGTTTATCTTCACAAAAGCTATATCTTCATACTTTGGACTACTTTATTCTCCAAGAAGTTATATTTGAAGAACTTGTCTCCAAGTGGCATCTTTAAGCCCACTCAAGCATATACAGGTAGTCATCAGTATCACTCTACGCACCGGTGAGTGAAAATTTTTGGGCTTTTGTGTTCAATCCCCTTCAACCTTCCAGGTCACGACTGGCACATATACCAATCTAACCCCTCAGGTTTCAGAAAATTGAACAGGGGCAGCTGTTGCACCCCAAAATTTGCCCTCACAAAACAAGACTTGGTGAGCTAAGAGGTTTATAAGGTTCATAAGGTTCACAAGACATCTTATGAGGTTCACAAGGTTCACAAGACCTCTCATGAGGTTCACAAGGTTCACAAAACCTCTCAGGAGGTTCAAAAGGTTCACAAGACATCTTATGAGGTTCACAAGGTTCACAAAGTTCACAATTAGTCAGAAGATTTGACAATTCCCTCAGACAATGCATCCTCCTAAGCAGTGCATCCAAAACTAGGGTTTTGACTTTAATCAGGCTAAATGAATTTCCAAGACTTCAAATGAGCTTCATAACATCTTATATGTGTTTAAGAACCCCCATGACAAGTTTCAGAACTTTTCTCAAAGGTTTGCTCAGTCAGATGATCAGATAAGTCAAAATCAGTCAAAGTAGTTAAAAAGTCAAACTGAGGTCAACTGTGGTTAAACCAAAGTCAAACTTCATGATTTTTTTTACCAAAATCAAGTATATGAAGTAAAATTCATCATTTGATCAAGGGTTGATCATGATTCATCAAGGAGATTTCAGATCATCAAGAATCAGGAGTTTCTAAATTAGGGTTTCCTTAGGAAAGGTCAACTGAACTTTGACCAGCCATAACTTTCACATGCTTCATCAAATTTTTTCCATCCAAAGCTCATTTTGAAGGAAATTGAATTCTCTACAACTTTGTGTCTCACAAGCCAAGCCCAAAAATGCTTCATTTGGAAGGTATGAGCTAAGACATTATAGGTCCTTTTAAAAGTCAACAAAAAGTCAACAACTTCAAAATGGCATAACTTGAGAATGGTAAATGATATGGACATGAAACCAATGGGGTTGGTTAGAGGACTCTTTAAGCTTTCCAAAATGTCCCATAACATCTTCATATCATTAAAATTGAAGGATTTGTGCCCTTGCAAAGTTGGGAAATTTTTGGGTGGTTTATGAAGTAAATAGGGTCTTAAAACCTTAATTCTTCAAATGGGCTGAACTTTTTGTGACCCAAGGTGTTCCATGACATAATGCACGAAATTTATTTAATATTTTCATTATTTTATTTTATTTATTTAATTTATTATGATTTTTTATATTAAAAATCATTTTAAATTCAAATAAAATATAAAATATGAAGATTTGAAATATATTTTGATTCTAGAAGGTCATGAAAGTTGATTAGATCAGATTGATATGCAATTGATGGTGATTGTATTAAGATAGAAAGGATACATTCAAGAATATATGAAATTCAAAGCATGATCTTTTTCAATCTCTTGAATCCAAAAAGTCCAAACAACCATTCAATTTTTTGACCTAGTTTCATCCAACTATAAGTACACAAACCTAACACAATGCTCCAACACGAAATTGCTGCCTCAAGAGTAAGTTCCAAACTTCAAAATATCCTTCAAAAAGTGAATTTTCGGTTTCAATCCTAGAGAAGGTTTAAAGGTATTCTATGGACATAGACATGATCCCTGGACCTCCTTGATGCTATTTGCACTCTCATAAGCATCCATAGCTTCATAAATTGCATAACCCGAACGCATCTTCCTCTTCTTTTTTTTTGATTTTCGATTCCATTAATTTATCCATTACCAATTGTTTTTGTGCTTCTAACTTTGTTTGTCATCATGTATAGAAGGTTTCTGGGCAAAAACATTGAAGAAACTGTGACTAAACATTGAGATGCCATGTTAGGGTTTCAAGCTTGAAATTGGGGTTTTTTGATTCGGCTTATATAAATACATTCTAATAACATAAATAAGATGAATGAACTGTATTGATCATATTGGCATGATCAATTTGGCAAAATTGTATGGATATAAAATGTTATGAATTTTGTAGGTTTTTGAACGCAGGTAAAATCGCAGGTAAATTCGAAACAAAATTCGCAGCTAAATCCTCAGGTCTGGAGGTTGAAGACGATGGCGCCAAAACCTGATTTGAAATTTCATCTTATTTTATATACTATTATTTTCAGATATTTGTCAAAGTTGGTGAGGATGGCCTGGTGGTTTTGAACGCACGCGTAGAAGCTTGATGCAGGGGTTCGATCCCTGGCTGGCACATTATTTTTGCTAATATTCCTCATTATTATCAGGCTGAAAATATAATGCGTTGCATCCATTTGTTATCACCAACGAGCGCGTGGCTCAGTTGGTTTTGATGTTGGTGTGTGATGATAGAGGGCCTGGGTTCGATTCCTTGGTCAGGTTTTTTTTTGTTCAAAATCTCATTTAATTATCAGGTATAATATATTATTGCTGGAAGTTGGTTCATAGACATGCAGCATGCGTAGCTCAGTTGGTTGATGGTGGATGGAAGAGGCTGGGAGACCTGGGTTCGACCCTAGGCTCCAGCAGGTAAGTTTTACTATTTTGTTTTAATTGTTTTTTCTATTTCTTTTATTTTCTTTAATGTTAATTAAAATAGTTTATAATAAAAATATAATATAGTAAAATCATATATGTTTAGAAATTAATTTGTATGCTTATATTGTTAAATATATAATTTGTAAATAATTGAATTTGTTATTTTTGTTGTAAATTAATAAATAAAACCTTATTTGAATTTTCTAAAATAATCATAAACCCTAAAATAGTTATGTTAATCCTAATATTTTCATAAACCCTAATTTAATATGATTAACCCTAATAATATTTTTCTAAAACCCTATTTATTTTTATATAAATGTTAATTATGTTTATTTATTTTTATTATTTATTTATATTATCATTATATGTAGTTTTATATAAATCATGTAAATAATTTTAGATTATGTTTAAAACAATAAAAAACTCCTAATTTGATCTTATTAATATAATTTATTTTTATAATATGTTTATTTAATTATAATTAACCATTATTTTTATAACATGTATATAAATTTAAATCTTTATAATAATTAGTATATAGTATGAATTGCTTATTTTTCTTCTTAAAATCTTAAAAAAAAATTATTTATTAAAAAATTGAGCTTTTAATTTATTATTCATTATTATGTTAATTTCTTTATTTTATTCTTATTTATTTTATTATTACTAACCCCATTTATTTATATATTATTTTTATTATTATTATTGTTACTAACCCAATTATTTATTATTATTTATTTGTTTATTTATTTTATTATTATTATTATGTAATTGTATCCAATATGTAATAGTTGTAGTAATTTTTAATATTTATATTTTAAATGCTATGGTTAGTAAATAGGGAGTGCAAGACATGTTTGTATTTAAAAATTGAATTTAGATCATTAAAACTTAAAGATAAATGTTTGAATTGGTACACTCACACACGTAAGTCGATCTTGGATCGCCATCTCACTTCTTAAGGGTTACCTCTCAAGTTGCCTAAACAAAAGGTCAAGTAGGGTGTATAAAGCAAAGTCCCTCATCTCGTATCATCTAGTCCCTTAACAGATAAAAAGATCAAGTCCCTTCGAATGTTGTCTTCGTAATGATCTTGTCCCTTTCGAATAAAGATGATAAGTCCCTTCGAATTGCTTATACACCTCACAGTTGCCTAAATAAACAGATGTCCCTTCACTTGTCCCTCACACATCCAAGGTAATGACTACATATTCCTTAATAATAGGGATAGTCTTACCATTTAAAGGATATTCAAGAACAGAAAATACTTAACTTAGGGTAGGTTCCTCTTATGTACTTGCTCACTCTTCAAAACATTTCAAACACTTCACATTTTTCAAGCAATTTTCAAAACAAAGTTTTTATATATATCCGTACATGGATCATTATAAAACACTTAAGAAAATTTCTAAACACACCCTACACATTTCAAAAACATTTTAAAGTGAGCTAAGTAACTAAGAGCCCATGGATAACCATGGATGTAAAGGGTGCTAACACCTTCCCTTTACATAACCTACCCCCGAACTCAAAATCTTTTAAAAGGTATTTCCTGTTCTTTTATGCCTTTCCTTTGGATAAAATAAAAGTCGGTGGCGACTCTTGCTATCCGCAACATAACTAAAGTCAGTTCTCCCACCGTGTTACAACTAAGACACAACCCTAATTTCATTTGTTTATTTACAAGAGAGGCCCTATGGTTAGTGAGGTTTTCTAATCCTAAGAAAGAAAAGGAAAAGAAGAAAAGAGAGTTAAAAACTAACTTACTTCCTAAGGAAGTTAAGTTGTCTCTAAAGAAAGGGAAAACCTAAAAGCAAAGCACAAGGTGCAAAGGCAAACACAATTAAGATGCATAAGAGATAGGAATGAAGTGATACTTACCTCAATCTTCCCCCCTACAAAACGAAAGTTAGCATGACAATGCATATTGAAAATAAAATCAAAGCATGAAAGCGATTAAGTGCCATAAACGTCCGAGAATGGAACTAGGGTTCAAAATAAGACCTAAGTCTAAAGGTGAAGGTACCTAAAGGTTACATGACTTCTAAAGTCAGTATTTACATGCTATAGGTCCCTAAGTATGCTAGGATACCTCACAAGATCAAACTATGTCAAACTATGTACAAAAAGTTCACCTAAGTTCACATAAATGCAAATTAGGGTTCATGGATGAAGTATGAATGCATATGGCTTACAAACATGAATTAATACATGAAATGAGTATCAAAGTCAGTAGTGAATGCTTATGAAGATGGATGAATAAATATAAAATCATGTATTCAATGGATTAGGCATATGGAGCAATGAGAAGAAGATGTGAGATGAAATGGAACAAACATCGCATAAGATCGCAAATGATGCAAACTAAGGAAGAATTGCATGTTAATATGAATGAAATGATTATGGGTCAGTAGCATACAAGGTATGAGATGCACTTAGAATGCATGAATAGGCATTAATGATTTCCACATAATTCAAGTAAAACATGAGAAGAGATTAGCAACCCGTTTAAGTTAAACTAGTTCACATAAGTATGCACTTTGAAACACTAAAACAAACCAAATGAGTATGGTTCAAAAAGTGGCCTATAACTGGAATTAAGGACTTAAAAGTGACCTATAATCAACTCCTAAAAGTTACCAAAATGTGCCTCAAGCAAATGGCATGAATGCCTTTCTAATATCTAGGTTATGGAGCAAATAAACACATGAATCAACCTAGGATCTAGGTGACATGGAAAAAATAGCAAAAAGCCTTTAAAAATTATGAAATTAAATCCCTGGAATAATAAAGTGATTATATTACATTTTCCAAATGGATTCCACAAAATTATGCACCAAAGTGCCAAAACAATTCCTTGATTAGCAAGGTAACAAAGCATGATCATCGAAAAACAACTCCACAAAGTGGATCAAAAAGGGCACTAAAAATTATGAAAAAAAATTCCTAATGAGCATCAAAATGTCACAAATTATAGTGATTAATCACACACAAAAAATAGGTTTCACACCTATGGGGAAAAATCGATTTCGGTCCCTTATGCCAAAACACTCCCTTTTGGGACAGCTTGTGATCTAAAATCCAAATAAAATATTAAAACCACCCAAATATGGAAACAAAAAATATGACAAATTAATTAAGGGGATGAGGATCACTCATGAATTTTTCCAGAATTTTATCTCACCTAAAACTATTTTTAATAATTGCGACGAAACGGGCAAAAACGTGGATTTTAAGGGGAAGTGAAAGGAATCGATCCTAATGGTTCGTAACCTAATCCCTAAGCTCCGAAATCGACACAAATCAACATATATCACAAATAAATCCAATGCCTCAGGTGGGAGGGCTCAGTATGCACCTTAAGTTATATGGTCCTAAGCCGCATACGACTAAAATGATGCTTAAAGGCCGAAAAAACTCGAAATCACTTACTTGATCGAAGTGCCGATTCCTCACCAAAAGAAATCCGAAAAAACCTTAAGCAAGGTCTTGCAATCTCCATAAGCAAAATAAATGCTTATCATCCATATTCGCTTTGTGAAGCTTTTCCATACTCGAAATCGATTCGATATCAATAAAAAAAATGCTTATGAACACTTACATCATAATTAGTCCTAAACAATTAAATAAAAACTATAATTATCAACAAAGATTAATTAAAATTTTCAAAAAATGGATTAAAATATGAATCCACAAAAAAGTGATTTTCAAAGAAAATTAATTATGAAACCTATATTTAAATTTCTAAAAAAAAGGATAAAGAACACAGGGGTGCATATTGAGAATATATGGTACATGAAATAAAATATGGGCCAAAAGCCCAAACTTTATATATCAGTCCCGCAGGGAGGGGGTACATGAGCGAATATGAGGTTGTAAGTAGAAATTTCATGGGCTTGCAGGCCCAATCCCAAAATGTTGATGGCACAGGGGGTGTAAAACTGAATATGTGTGGTGCGGGTAGTGAATCCATGGTGTAACGCCTTAAGCCCAATCTGATTGAAGATTTCTTAACCTAACATTATAATGAAACCCTAGAAATCAACTTAAACATGTTCACCTTTCTCCCTTCTTATTTCCGCTAACGACCTCCTTCTTGTCTCTTCTACAATCTCACTGACGGAACACCGCCGCGCCGCCAGAAAACCTTCGCACTACAACACCGACTACCAAAAACCTCCGCCTCCATTGCTTCACCGGAACCTCCACTCACCTTTCCCCCGCTCTCTCACAATTCGATCCTCACCTTTAACTCTCATTCACACGAATACAACCACACAAGAATGGTATAGATAACACAGCCTCTTAATGCTTCGAAGCCTCAAAACTCAGGTACGAATTCGAATTCCATTGTGCAATCTTTTCTCATTCTCATCTTCCTCCTTCTTTCTGATTTTGAAAAACGCTTCTCCGTGACCTCTTTGTTATTGCGATTTTGTCGTGTTGAATCTGACTATTGCGATTGCATCGCGGATACATCATTTTTGCAGGTTCTGATCCGATGCTGAAATAATCACGGTTGCGACGTTGATGTCGAAGCGGAACCGATTCTTCTTGGATGAATCTCAGCCAAACTGAATCATCGTCGTCGATTGAAGATGTTGATGTTGAAGTTGTTGAAGATGATTCGCGATTTCTAGAAAGAGGTATGAAGATGATTGAAGAGAGGATCTTGAAGGTGATGATAAACTCACGGAAGGACGTATTGAAGATGATGCTGCAGAGAGTATGAGGAGTTGTTACTGAAGGATGGTTGATGTTGATGAGTGTCGAGGTTGGATTCAGGATTGAAGGTTGTTGAGAGAAGGGTCAAGATTGTTCCATGTACGTTCTTGGTGAAGTTGAAGATTGATGAAGATTTTGTGCTGATTATTGATGATGTTGTGAAGAAGATTGAAGAATCGAAGAAAGATGAGAGAGGATTCGGTTTCTGTAAAGAGTTTGTTGAAGGTTTTTTTCACAGATTGATGCAATGAGTTTTTGGATCCCTTTTTTTGTAAATTTTGCAGGAGATAAATTATGAGATTGATGGTGGAAGATCCTGGTGATCATTCCCCCTTTTAGAGTGAATAGAGATTGCAGAATATATAGGGTTTTAGAATGTTGCTATTGATGAGGATTCATGAAGTGAAAATCAAAAGATTTTTTTGCTGTTAGGAGTAAAATTATTTTCTTTTTGCTTTCTAACTGTAATCTCTTGTAACTAATTTCTTTTCCCTTTTTTCTGTAACAAAATTTCTGAAAACCACCCGAACTGATATCTCTCCCTTGTGTTCTGCCATTTTTTTTATTGAATTTTCTCTCTTTTGTGCAACTCTTTTTTTGGTATTGATTTTTCTTACTGACATATCATATCATTTGTTGGTTTCCTAGTGGATCTCTTGTGAACAAAAGAAATTTTGTAATACTTTTGTTGGATAAAACTGTGAGTATAACTAGAATATAGCTTATAAACTTTGAAGGAAATTCATGGTGGGCAAATATTATAACCATGGTTTAAATTGAATAAAAAGTGGTAGTGGTGGTATGAAAAATAAGCCTCGCAAGAATTGTCATAAAATTAGCTCCATGAAATATAGCCAAGGATAATAACTGGGTTAATAAATGTAGTTTAGAACTCGGACAAACGAAAAACTTGTGAACATTAGTACAAGAAAACTTGGTTAAAAAACTAATATTTAAAGATGGACTTTATTGAATGAATTTGGCTAGATACTTATGATGGGTTAAGAAGAAAGACCACAAATGGGCTTAGCATAATTCTATCCAAGATGAGTTTTGGTGATTAGCTTTGGACAAAGATGATACCAATGAAGTGATTTAAATGGGCTTAAAAAAAGATTAAGTGGAAATAGAATTAGAAATGATGATAGAAATGTAATTAATCGGCTTGGAAACAAGAATGTGGATATGGACTAAAAAATGAATTATGAAGGTCAATGGATACGATTCTTGAATATTAGCTTCGATTTCGACATAGGCATGACATAATTTTTTGGATATGGTATGATTTCCATAAACTCGCATCTTCGAATTTCACTTAATCCCTATTATTCGACTTAACCTTCTTATATCAGCTCAAACGCCCAATCCATATCAAACTTGTATTTTCAATAAATCCCCAAACTCCAATAAACTTCAGTCAAAAACCTCACGAACTTGTACCATAATGACCTGAATATCACGATATCCTTTATATGAAACCTTGAACACCATTTCCAATTGATTGACATCATCAACAAAGCCATACCAGACATGGGAACCCTTGAACCGCTTAAATTGAATGCAATAGCCAGATAAACCACTTATGAATAGAAAAATCACATCATAAAGAAATGTGTCGATCACATGCCATAGGAATCAATAAAATGCGTGGTTATGAATGTTATGACCTAATGAAGGATGCAGATGAATATGAAGCGAAGCGTGAAGCCGATTAAGGTAAAAAGAAAGAGGGCAAATTTTGAGGTATTACAAAAACACACTGAATGAGTCGGCTCATTTTGGAATTTGAGTCGGCTCATTCAGTTCATTTTTCCAAAAATGTCATTTCTTGCTTTTCCTTATAGAACCACTTATGCTTTCAAACATGCCAAGTTTTTGACACATTAAAATTCATGTCATGTCTCACACTCAAGTCAATCTTACTAAACACGCAAGCTCCCACCAACTGATCCATCAAATCATCAATCCCCGGAAGTGGATATTTATTCTTAATAGTCACCCTATTCAATTGTCGATAATCGACACATAACCTAGTGCTACTGTCCTTTTTCTTAACCAACAATACAGGAAAACCCCACGGAGAAACACTTGGACGAAAAAATTTCTTCTCAAGAAGCTTTTCAAGTTGTTTCTTCAACTCACTCAATTCAGAAGCTGACATCCGATATGGAGCCATTGACATTGGACTAGTACCTGGTACTAAATCCACATCAAAACTCTACTTCATGCTCAAAAGGAAAATCATTAATGTCATCCGAAAACATCTGAATCACATGCGACGGATCTGTAATGTACTTCCTCGGTTGTGACACATGAAACACATCATGCAAATTTGCAAGTGACTGTGGTAATGCAATATGATATGCCACCTCTCCGACCCTTTGCAAAATCTGATAAGGTCCAATGAACTGCGGAGTGAGCTTTCTGGACTTCAAAGCTCGCCCGACACCATTTACTGGAGTAACCCTAAAAAATACATGAACTCCCTCTTGAAATTCAAGTGCTTTCCTCTTATTATCATGATAACTCTTTTGACGACTTTGCGAAGTCTTCATTCTTTCTTGAATAATCTTAATCTTTTCAGTCGTCTCCTACACAATCTCAGGTCCGAGCACAACACTCTTGTTTGATTCATAACAACACAATAAAGTCCTACACCTCCTCCCATACAATGCTTCATACAGAGCCATACCAATTCTCGCATGAAAACTATTGTTATAAGTAAACTCAATCAATGACAAATGACTATCCCACGCACCTCTATTATCCAATACACAAGCCCTCAGCAAATCCTCTAAGGATTGGATAGTCTGTTCTTTCTGATCATCCGTCTGTGGATGATACGCAGAACTCATCCTAAACTTAGTTCCCAAAGCATCTTGTAAACTCTTCCAGAATCTCGATGTAAACCGCGGATCTCTATCTGACACGATAGTCGAAGGTATCCCATGCAACTTCACAATCTCGTCAATATACATCTGCTAGCTTCGACATGGAATGATTACTCTTCATCGTTAAGAAATGCACCGACTTAGTTAATCGATCAACAATCACCCAAATGGAATCATTTCTCTTCACCGTCTTCGGCAAACCTGTCACAAAATCCATATAAATGATATCCCATTTCCATTCCAGAATACTCAACAGTTGCATCAGACCTAAAGGCTTTTTATGATCAACCTTTGATTTTTAGAAAACCAAACAAGCACACACAAACTCCGCAACATTTGTCTTCAAACCCGTCCACCAAAACAACTTTTGCAAGTCATGATACATCTTAGTAGCACCAGGATGATACTCAGCCTACTTTGATGTCTTTCTAGAATACTTTTCTTCAATTCTGGAAGGTCAGGAACACACACACGATCTCGAAACCTCGTCATATCATTCTCATCAATCCAGAACTCTCCTCTGTTACCTTGGTTAATCAAAGTCATTTGATCAACCAACTTCAAATCTGATTGTTGTCCTAAACGGATCTCTTCCACAATGTCATTTGTCAATTTCACCATACCCAACTTCACACTCTCAGATGTAATTTCATACAACAGACTCATGTCTCTAAACTACTCAATCATCTCAAGTTCTTTCACCACCATCATCGACATATGCAAAGTCTTCCTACTCAGAGCATCTGCAACCACGTTAGCCTTACTAGGGTGGTAACTCAAATCAAAATCAAAGTCTTTCAACATCTCTAACCATCTTCTCTACCTCATGTTTAGTTCTTTTTGATCAAACAAGTATTTCAAACTCTTATGATCGCTGAACACCTCAAATCTCGATTCAAACAAATAGAGTCTCCAAATCTTTAGCACAAAAACCACGACTGCTAACTCTAAGTCATGGGTATGATAGTTCCTCTCATGAACACGTAGTTGTCTAGAAGCATATGCAACTATTTGACCATTCTGCATCAACACACCACCCAGGCCCATGTTCGAAGCATCACAGTACACCACAAAAGATTCATTCGGATTCGGCAAAATTAAAACTGGAGCAGTCGTTAACCTCTTCTTCAATTCAACAAAACTCTTCTCGCACGCAACATCCCACACATAAGTCTGTCCCTTTTCGAGTCAACTGAGTCAGAGGCAATGTCAACTTAAAAATTAATTAATATTAATTAAATAAATTAACAATACTAATTAAATTAATATTAATTATTTTTAAATAATTTTTACTATTTCAAATAACAGAAGGCACGCGTGTGATTTTTCATGAGGTACATCCTGATCCATTCACAAAATTGTATATGTTGAAAGAGGGATGAAGCTAGGACTTTATATCATAGTGGGGGTATTAAATCCTTAAAGTTTAAATGTTAAATCTTTTATAAAATATAATTATTTAAGTGTCTATCTATTTTAAAATTAATGTATTTTTATTTTAAATAAATCAAAAAATATATAATTAAATAATTATTCTACAAATCATTGTTGCATATTTATTTTTCTTACTAATAAAATTACTTAATATTTTATAGTAGGGCAATATTAATTTGTTAGTGCAAAAAGTTAAAATGTTTTATTTATTTATGCTAAAAATTATTAAGAGGGGCATATGCCCCCAATGTGTTGTTAATAGCTCTGCTCCTTGGGGCATATCTAGGGGTGGCCAAACGGGTCCGACCTATTGGACAAGTATGTTTTGACTGCATTTTAATGCGGGGTAGACCAAAGGTTTAGACCTCACCTTCTAAAGTGTCTGTCCCGTTTCATCCTATTTTTGTCGCGGGATTTTACGGACATACATATTTACTTAATTTTTTGTATTTTTAGGCTTAAAAAAATGTAATACCCGTGAGTTTTCCCCGTCCCGTCCTCACTTTTTTATAGGGAGAGTTTAAGTTTTAGGTCCACATCCTCAATTTTGACCGCCCGATTCCGTTCTATTTTTTGTAGACTTTTACGGGACATTCCTAAACGGGGCGGGCATGTCTGTTTGTCATCCCGCATGTACATCTCAATTAATCAACATTTCCTATATAAATACTATTAAAGTGTAATATCCCTGAAAATATAATAAACTTTTTTAAATTTACATCAATTCACAGTAGCTCAATATTTATGTTTATTTATGGTCAACAATTATTTGTAATTCTCCGCTATAATTGACATAGAAAACAAACCAAAAAAAGAAAACAAAACTCATCCAAATTACCAAAGCTACATTCTAGCACAAAGAAACACGAGTATAGCAAAAAGAAAACTCCAAAGAAAAAGAAGGATACTCTACCCTAATCATACCACTCAAAACCACTATTAACTCATAATGAAAAATAGCAAACAGAGAATATTGACAAATAATTCAAGGACTTTATACATCAAATCTTACATATAATACATTGTTATATATACTGTTAAAAGATTCACAAGATTTATGTCCAATAATTGTCTTTTTATATTTTATTTTAATTTTTGTTTCGTAGAGTTGAACTCGCCGGCAATGTGATTTCATGTCAAAGCACATGCATTTTTCTCTTGACCAATGCTAATACATATCTACTATTATGATTGATATTAATACGTGATTTTTGCTACTAAGTTAAGCATCTGATTATATATCTTTTTCAATCTTTAAAGATGGCGGAAGGAACACGTACATATAATATTAAAGATTAATAAATATTCACTCCATGTAATATTGACGTGTTTTGATTTATTTTCTTTAAAAAAAAAATTTGGATTACTTCCTATAATTTTAAAATATTAAGTGTTTTCCCCCAAGATGGAAAAATACCTTCGGTAAAATATATATTTTTTGATTTATCCCTCTAGTTTTTACACGTTTAGGGATACCCAAAAAATTCAGAGATAATTCAAAATTACTTTTTTAAAGAAGATAAATCAAAACGCGTCTATATTGTAGATAATAAATAACTATTAACCCTGCTATTAATAATATTGTATTAACTATATATATACACGGATGGATCTAGGGAAGGTAAGTATAGGCTGGTATATGATTTGACATATAATATAATAATATATACACACAACTGTTATTTTGTTTTTTTAAAACATGATTTAATATAAGGGAGAACTAAAGATTCTTTAATTTAATTACATAGATACGGAAAAAATTCGGTAAAAAAGAGATTACAAATTACTTAGAATTATGAGAGAAATAGTAAAGGGTTCTTACTGAACTCGTAAAAATTATAATTTAGATGAATAATTTTTCCGTAAAAAAATTACTTTCAAGCCATAAATTTGATATCCCACGCCGTATTGTCAAAATTTTACTCCTCCAAAACAAACATTATTCTATAATAATCATAAACTCCAAGTGTTATTTTGTTTATATATATATATATATATATATATATATATATATATATATATATATATATATATATATATATATATATATATATATATATATATATATATATATATATATATATATATATATATATATATATATATATATATATATATATATATATATATATATATATATATATCAATAAAAATAGTTTTGTTTTAAATAGTGTTCCATTGAATTTGTTGAAAATGGGATGTATAGTTGAAAAATGGAAATAAAAGTTGGCTATAAATGGGAAACATAAGTATGAGTAATGAAAAAGTAAATTTGAATTTATTTTTTTAAGTTTCTTATTGGAGGATTACCTGATTTTAGTTATGCATATCTGGTATGATATGTAGGTTGATCTCTTGTAGTGTATTCTAAGGGATACACAGGAGAATACACCATCACCCTATAGGATTTAAGTTTGGATGATCAATTTTTTTTTAAATAGAAATTTTTAATTAATTTAGAGGTGTTCAAATCCAAAATTAATTCAAATAAAAATCATAAATCAATCATCAACAACAAAAAATCAAAAATTATTGGATATGTTTAAATATCATTCTATAAAAATCGCTCAATTCACATTAATTTTAAATATCATTTTATAAAAACGTTCGATTTAGATATTTATATACTTTTTTATTTTTTATTAGTATAATATTGTGTTAATTTATTATTAAATAATGCCTATTTTAAATATTGTACATTATTTATTTAATCTATTTATATTTATTATTTTATTTGTTTTAATCATAAGAGATCATTCTTATTTTTTAATCTTAATTTTTAATATAATATATGTTATATATTATATCAAACTTAATATTTATTAATATTTTATAGTACTAATAAAAAATATAATTTATAAATTTTTTAACACGTATAATTTCTAATTTGGATATTTATAAAATTAATTTAAATTAAATTGTATGAAATTAAATCAGATCAAATAAAATATTTTTAATTAATTATTCAAAATCAAATTGCAAATAAATTTATCTTTAAATCAAATAATATTTGATTTCAATATCAATCAAAAATTGCACCGCAAATATCTCTAAATTAATTAATATTAATTTTTTAAATGTTTACATTTGACCAAACTTTCCTACATTTTGTTGTCGATGAAGCTACCTTCAACGCTTACTTGTAAGAATGAGTAGTTCCACCTCTTCCCTTTATTTTTTGACTTCATGATTCGTTTATAAATAGAGACATTTGCACCCCACTTTCTTCATTCCAGATTTATACAATTTTGTTAGATATTATCTTTTAAACCTTCAAATTTTATTAAAGTATTATTTTCTTACGCAAGTAGTGAAAGAAGGAATAAAAAAGAAATAGCAGTAACTCAACCAATACTGACTAAAAACCAAGAAAAAGTGTAATAAATTTGACCCATAAAGCCTAATTAAGTGGCACGCCAAGACCAAACACATTAACTCAAAAATTCATAGCATCCACAATACTAATTTTCATGGTTTAAATAGATCATTGTTGATCATTATTTACATTATACATATGTAATTTATTTAGGATGAAGTATAATATTAATATTTATTAATATATGTTAATAAAATAGCAATATATACATTGATCTTTTATGATTAGGTTTAAAAATATTTGACGCACTCTTAAATATTTTACTCTTAATATTTTATTTTGAGAATGATTCTCCAAGATTTTTTGTATTCACATTTTTTATCTTTCTTGTAATTTAACAAGATTTTTATAATTTAACAATTGAATTTGCACGATTTTATTAACGATAGTTTAACGACTGTTTTAATAGAAATAGTCAAAAGAGTAATTGAAAATTTTTTAGAAAAATCATTCTTTAAAAATGAAAAATATTAAAAATAAAATATAAGATATTTATGATTTAAAAAAAAAACATATTTAATTGTCATTTCATCTGCATTTATATAACAAAATATATAATTTCAACGGTTTGAAGCTCAAATGAATAATGACTAATATTTAAATTTAAAATTTAATGTCCTTCCAATACTTAAAAACGAATTTCCCTTATCATAATACATAAAGCAAAAAAAAAAAAATGGAGCCAAAATCAATAGCAACAATGTTCTTAATTGTAAAATAGTTAAAACATGACGAATTAATATTTTTTTAAACAGTAAATAAATATTTCTTATTGATCAATATTTAAAATATTATAATCAAATTAAATTATCTAAATTAAAAAAAAAAACTCAAATCTGTTTTAAATTTTCTAACACAAAAAAAATTTATATTTTAATAAATAAAAAAATCTGACAAATATGTCTTCACTTTAAGTCTTACTATCTCTTTTTTAAAACTCCCAAACAATATTGAAAGAAAGATGACATAAAATTAGGGGTGGTAAAACAGGCTCGATCCGTTGGGTATGTTCATTTTGTCCATATTTTAGTGCGGAGTGGGCTAAGGGTTTAGATCCTCACCTTTTAAAGTGTCCGCTCCGTCCCACCCTGTTTATGTGTTTATGTTGCGGACTTTTGTGGACATGTATATTTACTTAAATATTTATAGTTTTAGATTTAAAAAATGCAATGTCTGCGGGCTTTTTCCGCTCCGCCCTCACTTTTTTGCGGAAATGACTTAGACTTTAAACGCGCAACCTCAATTATGACCATCCCACCCTATTTTTTTACGGGTTTTTATGGAACGGATCTAAATGGGGCGGACATACTCGTTTGCCACCCTTAGATAAGATCGATAAAAATATGATTGGTGATAGTGGTACATGAAGGTTCGTGGTGACTCACTTCAAGAATACGTGAACATTTTCTCTGAAAATGCTTTTTGACCTTACGTGCCAACGGGCATTGAATGAAGAATAAATAAATGATAAAATATGGTATGTGCTTCTCATTTTGAATAAAAAAGTTATTATTTTTATTAATATCATATATCTTAGGAAGTTAGTTTGACTAAGCTAGTGATCAGCTTTGTCGTTTGACTAAGGACTAAGGACTAGTTGAGATCGCCCGCAACTTTATATTCTTTCTTTGAAAAATTAAAATCTGTTCACATATATTCTGACTTTTAATGACATATAATTATATTTATATAATAAACTCTTAAATATACATTTTAAATAACTATCTTTGTTATTTAATTTTCTAAAATAATCGTAAATTTATATAAAATATCATATTATCCAAATTTAAATAAAAAAAATCAATGACAAAAAGAATAGCTATTATGAGTCGTGCATGCTCAAATTTATTATACACAAGCGCCATGCATAGTAGCACATGCTTAATGGACATGTCAGGATGCATGCATCCTCTATAAGCATGTGCCACATGTACCGACTACCGTATTGTTCTGGTTATATATATATATATATATATATATATATATATATATATATATATATATATATATATATATATATATATATATATATATACCGCATTTGTTCCCATCATTTTTCATTTTTCATCCATCTTCATCATTTTTCACTCATCCCGAAAAGAGGCCGCTTAATGAGTCCTGGAAGGGAAAAATATGTATTTAATTCATTAAAATTCATGAAAAATTGTGTTTTATGTTTTAGGAAGGTTTGTGTGTTGTTGATGGATTGTGAGCAGGTTTATAGAGGTTGTATGTGCATTTTGTTAATGTTGAATGTTGTTGTGTGGGACTTGTGAATATATGGTGTATGCTTAGTTGTGTATGTGTTGTTGATTTAAAACGGTTAGAATTAGCACGAATATGTATGAAATGTTGTTGTTGTTGTTGCATATCGTCGTCATTATTGCATATTGTTGTTATTGGTGAGGTGATTGTGTTCAATCACGGTGTAAGGTGTGATCATGAAATAGGGGTCACACAGGACCATGAAACAAGAGACAATGGTGTAGTCATGAAAGAGGGGTTGGACTGGACCATGGAAAAAGGGTCGAGAGTTCCGACGAGAACTAGATCATGAAATATGGATCAATTCTTGGTACCACATGCATTGAGTCTATGGTTGAGTCTCATTTGCATGCATTGTTGTTAATGTGTTTGTTGTAAAAGTGTAGTTGGGTTGTGATTCTTGCCGTGAGGAACATGTTGTTGTTGTACTTATGTGATATATGTCTTATATTTATATCATTTTCCTCTTTTAATTGATTTAAAAATCTCACCCGTTTTGTTTGAATGCTACCCCTATGTTGGTAACATGTAGATACTCATGAGTAGTCGTGGTTGTGACGTCCGCTCTGATACGTAACATGAGAATCGGGAACGTCATTTTGTTGCTTTAGTCCATTTGTTATATTTCGAAACAAGTCAATGTTGTTTTAGAAGTTTTCCAACTATTTTCTACTTCAATGATATCACTAAGTTTGGTTTTTCGCTGCTTAATTTGAATAATTTTCCTTTTCATGTTATGTATTAAATTTTAATAGCATGTTTTAAGTTGTTGAAGGTAGCACCTTGAATTGAAAATGATGTTTTACTCTGATATTGTAGTATTTTATTTATTAAAAATGACGGGGAAAATGCGAGGTCTTACAATTGGTATCAGAGCAGGTCGGTTCGTTCGACCAAGTCATCGAGTTGTCAAGTTATTGTCGTTGTCATAGTTGAGGCCCGTGATAGTCGGTCGTTGTCTGTATAGGTGTTTGGACTGTTGTTTCTTGCTGTTGTTACTTAGCAGTTGAGAATGGTTGGAAGGAATGAAGTTGCACTTGTTTCCGCTATGTAGGATATGTCACAAGATGTGCAGAATCCGCTGAATGCTGGGAACAGCGAGAATGATGAATTTTGGAAGAACAATCCGCCTACTTTCAAAGGAAAGCATGAGCCAGATGGGGGTGCAAGACTGGATCAAGGAGATCGAGAGGATCTTTCGGGTGATGGAATATTTTGAAGCACGGAAGGTGCGGTTGGGTTCCCACAAGCTGGTAGTAGAAGCTGATGATTAGTGGGTCGATACTCAGCAATGATTGGAAGTGTCGGGTGAGGCGGTCACTTGGGTTGTGTTTAAGAGGGAGTTCTTAAGGAAATATTTTCCTAAAGATGTTCGAGGGAAGAAAGAGATAGAGTTTTTGGAATTGAAACATGGTAGCATGTCAGTGGTAGAGTATGTTGCTAAGTTTTCAGATTTGGCCAAGTTCTATCCACATTACAGTGAGGTGACTGCTGAGTTCTCGAAGTGTGTGAAATTCGAGAATGGTTTGAAGCTTGAGATCAAACAAGCGATTGGTTATCAAAGGATCAAAAGATTTCCATATTTGGTTGACTGCTGTAGGATCTTTGAAGAAGATAACAAGGCTTAATCAGAGCATTTCAAAGGTTTGGCTGAGAGGAGAGGAAAGCAACATATGCACCGTGGGAAGACTTATGCAGCTCTGGCTGATAGAGGTAAGCAGATAATTACTAATGGAAAGAAGCCAAGTGGGGGAGGAGCTTCTGTTCCTATGAAGTGTTATAGATGTGGTGAGTGGGTCATCGTGTCAGTGAGTGCACGAGTGACGTGAAGAAGTGCTTCAAATGTGGACAACCCGAGCATTTGATCGCAAATTGTAAGACTAACATGGTGACTTACTACAATTGTTGAGAGCAAGGTCATATCAACACTCATTATCTGAAGCTGAAGAAAGTTTCAACTAGAGGTAAAGTGTTTACTTTGACAGTAACTCAAACTTCCAATGAGGATCGACTAATCAGAGGCATTTGCTACATTAATGACACACATTTGATTGTTATGATTGATATTGGTGCAACACATTGTTTTATTGTTGCTGATTGTGTGAAAAGATTAGGTATCGTTATTTCTCCGATGAAAGAAGGAATGGTTATCGAAACTCATGCGAAGGGATCAGTGACTACTTATCTGGTTTATTTGCAGTGTCCTTTATCGATTAATGGTAAGGACTTTGGTGTCAATCTTGTTTGTTTGCCATTGGAGGGTCTTGATGTGATTTTGGGAATGAACTTGTTGGATTCCAACCATGTTCATATCAATTGTTACAATAAGACCGTGAAATTCCTTGCTTCGGGAGAAAAGAAGGAAGAGGGTTACTTATCTGCTAAAGAGTTGAAGGATCTTTTGGATGAAGAAGCTCAAGTGTTGGCTTTGTTTGCATCCTTGGTGGTTGAGAACGATTTTGTAATGAATGAGTTGCAAGTGGTGAGAGAGTTTCCAGAAGTATTCCCAAATGATATTGTTGATGTACCTCCGGAACGGGAAGTAGAGTTTAGTATTGATCTTGTACCTGGAACTATACATATTTTTATGGCTATGTATCACATGTCGGCGTCCGATCTATCAAAGTTGAATAAACAGATAGAAGAGTTGTTAGAGAAGTTTGTAAGACCAAGTGTGTCACCTTAGGGAGATCCGGTGTTTCTAGTAAAGAAGAAAGATGGAAGTATGAGACTGTGCATTGATTACAGACAGTTGAATAAATTGACGATCAAGAGCAAGTATCCACTTCCGAGAATAGATGACTTGATGGATCAGTTAGTGGGTGCTCGGGTGCTTAGCAAGATTGACTTGCAGTCTGGTTATCATCAGATGCATGTAAAGGATAAGGATATTCAGAAGACAACTTTCATGACTCAGTATGGACATTATGAATATGTGGTGATGTCGTTTAGAGTTACTAATGCACCTGGAGTATTTATGGAGTATATGAATCGAATTTTCCATGAGTACTTAGATCAATTTGTGGTTATTTCATAGATGATATTTTGATTTACTCTAAGTCAAAAGAAGAACATGCAGAACATCTACAGATAGTATTACAAGTGTGAGTTTTGGCTGAAAGAGGTGAGTTTTCTTGGACATGTCATTTCGAGTAATGGTATTGCAGTGGATCCATCCAAGGTAGATGCAGTTCTACAAAGTCGGTGACCGAGATCAGAAGCTTTTTGGGATTAACTGGATATTATCGAAGATTCATTGAGGGGTTCTCAAAGTTAGCCCTTCCATTGACCCAGTTAACCTGTAAAGGTAAGGCGATTGTGTAGGATATTCATTGTGAGCAAAGTTTTGTTGAGTTGAAGAAGTGATTGTCTACAACTCCAATTTTGATTTTGCCTAAACTAGATGAGCCGTTTATGGTGTATTGTGATGCTTCTCTAATGGGTTTAGGAGGAATATTGATGCAGAATAACCAAGTAGTGGCTTACGCTTCACGTCAGTTGAGGATTCATTAGAGGAATTACCCTACCCACGATTTGGAGTTGGCAGTAGTGGTGTTTGTACTAAAGATCTGGAGACATTATCTTTATGCTTCTAGATTCTAGGTGTTTAGCGATTATAAGAGCTTAAGGTACATGTTGTTGTACTTATGTGATATATGCCTTATATTTATATCATTTTCCTATTTTAATTGATTTAAGAATCTCACCCCTTCTGTTTGAATGCTACCCCTATGTTGGTAACATGCAGATATTCAAGAGTAGCCGTGGTCACGGCGTCTGCTCTGATACGTAACATGTGAATCGGGAACGTCGTTTTGTTGCTTTAGTCCATTTTTTATATTTTGGAACAAGTCGATGTTGTTTTAGAAGTTTTATAACTATTTTCTACTTCAATGATATCACTAAGTTTGGTTTTCCGCTGCTTAATTTGAATAATTTTCCTTTTCATGTTATGTATCAAATTTTAAGAGCATGTTTTAAGTTGTTGAACGTAGCACCTTGAATTGAAAATGATTTTATACTCTAATATTGTAATATATTATTTATTAAAAATGACGTGGAAAATTCGGGGTGTTACAGTTAATGTATACCTTATCTCTGCATCTCCTCCGGAATCGAGAACAACATCGTCCTAACAACATTTGTACCCTTTCAATCCATTACACACTGAGTCAACATCCCACAACCAAAACAACTTAGAGAAGAGACAACTTCTCCCCTACTTGTTCGGCAGACAATGGTTAGAAAACAAGCAAGTGTAGCTCGATTTTTGTTGTCTTTAATCATTGTCGCATTTTTGCTACTTTTTTTTTTCTTATTTTTTTCCTGAAGAAGCTGGTTATGGAAGGAAAAAGATATCTTAAACTCACCCCACTTTGCATACTGTTATTTAACAGATGCCCACATGTTTTTGGGTTCTTTTTTAGATAATTTCACCTTTTTTATTAGTGCAAAATTTGTTCTTTTTGATATTGATGGGGGGTTTCTTTAATGTGGGTCTAGGTATGAGATGAATGTTGATTGATAGGGTGATGTTGATGTTTTTGTGCTTTTGTATCATCATAATTTTCTGATATTTTTCTTAGGTTTAGAAACCTAATTGTTGCTTTTTGTTTGGTGTGCTCGCAAAGATCTTACGACCTTTTGTCTACGTACCCCCAAAAAGAGAATTGAGGGATCAGAGCATCGTAGTTTCTCCTAAAAGGATAGAGCTAGGAGGAAGGGGTTGATTTGTATCCTGGTTAAAGCATAGGACGTTGATGCTCAAATGTTTGATTTGTGTCTTGATTAAATCCCAAGATTGATGCTGAAAAGTTTGTTTGTTTCCTGATCAAAGCCCATGATTGAAGCTAAAAAATAGTTGTTTGTAACTGGTTGGTTGGTTGGTTGCTTGAATTGCATAGCTACAAGCATAAACTGAACGGGTTATCTTGATTTACATAACTCAAGAAAGGCTGAATGGGTACCCTGAATTTCATATCTCAAGGAGGACTGAATGGTTGACCTGAATTGCATAGCTCAGGACAGCTGAATGAGTTATCTTGATTTGCATAGCTCAAGAAAGGTTGGATGTTTACTAAAGTTAGAATCCAAGAATATGACTTTATTATGGAAAATTAGCTTAGTTAAAGTCCAAAACTATGACTATATTGATGTTGTTAGCTTAGTTAAAGTCCTAGACTATGACAGATGTTAGCTTAGTTAAAGTCCAAGACAATGACTGTATTTGAATGTTGTTAGTTTAGTTAAAGTCCGAGACTATGACTATAATGAAAGAATTATCTTAGTTAAAGTCCAATACTATGACTGATTTTGAGTGACTATATAGTCTTTGATTGTTTTTGCCTTGATTAAAGCCCAAGGTTGAAGCTAAAAGGTTCTTAGTAGCGAGAATTTGTCATCTCTAAAGAGGGAATATTTATTTTATATGTGCCTTGATTGAAGCCCAACATTGAAGCTAAAGGATGAAAACTGACTATGTTGGGAAAGTTTTATCTGTGTCCTGATTTGGAAGCCCATGTGTGAAGCTTATTTGTGAGAAACTAACTCTTGATTGTTTGTATCTTATATGAAGCCTAAGATGTGAGGCTGAAAATTGTTTGAAGACTGACTCTATAATAAAAGTGTTTTGTCTGTTGGTTTGATAAATGTTTTAAAGGTCATCAGACATTTCTTTGTCTGGGGAGATTCAATTGTACAAAGCCCAAGAGGAGGCTAGATTGTTCATCCATCGGGGAGAAGGAGACTATTGTATGCTTTTGATTCTAAGGTATGTTCTTATGCTTTTAGGAAGCCTGGGAGGTTCCTTGTGTGTAAGCCCAAGAGGAGGCTAGGTTATCTGTATTAGGCCCATGGGTCCTTGGATAAAGCCCAAGAGGGGGTTGTGGATGGTTTACAAAAAGCATTTCACCTGGAAACTTCTTATCTTTGTAACCCCCTAGTAAGTTGTAAAGAAAATAAAATCTTAAGTGTTTTGAAAGGGTGTATCTGTTGGATGAAGATAACCTAAATACTTAGAGATTCTAGAAAGATGAAAATATATATAGATGAAAGGCATGCAGACAAATACAAGGTGTTAGTGAATATGTTTAACAACTTTTAGTATGTCTTTGCTATGGTTTGGATATTCTTAAGTTGTTTTATAAAGAATGTAGTTGGGAGTTACACTGGGAACCAGAGGCCAAAAATCCTGAGGGAGAAAGATTACAGATGTGTTTAAAATTGTATTCTCTTTGTCATTAAGAAGTATTTTATTATCTTTGCTTTAGTATGAGGTAAAGAAAGATAATTTTGGAAAACAATTATATTCTAAGCAAGCACAACGGTTTAAGAAAACAACGAGAAGTTAGAAAGAGAAAAGATGGCTCAGAAGCCAATAATATGGCTTAAACATAAGGATTCCTATGGAATTTGTTTTGTTGATTAATTATCTGATGATTTCATACGCAAAGTAGGAATTGAGTGGTGAAAAGCTGCCTACAGTATAAAAAGTAGTTCACTGGAGTGAAGCACAATCTAGTTGATGGTGTATTATATCTTTAGTCATAAAGATGGAAAAAGAAAATGAGATGATATTTGTAAATAAATGCTGATGAATCTCTGTTTAGGAGATTAAAAACTGTTTAAGAAACAATTGGTGGGTTCAAGACATATACGGAAGCCTGACGGAGTTTTAAAATAGACCAGAGAAAGTTTAAAACAGAAAGAATGAGTCCTAAACACAAAGGATTCCTCATTACACATTTTTACAATTCATTTTAGAAAAGCAAATGGTTATGTGTAAAGAAATTCACATAAATAGATTCACAGGTGAAAATTTAATGCGGTGAAAAAGGTGATCGCGCCGAGTTTTTCAAAATGAATCAGATGAACCCTAATGGCTCATTTTATAAAAAGAGATAAGACTTACACTCTAATAGAGGCCTAAGAGTGATGAAAATCAATTTGAGGGTGATTAAATCAAAACCCTAGTTTTTGATATTTTTTGATATTTTAAATATAAAAAGATTTAAAATATTTGATAAATTCCAAACATAATTGGAAAAAAAAGATGAACCTTGGATCAATGTTTGAAAAATTATGTTTTATCCATGAGACAAATTGAATATCATTTATGTTTGAAAAAAAAAGTGAAAGAAATGAATTTTTTGATATTTTAAATATAAAAATATTTAAAATCTTTGATAAATTCCAAACATAATTGAAAAAATAGATGAAACCTTGGATCAATGTTTGAAAAATTATGTTTTATCCATGAGACAAATTGAATATCATTTATGTTTGAAAAATCAAGTGAAAGAAATGAATTTTAAAATGTTTAGAAACAAATAAAATTAATTCCTTGTGAAAATAATAAATATTTTAAAAAATATATTTTTTGGTGATTTTTTCATGGAATAAAATATTTAAACATTTTTAGAATTAATGAAAAAAGAATCATTCAAAAACTTAAAATAGTCAGAGAGAAATTATTTTTGGATTGAATTAAATAAAATCACAAAATTCAAATATTTGAAAATTTGAAAAAGGCGCCAAGAACAAGAAAAGAATATGCGTGTGTTCTTCAAGTTGCTCAGAAATGGGGATTTTGAAAAATCCCTCATATCTCACTGAATATGTAAGGAAATGAAATAAACATCAATCTTGCTCGTTTTGATCCCACGAACACAATGGTACCAATTAATTTAATTTATTTTAAGTGTAGAGTGAAAAATCAGCGAAGAACACTGAAGAATCCTAATTTGGCATGAGTCTTATGAAATTCTACATGATGATGATTTTATGAAATTGATTGAGGGAAATTAATTAGAATATGATTACACACATATGACAAAAAGATAGTGCGAGGAAATATGCATGGCTCATGAATTGGCTAAGTTTGAGGCTTACCTGAACTTGAGCTTACAACTGGAGTTGTGATTTCGAGTTGGAGGTGTTACATATATATTGTGATGATCTGGACATCTTCCCTGCACCATATGGAGTTTGTTTGAACACTTGGACTTGATTGCAAGTGGTTGGATCTACTTCTGATCTTCAATGTTGCAGAAACAAGGACTTTTGAGGTTTTGATGAGTGATTTTGGGTTGGGAGTGTTTCAGAGGTGATCTAAGTGTTTGAACACCTCATAAACATCATGTGTGATGTGTGTGAGCAATTAGTTTAAGATTGGGCTAGCTCAACCGCAAAACCAGAAGTGGTTGCTCAAAATATTTAGTTTTAAGTCTTTGAGAGCAAAATAAGAGAAAACTTAGTGATCAGAGGCTTTGGTTTAATTTTTATGATGGAATGAGGTCTCTATTTATAGTCGAACATGTTGAACAAACTTGACCTTCAAGATTTGAAGTGATGAAGTCACATTGGTGAGTCATGGTTTATGAAAAATATCTCTTACATGTGAAATGATGAAATTCTCAAATAGCTCAGCTATTCAGCAACAAAATTCACATTCCTCAAAAGTGTAATGCTTGGATTGTGTCCACCTATTTCTTGTTGAACAAGAGATCCAAGAATACGCCATCTTGGAGCTTTGTGGCCCTTGAATCATAGTGCATAATGTTGAATTCTATGAATCTCATTTTGGTGAACTCCATGGTGCAATCATGAATTTGTAAGTTTGATCAGGTTTGTAATCATTATTTAGATGCTTAAATCCATTTGAAACTGTTCTTTGCTTCCAAAAATCAGATTTCACAAGTTTGTGAAAAATCTGTTTTTGCAAAACAGCTTGTTGAGGTCACTTTGATCCAGGATTTCTTCATGCACAAGCAAGATCTTTTCATGTCAATTGGTTATTTGAATTGTTGGAAACATTTGCAACAACAATGGTGTTTTGAAAAGGATTTGAATCAGCTTGGAACTTGGTGAAAAATCCCTCCAAGTTTTGATGTTTTGATGATTTTACACTTAGGCAGATTTTTTATAATTGTTGAAAAATCAATATTTTTCTTAATTTTGATCCATCTTCAACTTAAAATGCATAATAAATTAGAGTTTATTCTAGTTGAATAATTTATATTTTGTGATGAGATCTTTCATTTGAGCTTTGGTTCACGAAAATATGATGCTTGGATCACAAGTTATGATGCTTGGAAGTAGGGCACTTGAACACTTTTTTCCATAACTTGAAAAATTTTCTAAGTTTCAAAGGTTGCCTCTTTTACAAGTTATCTTTAAATTTTTGATTTTTTATCAAATGCATCCATGGACCATATATTCTTGAAATATAGGTCATGAGGATCATTTTGGGTGAAAAAGTCAAACTTTGACTTTTTGGTCTAGGTGGAAATTACACTAGATACCCCTGGATTTTTTATTTTTCGACTGGACATCCTCTGAGGTATCTTGTCCTTATGAATGGACTTCTATGGGGTATATGAGCTATTTAAACCATTCCATATGGTATAGGCTCTTGTCCAAATGAAAATATTGACTTTTGGTTCCCCGATTAGTCAGAAACCCTAATTTGGGAACTGTGAAACCCTAAACTTGCAGTCTTTGATCTCTGAATATTTTGTACTTGTAAATGGCTTGTCAAAGTCATGTCAATACTCTTGTTGACGTATGGAGGTCTTGGCTCCTTTTTCTATGAAAAATTTCATCTAGAGGGCTCAACTGATTGGAACCTTAATTGGTGATTGTGATGGTGTAACACGGTGGGAGAACTGATTTTTTATTTATGTTGCGGATAGCAAGAATCGCCACCGACTTTTATTTTATCCAATAGGAAAGGGTATAAAAGAACAGGAAAGACCTTTTAAAAATTCTAATTTCAGGGGGTAGGTTATATAAAGGGAAGGTGTTAGCACCCTTTATATCAATGGTTATCCACGAGCTCTTAGTTACTTAGCTCACTTATTTGTTTGAAAAGAATGTGTAGTGTATGTTTAGAAAATATTTTCATAAGTTCTTTGTAATGATCCTCGTATGGATGTATACAAAGTCTTAAGTTTGAAAATATTTTGAAAGTGGGGTGTGAATAAGAATTTTGAAAAAAGTGAGCAAGTAATTAAGTGCTACCTACCCTAAATTGGTCTTTCATATTCTTTTATTTCCTTTCAAGGGTAAGACTGTCCCTACTATTAAGGAGTATGTAGTCATTACCTTGGATTTTGTTAAGGGACAGGCGTAGGGTCATTGTATGGTCAACGAAGGCAACTTGCAGGGGTGTCTTTAGCAATTCGTAGGGACTGCCATCTTTTATTCGTAGGGACAAGATCATTATTTCGTAGGAAACCTCGAATGGACTTATGATCTTTTGAATCTGTAGGGACTTGATGATTTATTTTGTAGGGACTTTGCTTAAGACACCCCCACGTTCGAGGGACTTGACCATTTGTTTAAGGCAACTGAGAGGGATAACCCTAGAAAGTGAAGATGACGATCGCAGAACGACCGACTTACGTGTGTGAATTATTGTCTTCGGATATTTATCTTGAATTTAATTTTCCAAGTCCTTTTTATTTCATTAAGTCTTGTCACGCCCTGGGTTTACTAACCACGCAATCAATATAAAATAAATGGCAGGAATTTAAATGGCAGAAAATAAATATCCTACGCTATTACAAAGCTTTGAGGCAGTTACAAAGTAATAAGGTAAAAAAACGATAAAAATAAACCTAAACTATATCAGAGAAAATAATCACATGATAAGATAGATAGTGAATATCACAAGAATGAATGAAAATAGGAAAAGGTTTATTTTAGAGAAAAAAAAGTTTGAAATAAGGTTTAAATAAAAAAATAGGGTTAAAAAATCTAAGCCTAATTAATTAAAATGTATTTTATAATTAAAATGGTAAAAGAAACTAAATATTATAAGTTATATAAAAAATAGTTTTGAAATTATATTTTTAATAAAAAAAATATTAGTGAAATTTAATTTAATGAGTTTTTTTAAAAAAGTTTAAGGTTAATTAATTAAGGGATTTAAGAAATTAAATGAAATTAGAGAAAAAGTAAAGAAAATTAAAAAACGGAAATAAACCATGTTTCTTCATCAAAATGTTGTGGCCAGGGTTTGAACCCACGCCATAGCCTTCATCAACTTCAGCCTTGGCCACTGGGTTGCGCGCCCTATTGAAACATATACCTACAAGACAAATATATATGTAAAACCTAGTAAATAAATGAGGCGAAAAAAAAAGAAATACTTGAGGCTGGGTTCGAACCCATGCCCTCAAGGTGATAATACAAAACCCTTGCCAACTGAACCAACGCGCGCTAGTGATAGTAGTATGAAACAAATAAAATAAAAAATAGGATTAATTTTGAATTTCAGACTGGCGCCAATGACTTCATCTTCTTCCTTGCTACTTGCGAAAATACCTGCGATTTTTATTGCAAATTTTCCTGCGAACCTGGTTTCATAGGAAAACCTATGTTTCTTCAAACATCATGAAATCTGCAAAGTTTTGTCAAGTTGATCATTCAAAGATGATCCTTACATCATATACAATAAAATTATGTCTTTAAAAGTCATTTAAATCCACTAAATCCAGAACCCCTAATTTGGAGCTATGAACCCTAAAAATGGCGTTTGATTAATGGGGCCATGAAACTTCAATCTAAGTGTCCAGAAACCTTCCTTGCATCACCACAAACAATAAAAAATTAGAAAATACGATTTAAAACAAGTGTACATATGAAATCGAAAAACTCATAAACAAGAAGAAAACAAGGATCGGTTAAGGGGTTATGTGATGTTTTGGATTATGAAAATGGTTGGGATACGTTCAATGATCATCAAGAACATTCCATCACTCTGAAGATCCTCTCGATCTCCTTGAGCCACTCTTGTGCTCCATCAGGGTCATACTTCCCCTTGAATGTAGGTGGATTGTTCTTCCAAATTTCAACACACTTACGATCCCCAACATTCATCAAATTTTGCACAGCCTGAGCCATCGCCTATATAGCGGGGGCAAGTGCAACATCATTTCTTCCAGCCATTCAAAATATGTCACACAACAACATCTAATCAACGATTTAGAAATCTACAACAATACTAAACAACAACACAACGACTCGACGACTCAACTACTTGGTCGGACAGACAGACCTGTTCTTATATCACTTTGTAACATCCAAAATATCCCCACGAATTTATAATTAAAAATAGGCAAATTACCCAAATTGGACCCTTAACTCCACCACTGGGTCCAATTTGGTCCCTTATCTATAAAAAGTGACAAAAAGGTCCTTTAATTTTTTAAATGGTTCTACGTTTGTCCTTCTGTTACCTACCGTTAGCCAAAGTCAACTACTTTACACACGTGGTGCTGAACATTGGTGACTCATATGCCATGTAGGATGTGTTTACCTTAAGGAAGTGATTTTAGTAAGGGAAAAGTCATTATACGAAAGGCAGTAAAAAGAAGGAACCCTGACGCAGAAGCCATGGAAGCTTGAAGCAAAGGAACCAGTTCTGAAGCATAGTTTACCAGGTACGTAATTTGATTTTACAAATGGAAATGTTATTCGATTTCACTTAGTTTATTGATTTAGGGTTTTTGTGTTTTAGGGCTTTTAGGATAAGTTTATGATTTAGGGTTGCTTGGTTTTCACAGTGTCGAATCAATTAGGGATTTGTGTTGGTAGAGATGACTGAGTATCTGAATCTTACAATCCACCACAGTGGTGAATTTGTCGATGACGAGTTGAGTGTATACGAATGGGAGGATATTGCAGAATTGAAAATAGATGTTGATAGATGGAGCTATTTTGAACTATTAGGTTTTATTAAGGATTTAGGTTACACCTGTATTGGGAAAATTTACTATAAGGATCCACAACTTGGGATGAACACTTTGGTTGATGACAAAGGAGCCCTAGAGATTGCTGATTTGTATAGGGTACACCTTAGGGTTGACATATACATCACACACATATTGTCACAACCTGATTTCTATGATGGTCCAATTGATGAAGTAGAAGCAGAAGTGATGGAAGAGGATAAGACTAAAAAAGTTCTTGCTGCAATGCTTGAGGAAGTTAATGCTGAGGTGAATAACAATGAGCCATTAAATGATACAATTCCAAGGATGAAAGAGGATGATTTGAATCAGAATGAAGGGAATAATAGTGAGTTTGTGAATGAGAATGAGGGGAATAATAGTGAGCCTGTGAATGAGAATGAGGGGAATAATGCTCAGCTTTTGAAGGAGAATGAGGGGAATAATACTGAGCCTTTGAAGGAGACTGGTGGTGATGTCAATGATGGCCTTAGCTCTGATGATAGTGAGGATGAAAACTTCAATTATGACATTGCAATGGAAGTGGGTTTTGATGATGAATCAGGTGAGTTTGATGATGATTTTGATGAGGAGGGTGATGTGATGGAATATGTGAATGACCATGAGGGGAAGATCAAAAAAGGTAAAGAAAAGTGTGAGGACAAAGTTAGTGATAATGAAAGTGATGATTTACAAAGTGGGTGTGAAAGTGATAAAAATAGTGATATTGTTAGGAAAAAGTATCCTAATTTTAAATCACTAAAAGACATGTCAAATTTAAAATGGGAGGTTGGGATGTATTTTACAACCAAGGTTGATTTCAAAGAAGAAATAACATCATATGTAGTGCAATCTGGTAGGGGTCTTAGGTACATTAAGAATGACAAGGTAAGGGTAAGGGTTAGATGCAAGGAAGGATGTGATTGGGAAGCCTACTTTGCAAAGTTACCTAATGAGGATTCTTGGAAACTAAGAAAGATCATAGACAACCATAGTTGTAGTAGAGAGTACAATGTAAAGATGATGAGTACCAAATGGTTAAGTAAGAGGCAACAAAATTCAGTGAAATCCAATCCAAGATTGAAGCTTAGAGACATAAAGGAAAAGGCACACAAAAATGGAATGTAGGTGTTAGCCAACAAAAGGCCATAAGAGCAAGATTTGCTGCTAGAGATATGGTAGATGGTTCTTTACTTGGGGACTTTAGAAGGATCTATGACTATTGCCATGAACTTTTGAGATCTAACCCAGGTTCTACTGTGAAAGTAAATGTGCATCCTGTACCAGAGGGTTCTGCAGATCATAGACCATATTTTTAGAGGTTGTACATTTGTTTGGCTGCTTGTAAGGAGAGTTTTAAATTATGTAGACATTTCATTGGGCTAAATGTTTTTTTTTGAAAAGGTTGTGTGGAGGGAAAATCTTGGCAGCCATTGGAAGAGATCCAAATGATTAAATGCTACCAATAGCATTTGTTGTGGTTGAAAGTGAAAATAAAGATAGTTGGACTTGGTTCTTGGAGCTTCTTATTGAGGATCTAGGTGGGAGAGAAAAGTGTCTCACATACACATATATATCTGATCAACAAAAGTTATATATTTTCTAACTTATGTTTACTTATAATTACTTATGTTATTTGTACTAACTTATGTTATTTTTGTTGTACAAAGGATTTATTACCTACCATGGATGAGTTGCTACCTGGAGTTGAGCAACGATTCTGTGTCGGACATCTTTATAATAATTTCAGAAAAAGATATCCAGGCAAGAAACTCAAGGAAATTATCTGGAAAGCAGCAAAGTCCACATATTACCAAGCTTGGGAAAGAGAGATGAAAGGGATGAAGGAAATCAACGTGGAAGCATACAAGCAAATGATCAACACTCCACCAAGATATTGGAGCATATCATATTTCAAGACTCATAAAAAATGTGATGTAATCCTCAATAATATGTCTGAGGCATTCAATAGTGTAATTCTGGATTCAAGAGAAAAACCACTAATTACTATGGTGGAAGAAATAAGGATATATATGATGGAGAGATGGGCAATAAATAAGATGAGGTTTCAGAACATGGCTGATGGGGAAGTCTTACCAAACATAAGAAAGAAAGTTGAGAAAACAAGCTCTTACACCAACCTTTGGATTGCCAGGTATATACATATGAATATCAATGGGTTATAGCATGTTTTATTATTTTGTGGTTATAGTATATGTTGTGATTACCAACTTTATTTGGTAGGATGGCTGCTGGAAATATTTTTGAGGTTAAGCATCTAGAAAATCAAGCTGATAAATTTACTGTAGGCCTTAAAGAGAAAACATGTTTATGTAGAAGATGGGAGCTGACAGGCCTTCCTTGTGTACATGCCTTGTCATCAATGAAGAGTAGAAACTACAACATTGCTGACTACATTCCAGAATATTACAGAAAGGAGAGATACATGGAAGTTTATCAGTATGTTATTTTTCCGGTTAATGATTCTAATTTGTGGGTGAGAACTGAGTATCCAGATGTGTAGCCTCATAAGTATAGAAGATGCCTAGAAGGCCAAAGAAAAGAAGAAATTTAGAGCAGGGTGAACTTAATGGATCAGACAAAAAGATGAGAAAGACTGGTTTTAATGCTAGGTGTAGCAGGTGAAAAAAACCAGGTCATAATAAACTGACTTGCAAGGACCACAACAGTCAGCAGGTATCACAAGCATCAGAAACATCTGTTCAACAACCATCACATGTGCAATCTCATTAGGAAACACCAATGCAATCTCAACAGGCTTCACAAGTGCAAGATCACCAGGCTGCATAAGTTTAATCTCAGCAGGCTTCACAAGTGCAAGATCAACAGGGTTCACAAGTGCAAACTCAGCAGCCTTCAAGGCAGAAATCTCAAGGAAAATCCAAGCAAGATAATTCTGCATCAGGATCACAAGGAAGGCCAAGCAAGTTATCTTTCAGAAGGCCAACTAAGCCTTTCATACCCCCAGGCCCAACCACTAGGATGAATGCAGCCAAGACTATTATTGGCCCAACAATAAGGAGAACAACACCAACCAAGAGATCAACCAAGACTTGGAAAATTTAGGCATATGTATTTTGTTTAGACTGTTGTATTATGTTTAGACTAGTAATGTGTAATGTTGTATTAAGACATATAGTATTTTGTTTAGGCCTATGTTATGTGTTAAGACATATGGTTTTGTGATTAGGCATATGTTATGGTTAAGACATATGACTTGTGTTATTTGGATATGTTGAGCAATTCTATCAGTGACTTATGTTAAGACACATGGTTTTTGGATTAGGCCTTTCTTGAGCCATCATGTCAATGTAATTTGTCAATTATGTTGAGCAATTATGTCAATGTTATTTTGTCAATTATGTCATAGCAAATAATATGGTACTGATAACAAGTCATAGCAATTTGTCATAGCAATTTTGTCAATATAACAAATGCAAGTAATATTATGGTACTGATAACAAGTCATAACAAATGGTATTGTGTTAATATTATGTTACTGTCAACATAACAAATGCAAGTAATATTGATAACAAATTACTGTCAACATAACATATGCAAGTAATATTGATAACAGATTCTCCATTACAAATGTCAAACTGGTATTGTTAACTACAATGAGAACAAATTGATAAACAATATCCTAAAGCATTCTAAAAAGAACTACAATGAGGCCTATGAACAACATCAATTTCCAGAATTTTATCAACTTCATCAGATTCTTCATTTCATTTTCCACATTGCTTATTTGTTTCCCATATTCTTCAATAGTCAATTGAGCTTCTGCCACTACCTTTGAGAGCTTCTCAATTATACCCATCAAATATTGCTCATGCGTCATCAACATCATCCTCCCAAGTATACACAGAATCACAAGCACTCTCCGACAGGGGCTCCACCAGGTAATAACGGTCCTTGAAAGTCATGATCGACTTTAAGAAACTTTGAAAATATTCTTTTTTTGCTTAAATGATACCCATCTGAATCATCCTCGAACTACTTGCCATTATATGTGGAAGACATGGAAGAATAGAGGGAGGGTAGCGCCGATCTTAAGGTAATCACAAGTCAGCTCGAACGCGTTGAGGAAGGCGAAAAAGTTTGGGTGTGGCTGTGATGGAGCCAGGTACAAGTGCCCGAACACAGACACTTGGAAGTCAGTAAATGGAAGTCGGAACTTAAGCTTCTTGAAGATGTAGTCATACATGGTGATGTGTCTCCCTCCGTAGTGAGAGCATATCCTATCTTCCTCCCCGTGGGTCACAATGTGCCAGTC